>CAIGQV010019356.1:17099436-17145525 GCA_903798115.1 Danio jaintianensis | reverse complement strand
GTGTGTGTGTGTGTGTGTGTGTGTGTGTGTGTGTGTGTGTGTGTGTGAGAGAGAGAGAGAGAGAGAGAGAGAGCACTGACAAGCTGCATGCATCAGAGCAGTTATTAATAATCACAATAATATTACAAATATAGTCAAACCCAAGCTTTCATTTAAGGAAGTAATTTCAGAGCTTTAAAATGAGCATATAAAACCATTTCTGGAGAATTTTTGAACTTACCTAAATGACACACATACTAAGCCACATACATATAAATGAAATCTATCACCTTTAAATCCACTTACTTTGACATGCAATAGTTCAAATATGTTTGCTGAATATGTCTACCTATCCAAAGCACTACAAGGTGAAAAAGTCTCAGTACTTACTGACTTTTCAAGATCAACCTTTGCTTTCCACTGCTTTCACCCTTACACTCTCAACTTAACTTAAAAAAACAGAGAAATAATAAGCCACAAGGAGCAGTTGATATGTTTGATAGTGTCAAACAGAATATTAGATTTAGCTGATGAAATTCAGCAAACTTTATGGTGCTCTTTTCACCTTTCTAGAAAGGAGTGACATTGAAGGACCTTTTATTGACCAAGATTGCAGTGTCACAATATGGTGAAGAATCTAAAATGTACTTGTTTGCTGTAATGTGCAATGGCCTATTTTCCATAATTTATAGCAATATTATTGGGGGGAAAAATAGGTTGCCAGTTCAATGAATTAGAAATTAACTAACTTTACTCATTAATTTTCATTCCAAATAAGGCCTTTGATCTGGGTTCATGTAGAGGACATCCAGACCTCCTCTACGGAAGGGCAATTAGTTTGGTAATGCCCCCTGGTGGAACGAGAGTGGAAGGCCAATCTGCGCACAGTACTCTTCATTAGCGCAGATATGCTAACTGACTCTGGGTCAGCTCAACCAAGAGAATTTAAAAAATTCATGAGGCTGTTATGAGGAAGAGTGCTGACACTGGAAACAAACCAGACTGAGCTACTCTGCCGTCTCTTGTCGATCTGCCTTGATCCCGCTCACCTTTCCGCCCTCTCTGAAAGTGTTAGAAATAAATGAGGCTCCATAAGTAACCCCTCTGTGCCTTCCACCTGGATTCAGGTGGATATATGTGCAAAGCAACTTATGTGCTGTTGCATCATGTCCTACTGGTCTCTGAAGTTTAAGCACCCTGCCAAGTCCCAGATGGGGGGTTTGGGTTTAAAATGCACATTTGGAGCTCAGCCCCCCTTCCTCAAGGTCTGACAGCTAGCCGTCTGGGCCACAGTCAACCAGAGTTCAGCCTTTTGAAAAGTACTGGCAAGGGATCGGACAGCTTCCTACCACACAGAGATGAATGAGGCCAGTATGTCTCTCTGGCTCTACTCTGAGAGATGGAGAGGGTGAAGAGAGGAGCACAGAGGACCTCACGGGCAACACCTGGCAGTGCTGTGGTGTTAGTCTGACCCAAATCTACTCAAACCCAACAGAAAACTGAGCGAGAGAGAAAGAGGAGATGCTTGTGCACTCAACTTGAGCCTCACCAAGACAATTAAGTTTGAAGTGGTCCACATCACTGAGTACAACTTTTAATAACAGCTTTTAGATCAAAACATAACATATCAATGAAAACATAACAGACCAAAAATATGAGTTTAGTAACAATATAAATATATGAGAAATATCACACAAGTACCACTACTAAATTTCATATGTCCTTAGAATGTCACTCATTGTCATTAAATATTACACTGTTAGAAAATTATTTGAGTATCAACACTTTCACTGAGAAATTATTATGATAATTTTGTCGTTTTACAGAAAAAAGTAGTAAGAACAATATTCATGACATAATCATAATGGCCTCATGACAATCATGTTTATGACTGATTTATGACAAGTTATGTTGTCTTGGTAATGTCAGATTGTCATGACAAAGCAAAGACAGGTTGTGATGTATTTGCTTGTCAAGTTGTCATAACAAAGGCCATGTCCACACTGATACATTTTTGTTTAAAAACAAATATTTTTTTCTCAGTTTCGGCCTTTCGTCTACACTGAGTTGGCATTTTTAGGAAACAAAAACGTATCTTTTTGAAAACGCAGTCCAAAGTGGATACATTTAAAAACGCTGTTTTCGTGTTGTAGTGTGGACTGTAAAAATGGAGGCTTTCGAAAACAATGACGCATTTTGTGACCAATCCAGCTAACATGGTGGACGACCTTGTAAAGCAGATGTTTTGGATGCTGTCCGATTTGACAGCTTTAATAAAGTTTGTACATGTTCCATATTGCCTCTCTTCAAAGGACATGGAATGCTTACTCTGAGCTATTGTTCAATGGCGGAAGCAGATGACAGCTGCAACATTTTGCCGCAATGTTTCAAAGAGACGGAAAGTAAATAACTGGCAGGCAGATATGACACAGGTAAAAGAGTCTTGCGTCTGTGCGCATGTGCAGTACATGATAAAAGCACTTTCAGTCGTATCAGTGTAGGTGACCATTTTTTCAGGAAGAATAGTAAATGATCATTTAGACAAAAATGCCATTTTCATATTTACCCGGATTAGTGTAGACGTAAAAACATTGTCATTGTCAACAGTGTCATTTTTGCATTTAAAATTACATAACTAAGCAAAAACAACAATTGTCATAGGCATGAATAAAATCTCATTTATATTGATGGCGTGTCATGTCATGATTAAAGGTGTCACAACAGTCTTATGAACACCCCCTTCAAAAATGGGTTTCTCTATGACAAAGATTAATGGTGATTTCCCTTCAGGACTTCCAACTGTAACTACATTAGTTAAGGAACACTAAAAAGATAACGTTCTAACGTTCTAAGTGTTAAAATAACATAATAAACACTCAGAAACAATGCAAACTATTGTAAATTTAAAGTAAATTAAAGTGTTTAAATAATCATTTTAAGGCCATTCATTGTTGCTTTCTATTGTTTTAATTCCATCTCCTCGAGCAATAATCCCAAAGACTTCCTCACTAATTTGAAATTTATTTCCAGACAAACATAATACACCCATGTGCACTTTGTAGCTGGATTGTGCATCCATTGTGTCACATAAATAATGTGGGGATAATATGTTCTCAATTATGCCCCTCTGGTTGATCATGCCCATGCATTTCACAAACTGTTTCTCATAAATCTTACCACATAAAAAAACTCATTACCAGCTTTACAATTCATTGCATGCATGACTCACTGATCATAAAAAAAAATCCAGCTAAAGGACAGCCTCAAATTCTGCCATTTCAATAAACTGCCACTTTCAATTGAAGCTCAGACTGGTTTAAAGCAAGTGAAGGGTGAGTAAATGATGACAGAATTTTCATCTTTGGGTGAGCTATGCCTTTAAATATGTCAAGTGGTTTTTGCACACTCCCATTTACACTGGTATAATTTTTTCGCACTTTCCACAACATTCCTGATTTCTTTAAGGGGATGGTCTATATACAAGCCTTTTCTTATCTGTCAGTCTAATATTGTGAAATACGATCACACTATTTACATTTGGAAAATGAAACAACAGCAAAACCACACCGAATGCTGTGAGTTTGTAGAACAGTCTTTTTACATTATTTTCACTTCAAAATCAAAGCTAAGATTTCAAGGTTAAATCCATAGAAATCTTCCGTAAAAACACTTTTACACCTGCATCTACCATTGTCTATTTGATAGGATCAACAACACTTTTTAAATTCATTTTTAAAATGAATTATTTAACTACTTTTGCAAATGGCAATGCAAAAATTATATTTGCTATGGTCACTCTTTCCCATGTCTCTATAGAGGTTAACCCTGAAATGTAATAATGGTCCATATGGTGCTGACACAACCTCTAATTTTAGAGTAACACATTTTACTAAACTTACACTACTAACAATATCACACTGTGACCCATTTTTACCAGTCTGAGACAGAAATAGCTGTACAAAGAGCTGAATATAATGGATTTAGAAGCCCATTACTTCAGCCATGAAATAAGGTGGCTTGACTCAGAGTTGGCTGCACTTCAGAGGAAGCCATATCTTTCGCTGTAGTGATTCATATCCCACCTTCCACTTTTGGAGCAACCACAAATTAGGCATCTTCATGAGAGCAAGCAAGAGGCCAGAGGAATACATAAAGGAGAATTAAGTTAAAGGTAATTATTTCTTCATCAGATGCACAGGTAGCCAAGCTGCCGGACCCATGGGGATTAACGGTGGCACCGTTCCAGGGTTATCCCAACTCACATGGGAAACACTAGAGAAATAAGGGAACAAGCTGGTGCTTTATCTGGAGAGAAAGAGAGAGAAAAGTGAGATAGCAAAAAGCTTTGGATGTTGTTTTCACTCTCTTACTGTAGCCCCTTCCCGCAATATCTTGAGTTACATTTCCCGCAGCTTTTAAGGAGCCCCATGTGTTTCCATTTAAATCCAGAGTTACTGCATCTGTAATTGCTACTGAATAATTAGTTTGGGGTGTTGACAGAAAAGCAATACATACCGCAGCAATAAGACTTGGTTGTAAAGCAAGGTTGCGGTTAGGAGAGACTAGAGATACCTTTAACCCTGTAATCACCAAGCTTGCATTTCAGCAAGTGATAATAGAATGGGGGGTCAACCGAGGGGTTAATTAAAATGGATACAGAGAGGTTTAAACGATGCTTTTCTTTTATAGGCAGTAAAGGCACATACATGCTGAGCAACGAAAATCCAGTCGCATTTATAGCATGAAATATACATGTTTTTGTGCTGCTTGCATCTGGAATTAAGATGCGTTTTAGTTGACTGTATCACAAGTGAATGAAATGAAATACAGGTGTAAACACAGTTTCAAATGTTTTGAGCTTCTCCATATTCAACCACCTCCAGAGGTGCATATGGTCAGACTGCTGTTGTAGCATAGATATGGGTGGTCAGTCAATGTCAATAATCATAAGTTTGGTTTCAATCTGAAAAAACAAAATGTAAAAAGCAAGTGTTTTCTTGACAGTTCTGATTCTAACACTCAGCATTCTGTATATAGTTTTGCATCTATAACAGTGAAACAAAAGCTGCTGCTCTCTGTTTCATTCTCTGTCTGTATTTGTGTTCATTTATTCTAAAAAATAAATAAAATTATGTGGCTTTATAGTCATGTGGGAAAAATAAATATTGAATTTTAATTTGATGTAAAATTTACAGCTTCAAGTTTTTTCTTTTACGAAAATAAATTAGCATTTGACTACAAATACGATTTTTTTTCTTCGAACAGCAGCTCACATGCAGAACAAAGGAATTGATGCTTTTCTTTTGTTAAATTTTTATATTTAATTTCATGGATAAAATCATTAATGTGCTGTTAGTCATTTTATTTCATAATAATAAATGTTATATATCAATAAAAATCTTTTTTTATTTATCTTTGTTGTTGTTGAACACAAAGATGATGTTCTGAAGAATGCTGGAAACTGGTAGCCACTAACATCAACAGCAGGAAAAATATATATATATATATTGTGTATATTCATTCATTTTCTTTTCGGCTTAGTCCCTTTATTAATCTGGGGTCGCCACAGCGGGATGAACCGCCAACTTATCCAGCATATGTTTCACGCAGCGGATGCCCTTCCAGCTGCAACCCATCACTGGGAAACATTCATACACACTCATTCACACACATATACACTACGGACAATTTTAGCTTACCCAATTCACCTATAGCGCATGTCTTTGGACTTTGTGGGGGAAACCGGAGCACCCGGAGGAAACCCACGCGAACACGGGGAGAACATGCAAACTCCACACAGAAATGCCAACTGACCCAGCCGAGGCTCGAACCAGCGACCTTCTTGCTGTGAGGCAAACGTGCTACCCACTGCGCCACCGCGTCGCCCTATTGTGTATATATATATATATATATATATATATATTGACTTAGGAAAGCCAGGGGGGGTTCAGGTGGTTCAAAAGACCCACCCCTCACTGACAAGTGTCCAGAATTTGTCCCATACATGAGCTTATTTGTCCTATTTTGACTGCTATGCCATCATAAATTGTGAAAATAACCCATCGAAAAAGGTTCTTGTGACTTCAGCTGAGGTCTTGCTTATTGGACCCAAAAACCTTACACGAAAAATCCTAGAACACTGTCTAACCCTTGATGCATTCTTAGTTCAGTCATCATCTTCAGTCAAAAATTTGGGGGTGATTTTTGATAGCAATCTGTCGTTTGAAGGCCAGATTTCAAGCATTTGTAAAGCTTAAAATTTTTTCATCTTAAAAATGTTGCCAAACTTCGACATATGCTATCAATGTCTGATGCGGAAAAGCTTATTCATGCTTTCATGACCTCTCGATTAGACTATTGTAATGCAAAGACAAAGAAATATGATCATATTACTCCAGTTCTTTCATCATTGCATTGGCTCATTAAATATCGTATACATTTTAAAATGTTATTGACTACCTACAAAGCCCTGAACGGCTTAGCTCCCGAGTATTTGAGGGAGCTCCTGGTGTATTATAGCCCCTCACGTCCACCACGCTCAATTAATTCTGGACAATTGATTATTCCCAGAATATCAAAATCAACTGTAGGTGGTAGATCTTTCTCATATCTGGCACCTAAACTCTGGAACAGCCTTCCCAGCACAGTTCGGGAAGCAGACACACTCTGTCAGTTTAAAACTAGATTAAAGACACACCTCTTTGCATTAGCATACACATAAAACACAAATTCTTTTGAAATACAAATCCTTTACAGGATTGTTAGTCTGCATTATTTAGGGCAACCGGAGCCGGGAACACTTCCCAAAAGACATTATAATTTGAACGGCATCTGCGCTTATGTTAGTCTTTTTTATTATTCCCAAAGTTTCCATAATCCTGGACCAGGCCGTATTCTGAGCAGCTGCTGTGGTGGTCATGGAAGAGTGGAGAGCATGAGACCCCAGTGACAGACGAGTCTTCTCATTATTATGAAGGGCCAGCCTGTACACCAGAAACTTCTCCACGATGGACGTCCAGCGTTCTCCAGTCTCTGCACAAGATGTTTGGCCATAGGAGAAATGGTCATGCCCAACTGAGCCTGGTTTCTCTCAAGGTTTTTTTTCCTTCACTTTCGCCAATTGGTGAAGTTCGTTCCTCGCCACTGTCGCCACTGGCTTGCATGGTTCGGGACCTGTGGAGCTGCGCATCGATGGATTTGCTCTTCAGTGTTTGGACTTTCAGCAGTGAAAATTAAACCACACTGAACTGAACTAAACTGAACTGAACTTAAACTCTGAAAACTGGACTGACACTGTTTCAGTTTACTGTACTCTTCTATGTTAAGCTGCTTTGACACAATCTACATTGTAAAAGCGCTATAGAAGTAAAGATGAATTAAATTGAATTCAGCTAATCAGTTTTGGCCAGTGCAAACTATTATTTCTCATGAGTCCAACATCCAGCTGTGCAAGACAACATACAATGTGACGTAAGTAAAGTCATCTTTCGCTACTGTATTGTTTTTAAATAGAGAAAACATTTCACAAGTAACTTTTATTCTTAATCTTGGATTTTATTCTTGAAACTAAGAGTGATCAATAAAAAGGTTTGAAGCACCAAAAGCAGCCCATATTATAATTAATTTGAATACTAATTTGGCTATTGTTGTTATCCATGATTTTTCAAATGTATACTTTTTTACAAGAGAGGCTACAAAAATCATGAAGCTTTACATTATTATTATTAATATAATTATTGTGTTTTAATTTTTATTATTCAATAATGGCCAAATTCTGACTGAGGAAAGTTAATTGTGCTGTCCAGTTTGTTATTTGCCTAATAAATGACAATAGGCTACAGTTTTTAATTTAAAACTTACAATTTTTCTAATGATATATGATGTAATATATTTGTATTTCAAAAATAAGTATTTATTCATATTTCTTTATTCTAAATCTTTAGGAAATATTTTTGGTACATCAAAAAATGTGGTTATGATGACTACATGATAAGCTAATTCAGCTAAAAATAGTGCTTAAAATGTCACTAAAACGCATTATTTAAATCTCATAATTACGTAGAAAATGAGGTGAATAACTGCAAAAATGTCCACTTTTTGAGAAAAAAGAACCACCCCTTTCACCAGCCTGGCTACGGGCCTGTCAATGGCTACCGCTTTCTAACATTCTTCAAAATATCTTCTTTTGTGTTCAACAGAAGAAACAAAATTCAAAAATGTTTGGAACAAATGGAGGATGAGAAAACAATGACAGAATTGTCGTTTTTGGTTGAACTATGCCTTTAACACGCAGGTGTGAACATCAGAGTCATAGTGAGACTTGAACTATAATGGGAGAGAACTAGAAAACTGTTTACATTAGCACTAATTTAGGCGAATGCACTCAATGCACACCTTGGTATAACCTAAAATCCTCCTGTACAGCTAGAGGTCTGTTCTCTCATTTCCAGCAAATGCTCCGCATCTGCAGGACACACAGATTTTGGATTAGGGGCATTAGATGAAATAAGCCGGTTATTAAAATGATATCTCGCAAGGCTAAGAGTTCATCTGTCATAAGATAAGAACTCTCCGAAGCTTATGCAGATGACGTCCTGACTGGTCGAACCGCTGAATAACCCTGATCATTAAAATCACAATCATTAGACAAGCCAGATGAGTGTAGTACACTTAAATAACGCTCATTTAACTGTGTGTGCGTATGTGTGTTTTATAAGGTTTGTCTATTCTAATTAAAGCAACAGACAGATGCCCCCATTATGAGAAATTTGTAAAGTCGGATGGGAAGTGTACATCATGTCTATCAAGTCAACCCTTTCTAGGTCATTTCTCCAAAAACTGCACTCTTATCAAAGTTTCACACAAATCCTTGTCTTTTCATCTGGCGTGTGCAGTCTTCGCCATGGCAGCGGCTTCTATCTTATTTCATGATTTTAATTATCCCCTAAGAGACTAAAGCAGTTTGTCGCAAGCTCGTTAACAATTCCGCGGAGGGATCAGATAACCCTACGTTCTCTGTCTCTCTCGGTCTAACTCACCCAGTGCAACTCCAACCCGTTTTCCTCTGCCCTGTCACATTTTCCCCTCTCTCTACTTCTCAAATCAATGTCACGCACAGAGAGACAACTCAGGAGTCAAACTACGGTCACCACATTCACTCGCATCATTTGAAACTGAAGGGGGCTGAAACTTCCAGTGTATCTCATATCGCATGCTCTCAACTTTTTTTCTCTTTCGTTTAAATGTGAAGAGAGAAGGAGAGAGAAACTTTTGTTTGCCTGGAAAACTGTTAACTTCAACTTTAATCCTGTAAACTTATATACGATGCTCCCACATAATTCACCAGAATATCATTGCCTAATAATAGAAAACATGGATTGTTTCTCTCTCATTCTGAAATAATATTGATATTCTGGTGCTTTATCTGATATGATACTAATAAAATAAATGTGGTATATCTCAAACTACCTCCCTGTATATTATTAAGACACTGTCACTTTATCATATTTACAAGCTTTTTGCACTATATACCAACATAGGCTCATTCTGAAAACGTAGCCCTATACACGTTTCTGGAGATCGCGAATTAGCCAGAAGTAGGTGTCACGGTCACACAAGGAAGTCTAAACTTCAAGGGTGTTTATTCAAGTGATATGCACAATAGTAGTTAGGTGAAGTAGGTGAATGGTGTTGAGGAAGGTGAGCGATCTCACACACACACACACAGTTCATCAGTTCAGTTCAGTTCAGTTCAAAGGCTATTGCCCACATAAGCAAAGACACTTCCCTTATATTGGTGCATTGGCATTCACAGGCAGAGGACATCCATGGAAGAGCGCAGGAGAAGACAGGAGAGAAGACGAGTGGACCATGCGTGTCTGATTCCAGCCGCTGACTGAATGAGTGAGGTGAGTATATATGCTGTGTGGTGATTGCAGGAGCAGGTGATGGTGATTAGTATTCAGGTGGGGGATTACAGGTGTGGTGCATGGTGGATGGTGACTGAGAGTGGTGACTGGGAGTGGGAGAACGAGCAGCAGGTGTGACAGTAGGTATGGCTGCATTTCATTTTTAAAACGAATGCTACGGGGCATGTATGACGACGTTCCTTTTCGTGCTTACCAGCTGACCGCTCACCTCCGTGTGGACGCTTTCCCGCTGTTACCAGTTTGTCCAGTTAGCTCACCATGTACGTCGATGGACTTGAGACGCAGAGAGGAGTTGACCACGACGACGGGGTTTGAGTCCAGTGAGGAACGGTTCCAGAAAGTGGGTAAGACAAAAAAAAAATCCAAAAAATTAAATAAAAGTAAATAACAGGGTGAGAATGTGGTAAAATCTGAAAACGTGGTAAAAATCAGGCGAGGGCTTTTCTTTTTCTGGATTGCTTTTTAAAATTGTCAGTTGGGCTTAGGGAAGTGGGTGGTCGGGTCAATTTGTGCTTTTGAAAACACTATTGGTTTAGGGAAGGAGGAGGGTGGGTCAGTCGATCGGTCATTCAGTCGGTCATCCAAACCAGGCTTAATTTTTGAGAATTAATGTTGTCTTGGCGTTGTCTTGCAGTTTTTGTTTTCACAAACCCACTAGAGGGCGCCGTGTACATTTTTGACAATCTAAAATACGTTACTGGGGCATACGTCTCATAGGTGCCATTTCTCATAAATCCGCTGTATACATTTCTGCGAATACTAATGTCCTTTTCGTGCACAATATATCAGTTTGATATCGACTGACCCACCCACCCCCTTCCCTAAACCCAACCGATAGTGTTTTCAAAAGCAAACTAGAAGAGAAAAGCCACTGTGGCCGTATGGCTTGGGATTCGGTTTACCTGGTTTCTGGAACTGCCCTTCACTGAACTTGAACCCTGGTCCACTCTGCTCTGCATCCCAATTCTGACGCCTTTCACAGTGAGCTGCTGAGCAAACCAGTCATGCAAACAAAAGCCAGCGGTACTGCCCCGTATCATTCGTTTTACACATAAAATGGAACCATATGTACCCACAAGCACATATTTCTCGGTTCTCAAAATTGTACACCAGGGCACATTTTCCAAATGAGCCTGTGTTGGGTTTATCTGTTGAACACAAAAAAAGAATGTTGGATACTTGTAGCTATTTACTTCTATAGTATTTCCCCCCTACCGACAATGCCTACTGGTTTCCAACATTCTTCAAAATATTTTATTTTGTGTTCTACAGAAAAAAGAAAATCACAAAGGTTTATAATCACTTGGGGTTTATAATCACTTGAGTAAATGGTCATTTTCAATAGTAAATTAACATTTTTGGATGAGCTATCCCTTTAACTTATGTGCAAAACTGGCACATCGCATAAAAAAATTGCAAGTTTAAAAGAAGAAAATGGTTACTTCCTTCAAAACTTTCACCAAATGTCACTAAGAAAAAAAATCACTAAACTCAATGCAATAAACACAGCCATGTTATCTTATGTTCTGATGTTATCTTAGGTTCTGGTTTACTTTTGGCAATAAATTTCTCTCCTTCTGATATAATACTGACATTCTGATATAATAATGATGTAATACTAATGCAATTAATGTGCTATGTAAATGTACATTACATTACATACTTGAAAACATGGTATATCATAGCATAATGAGAGAATAAAATCCCATTTTGTCCATTATGATGTTCAACATGTACTGCTTGATCCAAAGTCATCCAGTAAAAAGCTCCTTTACTTAAGGTTTTGTTTTGATGAATGTCATTTTTTATGATCCTGCTTAATAATGGATGTTTAATACTACCATGTAATTAAGTAAAAAAAAAAAACCTGCTTGATACAACGTGCTTACTGTGTGTATGTTGTATCGCAAAACACAGTTAAGGTTAAGGACAGGTTTTGTTTAGGTTTAAGAGTGGATTAAGGGATTGGGGAAGGGTCAGCAGTGTAGATGTAATTACAGATAAATGTAATTACAGAAATTAATTAGATATCTGTATACATGCAGTTTATTACATGGTGATTAAATACATCAAAAGTATTCCAAATTATGTTAGCAGAATGGTAATAGGAGTCAAAAGTAACTAAATTGAGTTTATTTAATTTCTTTTGGAGTGTCATGCATTTGCTATATTGGGGGAAAAAAACAGGCTGATGTTTAACTTACTGATTAGTGCTGTGGAAATTGTTTAGTTCATAATGTTATAAATATTTTACCCATCTGCTTTGAGGCTGAATGTTTCAGAAATCTAAAACACTTTTTCCAAGTTTAAATAGGATTCTAAATCCCAGGTTTTCAATATAACATCTGATCTTTGAATCTTTGTGTATAAAAATGCAAATCCATTTCACTGGTTCAATATTAGAGGAAAAAAAGAAAGAAATCAAGAATCAATGCAGTCCTCTAATGGTATTTAACTTTGTGCGACTATAAATACACCATTGTGTTCACATTGTAATAGTTCCAGCATGTTGACATTTGCATGAATCATTTGATTAGTTCTATTCAATACGAAAACACAGGCATTATGTATCTAACATGACAAGGAATCAATGGAGATGGATGCTAGCGAGTTGCAGGGGGACATTAAGGATAATCTTAAACACAGACTGTTCATAAATCACAGATGGATTTGATAATCAAATCAAAGCATGATGCGCTAATCAATTCAAACCCTGTTTTAGCTAACATAGAGTCTCAGAGGCATCTCAAATCATCTTAAATGGTAAAAGGCCATGCGTGTTTTGTGAAAAGTGAAAATTAGATCATTATCATCACTGGTAGTACGTCACATAAGCATATATGTCAATATGAAATTGCGTATTTAAAGGGACAGAAAAAAATCTGTCATTATTTACTTTCTACTTGTTCCAAACACAAAAAAGAAGAATGTTGGAAACTTGTTTTTATTAACTTATAAAGAATAGTACTTTTTTCCCAACTTGATGATACCAATGGCTATTGGTTTCCAACATTCTTCAAAATATTATTTTCGTGTTCTACTGAAAAAAGACATTTAAAAAAACTTGAGTAAGTGGTAATGTTCAACAGTAAATTTAAATGTTGGGGATTTAAACATTGCAAATCTATATACTTTTAACTTATGTACAAAACTGGCATACATTTGCAAGTTATAAAGGAAAAAAATGGAGACTTCCTGGAAAACTTTCGCCAAATGTTCTTCCTCAAGAAAAAAATAAATCACTAAATGCAATGCAATAAACATAGCCATGTTATCTTATGTTCTGATGATTTACTTTTGGCAACGCAATCCTGTGACACAGTTCTGGAAGTTCATTTAACCCCCAAAAATTGATGGTGACACTTTGGGCCTGTTTACACCTAGTAACTTCATGTATTGATTGGATAGCTAGATCCGATTTGAAAAAAATAATAACATTAATGTGTCTCTGCTAAACGAACAATCCCACGCAAGAATAAATAAGCTTTCCATTAATGTATGGGTTGTTCAAAGAGGACAATGTAATTTTAACATTTTGAATTTGAGGGTTCAAAAAATATATAAATACTGAGAAAAATCGCATTTAAAGCTGTCTAAATGACGTTCATAACAATGCATATTGCTAATCAAAAATTAAGTTTTGGCATATTTACAGTAGGGCGTTTACAAAATATTTTCATGGAACCTAATCTTTATTTTCTGATCAAATTATTTTAGGCATAAAAGAAAAATCGATAATTTTGACCCATTCAGTGTATTTTTGGCTACTGCCAAAAATATAACCATGCAACATAAGACATCCAGCACTTCTTACTTGATTAGAAGTTTTATTGTAAAAAAAAAAAATAGCAGATGGCAGTAAAGTAAGGCACTCCTGGCCCACTGTGACAGGGTTCTGGGACGCTCTCCTGGGAAGAGCACAACAACGAAACAAAGAGCATAAAACGTCAAAATTCATACAAGGGAAAAACAACCAATTACACATTCCCTTAACCACACAAGCAGTCATCTTAATTACACATACTCTTAGATGGTCATCATGACTCTTCTTCTGTGGTTAATTAAGATCCTCAAACCAGCAAATGCCATTAAATATGGAACGGGAAGCTGAGTAAATATTTTCCCCCCTGTTTTTCATATGTAGAGTTGTGTTTTTCGATGAGCTCCAAAGAGAGTTTTCAAATATTCATGAATTTGTAATGAAAAGAAAAGCAAAGAAATGCTGTCTTTTCCTTTTCAACATCTTGCTCAGCTCTTCCAGGGCTGATTGAAGAGGTGTGTCTGTGTATTCTCAGCCTTCATAAACATCCTCTTGGAGATCAGTTACTGGCAGCGTATGTGCACACACAGCCGAGGCCGTCTCACTGTAACACACAGCAGAGCCCTGAGCTCCCGCATACCACACATACTTCACAGAACAGGCCCGCATTCAAGAGGGACAAACGTTTATGGAAATCACTTGACAAACAAGATATGCGAGATGAGTCTGTGCCACGTTTTATACACAACGCTCTATTCACTTTATAAGATATGTTTATATCATGACACAGTACAAGACATTTGACAAATATGATATTTCCACTATATCTCTATTTCTGAAGATTCACAATGATGTTTAAAAGTTTGTGGTTGGTAAGATTTTTATTCAAATCAAATAAATACTGTACTTTTTACCATTTTGTTCTTCAAATAATCATTGTCCCCATAAAAATAGCATTCAAACATTATTACAAATTATAAATGTTTCTTGAGCATCAAACAAACATTCATTCATTCATTTTTTTTTCGGCTTAGTCCCTTTATTAATCTGGGGTCGCCACAGTGGAATGAACCGCTAACTTATCCAGCATATGTTTTACGCAGCGGATGCCCTTCCAGCTGCAACCCATCAATGGGAAACATCCACACACACTCATGTGCAAAAAATATTTTCAAAATTTTATCGACCTAAAACTTGTGAAAAGTGTGGAATGTGTAACCTTTGCACTATCTGTGAACCATTGGTAAATTTTTCTACACAGTGTATTTCAAAACTGAGCATTTAAAGATTTATAATCAATAAGCATACAGTATTATAACTATGAACAAAAAATCGCTACAGAATATGCCTTACTGATTCGTGGTAAAAGCTACCAGCATTACAGCCTTTAACCGGATGCTCCAGAGGGTCTGTCTCTGCCATGAGCATAACACAAGATGTTTTGAATAAAAGCATGGGCTAAACGTCAAATCATTGTTACGTAGTGTGCTTATATGGGGCACAAGGCCAAAGTCACCTGCTTGTGTAAAGTTCACCTCACATGGTATGTTCTCAGCCTCCAATATCACGTCACACAGAGAAATCCTCTCTCTAATGCCAACCTTACATTAACCCGGGGTTATCCTTCAGCCTAGTAAGCCAACTGTGTAAGCCAACACATCTTTATGTCCATCCCAAAGGTGTTGATCTCTGCGCATAGTCCTGGTTTCTGACGAGTAAGTTCTGACTTCTTTGTAGACGGCTGTCTTATCCTCAGTTCACCAGAAGCAGGAGCTAAGCACAGCAAAGCCTCTCACACTGAGACCCATGTTCAAGATAAAGACTTGTTGATGACTGTCTTGCACTCCATAGAAAAGTACCACTTAAACAAAATATATGTATATATCTAAGTTGACTATCGAAGTTGTCTCTATATTGTCTACTGACTGGAATGAAAGGACCACGAAGGCAGTCTTAAACTCTGACCTTCAGGTGTCGGCTTTCTCAGACAGCTCTGGTCTACGCTCATCCCTCGACCCTAAGCTGCCTTGTTGGCATGCTGCAGATTTAACTCCAGCCGATTAGCCTCTTAGCTTGTCAGTTCAACGTATACCGTGTCAAAGACCATTAGTAGGATTTTGATTGTTCCAATGCACCAGTAATACAGTGATTATAGTCTTTGTGAAAGATTTGTGCTGCTTGTTGCAGCTAATCTTTGCTTTTGTAATTTTTCAAATCATTTAGCAATTTCCAGTATTGTAAAATAACAAATTACAAATACTTAAGTTAGTGTAATTTAGTGTTTTCTCAGAAATTACTTTACTAAGTAGTTTTAAAAATGTGTACTTGAGTACATTTTTAGTGATGTATTGGTACTTTTATTTTTTGCTATTTTCCTTGAACCTGCAGTCGCTATTTTATGTTTATTTTTATTTATCTACAGTGATTGGCTAAGCAGAATAATCAGTCCCATGATTCCTGTCCAATCAAATCATGTATAGAAAAATCACATCAGACTAACAAATACAGACACTTTACAAATGCAGCAAACACATAGAATGTGTAAGCATTCTAAGTGTCCAAGATGACGCAAAGTCATTACATGCAATGACCGAGAGCCTGTTTAGACTGCCTGTCACTGATGAGAGATGAAGAATGCCTACTATATGATGACTGAACTCACCAAATGGCCTTAAACAGTAACTAAATGCACTACAGAATGTTATGTTTTCAAATACATGCACAAATTGCATGTATTATATAAGTGCTATATGAGCTTGATTTGCAGCGCCACAAGCTGGATACTTGTCGATGAGGGTTCAAAGTACAAGCCAAGTATTAACATATGAATTACAGATACATATATTAATGTAATGTGTTCTCACATTAAATGAACCTCACTTTTTAAAATGTATAGTCCATGAATGGCAAATTATTTAACTTATACTTTGTACTCTAGTATTGTTAGAAGGGCTACTTTTTAATCATGCTTTGAGTATTATTTAGAACAGACAATTTTACTTTACTTGCACTATATTTATTGGCAAGTAATGGTACTTTTACTTGAGTATGGTTTTTTCAGGTCTCTTTCCACCACTGGCAATTTCAGAGAGACAATTTTGTACTGGTAGAATGGAAATCTTTTGATTTCCCTTTCACAGACATAAATAAGCAACATAAACCTGTCAACTTGTCCCCCCCCCCCCCCCCCCTTTGAATTCAAACCTATGAAATAAATAAATCAGTTCATGAACCCTTTGGACAGCAAGCCAAATTACCTTTAAACACTGCACCATTTTTTCTTTATTCAAATGGGCAAGGAGATTTGCTTTGTCTGCCCATAAGGGTATGATCACACAAAACATATTTTTGCTTTTAAAAAGACACATAATAGTTATAGTATAATAGTACTGCAATTACTAGCATGCGGTAGTAACTGCAGAGCCACAGCATTGATGAATGGAAAAAAAAAGCACTTTGTCTTGCATTTAAGACTTTGCTATGTTCATACTGACTAGTGCATGTTTACACAGAATAAAGCAGCAGCGCTTACTGTAAACAGCTCTGATAGAGCGTTATGATTGGCCCAATGCCACATCTCACGTTTTGCTCATCCCGCACAGTATGTGCTCATCATGCTCTTTGTTCGCACATGCAACAAGTAGCATCATATGTGTTATTTACTGCTAATATATGTGATATTTACTGTTACACATCTTAGGTAAGTTTATAAACGACCTTTGAAATGGAAAGATTCTATGATATTAAAGATTATTAATTGAATAATTAATGTGTGTAGTGGACAAATGGTAAAATCCATTTACTTTTTTTCTCATAGTATGATCTCTAGATACCAATTTAGTCTGTACTAAGTAAAGACTGACATAAAGTGGCTTGTTATAGTTGCAAAGAGTAACTATATCAGTTTATCTGAAAATTTTCAATAGTTTAGAATATCAAATATTAAGAGTGCTTTAAATAAAATGTACTATAGCAACAATGGTGGCATTTAAAGGGTTAACTCACGCAAAATTGAAAATTCTGTTATTAATTACTCATCCTAATATTGTTCCAATCCCCTGAGACCTTCAATCATTTTCGTTACACAGATTAAGATATGTTAGATTAATCTGAGAGCTCCTCCAATCTCTATAGACAGCAATGATTCCAAATAGTTCAAATTCAAGAAAAGGTGATGGATGAGCAATTAATAACAGAATTTACATTTTTGGCTGAACTAACACTTTATGTTAATGGCAGCCAGTAACATAATGCTTGGGCTCACACTTGAGCACATGAAATGTACATGCGAATGAACGTAATTTGTAAGACTTTCTTTCTTTGAATGAAAGTAAAAAAAGTTAGAAATATCTCTGCATAAATAAACCAAATATGATACCATATGTCATCCACACTCCTGAGAATGGCATTTAGTGGAATATGTAAATATGTGCTGCCATCTTTCTTTATAATAACAAAATATACATGCAGCAAAAATGACAGCAGTGAGAATATAGCCATAAGGAAAGCATCAGTGATAATAGTGATGTAGAAATGTTGTGTACAAGCACTGCAATTCACCGGCAAAAAAAGAGTAGAGACTGTGACTAGTCTGTGTCACTATAGAATTCTCTTTGAATTATAAGTATACATTTTATGTGTCACAGTTAGAGGTTTTTAAAAAAAATGTCAGGGTACCTCAAACAAACTAGATCTCTCTGGACACAACATTTAATGCAATTATTATGAAAAACAATTTTGGCAAATAAATCACTTCCAAGCTTTTAGAGATGGTTCAAACACATCTATATGTTTCTTCCAATGCTAACGTGGGATAATAAACATTGATATTACCAAATGACCATGAAAAGTCAGTTGTTCTGCATATCTAAGCATTTTTCACAGCAAATATATCAAAAGCCCAGTGATCTACAGTGATCACTTAACCAACAAACATGTTCAGGTTCCACTTAAAAACGTATAGATTCTCAATAGCTTACTAATTCAGCCTGTCATAACTTTTTGTGTTTGAACTCCTCCCCTTTTCTTATTCTAAGACAAATGACAGGAAAAGTGAGAGAAATGTCAGTGGAATTTATTTATTCACCAGTCTTTCACTCTTACATGGAAAAGTGTGACAGACCTCTGGCAGAAGATGGGGAGATTTCAGCAAAAACAGTGGGTAGTGACAGTGACAATCCTGACCAAAATTGAGTTGCTTCCGGGCAGCTAGTGAGACATCAGCCTTAGGCAAAAAAAAAAGCCTTTCCACTTTGGATAACTTGTGTGTGTGTTGTTCACAGCTAGAATATGCAATAAACAGGCCTCTAGAAGCAGCTGACAAGCACAGGGAAGCATACGATGTACAGTATATGCTGAACAAAGAGGCAAAAATAAAACTGCTCAGCAAAGAAAGCTCACCAAAACAACAGTACGGCCAACAAACTAAAAATGAACTCTAGGCCAATTACTCTCCGCAGCTACTATAAATAGATATGAGGGCTCAATCCCATTCAGAGATCCAAACTGTCATTGTACTGCATGTGCATATAGAATACAAAACTATACTAAACAAGTAATTGTTAAAATATTGACACAGTTTTATGGGTCAGGACAATTGCATTTATTTTCAAATTAAAGTGCTGCTAATCATATTTCTTTTTTTTTTTCACAAAACAGGAAACAAGACCTGTATTATGCCTTTCTGTCCACAAAAAAATTTTTTACCTAATGCAAAACAAATTTCATCAACAAACAATTTCAGTGTGTGAAAAGATTATTTATATAATTTGATCTTTATGATAAAAAATATATATCTTGTTATATAATAATTCATCCCATTGTGAACCCAAGACAATATGCCTGTTTTTCACAAACCTATAACCGTCACCAGTTGCTAGGATGCGCATTGATGTATGACTTGGTTGTCATGGAAATTATGCATAACTTGGATAGCTCATCTCTTAAGAGATCAACCAATATTTTTACATTTACACACAACCAATAAAAAAGGGATTTGATCATTCAAACAAAATTGAAAAAGGGAGCGAGTGTAAGTGCTTTATTTGCATTTAAACAGCTGAGCTAGAAAAAAAAAACCTTGCCGACATTACTTTGAGGATCACTTACTGTACAGTTGTTATATATTTTATTTCTGTTTAAGGATTTTTTCAGAAAGGAAATTTTCTCTGAGATCGTTTAAAATCAACATGGTAAAATTTTGCAATAAGGTTCGCTTAGATAATGTACACTCAACAAAAATATACACGCAACACTTTTGTTTTTGCTCTTATTTTTCATGAGCTGAATTCAAAGATCTATTGGTTTTTATGCATACATTTTTTTTCCTATTTTCTAAAAGTGAAGGGTAAGTAAATGATGAAAGAATTTTAGGGTAAATTTTAGGGTAATCTATCCCTTTAACAATACTAATGGAATTTATTGCTAAAGTGTGACTAGTCCTGTCAAATTAAATTACATGCTGATATATATTTATATTTATTTATAATATATAAATATATTATACACAGTGTATAATATTAACATTTTGTAGTTACAAATTATATTTATACAATTTTACATATTGTACAATTGCTTTTTTTAGTGACTCTTTTAATTATTTTTAATTATTTCCTCAATTCTGTATTATTTTTAATTGTTAAATAATTACTTTAAGTTTTAATAACTTCATTACAATAAAAAAATATTTATTATAACCATATTATTTTGAGAAGTACATTCTACAGTAACAGGCCTATATTTCTGTCACAATTACTATATAAAACCTTTATTTTTACTAACTGTCACCAAGACAACAGTGTTGGGGTCGGGGCTCCTATGTGAGTGCCTCATAGTCGGGTTTTATCCCACAGAACCTGGCCGGGCGCAGCCTGAAGGAGCAACGTGTGACCATTGTGAGTCCATCAGGTGGTGGGCCTGCAGGAGGAGCCGTAAAGGGCAGGTGCATTGTGTAACGTGCAGTGGTCAAAGGACAGAACCAAGATGACCCGATCCTTGGACACAGAAACTGGCTCTTGGGACATGGAATGTCACCTCACTAGAGGAAAGGAGCCTGAGCTTGTGCAGAAGGTTGAGTGCTACCAACTAGATTGTGCTGCAGGCTGGGAGGTTGCAGAAGCATAAACTCGGCCTGGGAAGAGTTTGGGAAGACCATGCAGGAAGACTACCAGTCGGCCTCAAAGAGATTCTGGCAATCAGTCCGGCGCCTCAGGAGGGGGAAGCAGTTCTACACCAACACTGTTTACAGTGGAAGTGGAGAGCTGTTGACTTCCACTCGGGATGTTGTCAGACTGATGAAGTAATACTTTAAGAATCTCCTCAATCCCACCAACACACCTTCAATTGAGGAAGCAGAGACAGAGGATGCAGGGGTTGACTAACCCATCAGCCAATCTGACATGTGTTTTGTGGACTTGGAGAAGGTATTCGACCATGTCGCTCGTGACTTTCTTTGGAGGGTGCTTTGGGAGTATGGAGTTGGAGGCCCTCTGTTAAGGGCTGTCCCAACTCCGACAGGGCTACCCTTTGTCATCAGTTCTGTTTTATATTTTTATGGACAGAATATCTAGACGCAGCCTAGGGCCAGAGGGGGTCTGGTTCAGGGACCACAAGATTTCATCTCTGCCATTTGCAGATGATGTTGTCCTGTTGGATTCATCGAACATGGACCTTCAACTTTCACTGGGCAGTTTGCTGCCAAGTGTGATGTGGCAGGGATAACAATCAGCACCTCCTAATCCAAGGCCATGGTGCTAGTCCGGAAAAAGTTGTCTTTCCATCTCCAGGTTGGAGGAGAGTCCTTACCCTGCGTGGAGGAGTTCAAGTATCTTGGGGTTTTGCTCACGAGTGAGGGAAGGATGGAACGTGAGATTGACAGGTGGATCAGTGCAGCAGAAGCAGTAATGTGGTCGATGCACCAGTCCGTTGTGGAAAAAAAGGGGCTGAGCCGAAAGGCAAAGCTCTCAATTTACCGGTCAATCAACATTCCTGCTCTCACCTACTGTATTGTCATGAGCTTTGGATCATGACTGAAAGGACAAGATCTTGGATACAAGTGGCCAAAATTAGTTTCCTTTAAAGGGCTGAGGAGCTCTGTCACAGAAGGAACTCGGAGTAGAGTTGCTGCTCCTCCATATCCCCTGAAGGAGCTGGAGGATGTGTCTGGGGAGAAGGAAATCTGGGGTTCTCTCCTGCTGCCTTGCGACCCAGCCCCGAATAAGTGGCAGACAATGAATGGATAGATGGAAAATGCTTAAATGTTGATGAACTGAACCCTGCAGATGACGTTTATGTCATGTTTCACAGCCTTGATAAAGTGCACAGTACTTTTGATTTATACGTCCAAATTTTCCAAAATCCCATGATAAATTCCAAAGTCCCATGTTAAATAGTTAATTCACAAGTTCAACACTGTGGAAAACGTATGGCCCCACAACAGACTAACAAAATTAAAAATCATTTTATGTTCTAAAAAATTTACTACCATGATTGCAAAGGCAGTGATAAACCTCAGAGCAGGGCGAGAAAGAAAAAGATATGAAAAGATGAAGAAAGATGATTCAAGCTGTGACAGGAAGAGTGTATTGACTGGTTTCGTTCGCTCATGGCTTTTAATTTCCCTGACTGGCTTTCCATCCTCCAGTGTGTGATGGATGAGAAGAGGCTTCAATCACAATCCACAGCCAGATGAGACACGTATGTGCGCACAGCCTGACAACACATCACACTTACAATGAAAAGCCACGCTGTAACACACTGCACTTGGGGGTTTGACAGCAGTAACTGCAATGTGTTGACCGCTGATCGAAAGCTACCGCAATTTAACACAATCTCAGTCCGACAAGCATCCACATTTGCACACGTAGCACAACACAGTATAATAAATTAAGGGGTTTTGGGAGCCCCTTAATAATAATAATAATAACAATAATAATAATAATAAATCCCACACGTCTTTGCCATTTTGATTAATGGACAGTCTTTTATTAGTCTAGAATAAACATTTACATATATGAATAACATATGAACTTATGAATAATTAACATATGAATAATTAACAGACTAATTTCTTCTGGCCTTCAGCAGAGGATCGAGGTACTTGCTTCTCTAACCTTCCTGATGCTCAGTGCAAAAACTTGAGTTTCAGCAAAGCATTCATCAAAACACCTTTTCTGCATTTTAATTTTTCAGAATCAGTGACACATTGGATGAGGTGATCTATCTTGTTCGATGAAGGGAGGCGAAGAGACGAGGGCATGAATTCTGATGTGTGGTGGGACGGGCTCAGAGGAGGGTGTGTGAATGTGAGCGGAGAGGCCGAGGTAATTAAGAGGTCTTTTACAGTAATCATTCCATCATAACAGAGGAGAAGTTTAGTCCAGACTAATGTGAAAACACTAAGGGACACATACACATTAAAGCATATATTATTACATAAAATAAATAGATAAATACATACAGTGGTGTGACAAAGTGTTTCCCCCTTACTGATGAGTTATTTTTTTGCATGTTTGACACACTTTAATGTTTCAGATCATCAAAAAAATAAAAATAATTAGTCGAAGCTAACACAAGTAAACACATCATGCAGTTTTGAAATGAAGGGGTTTTTTTTATTAAGGGAAACATAATCCAAAACTACAAGCCCTTTATGAAAAAAGTCTTTGACTAATATTTAGTTAATATTCTTATAAAAAAAATTTAAAAAAAACAGTACAGGGCAACAGGGGCAAGCATTTTTTACACAACTGTAAAGTACCAAATCTATTTATTATATATCTGGAGTTAGAAACATTTGTATTATTATTATTATTATTATTGTTATTATTATTGTTGTTATTATTATTTATTTATTTATTTTAAGTCTCTTCTTATGCTTATGCACAATTTCTAATATTATTAGACTTAAAATGTTGTTTATTCCTGTGATTAAAAATATAATTTTCCGCATCATTTTCACAATTTTTATATAAAAAATTATTTTGTTAATTTTGTAAGACAATATCAGATCATCAGATTATGATGTGCATTTACTACATACAATACAATGCTTGGATCAGACCAGCAATCCATTTTTTAACAATGCCAGTCTGACATTGTATGTTTGTCACGGTCACACAAGGAAAACAAGGAAGTGTAAACTTCAAGGGTGTTTATTCAAGTGATATGCACAATAGTAGTTAGGTGAAGTAGGCGAATGGTGTCAAAGAAGGTTAGCGATCTCACACACACACACACACAGTTCAGTTCAAAGGCTATTGCCAACATAAGAACAGTCACTTCCCTTGAATCGGTGCATTGGCATTCACAGGAGGAGCACATCCACGGAAGAGTGGAAGAGTGATCTCTCCTTGGGACCAAATCCTTCCCAGTATATGAGGTACTGGAGTTGGCCGTTTCGCCGCCGGGAGTCGAGAACTTCCTGGACTCGGTAGATGTTGTCACCAAGGACTTCGGTTTGTTCTGGAGGGAGAGGCGGTTTCGGTTCTGTGGAAGGAGGGAGAACTGGGTCAGAGTGTGGTTTGAGAAGAGATACATGGAATGTGGGGGAGATCCGATAGTGTGGAGGTAGGTTGAGACGATAGGTAACAGGGTTGATTTGGGAGTGTATGGTGAATGGTCCTATGTAGTGGGGACTCAGCTTACAGCAAGGCAGATGGAGGCGGATGTCTCTGGTGGAGAGCCATACCTTATCTCCTGGGTGGTATACGGGATTAGGTAACCTGCGACGATTGGCAGCGTCTGTGTACCTCCGTACTGCCTGCTGAAGGTCGGTATGGGCTGAGTCCCACACCCTCTCACTCTCTCGGAAGCAGTGATCTACCGCGGGCACTTCGGAGGTTTCGCCAGTCCACGGAAACAGGGATGGTTGATAACCTAGGATACATTCAAAGGGGGTTAGTCCAGTAGCAGCCTGACGAAGGGAATTTTGAGCATACTCAGCCCACGGCAGATACTGGCTTCAGGTGTCCTGGTGGCGGGTGCAGTACGTCCGAAGGTAACGGGAGATTTCTTGGATCTTTCGCTCGGTCTGTCCATTGGTTTGAGGGTCGTAACCTGAAGATAGACTGATGGTGGTGCCCAAGAGGTGGAAGAACGCCTGCCAGACTCTGGAGATAAACTGTGGTCCTCGATCAGGCACGATGTCTTCGGGAAGTCCGAAATTGCGGAAGACATTATTAAATAGAGCTTCAGCTGTTTCGAGAGCCGTGGGAAGTCCTTTCAGAGAGATTAATTTACAAGCTTTAGAAAAGCGGTCGACGACGACTAGTATAGTCGTGTAACCATGCGATGAAGGTAGGTCCGTGGCAAACTCTACCCCGATGTGGGTCCAGGGTCTGCAGGAAATGGGCAGGGGTTGTAACTTCCCTTCAGGCAGACGATGAGGAGTATTGACGATGGCACAGACCGAGAACCCTCGAACGTACTGGGCGACGTCTCTTGCCATGTTAAGCCACCAGTACTTCTGTTGGAGGAGTGAGAGGGTTCGCCTGCTACCAGGGTGTCCTGAGCCTAAGGAAGTGTGGGTGCTGTCCAGGAGTTGAAGACGGTATCTGGTGGGTACATATGTCAGGCCCGGAGGAAGTTCAGGGGGTGCTGGTTCTTCTGAGGTGCCGGAATGAATATTCTCGTCCACTTGTCATAGTATGGGTGCCAAGAAGACTGATGAGAGTAGGACTGGTTCTGGAAGGTGATCATGGGGATCTGGAGAGTACATACGGAAAAAGGGCGTCGGCTTTAAGGTTTTTGTAGCCGGGTCGGAAAGTGATTTGGAAATCGAAGCGGGCAAAGAATAGTGACCATCGGACTTGGCGTGCATTAAAGGCGTTTGGCACTGCGGAGATATTGAAGGTTCTTATGGTCAGTGACCACGGTGAAGGGGAACTGAGCTCCCTCAAGCCAGTGACGCCACTTTTCGATGGCGAGTTTGATGGCTCACGATTACCGATCGCATAATTTTGTTCAGCCGGGGATAGTTTCCGGGAGTAGTACGCACACGGATGAAGAGCTCGGGGTTCACCACACCATTGGGACAAGACGGCACCGACTCTGGTATCGGCAGCATCAACCTCAAAAGTGAAGGACTGTGTGGGATCTGGATGCCTAAGGATAGGTGCTGTAGTGAACTTGCGTTTGAGTAAGTCGAAGGCTTGACGGGCATTGGTATTCCAGGATAGAACTCGCTGTCCGCCTTTCAGGAGGGAGGTTAGAGGGGCAGAGAGGAGACTGTAATTACGTATGAAACGTCGATAGAAGTTGGCAAATCCAAGGAATCTTTGCAGCTCCTTCACAGTCTTGGGTTCTTCCCACTTGGACACAGCGTTAACCTTACAGGTCTCCATGCTGACCCCCTCGGCAGTGATTACGTATCCGAGGAAGGATATAGAAGTTTTTGGAACTCACATTTTTTGGCTTTCAAGAAGAGTTGGTGTTTAAGGAGACGTTGGAGGACTTGCTGGACATGGATATGATGTTCAGAAGAATTACGGGAGTATATGAGGATGTTGTCTATGTAGACACTGGCGAAATGGTGAAAGAAATCCCGGAAGATCTCGTTCATAAAGTTTTGGAAAATGGATGGACTGTTGGCTAGACCATAGAGCATCACTTGATATTCATAATGGCCTGTGGGGGTGATGAAGGCAGTTTTCCATTCGTGGGTAGGCAAACTTGACGGTTGCATCGTTGAGGACCCGATAATCAATGGAAGGCCGTAGACTTCCATCCTTCTTCCTGACAAAAAAGAAGCTGGAGTGATGTGGAAGGTCTGATGAACCCCTGATGAAGAGCTTCCTTGATGTAATTCTCTATTGCGATGTGTTCAGGACGAGAGAGAGGGTAGATTCTTCCATGGGGCAGCTTAGCATCTGGCAGCAGGTCGATACTACAATCCCAGGACCGATGTGGGGGTAACTGGGTGGCCCATTCCTTGCTGAAGACGTCTAGGAAGGGAGTGTAGATGGCCGGGATATTGACAGATGTGGGGCTGACAGCGCTTTCTATCGTGGTGGTGTGGACGTCATGGGAATTCAGGTTTGGATAATGGCCAGCAGGGGGAGTGAGATGACTGTGGTGTTTGCACACAGTGCTCCATTCCAAGATCTCTCCGGTGCTCCACTCAATCTTGGGTTGGTGCTTTGCAAGCCAGGGTCTGCCAAGAATGACGTCCACATTCGCACGGGGTAAGACCAATAGAATTAATTTTTCACTGTGATTCAGCAGCGAGAGAATGGTGACTTCCTGGGTCCTCCGGCATATTTTGCCATTCCCTAATGGTGAGTTTTGGATGGTGGTGATTTTGTAGAGGGTTTCGCTACTCACGCAGGGGATATTATGTTTGGTAAGGAAATTAGATGAGATGAAGTTTCCAGCCGCTCCAGAATACACCAGTACATGTATGGGGTAAAAAGTTAGAATCAATAATTAGTTGTGCTTTCAGGTGAGGAATGTGAGAAACGGTAGGGGTTAGAGTGACTTTACTCACCATTAGGTGAGGCGGACGAACTGGACAGGCGGAGATGAGGTGAGACGCTTCCCCACAATATAAACAGAGTTTGTTTCTGATTCGGCGTTGTCGTTCAGAAGTTTCGAGATGATAGGAATCGGTAATCATGGGTTTGTCCTCCTCCGGTGGTGGTGAAGGAGTGCTGGGAATGAGAACATGATCAGAACGTGGTGGGATGGTACAGGCTGAGAGGTGTTGTGAAATACTGATGGCTTTCTTGATAAAGGTTTCTAGGTTGGCGTTGTCCTCATAGATGACCATGTGCTTACGAGTGCTAGGTTTTAAACCTCTACGATAGGCTGCTAGGAGGGCCACTTGGTTCCAGCCGCTACTGGCGGCGAGTGCTCGGAATTGCAGAGTGTAGTCATGGATGGAGGCGTTACCTTGGCGGAGAGTGAGTAGTTCATCGTGCACGGACAAAGGGGTAAGTGAGACTGCAAACACCTCTTTGAAGTGGTCAATGAAGGTTTGATAGGTGGCCACCACCGGGCTGCGGGCATTCCAGAGAGCATCTGCCCATTGGAGGGCTCATCCTGTAAGAAGGGAAATCATGAAAGCAACTTTTGAGAGTTTGTTGAGAAATTGGTGATTGTTAGCCTCAATACAGAGTGAGCATTGCAACAGAAAACCATTACAGGTACTCGGCTCGCCGGAGTAGTTCATCGGTTGAGCGAGGGGCGTGAAGGAGTAGCGGGTGTGACAATGTTGTTTGTAATAGAGATGCATTTCATCAAGCATATGGCTTCCCTTACAAAACTGACATCTACATCTGCGCTATCAGAGGAAGATAAGGTCTAAGTTAGACCCAGGAGGTCTGCGGGGCACTCATCATTTACTGCATTAGTAGCAAAGAAGGGCTAAACCTTCAGTCTGCACGGTGATAATCCTAAACCATTTAAGTCAGTTAACTTTATTCACTTTAATGATCAGAGGAACCTCTCTGACTCACCTGCAAGCGGTAAGTGGATATGGGAAAGAAGGTTAATTCACAAGAGCAGTCCAGTGAGGAAACATCTCAGAAAAGAACATTAGCATAATGAGGGACAAGGAAGCCCCGCACGGAAACTGTACACAGTTGGAGTAGGTTGACATGAGGCTATCCAGATGAAGGACAAAGGGATGACCCTCTTTGTCAGTTCTGAACAGGTTAAGAATACGTATTTGAACAAAC
Source organism: Danio jaintianensis (assembly GCA_903798115.1). NCBI lineage: Eukaryota > Metazoa > Chordata > Actinopteri > Cypriniformes > Danionidae > Danio > Danio jaintianensis. The sequence continues at coordinate 17,117,182 of CAIGQV010019356.1, read as the reverse complement.
AGTGTCTCGACATATAGGAGAATTTGGACTAAAAACCCTCTAGTGACCAAACCTCTCATCGTTTATCAGAAGCTCATCTGGCAACATGTGGTTTCTTCCATAAGCCAGTCTTTTCCAAGTAATACAATGAGCCCCATCACACAATAACATAGGTACAGCCGATCCCTGAAGCTTAAAAAAATATATATGGCAGAACAGAGTCCTAAACTAAACCTGATTGAAAATCTCTGGAAAATCATTAGTGACAAAGCTATGGCTCAGAATTCACTGCAGTTAGTGCACTGTCCACTAACTGATCTTGAAGAAGAGCAGTGTGAGAGAATAATGATGTCTGTGAAAGACTAGTGATATGCTGAGAGACTAGTGATGTCAAAGCCTCTAAATTTACTAATTTTGACTGCTGTGATTTTTAGAAATTGTATTTGTAATCTTTTCTAATGCTTCGTTACTGTTCCCCAATTTGTCAAAATTGTTATTTTGCACAACCCTGTTTTTTCATAAACGTTTTGCACAACGTTTGTTCAACCCTGGACAATACTTAAACAAGGAAAACAAAGAAAAATATTATTTCTGTAAAAAAAAGTCATGTTTATAAATGGTTTTCCAGTTTTGATCTCCACTGTGTATGTGTGTATGCATGTAGGTACAGCATAGGGCCCAACCCTCCATACTCATTTATTATTCTAACTTTGGTGATATGTGGCATGAAGAAAATTTAAAAAATCACAATCACAACTTCACATTTTATTGTCGTTTGTGCATTACAGGTGAGATGTCAATGGGTGTGCCATACTGTATGCCGTACTGTAGCCCATTACAGCTAATTATCCGCACAGCTTTTCCAGAATAGAGAATCCTTACAGCAGAAACCTTTCCCTTGCCATCTGCTTGCTAAATGTAAGTGGATGAGGTGATAATCCATTCACAGCCAATACATTTAGGAAGAGCAAGACAACAGGAGATGTGCATAACATCAAAATTTGTTCTTGGTGTCCTACTAGATCCTTTATAACATGAGCAAGATGAGGTAATGGAAAAGATACTGGGGGGATAAAAGAGGGGTTATGAGTAATGAATGATAAAAGCAGGAGTGCAAGGGGAGTAAAGGACAAAAAATAAATGTAAAAAAAAAAAAAGCATGGTGCAAAAGTGAGTGCACACTGGTAATGCACAAGAATGTGGCAAAAAAAATGCCTTCAAGGTTCAGTGAGATGCCTCGAAGCAATCATAGTAAGTTCTTTCTTCTGAAATGATGTATTTTAGTTGTACAGCTCTCATGAGCATGAACAGCATATAGAAAATTCTGTATAATCTTTTTAAATCAAGAGAAACCTCATAAATAACTTCCAAGCAAACTGTAAAACGCCCTTTCACTGAAATATATTTAACTAATTTAAAATGCACTCTTTTTTGCGTTACACATACACACAGCTAATTTTTTGTGCAAATGTGAACAATCACATAACGTTTTTTCTCTGTTTGTGGGAAAAAATTTATCACCCCTTTCTTTTTTTACTAGGGGCAAAACTGAATTTCCTCCTTAAAAATAGTCTCCCTTGAATCAATTAATCTGTCCCTCCAGCCTCACTCTCTGACTTGCTGAATCTTTCACTCTGTTGTCTGGAGTGGGCAGCACTTAAGAAAGCAGCTGCCTAACCCTATTAAGTTCTTCTGCAAAAGCCCATTCTTTGGACTCCATTCAACTGTAAGAGTGTGTTGGGATTTATCCAGTATACTCCTTCAATCTGACATCTTTATATTATATTACGTAATGAGTTGAGCACTACTGCTCCAATTACAAAGCACTACAGCCTTTTTAATTCATTTGAACAAGCTCCACCTGTATGTTCCAGAAATCTTGCAGAGCTTTAGAGGATGACAGAAATCAAACAATGGGCAAAGGAAGGGAACATTGGACACTGAGAGGGCAGGGGCTTTGTTCTCACATCTGCTATTACATTTTTCACCACAGGGGGGCAGTGATACGGTCACACATTTATGGACCTTGTGTATGTATGTATTTATTTATGTAGAAATCAACAGTAATAATGAGTCGAAGTAAAACAAATATTACTTATGCTTTATTATAAACATAATAAAACTCATGTTTCATACTATAAATAGTGTCTTTGACATGAAAAAGATATTAAAAACGTTTGTAATGTGTTATTGTTTACTGTGTAATGTAGTTTTCAATTGTAATCCTATTTTACATTTATTGAAAGTGTATTCATATTTTTCACTACCTCAATTGTACATGTTGTGAGTTTGAAAACTTTTTCAACAATCTCATCACAATTGTAATCTGCTTATAGTCTATTATCTAAATAATAATATAATTATTAAAGTTATTATAACTCATATTCATTCTCCAATGAGCATTTACTGTATGTGGGTTATTCAACAATGCATCATTGACATCTAGATATAAATAGATTAATTTACATTAAGAAGAGAGATAAACAAACAAAAAACATTAATAGCTCTAGTTTTATAAGGAGAATAACAACAACTACAACTTTGAAATTAAATGAAATAAGCTGAAATAAATAAAAATCCACTGCCACTAAATGAAACTGATAACCAATGAGGAAGCCAAGTCTTTGTATGGCTCATGATCCAATCAAATACTGCCCTCCCATGGCTCAACAGTGTAACCATCAATACAACGCCAAAGGGGGATTATTATTCTTTGTTGATGACATGGTTTGTCACCAAAGGGCATTCTGGTGTTTTCTTATGCCTGAACTATAGCTGTATATAACCAACGCCCTGCAAAACACTACAAATATTTATGAACAACAGTGCGATTCAGCGGTTGTCTTGGTCTCAGAAATGTTAACAGGTTACACTAATAACGCTTTCAGAAATGGATGGAAAAAGAACAAGAACTTAAACTTTCTTTTTCAATGCTGAAGTCTGAACTTGCACCTTCATTACGGAATAGCAGCCAGTCGAGATTTTCAAAAACACAGAACCTTGATTAATTATTAATAACACCAAGACTTCGGAGTCTTGAGGCAAACACAGGAACACTGTTGATTCTCTGCTATCAAATTTTAATGTTCTATCAGCAGCACTGTAATGTAGACGATGGTGAGACTAGAGAGAGGAGAGAGAGAGAATAACAGAGAAAAGCAAGAGTATAAAGGATGCATCGGTTGAGTGTTAGAGGCCACGGACAGTCTCAAGAGATACAAGAGCAGGAACATCTGTGTTTCTGGGGCCGAGAAAATAAGGGGAGCAGGGAGACCACCTGCAGGTGTGTTTGAGCATATGTACATGCAGGTGTGTATGTTTTATAGGGGTTCCACTCCTACCTTTCCCCGAGGAGCTTGGCTCTTGTGCGGTGAAGACAGGATCTTTTATCTTGGCTGATGTCCCAATCAATCAGAGTGACAGTGATGGAGACCCCAGTGGCCAGACCCTCATACAGACCCAACTCTCCCATCTGTCATTATTAACCCCTACTGAGGGAGAGTTTTGAGACTTAACCACAACTATTTATTTAGTGAACAAGGAAGAAAAGCAAAAACAGTTAAAAAAAGATTATTCTATGTACTTGGCAGTGTAAAATAAAGATGTGGATTTTCTTATTATATAACCCAAAGTTGTTACAGAACTACATATACATATATATATATATATATATATATAATGCATTATGTTCTGCAACACCTAGACAGACCAGGGACCTATGTGAGGATCTTGTTTGTTGACTTCAGCTCGGCTTTCAACACTATCATCCCAAAACTTCTCCTGCCCAAATTAACTCAGCTCTCCATGCCCAACTCTGTCTGTCAGTGGATCAACAGCTTCCTAACGGACAGGCAGCAGCTGGTGAAGCTGGGAAAATTCTCATCCAGTACCCGCACAATCAGCACTAGCGCCCCCCAGGGGTGTGTCCTCTCCCCTCTGATCTTCTCACTGTACACAAATGACTGCACCTCAAAGGACGCCTCTGTCAAAATCCAGAAGTTTGCAGACGACACCACACTTATCGGCCTCATTCAGGACGGTGACGAGTCTGCTTACAGACAGGAGGTTAAGGAGCTGGCTGTCTGGTGCAGTCACAACAACCTGGAGCTGAACACGCTCAAAACAGTGGAGATGATAGTGGACTTCAGGAGAAACCCCCCTGCTCTCCCCCCACTGAGCATCATGGACAGCATTGTGGCAGCAGTGGAGTCATTCAGGTTCCTGGGCACCACCATCTCTCAGGATCTGAAGTGGGACACTCACATTGACTCCATTGTCAAAAAAGCTCAACAGAGGTTGTACTTCCTTCGTCAGCTGAGGAAGTTCAACCTTCCAAAGGAGCTGCTGAAACAGTTCTACACTTCCATCATTGAATCAGTCCTCTGCACTTCAATAACTGTCTGGTTTAGCTCAGCTACGAAATCCGACCTCCGAAGACTACGTCGAATAGTTCGGACTGCTGAGCGAATCACTGGTACAATCCTCCCTACTCTCCAAGAACTGTACTTATCCAGAGCAAGCAGAAGGGCTGCCAAAATCACTCTGGACCCCTCACACCCAGCACACTGCCTCTTTGAACTTTTACCTTCTGGTCGACGCTACAGAGCACTGTGCACCAGAACAGCCCGACACAGAAACAGTTTCTTCCCTCAGGCAGTCCATCTCATGAACACTTGATGATAGTAATTATGGAACAAACATCACTACTTGCTATACACTTTTTATACACATAAACACTTATTTAACAACATATTTTACATGCTAATTTGCACATAACAGCTGCTATTGTATATAGTAATATTCCTGTACATACACTTGTCAATTTGTATATTTGCATTCACTACAACTTTTATTTTTTAAATATATTTATTATCTGTTTTTTGTCCTGTCTCTGTAATTTTGTTGCACTGTAGAAGCTCTGTCACGAAAACAAATTCCTCGTATGTGTGAACATACCTGGCAATAAAGCTCTTTCTGATTCGGATTCTGATATATTGCTTACTTACTCCCAGGGCCATTTATATCGAAGTTGATATTTAGCCGCACCATATTGGTGTTTCGTAACATCTAGTTTTTTTGAGGTGAGTTGTTAGTTGTTAACACAGGGAGAACATGCAAAGTCCACACAGAAAAGCCACTGACCCAGCCGGGGCTCAAACCAGCGACCTTCTTGCTGTGAGGCGACATCGCTACCCGCTGCGCCACCATGTCGCCCTATACAATCTAATGTGCACAAATATCATATTTTATAGCATCCTATAGAAAATATTAATTTAAAAGAGAGAATTGTGAGGGGTGTACTCATATACTGTATGCTGAGCACTGTATGTGTGTGTGTAGGTATGTATATATATATAAGCAATATCACACGAGTAGCAGTGCGATGTGGCTGTATATCGGCACTCGTGGGAGGCGTGCGTTGTGGTCCCACCAGTGAGGATATACAGCCACATCGCACTGCTACTTGTGTGATATTGCATTTATACAACAGTTCGACGGCATAATCGTGTATATAAAAAAGAAAATCAAACACAGAGAGTCTAAAAACCCTTTTGTAAGAGAAACTACTTTCTTCGACCATTCATTCGCATCTGCAGCTGACGTCAGAACAGCAGAAGCCTTTACTAATTCACCAACATCACTTTAGAGCTAGTGTTTGAATGATTCTCTAGCGTAATGTCTAACGTGATGACAAAACAGGTGATTTTGCTGACATTTAAAGATTATAAGGCTGAACCAATGCATGAAATGCCATTAATCTACAGAGATATCTCCCTACAGTATTACAGTCTACAGTATTTCTCTGTTGCAATCGGGAGATAATTAACCTAAAAAAAAAGCAGTGCAATCACTACCAGATTGCTGTTGTTTACGATAAGGAAAAACACTAAACACATGAAGGCATTTCTTCTGTCTTTCTGTTTACTGAACTAGTCTGCAGTAGCGAAAACAGGAGACTCATTAGAAATAGATATCCAAAAAGTAACTCAAAGAGTCCCATCTCACTCAATACACTACAATTACTATGGTATAAATACAGCACTACAACATACAAAAGAGAGAGATCGACTTAGAAAGTCACTTACCAGTTTTATAATGATTTGATCAGCTGTAGTTTAAAATTACACTGTGTTATTCCTCCTCTAAGGTCAAGCTCCCCCTCATTGGAGCCCAAGTGGCTCTGCAGCGAGCAGCATCTCACCGTCTTTGGTCTGCTTAAAGTCAGGCTAATTGCCGCCGATGCGCTGTCTCTCAGAAATTATAAATATTTAAAATAGGCACTATCTTTATAAATAAACTGCATAGTTGCAATCTAAACAACTACATTCTCGACTAAAAAAGCCTTAAAAGTACATTATGTTGTCCAACAGCAGCAATATTTGTCAAACTGTAGATTGTCCTCTTCTTGTTGCTGTATGTGGGTGGAGTAATACAAGGGTGAAGGGTGAAGAGGCTGGACGAGTGCTGTTACTGGCAGAATATCACACGGCTATCAGCCAATCAGATTCAAGAACCAGACAGAACTGTTGTATATATATATATATATATATAATTTAAATAATTTAAATTAATATTTTCTATAGGATGCTATACAATATGATATTTGTGCACATTAGATTAGTCATTACTGATGCCAAATCTGGAGCTAATCTAACAAAAATAACTTATCATAACGGTCAAAAAGTTAGTACACCCAAATGTATGTTAGGGAAAATATTAAATAAAAATGTTAAAAATAGGAAAAAATCAAGAAAAACAAAAAATATATATAAGGTTGTAGGTTTTTTTTTTTTTTTTTGTAATATTTGGTTTGAATTGAAATGTATTATATTTTTATTTCTATGGTTTAAAATGACCTCCAAAACTTTATATTTTTGGGTTAGTTAGTGTTTGTTCACCCTACAAAGAAGATTCTGCCATCACTTACTCACCAAACCCTAAAGACTTTTGTTCATTGTCTGAAAATAAATCAAGATATTTTGAATTACATCTGAAAGATTTCTGACCCTCCACTACAATCTGAAGCTTCAAAGAGTTTAATTTAAGTTTAATGAAGAGACACTATTCTTTATAAGATGAACAGATGTAATATTGGATTTATTCACGTAGGCTATAAACATTGATTTTGAAAACATAAAGAGAAGTACAACCATACCTGCTTGACACATGAGAACAAATGTCTTTGGTTCTTGTAGAAGCTTAACCGCTCTGCATTATCTGCGAGGATGAGCCTCATTGCTTCTCCAGAGCCTTAAAAAAAAAAAAGAAAGAAAAAAAGAAAGAAAAAAAAAAAGAGTACTGAAAAATCACACTGAAGTAAAAGTACCATTACTTGCCCAAAAATGTAGTGCAAGTAGAGTAAAAGTATCTGCTGTAAATGTTACTCAAACTATGAGTAAAGAGTAGCCCTTTTAAAAGTACTCAAGAGTAGTGAGTATTACGCTGTGAAAAGTTGATGCTTTTACATGCAATTTGTGCGTGTGTGTGTAAACTTAACATTCTGTAGTGCATTTAGTTATTGTCAGTGGTGGAAAGAGTACTGAAAAATCATACTCAAGTAAAAGTACCATAATTTGTCTAAAAATTTAATGCAAGTAGAGTAAAAGTATCTGTTGTAAATATTATTCAAAGTAGGAGTAAAAAGTAGACATTTCAATAGTACTCAAGAGTAGTGAGTAGTGAGTATCACGCTGTAAAAAGCTGATGCATTTACATGTCATTTGTGCATGTGTGTGTGTAAACGTAACATTCTGTAGTGCATCTAGTTATTGCCCAGCAGGCACAGAACGAAATAAGATGTTAATATTAGGTTAGATTTAGGTTGTGATGTCAGGTGACCAAAATTCAATGTCTAGCCAGCATCTAAAGACAACATTATTTTGATGTTCAATAATGATGTCAAATGACGATTTTAGGTTGCGTTGGATAGTGACCAAAATCCAACGTCAAGCCAACATCTTAAACCAGCGTCATATTAACATCAAATACTGACATTTATTCATCAGTTATGGCAACCAAAATCCAATGTCTGATAGATGTCATAGTGGTAACATCCCCACAACGTCAAGTTGTAACATCATTAGACGTTGATATTTGGTTGGTTTTAGGTTGGATGTTGGACATTGACGTTGACCTGACGTTGAGTTCTGACATCAACCTGATTTTCATTTCCAAACAAAATGCAGCGTCCCCATGACGTTAGGGTACAACTTCAATCTGACGTCATGTTGACGTCTTGTGCCTGCTGGGTGTTTAAGGCCATTTTGGTCTTCATACAGTAAACATTGGTCATCTTCCCATCAGTGACATGCATCTAAACAGTCTCTGGGTCAATGCGTGTAAAGATTTTGGACATCTTCTTGGACACTTTTAATGCTTCCAAACAGTTTGCTGCAATAAAGCGCACATGTCTTGAGGTAGTTCATTATGATGCGATTTACCTTCTATGTGCGATTTGATTGGACAGGAATCACAGGACTGATTTTTCTAATCCCCATAGACAAGAAAAAATAATGTAGTGACTGCAGGTTGAAGGAAATTAGAATCAGAATCAGAATCAGAATCGGTTTTTATTGCCAAGTGTGCTTACACACACAAGGAATTTGTTTTGGCTACAGAAGCTTCCAGTGTACATAAAGTGACAAGTGACAACACAAAATAAATATGAGGAAAAAAAATAAATAAATAAAATAAAATAAAATAAAATACGACAAACATTAAACAGAGATGCAGTTAGACAATAGAGCTCTGGATGATGAATTGTTGTACAGATTTGTTATAAATATACAAGTTTTACAAGTTATAAGGTGCTGTGTACAAATGCGTAGGAGAAAGTATTGCATTGTATACTGTTATAAGGTGCTGTGTACAAATGCGTATGGAGAAAGTATTGCATTGTATACTGTTATAAGGTGCTGTGTACAAATGCGTATGAAAAAGTATTGCACATGTTTATTGCACAGTAGGGGAATAATTAACTGTTCATGAGGTAGATGGCCTGAGGAAAGAAACTTTTCCTGTGTCTGGCTGTTTTTGTGCTCGGTGTTCTGTAGCGCCGGCCAGACGGTAACAGTTCAAACAGAAAGTGTGCTGGGTGTGAAGGGTCCAGAGTGATTTTGCGAGTCCTTTTACTCACTCTGGAAGAGTACAGTTCTTGAAGTGTAGGAAGGGTAGTGGCAGTGATTCGTTCAGCAGTCCGGACTATTCGCTGTAGCCTACGGAGGTCGGTTTTGGCAGCTGAGCCGAACCAGACGGTGATTGAAGTGCAGAGGATGGATTGGATGACAGCTGAGTAGAACTGTACGAGCAGCTCCTGTGGCAGGTTGAACTTCCTCAGCTGACGAAGGAAGTACAGTCTCTGCTGGGCTTTCTTCACAATAGAGTCTATGTGAATGTCCCACTTCAGATCCTGAGAGATGGTGGTGCCCAGGAACCTGAATGACTCTACTGCAGCCACAGTGCTGTTCATGATGGTGAGTGGGGGAAGTGCAGGGGGGTTTCTCCTAAAGTCCACTATCATCTCCACCGTTTTGAGCGTGTTCAGCTCAAGGTTGTTGCATCTGCACCATAGAGCCTGCCGCTCCACCTCCTGTCTGTATGCAGACTCATCACCGTTCCGGATGAGGCCGATAACAGTAGTGTCGTCAGCAAACTTCAAGAGTTTAATGGAGGGGTCTTTTGCAGTGCAGTCATTGGTATACAGGGAGAAGAGCAGTGGGGAGAGAACACATCCCTGGGGGGCACCGGTGCTGATGGTGCGGCTGTCGGATGTGATTTTGCCCATTCTGACTAGCTGTTGTCTGTCTGTCAGAAAGCTGGTGATCCATTGACAGACAGAGCTAGGAACAGAGAGCTGGGTCAGTTTGTACTCGAGCAATGATGGGACGATGGTGTTAAAGGCAGAACTGAAGTCCACGAACAGAATCCTTGCGTAGTTCCCTGGTTTGTCCAGATGTTGTAGGGTATAATGCAGTCCCATGTTGACTGCATCATCCACAGACCGGTTTGCTCTATAGGCAAACTGCAGGGGGTCCAGCAAAGGTCCAGTGATGTCCTTCAGATATGCTAACACCAGTCTTTCAAATGACTTCATGGCCACAGATGTTAAGGCAACAGGTCTGTAGTCATTGAGTCCTGTGATCTTTGGCTTCTTCTGGATTGGGATGATGGTGGAGCATTTGAAGCAGGATGGAACTTTGCGCTGTTCCAGTGATCTGTTGAAGATCTGTGAGAAAATGGGAGCCAGCTGGTCAGCGCAGGTTCTCAGACAGGCTGGTGAAACACCATCTGGGCCAGGTGCTTTCCTTCTCTTCTGCTTCCTGAAGATCTGACGCACATTATCCTCACTGATCTGAAGTGCAGGGGGGGGGAGAGAGATGGCTGGAGGTGTTGATGGCTGTGTAGAGAGATCGTCAGGGTGGGTGTGGGGTGTCTCAAATCTACAGTAGAACTTATTCAGCTCGTTTGCAAGTTGTTTATTGCCATCAATGCTGGGGGATGGTGTCTTGTATGATATTTTATGAGCGTCAAAAGTTGTGGATCTGTTCGGCAAAATATTTGACGGTGTGTCACTGTATCCCAAATGACTAAAAATAATACAAAGCGATATAACTAAAGCAATGTCTACTGTGCTGAGTGAGAGCGCTTCTCTTCCTGTTAAACTGAAGTCGCACCATCGATGATGTAAGTGTGCTCTGGCTCAGAAGTGAAGATGCAGTGTGAGTGCAGGCCGTCGGGGGAGAGGGAAGGGGGCACAAGCGCGCTTCAGCATGGTTCAAGGCAAACATGCCTTGTGAGAGTACACCCTAACAGAGTTCAGCAATGCAGAGTTGAAGGAAAGTTCCAGAAATTCATGGATATTATTTTTAGGGCTATGTGTGACTTTTTTGTCACCGTATGAGTCCAGAAGAGTTTTCCGTTCATGCACCGGAGCAGCGAACTGGTTTGAAATCGCTTTGCACAGATGGCAAAAATACCTCCACCCTCACGCACACATGCACACTTTGTGCAGAACGTAAATAAGGTGATTAAGGTGTTTACATGCCTGAAAACTTACCTTTGTTAATACGATTGTGTTTACTGCGATTTAGATCAGATTATTGCTATCTTGCTTTATTGCTATTATTATAGGAGCTTGATATGCAGGACAGTGGCCCTTCAAGAGCAGGACTGAACACAAGTTTTTCCTCAATTTTGAGATGATTCTGTCTACACGAATATGCAAAAACATTCTATGAAGCGCTGTCAAGAGCATGCCAAACCAACAGGTGGCAATATAACCCTAAGCATAAAGACGTGTTAACCAATCAGAAACGCACAGTCAGAAGGGCACACAGTCTGACATCAAACAAAGGAGTCATTGGCTGTTTTTCAATTCTAAGAGTGCAGAGAACGGACTTGTGTTCTCGTGGAGAGCGTTCTTGGCAAGTTACGTCAGAAGAACCAACTCGGGAAGCTGTGAGAACAGAGAACGTGTCCTGTGAGAAATGAGATGCTGTGTTCTTCTTGATGGTCATATGACCTTCATGCATTTTTAATGGAAAATTATTTAAACATTACAGCATTCATGCAACAATTTATATATTTTTTTCCTTATCATTATAAATAACATGCACAAAGCCTTACAAAGATACTTTGAACAATACAAATAAAACGGATTTTAATATGAATTTTAGCCAATAAACACCCTTAATTGTTTATGCCTTTATTAAGATTCTCATGTTAATGTTTACTTTCACTATCTCATTTAGGGAAACTCCTAAGATAAATAAGTTATATCTCTGAACTTTAATAATAAATCTATATAAAATGCATTTCCCACCTCCTTTATTTAGCCGCGATGACTTCTGGGACTTCATTGATGCATCCTCGATATCAAGAACACATCCGGGTTCCTTCACACGTCCTTTGTTCTTACTGTCTTGAGTTTTGGGACTAAACTTTGGTGGTTGATGATGACGTTACACGTGAACTCAAGGACGCAAGATGGCTTAAGAAGGGATATTGAGAAACAGCCATTATTTGGCTTCAGTAACCTGATTCATGAATCGCATAGACAATACTGCGGTTTTGAAAATACCTGTATTTCTGTGGATAGGGCCTTAAACCATGTACCTAAAACAGCGTAAAGATTGTCAGTTCACCTTTTAGTGCTTAATCCTGTTCTGTGCACCCACACAGAGACAAAACTAAATTAACCACAGAAACGTACAGGTAGTGACAACAGCATGTTCAACTAAATCGTACAACTAGTTGTTAATGACATATTCAAATATTCAACACCCCTACTGACAGAATATTTTAAGGTTTTTTCAGTACCAGGAGAAAAAATGTGAGCATAAGCTGACCTGCGTGTTTGCCAACATCTTGCTGGTTGATGCATTTATAAAGAGAACCATGCATACTTTTTTAATAATCAAGGATTTAGTCAAATTCATAAAAGCTCATCATTACCAAAATTATCCTCACAAAATTAGACAGTTGTGCAGTCAGTAAATCATTGATTCATGAATATCTCAGAAAACATTTTTACTAAAACACCCAGAAATTTAACCAAGAATGCTATTACTCACCCTTGTACAACAGTGAGCACTTCACTGACAGCCATGGCAATATGAAACATCTTTTTTGAGAATATATTGTCTCTGTAATTCCAGCAAGCAGTTAATGATCAATGTAAACATCACAGATTTTTTTATTCATTTTAGTCTAATTAAGATTGCTGCACATATGACTCCAAGAAAATCTGTGTATTGAAACCAATCAAGAGGATGACTTGAAATGTTTCCAGAAAAGTCTGCCATACGCATCAGGTTTAGCCACAGGTCCCTCGGCAGTACTTGGCCTGACTTCTGAGGCTGAGACTAACCCTTAAACTTAAAATACAATGCTTTACCTTGGAAATTAATAACCCACATACCAAATATTATAGCTTACACCTACCTACTGTATTCATAAACTGGATCCCTCAAGTACAGATGCTTAAACATTGCTTATAAAAAGTGGACAGAAAGACTTCACGTGTGCAGTCTGTTATGCAGCCTCCCCCCAAAACAACAACAACAACAACAATGGCTTTGTTGACAATGGTTTTGTATAACATATGTTATATTATTATTTTGGTCAAAAATAGCAGTTACCAATATGATAGAATGCTGCTGTATGTATGTATAGTCATGTCATATTTAATGATACTTTTTTGAATTCACTTTAGAATATAATTACATTTTTAATTCCAGAAACTTTACACTTTAAACTTTGTGACCTTTTCATTTTCATGTTGTCCCATGCTTTGGTGGTGAACTACAGTATGTTAACAATGCACAATGCATACGCAGATTTATCAGTCCAAAAAAAATCATTGCTTATTTAATAAATCACATTTTAATCTTTCTGCTGTTATTTTCTCTCCTACATATAATTTTAAAACCTAGATTCATGTAGGTTTTAAAGCTTAAAAAAGACAGAAGTCAAATGTACTTTTGATATCATATCAAGTTGTATGTATCTAATCTCTCCAAACAACCATGTACTGTAGCACTAATCCTCCATTTGCTTTAGTAATATCATGTAGATATACTGGTATCTTTATTGAGGTTCTTAGCAGGCTCAAAAGCTGATGTCATATTTGACTGCTTAAAATGATGAAACGTATTGTGAAAGCGCTTAGTGAGATTGACGATGATAACAGTGATATGATTGTGATGATGATGATGAGGGTTGTTTATTCAGGTTACTCTGGGTTTTGACATTTGTGTATCCACTGGGGTCTTACAGTGGATAGGAACCTGCTGACTACTTAAGCTATTGTTTCCTGAAATTTTCTACAGTAAGAGAGCTTCTGTGGCACAGCAATATTTTTCGGTCGAGTGTGAGACGCGTTGTTTATTATGAGACCGATTACCTGCAGTACTGTTAACTGATTTCACAGATAATTTGTCTCTGTCTGAAAATGTTGGAACAATGTACAGCATTTTTAAATTATCCTTCATATCAATCAATTTGCTGTTATTGATATAAGGACAGTAAGTTGGTGCGGTGCTTTTCCCACCTCTTCTCCACTGTGTTTGGACGGCTCACTCAGAATTGACATTTGATAAGCCTGGGTAAAATGTCAAGCATGCAATCCTCCACATGAAACGGATGTTTAGCACCCTGTCACGCTACTGCTGTTTTAAAAATGTGGTGTTCTCATTGACTACAACTGAAAAAAAATATTCTGGCCTTGGGAAAAACACTTTGGTGGGCATGAAGCCTAAGTGTCCTCGTACACTGTAATCATGACTGTGATGGATTAAAGCAGGTATTCTTGAGCATTCTGTCTTTTGCATGGTTGCATGTTATGACCTTCCTCATGTCCAGTTCTTCATTCATTCATGTATATGTCTTTATTTCTGTGTCACAGTCATATATCTTAGGAAGCAGACAGAGAATCACCTTTTCAGCAATCTCAGAGACATTCTTAGGTACGCACCAAGTTTCAGGATATGTAATGTTTGCAAAATAAATACAAGTATGGACAGTATGGACAGCTCACAAAAATACAGAGTCAATCACATTAGTGTATGTTTTTTTTTTTTTTTTTTTGGATATTTGAGAATGTTTGAACAAGGAACAGATGCAATCAGAGCCTAAATGTTAATACTGTACAAAACATGCTTCTGAACTTAATTCAGTTCAGTTAATGTTGGTCTTTATGTGTGCTTGTGCATATAGTGTATGAAAGACAGTAAAGTCAGTGTCTGAGGCTGTTGATATTAAGAGGGCGATAAAAGGAGAAAGATGTTCAGAGGAAATGGCTTGAGGCGAAAGAGGGAATATGCAGTCTGTCAGGCTATTAGTTCTTCACAACCGTTCCACTTTCTGTTGCTCAAGGGACTGTTGCAATAGGGAGAGAAGACACCCACGGTCTGAGTGTGGGTGGGGGGCTCTTTGTATGTATTGAAAGGAGTCTAATGCAATGCAAAAATGAAATGAACCACAGAGGCAAAGAACTATATGGAAAAAGTCAAGTTTTAAGTGTACTATTTTTAATAAAATTTGAGTCAGTAAATTTTTTTAAAGGAACTGGTTAATGTAAATGACAGCAAAAACATTTATAATGTTCAGTTTTGTAAATCACGTCAGTGCTGTTCTATTAATATGAAGCAGCGTTCATTTGGATATGGAAAATATAATCAAAACATTGTAAAGTCTGTCAATGGAATAATAATGTGCATTCAACAGTTGCCTGGTTTCTTATATCCTCTAAATATTTGCTATATTTTTTCAGTGTTGATCAAAAAAACTGTTTAATAACATTAACCAATGTTTAGTGGCTTCCAAAAATCATGAAGAGGTATGCAGGCAGGTTTACGCATACTGCACATGTAGTACATTTAATCAAAGGAGACATACTAAATGGCAAGAGAAGAACAGATCAACCATTTTTGAGTTGCGGGATGCAGCAGGGCCTCTTGTAGAGTCAAAAAGTTATTACAAATAATTATTACAATAAATAGTAATTGAAATTAGTTTGTCTACAAATTAAGATACATTATCCTGCCCATTTTTTTTCTCCCATACTAACCTTTATTTCCATTCCCAGCTTTCATTTACATTAACTCTGAATTCATCTTTTATCTTCTTAACTGTGTGTGTATGCGGATATAATACATACTTGCTGGCTTGATCTGCTGCTTTTGTCCAAGCACTATTATTTGATTTTTTCAGTATAAAAATGGGTCATCATTTTTCACTGTGTTGACTATAAACAGCCATTTAAATCACACACTACCTTCCCATTACAGACTGCACATCCAGTCACCAAACTGGTATTCAGGATGAATTCCTCCCACCCAGATCTCTTTTGGACATCTAATAAATGATTGCATATGTTAACAAAGTCATGCACTCCTAAGGATGTGAGCTTACAGTGAAGTGTGGCACTGCTAGAAAAGGAAATGAAAAAAAAATAAAAATCATAGAGTGAGCCACTTTGGGCCTGTGCTGTGACCTACAGCGTTGCTTTAACATCGAAATGAGACCTCTCAATCCTGTCGTTCTTTACTATGTATTTCCTGCCCTCGTTCTTCCCTTGCTTCTTGTTTTCATTTCGGCAGGGAGCATGACACAGGAAAGAAAGAACACTTCTTTCTGCCAGACACCAGGTGCTCCTATAAATAGGAATGACACTTTTTTTCCCTCAGCATTAATGCTAAGAGAGAGAGAAAGAAAGAGAGAGAGAGATAGGCACACATGTGAACAAATGAGTCTCTGTTACAGTGATGTTTCTTCAGGTGAAACACAGCATCATTACATGGTCATGCTCATACACACATAGACACATCTGAGGATTTGACAGATGAAAGAATTAAGGTGTCAGTCAAGAAAGATTTTTCAAAACTTCTCTTTAGAATTGATCATCCCTTACAGGCTCGTTCTGTGGCTTTGTTATTCTGTGTTTCTTTCTTTTACTTTTTTTTACTCTCTCTCTCTCTCTCACTCTCACTCTCACACACACACACACACAGACCTATGCATTCATGCATGCACAAAAACCATTGCTCACGCACATTATCACCTGTGGTGGCGATATTCAGTATTCAGCTCGTGACCCACTCTGCCCTGAGATAATGTATTCCACTATTATTATTTTATCTGCTAAAAGGAGAGGACTAAAAATGAGCACTCTATAAATCATTTATGGGAGCAGATCTATTAGAGTGCTACGTGATCCGGCATTATCAAATGGTGCTTTTATCAAAAGTACCCACAACTCCTCTCTGAAATATTAAAAAAGCACTAAGACCTGAAATGTAAAAGTTTTCGATTGAAACTCAATTTGTGGACATGCTGTGGGGGAAGGGGGATGCACTTGGAATGCAACTTGTTTTTCCTCGCTTTCTGGAAAAATGTTTTTCAATGTCTGACTGTTTCTTATTGCTCATTCATATTTCATACCCCAGTTGTATATTTCCAAATGCGTGTTTTTAAATAATTGCACAGGGCAGAGTCAGCGCCACAGGTTTGTAGTTGTAAATGGATAGAGTAAGCCACTATTTTCGTAACATGCTGCATGGTGTATGTGATTGAGGTTTTGAGATTAAATCAGGGTTAGAGTTCTAGATGTAGACAGATGTAGAGAAACAGTTCTAGATGTAGACAAACTAAGACAAATAGACAAGTAAAATAAAGCATTAATGGTGGCAAATGTCAGACCATTTGTTTAGTTTTATTAATACTATTTTAACTGAGGCTTGGCTGTTTATGTAAATGGCCACCTTCAAGCTGTTAAATAAACCATTGTTTTCACATGACATTTAACAGTAGCATTTTGTATGAACACATTCTTGAATATACTAGGCACCATGAAAAAACAATGAAAATAGCTCTAATATATTTAGTTTAAATAAATAAAAATATCACAGTTCTCATTTGTATCTTCTTTCATTATTATTTTTTTTAATAACCTATTTCTATATTATGAATTGTTTATATAAACATTATTATGTTATTGTTGTATAAGTATGTATAATTAAGTAATTATATAATAAATAACAATAAATAATTGTTAGTTCATGTTAGGGCGATGCGGTGGCGCAGTGGGTAGCACGTTCGCCTCACAGCAAGAAGGTCGCTGGTGCGAGCCTCGGCTGGGTCAGTTGGCATTTCTGTGTGGGGTTTGCATGTTCTCCCCGTGTTTGCGTGGGTTTCCTCCGGGTGCTCCGGTTTCCCCCACAAGTCCAAAGACATGCGGTATAGGTGAATTGGGTAAGCTAAAATTGTC
>CAIGQV010019356.1:17029598-17079436 GCA_903798115.1 Danio jaintianensis | reverse complement strand
TCGTCCATTTTGTTAGGAAGAGAGCGGAGATTCGCCAGATGGATGCTCGGCAGCGCCGTTCTGAAGCCGCGCTGTCTGAGCCTGACGAGCGCGCCGGCTCGCTTCCCACGCCTGCGCGTCCTGTAGCGTTTCCCTAGTGCAGCTGCTCCGCCGACAACAATGTTCAGCAAAACACCAGAGAAATCAAAAACCGGTTGGTGATTAATTGGAGTGTACTGCCGAATGTTCAGCAGCTCGTCCCTGGAATAACTGATCTCGTACGATGAACATAAAACAGGACAAACGAACAAAAACAGTGCAAAAACTGGAGAGCTCCACACCGAGGCGGCCATCCGCGGCGCCATCTTATGACGTAATATCACTTTTGGAGTAAAAGTACTGATACTGATACTGAACTAAAAATATACTTAAGGGAAAGTAAAAAGTAAACATTTTTAAAACTACTTGATTACGGTAATTTGAGTATTTGTAATTAGTTACTTTACACCACTGGTTATTGTTTAAGACTATTTGATGATTTCAGTCACCATACAGCAGGCATCTGTCATCTTCTCATCAGTTACATGCAGTCTAAACAAGGGCACTGACACAACCCAATACCATGACAGACCCTGGCTTTTGGACTTGTTGCTGGTAACAGTCTGAATGATCCTTATCTTATTTGGTCCGGAGCACACGGCGTCCATTTCACCCAAAAATACCTGAAATACTGATTCATCTGATCACAGTACACGTTTCCACTCTGTGATGGTCCATCCCAGATGCCTCCGAGCCCAGAGAAGTCGACAGCGCTTCTGGACACTGTTAACATAGGGGCTTCCTTTTGCACAGTTTTCACTGGCATTTGTGGATGTAACTATGTATTGTGGTACTTGACAAAGGTTTGCCAAAGTAGTCCTGAACCCATGTAATGATATTGCTTGTAGATGAATGATGATTCTTGATGCAGTGCCGCCTGAGGGATTGGAGATCACGGTTGTTCAGTTTAGGCTTGCACCCTTGTCCTATACGCACTAAAATTCCTCCAGATTCCTTGAATCGTTGAATTATGTTATGCAAATCGGTGAAATATCCAAATGTCTTCCTATCTTTCTTTGAGGAACATTCTTTCTAAACATTTCAATAGTTTTCTTACGTATCTGTTGGCAAAGTGATGATCCTCGGCCCATCTTTGCTAATAAAGGACTAGACCTTTCTTGGATGCTGCTTTTGTACCAAATCATAATTACAATCACCTGTTGACATCACCTGTTTCAAATATCATCATTTAACCAATTTAACCTGATAGCCCTAAATTGCTCCCAACTTTTTTGAAATACCTTGCAAGAAACAAATGCAATGAAATACAAGTCAAAGTAAATTTATAAATCACTGCTTTTTTTTTTTTTTTTTTAGTTTTCCATACTGTCCTGACTTTTTCTGATTTGGGGTTGTACTAAAAATTTTCACCTTCCCTATTTAGTTCCCTTCTGTCCATATTTGGTAATTAATAAGCAATGAGTGTCAGTGATAATAATATTGCAATGTGGGAAGAGCTACGCTGCATAACGCAGCCAAAACACACAAAACCAGTGGCCAAATGAATCATAGCGGCAGCTGGTTGTTAGTTCATGTATTTAAAATAAGTAAGAATATATATATATATATATATATAAAAACATCACTGATGGTGCTTTTTTCATTTTACATAAAAAATGTTTTTTGTTTTTTTAAAAAAACAAACAATCAAAAAAACTTAATTGGATCTTCTAACACTCTGTATTCTATATCATTGCCTATCTATAAACATTTTGTAGGCTATTAGACTGAGATTTGGCATAGTAGCCTATTTACATTTTGTTGTTCTTTTGTTGCATTGATTAGCCTACTATTGTCCTCATTTGTAAACTGCTGCGGATAAAAACATCTGTCAAATAATTAAATGTAGCTAGTAAATGTACATGATATTAGTGGTATGACCTGGGCCCCTCATCTGAATCAAATAATTACCTTTTGAATAATTCCGCTAAATATTCTGATTAGGCCTATATTAAGTTCAGGTCTTCCTAATGACCCACAACCACAGTTTACTCACAGGCTTTCCTTTCATTTCCGTCACCATTTCCTTGGCACACAGCATTAGTAGAGCTGAAATCCCAATACCCCGCTCTATTTCTCTTCTCCATGGGCTAATTTATGGCTCTCAGCAACTGAACTTTCACACTATTTGCCTGGCAGGCAACATCAAGTCAGCACACTGTACAGGTTATGGGTGTGCATGCACATTTATCACACCGAATAAGGCTCATTAAATGTGGCGCGTGGTACCAGAGAGAGCAATTAGCCTATAATGCAGCTTCCACCTGCCATTCTTCTATGCCACACTATAAGCAGGTAAAACTAATTGCTAACATCTAATATCAGATCGAACTGATGAAAGCATTTATTACCTATCCTATTATCTAGTTCACCCGAGTCAGTCTGGAAGGTTAACGTTCAACATGTGGCTCGAGCTCGCAAATAGCACACAATGATTCATGCGGCGGCATCCCAACTTGTCACATTTAAATTGAATCAATAGGCAGTGAAACCTCTCCTTCCTTTCCATTTTTTTAGAGAAAACTTGGAAGTGGAAAAAGTGAGAGGACTGGGGAAAATAAATTCTGAAAAAGGGGAGAATTATTGGCCCCTGGGGCCCTGCCCCCCCTTCGCTTTTCTTCTGAAATCCATTTGGCCTGGTCCCCCCATTAGGCTGGCTGTCAGGCAGGGGATGCTGGGATGGGCGGCCGTGTAGAGAGAGGCAGGAGTGGAATGAATTTACCCGGTCATGTAGAGCGGGTGTCAGAGACAGACTGAGTCGGCAATCCATCAGCGGCTCCGTCTTCCTGTCAGAGTGGGGGAGGGGTGAGAGGAAGGGACACGGTGGGTCATCGGAGCATCTTCATTCTCTAGTGGTTCGCAGACCGTAGGGAGATGGAGAGCGTTGTGGATTTTTTACACCTGTAGATCCATTGTTTTGTTTCGAAACAGGGACTCAAACTGTGGTTTTCTTTTGATTTGTTTAAAGGGGTGGTCTAATGCTATTTCATGCATTTAGACTTATTACACTGTTAAAGAGTTGGACTCATGCTCAAGCATGGGCCAAGTTTTAGTGATCAGAAAGCTGTAACTTTGTCTAAAAAGTACATATAAAAAGAAAAACCAAAGACTTTTCTGACAAAAATAAAATAATTGTAGTACTACTCTAGTGTCTATAGCTATTTTTCCATCCACCTACTTTATGTGTATTTTGTAATATTGCATAAAAAAATGCTTAATGGGAACGCAGAGATGCATATAACTTTTTATCTGATAAGAAAAAAATTGGAAAGACATTTACTGAATAAATTAACCATTGTTGCCGTCTTAAGGAGGATGAGGGCAAACTTTCAGATTTTATCTAAAATATCTTAATTTGTGTTTCAATGATGAACAAATGTCATAGGGTGAGTAATTAATAACAGAATTTTCACTTTTGGGGGGAAAAAAAGGAAATAGGAGTTATCTAGTCAGCATACTGTATTTTAAAAATTCTATTGTACTTAAAGAATAGGCATTAGTAGCTAAAGAATAAATGATTTAGTTATATATATTTATATATACAATATTATATAATATATAATATTATATATATAATATGTGCCTGTAACTATAGTAGCACTCGTCCATATTATTATGGATTAAATGATAAACCAGATTGCCACAGACATTGCATTACGCTACAAAACAACCACTCCAAACACATTTTTACCATATACAGGTTCCTGATGGTTCTTCAATCTGATGAGAATGCTGTAAATGATGGCAGGGCTGAGTCCAATTATCCTCTATGGTGGGCAGCTTTTAAGAAAGCCAGCTAACCTTTCACCCCCTTGTCTTTGCCTCAGGGCATTCGGCTCTTGAACATACGCTCTGAGAATCCTGAAAGAACACACACATACACACCAGAATGCAACAGGCTTCATTATTGCCGTCATGTCAATGCCCAGCTTTGGCATGCTGTGCTTATTAACATGGTGTATCCATCTTGCCTGCACTGTCTTTTACACTCATTAAGGCAATGAATTCCCTAAAACAAGCTCATGACAGGTGTGTGAGCAAATACCTAAAAACTATTCATTAGGGATCCATTTAACATGCTTAAATCAAGAGAAATGGACCTCAGAGAGAATTCATAAGTTTTAAAAGATAAAATTTGTCGTTATGTCCTTATTAAGCATGCTTCCTTTGCCACATTTAACAGATTTAAATTGAAATGCATCATAGAAAATGTCACACTTTTGTGGCAGGAATGGGTTTTTTTAAAATAAAGAATGTCCATAATGTATTTGCAAAGCACAATAGTTAGAATTGAAGGCTAAATTATTAGGCCTCCTGTGAAATTTGAATTCTTTTACATAATAACTTTACATAATTGTAATAACTTTGTTTTGTCTTTGCCATGATGTCAGACAGTGAACCATATTTTACTATTATTTTGCAAGAAGTTTTTCAGCTTAAAGTGCAATTTAAACTCATTCATTTTCCTTCGGCTTAGTCCCTTATTTATCAGGGGTTTACACAGCGGAATGAACCGCCAACTATTCCAACATATGTTTTATGCAGGGGATGCCCTTCCAGCTGCAACCCAGTACTGGGAAACACCCATACAACACTCTCGCATACACACACATTCATACAATAAGGCCAATTTAGTTCATCCAATTTATCCATAGTGCATGTCTTTGGACTGTGGGGGAAACTGGAGCAAACCCACATGAACACGGGGAAAACATGCAAACTCTGAACACACTGAAATGCCAACTGGCCCAGCCCGGTCTCGAACCAGTGACCTTCTTGCAACAGACAGAGCTAACCGCTGAGCCACCATGCAATTTAAAAATTCTTATGGGGGCTGATAATTCTTACAAAAAAAAAGCTTTTATTCCTACCAAAAAAAAAAAAAAGAAATTATATATGTATAAAGTCACTATTGTAATTTTTCTGCTACTTTGGTTAATTTCGTCATCTGTGCATGAGTTGGAATTGTTTGAATGGTCAGACATAAGGCAGGAATACTGTTTGTCCAAGCAACGGAAGACAATAGGGTTTAAAACTAGCGTGTCAGTGAATAAAAACAAACCACAAGTTCAGTTACTTAAAAAAAATCTTTATTATTCATAAGGTAGGATTAACAACAAACATGCGTCTTACCACAATATAAAATTGCAAGATATTGCACTGGTTTAACTAGCAGTTTTTTTTTTCTTTGCCCATTTCTTTTCACTTTAATCTGTACAACCACATATAGTCCTGGACACAGCGTGGAGGACACATGGATAGTGTCCTAAATCCATAACACCACTGTATCACCATCGAATCCTTTTGAAATGAGTGTCAAATCTTAAAATACACATAATATTTAGTCATTGTTCCATCTACGCGTCATGTCTAAGGCAGTGGCCATTGCACACCAAATAACTCCAATTCTTTTCATATTAAAGACACTCAGAACACTAGACCTAAAAATATTTACACAAAAGTGAACCATCATGGATGTTGGGAGAGGGCGGTGGTTGGTCATAGGACTATATGTGTGTTTAAAGTGGGTATATGTGTGCTCCATAGGTTTTCATTCATAAAGAGCCGAGCCGAACCACAGGTGAGAGGTGACGGATGAATTTGCTCAAGACGGTGTGTGAGATTACATTTCACTAGTGCGTGAATGTTGGTGTATGTGGCTGCAGGACATTGACGGATGACCACCGCAGGCATTCTGACACCCGACTTATTCACACCTCGACAAATAGCCCTACCATTATCATCGTCATCCCTATCACGTACACGAGAAGGCAGTTAGCGCTCACTTTCACAGCCCACGACTTTAGAAAAGGGAGCTGAGGTGAATTTAACACATTTATAGTACAAATGTACTGCAGTGTTTTCTTTTTATTCTTGTTAAAGAAACATTACACTTTTTTGAATCAGCTTTAAAAAAAATATTTTACAACTCCCCTAGAGTTAAACAGTTGAGTCTTACAATTTTTGAATCCATTCAGGCTCTAACATGAGGCACTTTTAGCTAAGCATAAATCATTGAATCGGATTAGACCATTAGCATGTTGCTAAAAAAAATACAAAAATTTAATAAGCAGGCAACTACCCAGCTAGGTAACTAATTAACAGTGCAGCATAATATCATTGCGCCTGCTGCAGCCACGTTACAGGAGCAAACGTTCATTGATTATTTCGCCAGATTATGGTATAATCCATATCGGCCTAGCAAATAGCAACTTTTTATACTTCTGTCAGATTTAATACACAATGTAATTACAGAAGAGTCAAAATTTATTTTTGGAGAAAGTTGCTAATGGTCTAATCAAATCCAACCATTTATGCTAAGCTAAGCTAAGCTAAAAGTGCTTCCGCCTGAGCCGGAGATCAGCTGAATGAGTTCAAAAAATGGTAAAGCTCAGCTGTTTAACACAAGGGGACTTGTAAAAGGTGCCTATTTACAAAAAAAAAGTGGAGTGTTCCTTTAAAAGCTAAATGGGTAGAATGAGACATATTAACGAGTACATGTAAATAAAATAAAAAAAAGAGGAAACAAAATCCTAGGCTTATCAAGTGAACAAGTCTTTACACCCTGTAAAATCTTATATAATAAATGCATTGTCTGCCGTCATCTAAGCTACAAAATGTGCCTGAGCACTCGCACTACACAATACATTATTTAGACATAACGCACTAGTGTGAAGTTTACAAATGTTACCGCATGTAAACATTTAAGGGCAGTTTCCATGAGCCCTTCGATTTCAAGTGGAGATTTAAGTTTTCTGGGTATGAAAATGGTAACTTTGGAGTGGAATTCAGTTGCAGGTCATCTGCTGTGGGCGTAATGGTGTTTTTTAATGAAGCCATTTATGTCTCAGCCACTAGGATGTAAGACTGATCAATGTTCTCCACACACAACAGGGAAAATACTATAGTATATTAAACCCGACCGCCCACAGATGCTTTTTCAACTTCATCCAAATGCCATTTCCATTACAAGTGCATTTTTCTCCTCAGATCATAGTGCCCGGTTTAATTAGGTTGATCAGGAATTAAGCTTCAAGCTGCAATGCTATCAACAGCTCCATCCCCTAAAGAAGTGTAAATGTGCAAGACATCCATTCACATTTCATATGGACAAAACATGAATAAGGTTATAGTGTAACTGTACATACCATCATCATGTGACGTCAGTCATAAAAACGAAACTAAAAACACTTTTAATTTTTCATAGGAGCATGGGAACAAACGTAGTATTCGAAATAGGCTTCAATTTTTGATTTTCTTTCTTTGAGTAGGGGCAAGTGTTGAACTTTAATCAATACACACAAATCGAAAGGTAAACTGAGCAGAAACACAAGAAAGACAATTGGCTTTGATTAGAAATGCAAAATGTGGTTAAAACATTAACGTTCCACAGGTTAGACTTTAAATACATTATGGTGTTAACACATGTTTATGTCAAGATAATATGACAACGTACCACAGTCTCACTTACTGGTCAAACCCCTCAAGACCCCAAACCAAGTCTGGGATCTAATTGGATACTGTATTTATTGGTTTTCATATTAATGACACACAAGATAAAAAAAAAGGGTTTGTGCAAATACATCAAAAGGGCTGAATCAGACAGAGCTGATATGGCCAATGTAGGACACCAATCAAATACACACTCCCATTGTTTAGGGCATAAAACAATTAAAGAACAGACTTTTTAAAATATACATTATATAAGAACACACACACTCAAACATGCTTCTGTACACAGGCATTCACACACACCCACACACACTCAAGATACAAGTCTGCCGAAATAAAAACAACGAGGCAAACAGATATACAGAGACATCCGCAAATTGGTCCAGATATTAAAATAAGGGAAAATAAAATATGCAATCTGAGTAAGAGATAAAATGGTCCTTTTGAAATTTTGAACAATGGATGAAACTGAAACCGAAAAGGTAAAACTGGGTAGCTTGTAGCTGCAATAACTTTAGTGGGATTTGAATGATGGCCAAAGATCTCATGATCATTTACACAGAGTAATTCCAAATTATTTTTAACAACATCTTTTAATTCCAACACGGAGTAACATGTAAAGATGCAATTTGTGCAATTAATGGCTGTCATTCTCCCAATTTATACCAGCAATAGCGATGCCAGTTTCAGTCTCAACATTGGTGATGGCTGTGAAAATTTCAAGTTGATTTTCATAGACATACATCTTATCAATACAACTGAAGGCTGAGATGCCTGGAAATTAGAAACAGTTTGGTTTTCTTATACTACAGGTGCAATGCAATCAACTGTGTGTTTGTAAAAATTGCTCCAGATACGCTACTCTTATTGCTGCAATATGTCTTTTTCCAAAGATGAACAGGCAGAAAGAAATACAAGTGAAAGTTTGAGGTGGAGCTTTAAGGCACAACTATACCTACTACAATAAAAGATTCTTAAAGTAATATAAAGATATTATGAAGAGGTAATACACTGTATAGTGGACATGGTTGCTCTCTCTCAGAGTGCAGAACTACACATTTTTCTAGGTTTTGTGGCTGCTGAGAAAAAAGGTTAAAAAGGAGAAGCAAGAAAAGCAAAAAACAAAAAAGGACATAGCCTCAATTATTTGTGAATGGCAGAGCAAAAAACCCTTTTGAAATAAAGCTGTTGAGCTCGCCTGTAAACATCTTCATCTCTCTTTCCACAATCTTTTCACAGGGATATTGACATTAAACAACACAACTGCCTTGTGTTACAATATGTATTTGTCTGTTAATAGGCATGTTAAATTAAAGCTGGGTCTTTTGCAAGGCTGCTACGTTGTCTTGTTGGATTTATCTCGTGAAGTAGTGGAACTGGGCTTTGCCTGCTGGGTCTGTGATTGTACTTCAGACCTAGGCCTTTGTGTGGTGCCACTTTGCAGAGTTCCTGACCTATCCTGATGCTCTTCTCTAGCTTGGGGGTTTGGAGAAGCTTGTCTTTTGGAAGTCCCTGGGACCTCTAAAGGTCTCTGAGAAGTTGAGGCTGGCTCAGATTTGGATGATGTTTGTTTAGATGGAGATTCAATCAACCGCGGAGGCTGGGAGCCCGAAGCAGCAGATGGACTCATGTGGTCAGGGGAATCAGGGCGCTCTTGGCGACATTCTTTTATCTTTGGGTGGGTGGCATCTGCCTGGGTATGCTGGTCCTTTGTTCGTTCCAAGGTCTCTTTAGTACCTGGGATATTGAGCTTGACAGGTCCAAGCACACTCTTGGCCACAGTGGCGAGCTGAGACACAACTTTATCCATTCCACTTTCAGAGGCAGTGGATGCAGAGGTGGTAGCAGCGGCGGCAGTGGCAGCAGCGGCAGCTGCAGCCTGTCTGCGATTGTCAGCCTCCTTCATCTCCTTGGTAATTCCTCCAGTTGGGGTGGTCGCAACCGGGCTATCTCTGGATACTCCAGAAGTAGTGCTAGGATCAATTCTAACACTGATTTTTGACCTTGGCTCAGACATTTTGGGAGTCCTCCGGGGATCCAATGGAGGTGTGGTGGGTTTGACAAATAAGTCTTTACTAACGGAGGTAAAGGCGCTGCCTTGGGTGGAAAAGGTACTAGATAGAGGACTGGGTTGAAGTGGAGAAGGTCTGGACTGAAAGTCTTGTGCCTGTGACTCTTTTTTAGAGTCATCAATTATGGTTGAACTTGAGTCTTTAACAGAGGTTGTTAGGTTCTGTTCTGGGGGCTTAACTGCAGCTTGCATTGGCTGTGAGGTTGAAGTTTGTGTCTGAGATTGAGTGGTACTTTGGCTTTGTATCTGCAGTCCTCTGATGAGCTGAGGTGAACCTGGGGGTGCAACTGTTGAAGGAATTAGTCCCAGTGTTGGTGGAGCTGCTGGTCCCATTCTGATGGTATGGGGAGAGGCCATTACAGTTGTAGGCCTCAAGACATGGCTAGGAGGAGCATAGCTTGTCCTGCGCCCATCTTGGCTGTCCTCCGACCCTTCGTCTGTCTCATCCTCAGAGGAATCCACTTCATGGATGGCATCCTGCTTTTGAAGAGACTCGCGGCGTTCAGCACGTATGGCAGACAGCTTGTCTTTCAATTTACTCTTTCCAGGAACAAGTCCCAGAGTTCCTGTTCCAGACTCAGGACCTTCTTGCCTACCCAGTTTACGCACTGAACTTTTCTGCAGACTGCCCTTTTCTGCAGGAGACACTCTTCCTCCTATCAGAGTCTCACTGGCTGACTCCTGCAGGCTCTGTAGACTAGGGTCTCGTTGCAGCATCTCTTTTTTAAACTCCGAATGTGAGGTATCAAGACTGTGTTTGCGGCTGGCACCAACTGGAAGCTTTTTATCAGCAGCAGAGGAAGGAGAAGGAGAAGAGGATGAAGAAGAAAGAGAGGCGGCGAGTTTCTCGGCAGACTGGACACGTTTGAGCAGAGGAGAGCGAGGAGGGTCTGCACTCTTTGGCCGGGATATCTGTCTTACTAATGGAGGCGAAGAGTGCAGCTTGACAGGAAAAGACTGGCCTATTGAAGAAGTGATGAGCCCATGGCTTGGCAGGGGAGAAGGGGAACGCTGAGGGGAAGTACTCTGTGGAGTGGGCGATGGTGTACGGGCCAGAGGGGATAAAGGGATGTTGCCTGCAGACTTCCGGCGGGGGGAGCGGTACTGGCGCTGCAGCTTGGGGGCCAGACCATGCAAGGAGCTGGGTCTGATCTGGCCAGAACTGGCAGGAGAGTTTGGCACACTGGAGCTAGGCGAGCTACTTTGGGATGAGTTCCCACCAACTGTATTAGAGAAAGAAAAGGTTCAAGGTTACATACTGAAACTACCAAAAAGAAATGATGAGCAAAATGATATGCATAACCTTATGGGAAACTAAAATTAAATAAAAAAAGTTCAATGATAATAATATCTGACATGGCAGTATGTGTATCAAAATAACAGTGGTTTGTATACTGTATGTTATATTTGAACAATGTTTGCCAGCCTTACTGATGTTGTGAAATAAAGACAAAGTCTTCACCTGAGTGGGCAGAGTCAGCTGTTGAACGGCAGCCCTGTGTGGGTGAACGAGGCGACATGTGTGTAGGAGAGCCCGGGACACTCTCACCAGATGAGACCGAGCGGTTTAAGGAGGACAGGCTGCGACTGGTGTGGAGAAGGGTCGCCTGTTTGGTGATCTTACGGAACAGAGAATTCCTCTTCTTACTGTAGCGGACAAATTAGGTACAATCCATTAGTGGAACAGCAAATGTAAGTGAAAGGAACTGAAATCGGAACAACTGGGTGTAATTTAGGTGTAATTTAAATGATGCCAAATGTTAAACTTCACCTGTCTTGTCCTCCTTCTCTAGTTTTGGTTCTTTTGTTGCGTCGGGCCATTTTGGACTTGTAGCTGGTTTTGCGTGCAGGACCAACCTTAATAGATGTATTCTCAAAGGGCGTAGCAGAAATAGACACCTTACTGCCACTCTGGAACATAAAAAATGGTAATTAATGTCAATATCAATAACAGCAACAAGGCTCATCAGAATATAGCTGCCAATATACCTTGAGAATGAGCTCTACAACTTCTGTGTGCACAAGTCCATGGACAGGCTCTCCATTAACATGTGTGATGAGATCTCCCTCTCTCAGTCCAGCCTCATGAGCAGGTCCTCCATCCTCCACATGCTGCAAAGACATATTTTTAATGTTGAAACATTACAAATTGGTTGGTCTAACTGTATTTTGGACAATAATGACATTCACCGCACTCACCCAGACCATGTGGTGGACAGTATAGATGTCTGTGTCTCCCATGTAAACCCGGATTGCACGTAGGGTAAAACCATATTTCTTTCCAGCTCGGTGGATGATTATGGCAGGTTTAACACTACAGACAGCTGGGGAAAGGTCTCGGCTGGGCGAGGAATCACGTGATGAGGGGTTAGAAGAGAGAGAGTGAGGGGACATGGGACTGGCCAGTGGAGAAGCACCATGGTGATCTAAAAAACAAGAAATTAGATAGCTCATTTCACACATTTCCTCTGAATATATATTGACAGCAAATCAAGTGACTTTGATTTTCACTAGAGGCTTATGTCACATGTTCACAATCATGCCGACAGTAGATCTAAGATTCAAAAGATTGATATAGGATTATGTCTTACATGGTAAAATCATGATGGTCAATCATATACTGTACACTTACCAGCAGGGATCATGAGTGACAGGGTTGTTGCTGATGCTGATTTGATGACTTTGCTAAGCGGACGTGATGTGTGTTTATCTGTATCTCCAGAAAGCAGTCTGTGGCGAGCTCTTCGGGCCGCCAAATCACTGATGGCTCTTGGGGTGGAGTTTTCAGAAACTTCAGCACTATAGCGAGAAGCTCGATCCAACACATCACCAGAACTACCAGCTGAAATCACACACAAAAACAAGCATATAAATCTACGAAAAATTGCAAACCATGAAAATTACTAATTATGGTGTTATTTTTTCTACAACCCTTTATGCGAGATTTTTGCATCTCGTTGAAAATCTTTTGAACAATTCCCAGTTAAAGCTAGAACCTATACAATTCCCCAGAGTAAAGGCTGATTTATACTTCTGCGTCAAACGCACGCGTATGCTCCGGCGCAGCCTACACGTGGTCGCATAGCCCTAGCCGTGGCCGTCGGCGACGCACACCTCTCAAAGAATTTAACTAAACATCGCAACGACGCATAGCGCAAGCTCTGTGATTGGTCGGCTTGGTAGCGCTGTCGAGTGTGGACGGGGATGAGAGCCACACGAGCCCGATGGAGCCCCATGCCCCTTTGTCGAGTCCCATGAAGGAGGTCCAGATGGAAACTGTTGTTTTGTGTTTACCTCATGATTAAAGTTGTTGCACGTCCGCGGGTTCCCGCCTCAAAATGAGCGGGTTTGAGCCACTTGCACATTAAGGTAGCGTCCAGAAAAAACAAAACACCAGCGAAGAAACTCGACACAGAGGAACATAAACACCTACTGCTAGCTAGCGTTTTGGAAGTGTTATTGCAGAGCAACACAAACAGCGCGCAGAAGTATAAATGCACGGCTACGCGCATTGCATGCGCCGTGGGTCACGCCGATCACTCGACGGAGAAGTATAAACCAGGCTTAATTCAGTAAGACTAACGTATGAGTGTGGATTGGCTGATTTGACTGGAAGTGGATCCTGGCGTGGTGGGCGATTCATCCAGCCTGAGCTCTCTCTCCACAGGGAGCTCTGGTATGGCCTGAGGCAGATCATCCCCACGAGGGCCTCTCACAGGGGTCTTCCTGCTCCCCACACAGCCATCCTCTTCACTGGATATGGCAAACCGAGGCATTTCGATGATGGCCGAGCAGCAGCGGCGACGTACGGTCAGAGGTGGACTCGAGTCACTCTCGGTGTGAGAAGACTCAGAAACAGAGAGACGCTTCCTGAGACTGCAAAAGACCAAACATGGTTATTATATCATGCTTGACAAAAACAGCAGTACATATTTTAGAAACACATTTAAATGATGAATTATTTATTAGAATAATTTCTGCCGTTGCACTCACATTTCAGGCGAGCCCACCAGCCAGCTTCGGTCTCTGGACTTAAGGCCACTTAGACTGTCGATCCGCTCTCCTCCCTCTTCACTCAGACTACGCTTAGTAGGAGGAGGGGTGCGTTTCTCCTCATGCAAGGAAAGACGCTCCATACTACTATATACCTGAAAGAGGAAAATCAACAAGAAAAAATAGAGAGAACAAAAATATAAAGTTAAAGGAGAAGAAAAAAAAAAAGCAATATTGAACTTTGGGGAAATTTGTGAACTGTGTAGGTACTAGATTAAATTGATGAGATTCATTTTGATATTTCCATAAATGTACAATATTTAGATGCATTTAATAATTTCTATTAAGTTTTTTGACCTTCTGACCCATTTACACACCAACCGTTCATATGTGACCCTATTTTACAGCTATGGGAAAGGTCTAGTTGGATTTATGATTTAGAGAGTTTTTTTTTTTTCATAAAATAAAACAAGTGCCATGTTTATTTAGACATGTTTGTATTCATTTTTAGAGTATTTAAATAATATTTTATACTATTTAGTTTTTGCTGTCGTGTGTTAACATGCATTTGTTAAAATGCACCTTGCTGAATCGTGGCGAACAGGAGGAGAATTGACGGATCTCCAAATGGTCATCATCATTTGTGTCGTCTTCTTCCTCTGAGTCCACATGATGATACCGATCTGAGCGTGCTAGAGAGTGGAAGAGAGAGAAAAAAATCTTAGACTGTGTTTTACAGACTGTATGCATATGTGATATTTATTTGCTTTGCAGGTACAGAAACAAAGTCTTATCATAAATTTCACTCTAGTATCTTCTGCCTGAAGACATACTGTCAAAGTAGCTAGTGTCATCCTCCGACTCCAGCTGTGGAATGAACTCGGCCTTTTGCCTCAGGAGGCTGTTCCAGTCCAGATCAGTAAAGAAACGGTGCTGTTTTACCTCAAAAGCACTCCCTATGATACACAAAAAAAGAAGATTTCTTCAAATATTTCTTAGCGAACAGAGATGTAACATTAAATAAAAAAAAAACTAAGACTTCCCATGATTTTCTGATATGGTTTATATATACACTATTAATCACATCAGTCAAGTCACTCCTATAATAGTAATCCAGGGAATACACCAAGAAGTCAGCGCCTGTGTAAGTAAAAGTAAATATGCTAGAAGACCTGTCCCAAGACGCTCCAGAGGGTTCTGCCGAAGTAGTTTGGAGATGAGATCTTGAGCATCAGGAGGCAAAGCTTCATCACCTTCTGGCCAGATTATCTTATCTGTTGAACCAAACATACAGAAACACATTTCTCAGAGGACTGTTAGGTCACAAATCAGATTTAAAAGTATTTTTGTATCAGAGATAACACAAGAAAACATGATTATATTATATTTATTATTCATTATTATCGTTTTTTGTTGTTGTTGTTGTTTTTTTTTCAAAATTATGTACTGACCACATAAATTCTAATGAATTATACTGCAATCCATAACAATTAAAAAGGTTGGACACCCACATATAAGTTTATTATATAGTTTATGATCATTAATTATTTTTGATGCTTCTTTGCAGAAAACTAACCACTGATGACTTGTCCAAACAGTTCTTCAGGTGTATCCCCAAAGAAAGGAGCACAGCCCACCAGAAACTCATACAAGATGACTCCCATGGCCCACCAGTCAACTGGTTTCCCATAACCCTGTCGCAGAATAACCTCAGGAGCAATGTATTCAGGGGTACCGCACACCTGAGGGAGAGAGAGTAGAATTTCCTTGTATTAAAAAAAGCAAAGAATAAATGACAAAGAAGAAAATATACAGCCCAACAGGTCACTTCTACCTGTTTGTCCAGGAATTCACGAGTATCTTTTTCAATGTGCCCCTCATACAGATTAGTTGTTAAGCTCATTAAACCAATCTTGGACAGGCCAAAGTCTGTCAGTTTGATGTGTCCCATTGAGGTAATCAGGAGACTGCAGAAAACAGGTATTTTTAGTCAGTGATTATGAAAAGACCATTTGTCCATTAAAAAGATTTGCTGTGTAAACCAAAGCCAACTGATATGTTTTGGAATTGTTTGAAAGAGAGAACCTAAAGGATAAATAAAAACTTCTAGTAGAGAACGAATCATCATGCTACTTAAAGATTTGCAAGGTTTGTAAAGTGTTTCAGTTTTTACCCAATTAAATTAAGAATAGAAAGTCAACTGCAAACAAGCTGGTTTCCTTACTTGTCAGGTTTGAGGTCTCTGTGCACAATGCCATAGTTGTGAAGGTATTCCAGTGCAAGAACGGTTTCAGCAAAGTACATACGTGCCATGTCCACAGGCAGAGCTCCAATGTGCTTTAGCAGAGTGGCACAATCCCCACCTTCAGACACACACAAAAACCAATTCAACTAGAGCATCACTTTGTGGTGTATCCCATATTGAAATCCTCCACAAACAAAGTCACATCTTCAAAAGGATGCCATATATCTTACCCTCCACATACTCCATAACCATGCAAAGATGTCTCCTTGTTTCAAAGGAGCAGAACATGCTGACAACAAAAGGGTTTTCTGCAAATGTCAAGATGTCTCTTTCCACAAAGGCCTGCTGGATCTGGTTTCTTAGGATCAGGTTCTGCTTGTTGATCTTCTTCATGGCAAACCGCTGACGGGTCTCCTTATGCCTCACCAGAAACACAGCCCTGAGCGAAAAAAGGTATGTGTGGTGGTGACCCAATCGATGATGACATCTTAGAAATTATCAGTTCCTCCAGGATTTTGCAAATAAAAATTCAGATTTTTGTTACTAAAATGACTGATTTTGTGGCGAGATTTAGCTAAACTTGCAACATTTCTTTTATTGTTTTGCTGTGAAAATATACACCAATTTACACATCTTATTTCTTTTTTTTTTTTACTCGAAAACCATTGATCTCTGTAATTTATAAAGGAAACACTGAGAAACAGAGATAAACTAAAGTTTACCCCCTAAAGCACAGGTGTCAAAGTCAGTTCCTGGAGGGCACCAGCTCTGCACACTTTAGTTCCAACCCTATTTAAACACACCTGAACAATCTAATTGAGTGATTTAGGCTTGTTTGATACCTACAGATATGTGTGTTGAAGCAGGGCTGAAACTAAACTCTGCAGGGTTGCGGCCCTCCAGGAATTGAGTTTGACACCCCTGCCCTAAAGCCTGCTGTATCATTTTTGAAAATGAAACCCATTGTTTGATAATAAATGTTAAGTCCATGTTGTTTAAAGGCTATTTAAACACATTGATGGAAAGATGCAGAGCATGCGTGCTTGTGTTTGAGTGTGAGATAGAGAGAGAGAGAGGCTACGCGTATGATGACAGATGCACATATACAATATATAGAAGTTTAGCTATATATGTAATTTACGTGGCTTAATTCAAACAGGCTTTGGATGTGTGTTGTGATAACGGCACGTGATGCAGATCACACACTGGACAAGAAGCGTGTATTGACACTTTAGGCTTTGCACACCGATTATTTGCAAATACTACAAAGCTTTGAATTTACAACTATGTAGATAGAGCTCTGTGGCATAGCGACAATAAAAAAAATTGTGAGCTCCAGAAAATTTTGCGACATTTACTTGATTTTGTGTTAAATTCAGAGATGGTGGAATTGTCAAATCCTGGAGTGTCTGACTCATATTCATTCTTCAGGTTGTGGAATCTTATTGTCTTACCCGTAGGCTCCATTACTGATGAGTTTAATGGTCTCAAAGTCTTCCTCGCGAGGTGTTTTAGTCTTGGGCTGTGGTTGAGGCTGAGGTTGGGGTGGCTGTACGGTGGCTGCTCGACTCTGCACATAAACACAAGCACTTGGTCTTAGATGAATGTTATTATGCAAAGGTGTCATTTCAGGAGTCTTCTCTATTTGTTACTCACATCTGTAGAATCTGTCTCTGTCTCTGGTGTTTCAGGGTTACCGCTGTCATAGCTGCTCAGCTGGGCCATTTCTAAAAAGTGAGAAAAAATGAAAAGAAACAAGTGTCACCATTATTATAGTTTATGAACTAAGAATGCAAAATCAATAACATAAAGGTTGCTTAATACTGTACACCCCCCCCCAAAAAAAAAAGCATTTAGATGCCACACTGAAAATATATATGACTGTCTGCTTTAGACTGAATATCTTTTTTCCCCCTTGGTATCTCATTCAACTTTTATGTGTAGCTTAGGCTTTGAATGCTTTGAGGGCAACTGTTTATAGACTCCTACCCTCAAGGGGGTCCCTGGTGAGGCCCAGCTGGCTGATGATGTATCGAGGGATGTCAGACTTGATGCCTTGACCTTCTTTAGCATGACCTTCAGCAGCTTCTAACAGGTGGTAGAACTCCTCTGGGTCAAACTCCTACAACACATAGGGAGAATTAAGTACATGCGAGATGCTGCCTAGCCTAGAGTTGATCAAATATCAAACACTTCAGAGCAAAAATGTATAATTATGATTAACGGATTACTGTTAGAACACTTGTTTCTTCAGTCCTGGATCCAGTAATCATAATAATGATTTTTTAAATGTTTTTTTCTCTCTTAAAGGAACACTCCTCATTCTGGCATAATAATCAAGGAACTTTGCTGCAGTACCATGACTGCAGAAGGCACAATGATATTACACAGATTCTAACTGGTGGTGGAAATGTAGGGCTTGGTGCTGGAGACTATTTTCAGGCACAGCATAATATCAATGCGTCTGCTGCAGTCATGGTACGGCAGAAATTTCGTTTTGATTATTACGCCAAAGTGAAAGAATAGTTCCTAGCCATATCAGCCTAGAAAATAGCAACTTTTAATTTTCTGTTCAGCCTTAATACACAATATAACTATAGAAGAGTTAAGATTTAAATAGGAAAATTCTCTTAACTCTTTGGTCATTTTTGAGTGAGATGCTAATTCTAATCCGCTTTAATTATATATGCTATGCTAAGCTAAAAGTGCTCATGTCAGACCCAGAGATAGGCTGAATGAATTAGAAAATGGTAAAATTTGACTGTTTAATTCAAGAGGAGTTGTTAAATAAGTGGAATGTTCCATTCATCGTTTACAGTGTAAGAGTAGAAAGAAAAACCCAAACAAACAAAAGACTCAGTAAGAGCCAAAATTACTGTCATTAATTAAATGAACAGTTTAGAATATCGCTGGCGTGCTTATTCAGGCAGGTTTGTCTCCAGGTGTCACACTGAGGTGTTTTGGAGGCATTGTGCGCACATGAAGCAGAACAGGTTAACAGCTCATTTACTCTCTCAGCTGCTGGTCCTCCATCAGTGCTGAGCTGTACTGTGTGTTGTCAAATTACGGAATGCATCATATTACTCAAAATACACATGTGGCCACAATCACACAGCCCTGCTGTTCCATTTTGGAGTCTGAGGGGCTTTTGTGTTTGCATGTAAGCATTTTTGGGTAGTGTAAAACTATACATTTTTTTACAATACATTATATACTGTATAAACATCTAGCGTGGTTTGTTTAGCAGTACAGTAAATCAAGTCATTGTGCATTTGTAAACTTTGCAATGATGGCATTGATTCACAAAGTACATTCCATCCACATAATTACAACAGTACCAAACATGTGCTTCATTAACTACTGTATAGAAAAGTAGCTTGCTCTGAAATCTTGCACAAAAAAAAATATGTAAAGAACTCCAGAGTATATTTTTTGAAATATCAGCGCTTACCAAACATTCTAGCAGACGGGCGGGCCGGGCGATGATTATCATCAGCTTCTTAACCAGCTGGGTGACAAATGTCACCTCTCCACTTTCTGAACGCTCATGAGCCTGGCAACAAACAGAGAACCAGTGTTGGTTAAGATACTTTGTCTGAAAATGAACTTAGTTGCTCAATAAGTAATTTAATTACTAAATATCCACATTAATCTCAACAAATTGACTCTTAATACCTTAATTGAGTCGAACAGGACTTTTCAATTCAAATTTTGTAAAAAATAAAAATAAAAAAAATAAAAAAGAATAAATAAATAAAAATAACACTTCATACACCTCCTATATTGGCATACATTTCTAAAACATTTAATTGTGTTTTAAGCATGTGCAGTTTATTTGAAAAAATTGAGGTAATACGCAAAATATCTGAATAACAAAAAATACATTTACAATTAATCTGCTTCTCTTAATTTATACCATTTATAGTCATCAACTAATTTCTCAATATGTTGTTTCTTAAGCATATGCCATTGTTTCGATAACTGATAAATGTTCTATAGTTAAAAAATTTAATTATGTGAAAAATATATAATACTCTTCGCTTCTTTGAATTTATTTATATAGAACTATATAATATATTTATAAAGAACTAGTTGAATTAATGCCCAGTATTTAAGACTATTGTACTAGAAGTAACTGTACTTAAATTGCCTAAAAATAAAAAGTAATCCCCTACTTTACTTTTTCTGCAGAAAAGAAATTTAATTAAAGTAACTAGTTACTTTGTAGCTAATTACACCCAACACTGAAGAGCACATTATTTTAGGAATACCTCACAAACACACTCTTCAGTTTGGAATATATACATATATTTAAAGCACACTGCATTCAATCCTACAATGGTAAACTTGACCAATTCCATTGAATGAGCCAGAACTTCGATCAAAAACACTAGAATAAGAGACAGTTGAAAGCAGTGTGCAGAGACAGTACATAAAAGGAGCAGACAGAGAGAGTACATCAATGGGACAGAAGAGAGCCATTTAGAGTAGATGGTTAAACAGCCGGCTAACAGTAATAGAGCCATCTCTGACAGACAACACAGTCACCTCAGGGGATGTCTAATCAGCCTCTGAATTATTTATACAGGTAATGAAACCGCCAGTGAATTGTACGCACTCAGGATAATAAAGGCTCTCTGCACAGAGTAAATACACTATAGACAGACAGAAGTAACAGGAGTGAGAATTAGGATGAGGGAGGGATTTGGTTTAGCACACCTTAAACTATATAAAATGAGATACTCTGCACTCAGCTGTCCATAAGGTCAAGCTTAAGGTCAATAGAAAATTCCCAGGATTCCATGGGAGCCAGACGTCATGGTGACAACCAGGTCACTCAAATGAACCGCACTTGAGATTGGCTCCTGTGGTTTTTAATGATGCAACCATGGGAGACTGAATGATATAGGCTGGTCACTTAAAAAAAAAAAAAAAAAAAAAAAGAGTAAGACTAGTCTGACCTCAAGAAAAATGTTCAGTTGAATAAATAATGAGAAAAATAGAAAAAGGGCAATCCGAACTATTCAGGTCTATAGTGTCAGACCTCAGAGCACGAAAAACAAGAGATGCATAAAACTGCTACTATAAAGTATACAGTATGGACTAATGTTGAATGATATATATATATATATATATATATATATATATATATATGCATCCATATTGTTTTGAGCCAAAATTAGTGATTTTGTTTAAATATGTAATTCATATTTTATATTGTACACATTATTACACACATTTAAGTATAATATTATAATGCTGAGCATTTATATATACATATATATATTTACATACATAACATATATTTATGGTAAAATTTTGGTTAAAATAAAATAAAATAATTCTTGTTGGTAGCGGCCAAAATTAAAATATAAGTGAATCAATATTATAAATTAAAGTGAATAAATTTATAAATTCTGTTTAAAGTGTTATCTACTATAACACTAACAAACAAAAACTGTGATGCATAATTTGAATATGAATACAGTAAACTCTAACAGATGAATTATCAGGCATTAAAACAGTTTAGCTACAGTTCATGTTTTGATTGTGGGACCACCGGTGTGTCCACAAACCAGCAACATAAAACAGCATCTACCGATCTCACTATGACCTTGACTCCATGCAAACCTACAAAGTAAAAACGATCAGAAACTCAACTGTTAGATCCACATGGTTTTTGAGTGCGCTCTGCTCCCAGCGCTCTAAAATCTGCTGAAGAACCTCCTCTTCCTCCAGCCGCCTCTGCCACGAAACGCAGGACATCCTCGGAGCGAGCGATGAAAGCGTTAAATGGAGAAGTCTGGAATGCAATTCTGAGCACCTGCTAAGGATGCGCTTTATACCACGATCCCCGTTTGGCCCACCTGTCACCATCGGCTCCCAAACTAAAACAGCCAATTAGCACAGCCTGGATGATGTCATCCCAATTCGCCTGAATGCCAAGTATGGCTACGGTGATGGTACGGCGACTGCATGAGATCACGACGTGCACGTTTTTGTTTCTTGCAAGCAACAGCAACCGGATGGTTATGGACAACCAACTGAAAGAGGGGAAAACCCGACCTGATCCCTCCTTCCATTCTCACTCCCACCCTTTCTTTCTCTCGCTCCCCGCACCCTCCTCTTGGGTGTCTAGGATACTCATCCGTCACCAGTGGTGGTTACTGGGGTGTGAAATTAAAACCAGGAAGGTGCTGCACCCCCTCGTTCCTATACCATACACAACAAACACACAGTCTTGTACATTCCTGCACACACATGATTTGTGGCATGAGAATGGGACCTCTGGGAGTCATAACGCTGGCCCGTGGCGCTGTGACTGAGCTAATCAAGACATCAGCGACCTGTTTCCTGACTAATGCAGATGTGACAGGGTGACCACAAAATGAAACCAAAAGCAATGGCTTGTTTTGATGACATCACCACTTTGGCAGATTTGGATTTATGGATATGGACTCAACTCAATTACTCTCATAATATCGAAATACTTAAAATATCCTAAAGTTTTGACACGATAGTGTAAGTAAAATATTTGTATGTTTTTAAAGAAAAACATTTATCTTGCTCGCCAAAGCCTCATTTATTTGATTGAAAATAAGGTAGAAGTTTTATTCTAAAATATTTATTTATTCTTGTGATTCAAAGCTGAAATTTCAACATTATTACTCCAGCCTTCAGTCTCACATGATCCTTAAGACATCATTATAATATGCTGATTTGCTGTTCTATTATGATCAATTATTACTGGTTCTCAATCATTAATAATTATAATGATTCTTACAATAATCAATGCTGATTTTTTCTTTTAAGTAAATACATTTAAATGACATTTTGAATGGTACTGTATCAAAAAGTTTCGACAAAAATATGAAGCAGCCCAACAATTTTTTAAAACTCATAATATTAAATGTTCAATGATCATCATATTATAATAATTTATGAAGGATCATGTAACACTGCAATAAATACCAGGAACAAACTACATTTACCAAGAAAATAGCTATTATAAATTGTAATGATACATCACAGTTTTCTGTTTTTACTGTATTTTGATCAAATAAAAGCCATCTTGGTGAGCAGAATAGGCTTCTTTTAAAATCACTACACAATGTTCATAACCTAATTCCAAACTTTTGAGTGGTAGTGTATATGCAGTTCACGTGGCAGTTTTTGCATACTCACATCCTGGTGTAGCTTCTCGAGGTTCTCTTGTAGCTCGTAGAAGTAGCGGGAGGTAATGAGACCCTCACGGGATTTGTCCAGACAGTCCCGAGACAGTTCGATAACCTGGTGGTGGATGAAGCTCAGGACGCCGTCAGCTAAAGGCATGACTTTTTCAGGAGCTGAGGAGGATATGAAATCGGCCAGGCGCTCCTCCATCTGAGCAGTGGCCTGTGGGACAAAAGGATCCTTGTAAGAGTTGGGTTCAACAAAAGCTGAACCACTGAAAAGCGAGGCATCCAGTCATCTGTAATATTTTATCATCTTAGTTGACATTTTTCCAATTTTTTTATTTTAAGGTATAACATTCTCACTATTAACAAACCATTAATTATGACTTTTGCCTCAATAAACTTGTAATGTGCTGCTTATTAATAGGTAGTAGCTGGGTTTAGGTATTGGGGAGTATTAGGGCAGATCATGCAGTAGATGTACTTTCTAACTACAAACTTCTTAATTAATATCTTAATGGTAATAAGCCACTAATTAATAGTGAGAATTGGTACTTAAACTGAAGTGTTACAGGGCCATTTTTAAATAAAAAAATAAATTACATCATTATACACATTAATTCTGACATAAAACTGAAAAAAAGAAAACGAGAAAAAATGCAATTATTTCTACTGATACAAACCTACTAATAAATCTACTGATTTATTTACATATTTTATTTATTTACTTTCTGCAAACAGCTAGATCAATTAATATCTTAGTGTATTATAATTACTTTCAATATATTGGCACTATTTATATTATTATTACTACATGTAATTATTTTTAATGATTACTACAATTAATATTTGATTTATATTAGTTTTATTATTATCATTATTTTATTAAAGCGATAGTTCAGCCAATTTTTATTTTTATTTTCTATCATTTACTGACCTGTTTGTGTTTCAAACATTTTGAAAAATGTTGGAAACTAGTAGCCATTAACAACCATAGTAATTGTTTTTCCAACTACAGATGTCAATTGCTACCAGTTTCCAACATTCTTCAAAATATCTTCACATCTTCAAAACAAAACAATTGTTTGGTGATTTTCATATCTGTGTGAACCATCCCTTTAACATTCTAGCAGATTTATTACTAATAATTTTGATTATGTTTTTTTTATATCCCTTTTCAGTTGTGGTGTGCATTGATGCTTTACCGAAGACATGTCAATAACGTACATTAATGTGTTAAATCTAATCAAGTCAGTTTCAGACCTCACCTTAGGAAAACGCTCCTTGTAGACATGGTTCATCATGACAATCTCATGGTCAAATGATATCGGTGACCGTCCAGGGCTGAAGAACAGAGAAAAGAAGAAAAAGAATACATACAGTAAGTGGACAAAACCCTAGGGTCATTGAGCAGATGCTGTTTAGCAGTGCCCATACCTAAAATCTATTGTGGATGATAGACTGAAGCACCTGTATTTTTTGACATATCAAACCTCATTCAAGTCAAAGTAGCATCTTCAACCAGAGACATCCCATAGGGAATATTGAGATATACAGTGTAGAAAAGTCACTGTGTGTGTGTGTGTGTGTGTGTGTGTGTGTGTGTGTGTGTGTGTGTGTGTGTGTGTGTGTGTGTGTGTGTGTGTGTGTGTGTGTGTGTGTGTGTGTGTGTGTGTGTGTGTGTGTGTGTGCGTGTGTGCGTGTTTCAGGGACACAGATTGCAGATGGGGCCGTATGACTCACCCGGTTAGTGAAGGTAAGCTGGTCATGTGACCTTGAGGATGAGGTAATGCTATAAGTCATCAATCGAAGCCTATTAGACCACCTGACTGAATGAAAACACACTAACCAGGGTGCTGCTCCGAAATGCGTACACACTTATATACTAAATTGGCTCATCTACAGGTGTGTCAGTGACAATAAGAGACAGCGAGAAAATATTCTAGTCAAATGTTCAACTTACTTGAGAGCCATTTCAATCAAAAATTACGATCCGAGCACGGCTGCGGTTAAGGTTAACTCTGACAGAGATTGATTCGCAGCCGAAGGGAGCTGCATTAACAATCACACTGAGAATATTTCTCCTGCTGAGTGTGATCGAGAG
Organism: Danio jaintianensis; assembly: GCA_903798115.1. Taxonomy (NCBI): domain Eukaryota; kingdom Metazoa; phylum Chordata; class Actinopteri; order Cypriniformes; family Danionidae; genus Danio; species Danio jaintianensis. Next base: position 17,054,318 of record CAIGQV010019356.1, on the reverse strand, counting down.
AAAAGACGAGGGAAAATGAAAGAAAGAAAATGCCTGCAAGCCGTTCGCTAGTTTTATTAAATCAAGAATTTAGCATGTGCAAAGAATCAGCGTGAACCTCCTGTGGCGCAATAACTTTCAGCATTCAGACAGATGATAATTAGTGAATGTAATTATTTTCTGTGATGGACGCAGAAATGTCTGTGTAGCCTCGAATGTTTTGGAGAAATGACCTTGAAACAAGATTCTCATTATAATTTGAAGCTGAATGGATTTAATTGAAGCAGATCTGTTCTCTGAGGGAATTATAATGGAAACGATGAAGGAAATAAAGAAATAACTGCTATTCGTGTGCAATTTGTTATGAGAGAAACTAATGTAGAGTGTTCAGGTTAGAGAGCACAGTATTACAATTGAAATAGGAATAAAAGAAAAGAACAAATTGCAACCAATTTCTAAAAAAAAAAATCTAAATGCAATCAATTTCAAGTATTAAACTTAACTTGGCTACAATGAAAAAAAAGATTTTTGCAAAATTGTTGCAAACTATTGTTTAAACAACTTAAACAATTGTTTGCAACCACTTAACTTAAAAAATGTAGTAAATCCAATGAATTTTTTTTTCAGTGTACAGTACACAAACAGCTCTCTACCCACTTGTGAACTTTTTTTGTGCTTCCACATATGTCTACATCTAAAAAACAGCGTGTCATATGTCAATTATATTCAGTCTGAAAATTCAGCATTTACAAGCTGAAAATATCCGGATCACCTACTACTTGAATAAAATTCAAAAGGTGTTGTCTCTCTTCCTTACTAGATGAGATGAGTGACTGCATTTATTTGATCTAAAATACAGTTAAACTGTTAAATTTGACACAGTTTTAAAATTGTTTTCTTTTTAAATGTATTTTAAAGTGCAATTTACTCCTGTAACGTTAAAAAAAGCTGAATTGTCAGCAGTCATTAATCTAGCGCAACATGATCCTTCAGAAATTATTCTAATATGTTGATTTTAATATAATAAAACCTTTCTTCTTATTATATCTATATGTGTCGAGTTATTTTAGTTGTTTATTATTTATTTATGCGTTGCTGTTGTCTTTCTGTGAAAAACATTAATTATTAATAAACGGTTCAGGCAATTAGCATATTATTATTATTATTATTATTATTATATATATTGCAATATTGTAGTCTTCACTGTCAGTTTCAATTAATTTAATGCTTCCTCTGGATTAAAAAAAAACAATAACATTTATCTGTATTACATTTTTTTTACTAAGCAGTGCATGTCAAACTGCTTAATATTGAAGGAAATGTCAAACTAAGCAATACAAGATTGTGCAAGCAAACTTGAATTCTTTGAAATAAATGCAGTTTTCTTTTTGTGTTAGATATTTTTTAAATTAAATTTACAAGAGCCAGTAAAAAACTTGAATATTTGTACATTTCATTTGAAAAGTGTTTAATTTTTACTTTTCCCCTCCAACTTCATTAAAACTAAAGCTCTGTTCTTTCTTTTGATATACTCACAGTTTTTGATAAAGTTTTTGTGAATATCCTCAAAAATTTGTTTACACCACGGTGGTAAGTTTTGTACAACCAATCACCGCTCAGGTTTTGTTTATAAACTATAAAAAATAAAACATATGTTATACATAAAGGTATGTGAAGACTAAATGAGAGAAATGTTATTACATGAAACAAAAGACAAAGAAAGGAATGGACAGCGAGAGTGAGTGAGCAAGCGAGAGTGAGTGAGCAAGCGAGAGAGTGAGCGAGAGAGAGAGAGAGCAAGAGAGAGAGTAAATGTGTCACAGTTGAGCTCAGAAATGACCTCTAAATCCCTCCGAGGAGCTGGAACCAGGGAAATCAGCTAGTTAATTGGCCGTGACAGAGTAGTCTGTGCTAACATAACCACACACACCATCGGATGACATCACCAACAAACCCATGCACGCTGTCAAATAGTCATCTCACATTCAGATTTTATTTCATGCATGCTCGTTTCAAGAAAAATAACAGGCTCTGCTCGTTGGAAGGAATCCTGAATATACTTCTTATATTCTGTCAATGAGCTCTTTATTCAAATAATATTCTAATCTGGAACTATGGCTACCACATCGCTCAACACGCGAATGATGGATGATGACCGCTGTATGTTGAGCTCATTACTTCTACAGTGTGTGTTTGAGTGAGTAAAAAAAAAATGTAAGGGTGGAGAATGATGGAGAACCGTATGTGACCAGTGAATGAAGAAGCGCCGCTGTCAATTCTCTCCGCACGTCTGCTGTCCAGGGTGTGAAATTACCATAATACCGCTTCACTTCCAAGTCTTTAATTAACTAGTTTGAGCTTTTACTGCAGAGAGCTTTTGAATCTCCTCAACCACCTCCACACCGCCCAGTCTTTTCACTCTTCCGTCAACAGTAGAAATGGTTAATCCTGGGAAGCCATAATCTGTAAAATATGGCAAAGGCAAATCTCCCCAGCTCATCCAATATTTATGTATCTAATTCTGGAGTGCTGAACCCCCTGCCGAGTGTGTCTAGATACTGAAAGAGGAAAGCCAGTGTTTCCTGAATAAGTCATCTCAACAGAAAGAGAGAAAGAGCCAGAAGGGAAAGAGAAGAGAGATGTGTTTACAGATAAGAAGCTCATGAAGGAGGTCTCTTTCTTAGCGGCGGAACAGAAATGATTCAGTCTGTCAGGTGCTGCGCAGAAGTGTGAGCAACTGGAAGATTCATCATACAAGTCTACTCATACTAGACTGCTAGATATACAACCCTGCTGCAGGGAAGAACAGAGTGGACAGGAAGAACTTAGGCCACACTGTGATGGAAAAAAAAGGCTAGGCTACAAACACTTTAGTTACTTATATATGCGTACTGCTATACAGTACAATGCATACATATGATTAAGGGAAAATTAATGGATTGCTGTGCGTTAAATGATTTTAAATGCATGACACTGGCAGAGAAATACAAATTCTGGGATGGAACTGAAACAGAAAATTCAGGATGAACTTGGCCAAAAAAACAAAACAGAAAATGTGTTGTAAGTATTATTTATGAATTTATTAAATAATATCAAGTCATTTTGTCTTTTTTTGTTTATTTAACTTAATGACATTGATTTTAAAATACACAAGCCAATCAAATAAGCACATTTTATTGAAAGTAAAATACAGTGCGCATATATATATATAGGCAAATTTTATTAACCCTCCAGTGAAATTCTGATTATTTAAAAAATATTTCCCAAGTGCTATTTAACAGAAAGAAGAGTTTATCAACAACTATTAAATATACTATTAGCTTCATTTAATTATTTTACATTTCTTTTATTTTATTCATTTATTTATTTTATTATATTACATTTCCTCATTTCTCATCAACATGAGGAATTCAACATTTATCATCTGGTGTTTTGAAATTTAGATTTTAGTTCTACCATTAAGTCTTTTTCCCCCCTCATAATTAAAGTAAAATAAATGTTAATTTGAATAATAGAGTCTTTAAACACATTTTCAATATATATATTTTTCTTTACAGTAATGAAAACTGGTAAAAACGGTTAAATTATTTTTACAATGCATTTAGAAATACTATTAAGACTTCCCATGAAAACAGAATTGTAGTATTTCTTTGCATTTTGAGGTGAAGTGCAACTTGGACACATTACTGACAGATGGATGGAATCATAAAGAACACGTGAAGGCAGCTGAGTGAAGGGCACAGAGGCTGAATGATAAATGTCTGCAACCTTGAAGAAGAGAGTCAGAGTCTAGAGAATGAAGTGTGGCAGTTTTCCTGTCAGAGCTGCAGATCTGGCCTTTAACAGCGAGTGAGTGAAACCCTTAGGGCTCAGCTGACATCACACACTCACAACCGTCATGTTCACTTGAAGGCCAACTTCTGATTGCTGTGAAATGGGAACGTGTACGTGTTTGTACCTGAGACTGCGGGAGCGCGGACGCATGGCTGGGGATCGTCTCCCGTCCTCATCCGTGATGCTCTCGGAGCTGAAGTGTTTGGTGAGGAAATGCAGCTCGTCGGCGGTGGGCTGGAAGGGCAACTGGTGCAGCTTCTCCTGAGATGAACATGATGACTATGAGAAGCAGAGAGGGAGGGATTACAAGGACAGAAGGCATTGCATAGGCTGCCCTGACTGTCAGTCAACTGCCTTTGTTGACTAATACTGATTGATTATTAAAATCCGACTGAAAACTTTAGGCCAAATGGGGAGGGGGGATTATTAAAACAGTATTTATTATTATTATTATTATTATTATAAGTATTATTATTTAAATACAGAAATACAGGTTTTTAAAGTAATCTACAGAGAAAATGTCCAGGATCAAATGAAAATCAATTTTTTTCTTTCAATTTACTGGATTTATTATTGGTGTGGGTTTGAGTAAAATGTTAAATTAGTTTTAGTTTATAAAGGCCTGAGATAAGCATGTTTTTCTGTTGTTCAGAATACGGTCAGAATAACAAATGTTTTCATTTGTTGTGATTTGCATTATTCCACAAAATATTCATTTCTTAACTCTGATGTTACAACATTGTCATTTTGTAGTCGAAATATTAATATTAACATCTCTGAAATGATGGCACATTTTATCTAACTCACCCTAATGTCACTCTAAAACCCTAGAGACCTTTGTTTGTCTTGGCAATACAAATGAAGATATTTTAAGTAAAATTTGAGAGCGCTCTCATCCTCCATAGACAGCAGTGGTCCTGACTCATTCAAAGTCCAAACAGCTACCACAAACATCCTCAAAACAGACCATATACCTTAAGTGGTTTAATTGGAATATTATGAAGCTACAAGGATAAAACAAATTTATTCAACAGTTTCTTTTTCCTCAATGTCAATATAGCGCTGTGCTCTTTAAGCATGCCATGCTTGGTTGCACTCCTGATATGGGTATACATCAGTGCAAAGAGCTCATTAATGGCACCCTATATTAACACTGAGGAGAAGAAACTGTTGAACGAAGTCATTACTTTTGTTTTATGTGCACACAAAAGTATTCTTGTAGCTTAATATTTTTCTGATTAAACCACTGAAGGCATATGGTCTGTATTGAGGATTTTTGGTATTTTTATGAACTTTGAATGAGTTGGGACCATTAACCACTGCCTGGGGTTTGAAAAGACATGAGGGTGAGTAATTAATAACAGAATTAGCATTTTGGGTGAACCAAAAGGGTTTAATTTTTATTTTTTTTTATAGCTGCATATTCTTCATAAAAAAAGGTTTTAAGGACTATTAAGACTTTCTGCACTGTAACAATTTAGCTTCCTATTACTATAAAATGAAATTCATTCCCATTGCTATAATTCATGATTGATAATTGGCATTAAAGTACAGTCACACGCAAAACTAACCTAACAATAGACTTCATTTACATTCTAATATAACTTCTGGACATTCTTTCTGATCTTCAGTAGATTTTGTTTCCTGTGGTATTTTGAGTTAAATTAAATCTCTGCAGCCTTCAGAATAAAAAAATCGTCCTGAACTAGAAAAATTTCCTTTTTATCTTTCTGCAGAGACTTGAATGGGGCTTTTGCGGTTTGAACTAACTCCCCAATGAAAGCAACAGCCAGACCGAGTTACAGTCAATTTTTAGGGACGGAACTCTTTTTGAAGTGAATGCATTGATATGAAGCCATTGGCTTTACTTCAGGCTAAAGGCAAGGGAGTTGCTTTGTACCTAGAGTTTATCCCACTGTAGGGTCAGTAGGATAAACCTTCCAGGCAAGTTAAGGCTGGGGATCAAATGCAATACCAAACAGTGATGCATATATTTGGGGGTTGATACAACACAGAGGGACTACAGAAAGAACAAGAGCACAAACATACACAGACACTCACCGAGACTGTTGAACTGGGGGTGTTTGTTCCATAGCCAGAGGACGGCAGAGACGCGAGAGACCAGCGACGACCGTCAGTCCTAAAAGAGATTAATGAGGAAAAGGTGAAAATCAGTTCTTCATAAAACTGCTGAAATTCTTAGTATCTGTAACATTCAGACAAACAGTGAGTGTTTACATGCACATTCGTAAGCTTAAGTTGACAATTGAGCCATTTTCTTTTATTAACAGCTCAAGCTTAAACCAACTGACACAGCTAGATTTCTGAATTTCTCACTGACATGTCGTAATATTTTTCCTGGGTTTAGATGATATATTAAACATGAAACATACATAACTTAATTACTCAGAGTTACATATGCAAATGTTTATTTTTTTGATGTCAATAGCTGCAAATAAATTGATTTATTAATTAAGTATTCTAAACAAAGTTTACTTTCTTTGCCAGGTTATTGGTTTGCATGTGAACCATGACAAAGGATTATTTTAATAAGCAGATTTTTGTGAGTTATAATCAGTGTATTAGTGTGCATGTAAACATGCTCAATAATAAAACACCACACAATTAGAGCAAGTAAAGCACCACAGATTCATTCACTGTAAAAATAAAAAATTGACATTTGAGTAACAAACGTTTGTGATGATGATGATGATTACATTCAATTGAGCAACCTGCATATGAGAGCCATAAGCATATCCGATGATGGCTAAGCTGCTTGTACAGGGCCTTACATATACAGTTAAAATAAGTTAAAATTGTTAGCCTTTCTGTGATTTTTTTTTTCTTTTTCAAATATTTCACAAATTATGTTTAACAGAGCAAGGAATTTTTTTCACAGTATTTCCTATAATATTTTGTCTTCTGGGGAAAGTCTTATTTGTTTTATTCTGGCTAGAATAAAAGCAGTTTATATTTAAAAAAACAAACAAACAAACAAACATTTTAAAGTCAATATTATTAGCCCCCTTAAGCAATATTTGTTTTCGATCGTCTACAGAACAAGCCACTGTTATACAATGACTTGCCTAATTAATCTAGTTAAGCCTTTAAATTGAAGCTGAATACTAGAATCTTGAAAAATATCTAGGAAAATATTATGTACTGTCATCATGGCAAAGCTAAAAAAAAAATCAGTTATTAGAAATTAGTTTAGAAATGTGTTGAAAAAAATTAAAATTTACAAAGTAAAAAAAAAAAAAACTATACAGGTGGGCTAATAATTCAGGAGGGCTAATAATTCTGACTTCAACTGTATGAGCATGCGGTAAACAGCATTGTGAATTCACCCATGATGGCTTCATATATATACAAAAAAATCAAAAGGTTGTTTTTTCAACATTGGCAATAACAAGTAATATGTATTGAGCACCAAATCAGCATATTGGCACAATATGTGAAGAGCTGCATGACACTGGAAACTGAAACCTGAAAATTCAGCTTTATCATCATAGGAATAAATCACATTTTAAAATATACTTTAAAAAAATTTAAACATATTTACATTTCACATTTTTACAAATAGCCATTTTTACTGATTTTAGCAAATAAATTTAGCTTTTCAGTGAATATAATTTCTTAATTAAAACTATATAATTAATTACCTACCCATTTGAATGGTGACATTTGAATGGTAGTGTGCATACTTGAATCAATATCTGAATCATTTTGATATGACAACATACCAAAATAATTTTCTATATCTCGTCAGAAAATTAAATAAAGATGAAAAGAAAAGAAAAAATCTAATGATACAAAACATGATATGTCAAGCACAGAAGTATAAAAGTGGAAACGTGTGGAGCATTTTTGAAGACTGTATAACACTTCAAAGCACACAGTCAAGCTGTTTGTATCGAGCAGGCTGAATGAGATAGGATGATTAATAATTGATCATTTCGAGACATAAATGAAGTGATCTGAGATGTTTTTAAACAGATCTGACAGTCAGCTCTAATGAAACAGACACATGATGTTCGATGTAAACGGCCATGCTGGAAACAGACATAGGAAACAATGTTGTAAGAGAAGTGGGGTGATTATTACCTGTCAGCCCTGTGTCCATGGCTGTATGGAAGAAAATAAAACATTAAAAAGTGAAGCTACTGTAAGGGGATCTCTGTGTGTGTACTAGCAGATTCATGCAATTCATAGACCTACATGCGGTTCTAGTCTTTAAAAGCAATATTATGAATTTGTCCATTAGGTGGCAGTGTTGGCACAGGAGCGATTTGCACTGGATGATGACTCAATGGTTGACATTCAAACGAATCCTTTTAATTAAGCCTAGGGTCATCAGCTCTGTGTGTTCTTTCCCAGTTGTTAAAGCATTACCATCTTTTGCTGCTCAATTACCAATTCAGATTTAGTCATTAACATTCCTGGTGTCATTATTCAGAGCCACAGTGAAGGATTATGCGATTCTACAAATTAATTGAAAGTGAGGTCCGTAATAAGCAGCAGATGAGAAGCAAACTGTGTCGATGATATTTCCAAAAAGAGCAAACAGATATTACTTGCTCAGAAGTTGCTCTAATTTTAATTTAAAAATGTTTCAAAAGTTATGAGAACTCGCTTGCAGAATATGTAATATTTTAGAGTTGCATGTTTTGTTTGTGTAGATGCTTTTGAACTGAGGAAGTGACGTCTCTCACCTGCGAGCTGGTACAAAAGAGAAGTGGGCTGCAGTGTTGGGGGAGAAATTGCGAGGGCTGTCCAATGGGCTGCTTCCTGAAAAAGACCAGAAATGTGACATTTAGGGGGTTATTCACAGCAACTGAGTCACGGACACATTATATGGGGTTCTGCAGGTTTCAAAGATAAATCTGAGACTTCTTTTCTTTACTTTTTTCTTTTAAGACCATGTAAATAAAATTGTATAAATAATTTGAAGGGAACACAAAATGTCAGTGTTCTTTACATGTAAATGTACAGGTAGCAAAGAATGAGCTTTAATAGCATCACTTCTACGTTTGAAAACACAACTTCACACAAATTTACATTATAAATGTTATAAAGGTTTAAATGTCTCTGTTTTGTTACAAGGACATTTGTTGACTAAAATAAAAACAAATACCTGCCAACTGCCTCAACTGTAAAGTAATTTTTATTGACAGTTTTTTGGTTGCAGAAACTTGCCTAATTTTGTTCAATTTCTCAAAAAACAAGGCTAAATATAATATAATTTAAAAATATAAAGTAATTTTCTGCATCTCAAGCAAACGCAACTTGATTTAAACACATTGAAATTAGTGACTGTAAATTAATTACAATGTTTTATCTATTTGATTACACAATGCATCATTTAATTAATCTAATTAATCACATATTAAATTTGACTGAGAAATTACTTCTATTGAAATTTTAAAGTCCTTGTTGTGTTAAATGCAAAATATGTAAAAATTTAGACTTTTACAAAAATATAGATATAACATACTTTATTATACGTCCATGTTTGATAATATATATATATTTACAGTATATAGCAAGTGTGGTGACAATACTTTAAGCAAATACACACATTTTTTTGCAGTTCATGCAACATTTAATCATTTAATGACATAATTTTATAGATTTAAGTTTTTAACAAATAAAAACTTTAAGAGCTGCAGAAACTCCGTCACTGTTATACCCAGGCTGTTAAAATGAGCACAGACCATACTTCAGGCAACCTGGAAAAATATTATGCCCTTCATGAGTAAATGCAATTGGCCTACACCTCTTCTTTTCTGCTGATCTTTCCCCTTTATTTATTCATCAAAGCCCTTTTAAGATAACAAAACCCTTCAGAAGGGTGTACCTCTTATGTAGGCCAGAGGTAGAGGGATAAAACACACTTTGATCACGGGTCTTTTCTTTTCTTCTGCACAGCTCTGAGAATAGATTAGGCTTGGAAAGTGAAGCACTTACAGTGTTTAAGTGCTTTAGACAACAGGCCTCTCCATTAAAAACGCCTCAAGTGCAGTGATATTGCATAATGAATGTTATTTAATGATTTGCAGGCCATGAGCAAAGAATCACTTTTTGATTAACTCGAGCTCAAATTCATATTCAAGGGATTTGGCTATGAACGCTCCCTTTATTTCAGTTCCAGTGGCATTTTAATGGCAAGAAGATTTCACATGATGGACCCTTTTACAATGTGGTGCATTTTATATCACAATTTAGGATGAATTACATAGAGTATGGTTTATAGATTAAGACATACATGACTGCTATGACTAATGACGCAAGATAAAAAAATTTGAAAATTTGATCTAAATAATTCTATTCCTAGTCTTGTGTGAATTAAGGAGCAAAGATCGAGGTATAATCAATCAATCCAGTCAATCCGAGCAATGGGGCGCTCCTATCTGGACTATGTGGTACAGCTCAGGTCACAATCCCCCATGCATTAATCATGCATTAATGCATTCGTTGAGCAGCCTATGCCAAATCTTAAATATTAATGAGAGCATAATTCTTTGTCAGGAAGAGACTGTAGGAACAGCTGCGCACAGCTGGATTGGGATATGGAGCAGTGTGGTTCTGTCACAGAGATGCATCCACTTAAAGTAGAATCCAGTCACGGAGTGTGTAGTAGAGGGCACAACGCTGTTCAGCACAGTGAACCACCTGCTTATTTTTCATCACAAAAACTGTAGTGGATTGAGGTTTCGCTAAAAGGAACAGAGACTTGCACAAGAGACACAGCTGAAATATGAAAACCAATCAGCACCCTGTTGGATTACACACACTACATTCACACCACAGCTGAATGTGGTACAAATCAGTTTTTTTGGATAATGGTGTGAAAAATCACAAAGAATCTGACACTTTTGAACCTTCATATGAGGAAATAAATTGCATAATAAATTATGTTTTAAAAAAACAAAACTTTAATATGAACACTAAAGAATTCATGCAGTGTATTTGTCAACCAAAAGATGTGATCGCATTCTTCAATTAGCACTGAGAATATATGTGACCAACCCGAATAAATGAAGATAAAGTGGTCAGGGAATGCTTTTGTGTTGTCATGTCAAATTTTCGAACATACTAACAGCTTTTCCACTATTGGATGAACAGTTTTCTATGCCTAAGAGTTCCATTCTGTGCCGATCTGGACCAGTCAGCCGGTCATACAGTTACATTTCTACTGTGGTGCTGATAATGGAGCTCTTTGGAATGCAATACAAATGCGCCAGTCGTTGCCTTGGTAACACAAGTGTAATGTAAATTATGTTTCTGTTTTTGGGACTCTACTTTAAAATCTAATGTACATTTCATTGTAAACAAGGGCCAGCATGTTGTGTTCAATGCATCAGTATTAATGATAATTGCACCACAAATATTAAAATAAGGTTTGAATTGTACAATATGAAATTTCAGTGTACAAATATAAAAAATAATGTCGCTGTGATATCTGAAGCTATTGTAGATATATCAGGTTAATCTGGGTTTTACTGTAGAATGACCCAGCATTAACTATTGCAAGTGTGAAAACCCCCAAAAAGTCTTGCAATAATGCTATGACACTAGCCTTTTGCAGCAAAAAACAATGCAATCATTATTATTTTTTTTTTGCTCATTTGTTTTGCATGGACCAATCTAGTGAACTTAAAGAAATAGCAGCATCATATCAGCAGTGCTAATCAGTTCTTTCAGTTCTCTTCATATCTAAAGTATAATGGCACCTCGCAAAGCACTGCGGTATTTAATTCTTGTGCTGCTGGTGTCATAACCTGGCAAACAGCTTCCTGAAACAGCCTGTAATGAGTGCTGTGTGGCAGTGCTAACCCCCTGTTGATTGTGCTCAGTTGAGTTTGAAATAATTTAGCCTCCGCTGCTTCTGTTGGCAGTTGCATTAGAATGTTGCTAATGGCTCTGAAGTGCTTAAAACAGAGCCGCGTTTGGGTTAATGTACCCTTTTAGATTTGCTCATTTAAATATTGCAAGCACACAGCTTTGAGCAATGCAGCACAAACAAAAACAAAGCGTTTCCATCAAAACTCATGTGGTTTATATCAGGACTAAGCACGACATATAATTATTCATTCTATATTTATAGTGTGGCATCAAACTAAGTAATGTTGACTTTTCACACACAATGGTTTAATTCAGCAAATCGGTAAGTGGATGGATTGACAAGCAGACGTCAATGATTAGGACAGTTAGCACATTATTCAATCATTTTAGAGCGTATCTGAACAGCATGAACATGGCATGGTTTGTGTGCGCTCACAATCTGATATCAGTTCTAAACATCTCTTTAATCTCTCTCTCTCTTTCTCTGCACACACAAACACAGAAAGAGTAAGTCTGCTGGCTTTGACAGCTGATCTCTCCATTTCGCTTTCATGCTCAGATTTTCCACAACGTGCAATTGACTCAAGGGATACAACCACTGGAGCTACAGCACTTTTATTAGGTGTTTATCACCAGCTTCAGCTTTATTAAAGCATTACTGTGACAACTGTGACAGGGTACTTTTGGAAAGTATTAACTGTTCCTCTTGTTTGTTTCTGAATGACAAATTATTACTTTATGATTTATTTAATTAAATACTAAAATGTTTTAATACTCACTTTAGAGTGATAAAGACATCTTATAATAAAACTACTTTAATTATAAAAATGTTTTAAACATTAAACAAACTATGCAATATTTTAAAACATTGTATTTACTCATTGCCAAATATCTGACATTTGTAAACTTGTAACACTTAATAAGATTCAATTTGATAAGAGTAGTTATAGGTAATGAATTACAGATCATTAACAATGTTAAGTATATATTACATATTAATTAATAAATATATTAATTTCTACATTTATACATATGTAACACTTTTACATAGTAAAATTACCTAATGTATCATGAACAGACAGTTTAGCAATGAACAACAGTGTATTTATAAAGCACTAATGAATGCAAATATTTGAAAATAAAATATCGCTAGTTCATAATTAATGAATGAACTAACATGAAACTGAGTGTAAACAATTAGTTGACAACATCTGGTTTGCTGTTTGAGGTCATGGCCATTTTTGTCTCTTTTTTTAAAGGTTTCACTGCAGCATCCTCTCTTTTGTTGTACTGTAAAATCCTTTCTTGCTTCTGTTTTAATAAAATGGCCAGTGGCAAAAGCATGAAACAACCATCATCATAACTCACTGTAGATATGGTGTTTTGTGGCCTGTGCTAGACATCACATTTTGCACAAAGTAAATCATATTATAGTTCAGTTAAAAAGCTTCTTTTTTTTTTGACCACAAAATATCTTTTCCACATTATAAATGGGTCACTTTTATGGTTTCTGGCAAATCCCTGATGTGTTTTCACATGGGTTTCCTTGACTAAAGGCTTCTTTTGGCCACCCATAGATTCTTTCCTTATGCACATTTCTTCTAAGGAATGCACTTTAGCATAGATCCATAGCAGTTCTTCAGATTTACAATCTAAATAATGATCTTTAACTATTGAGTTATTATTCATAACGAGCACTGTATATTTTGATGATAACTTAATCCACAGGTAGAGACCATAACTTTATGGACAATCATGTTCTTGTAGTCTGTAAAATGAAAATATTTTCTTACTCCCATTGAGACCACACACTGAAAAAACGACCTTGTTACATAAACACACTACTCTATGCAATGCATGGATCTGATTTTGCCTCATGGTATACAGGAAAAGGTTAATGAGACATTTTTTAAACTTAGAATGACGTATTTCAGACAAGATGGAAAGTACAAATCTGCCAGTCCCTAAGGATGCATACTGAGAAACAGCATTACAAAATGTCAACTGTCAATCCATTCATAATGGCCATGAATTAGATGAGAAATCACATCAATTCATTAGAGTTACTCTATGGCAAACTGAGATTTGATGGTTGGTATGGCGTTATAATGTAATATTTTGTGAACAGCTGCGACACGTTTCCTTTTTTTTTTTTTTTTTGCAACAAGATGTTCAATATGTGTGTGTCTTACTTGTAAAGTGTGTCCATTTTATATGGCTTTGGTCCAGCCTTCATACTGCCTACATGGCTGGCTATCTATAAGGCTGCATCCTCACAGAACACAAAGCTCAAAAAAGGCTAAAACATTTTTTATCTAAATCAATCAAAATAGCCATCAACAGTGGAAGGTATTTTTTTTTAAATTTGCAGTTAAAGGCTAGCTTTGTATTTTTACAATGTTAGTGGTATTAATACATGTAATACTGTATTATCAGTAGGTATGTTCACATTTACTATTTTAAAAGTTGTTTATAACTATGTTTATACAAATCAAGAGTTTACGAGTTTAACAATTATTTCTTTTGGTCACTGGCTTCACTTCAGTGTTTTGTGGAGAATCATATTATGTGTATGAGACATCTGAAAAGTACTGTTGTGTTATCTTGTACATGCTGACTACAAAGTGCTTAAAAATAGTTAAAATGAGGAAATCTCGCATTACCTACTCTATTTACTCTACAATCAAGATCTAACAGCAGCAAGCTTTCACTGAACAGTCTGTTTGTGTCTAAGCAATACCAAGCCACCTGAAATATTAATGAGTCTTCAGTCGATTTATGAGATATTAACAAAGAAGATATGTACCATTTATTGACCTAATAAAAGAGTTTATGTACAGTGGTCTAATATAAAAGAGGGCTTGAATTGACAATGAAGTGTTTAATCTGACTTTAATCTAATTTTTTGTGCATGTGCATAACATGCATTTTACATGAAACGGAACAACATGCGCATCAGTCACCACATTCAAAACTGGAGAAATACACAATGATACAATGACAAGGTATTTTTTTTGTAAATTTAGTAAATAAATATTAAGTCTCATCCACTCACAAGTTCCTACCATTCGTGTAACGTAATATGTATGTAAAAAAGGCTTTTCTACTTAGAGTTTCTGTCTTGTTTCTAGCTCACTTATCTAAAAATTCTGAAAATCAAGAAGCATTTTCTAGACTATTTCTAAGACTTAATATTTTCTTGTTTTTAGAAATAATAAGTAAAAATTAGTTGAGTTTTACCTTAAAACAAAATCAAAAATCAAAATTAGTTTTTCCTTAAAACAAGCAAAATAATCTTGTTTTCACTTTAAAATAATATTATTTCGCTTACACCATTATTTAGCTTGTTTTAAGGAAAAATTCACTTAATTCTGACATATTATTTCTGACAATATTTTTCATTAGTCTAGAAAATGTTTCTTGATTTAAGAATTGTATGATATTTGGACAAGAAACAAGTCAAAAGTCTAAATACGAAAAGCGTTTTTTTTGCTGTGCAGTTCTCCTCAAGTGCAAATGTAATTCAGAATCTGACTGAGAAAATGGTCAAATTTTGTCATTTACATGCTTAAAGGAACACTCCACTTTTTAATGAAAAAAAGCTCATTTTACAACTCTCCTTGAATATCAATGACGTTATCACCTTCTTCATTCCAGGTGCCCAATGTTGTTATGAAAATAATCACGTATTGAAATGCTCAGGTAAGATGAAATAACACTAGAACCAACTTCTGTCTGTGCCATCTGGATTTCTTTGCTAGCTTTCATCATTTTTGCTTTTATTCTCTCAATTTAAAGCTCTGTCTCTCTCACCAATGTGTAGAACACACTACAAAAACAAGCTTAGCAAACGCCACTCAAATCTCTTCACCATTTTGGGAGATTTCTTCAAAAAGTTATAGCAACAAATGATCTGATCTGTGGAGGATAAAACTTCTGCTATCTTAGCTATGTCCAAGCTATTGTATATAGCTGCCTATGGTATCATTTGTTATGCACTTCATATTGGAAGCACAAAAGAGCTAAAATGTATTTCGGTAAACTGCTGAAAAGGGTTTAAAAATCTTTTGACATATCTTTTACCTGGATGCCCGTGCAGTGGTGAATGGGGTCGAGGCAGCGTTGGAGACGTGCTGGATGTCACTATTAAACTCTTTCTGTTGCTCGTCCGACAGCTGCAAAAAAGAACCAAACATAAAACTCAGTATAATCATTTGCCTCATACATTAATGCATATTAATAACCAAATACAGCTATTCCACTACAGTGCCAAAGCATTCATTAGGAAGATGATATTTAGATACTAAACACAAAGACCGAATTGGAGAGTATGCCCATTCAGAAAGACCTAAATTACGCAAATTATTCATCACTAAATGGCAGTTGTCTCTCTTATTCAGGTCACACAAACATGTCTCAGTTTAGAAAGCTGAAAGTGCACAGCATTATCTGTTCTCCTTCCATCTGACGCAAATGCTAAAAGCCTCCAGCCCAAGCTGACAGGGAGAAAAACGGCCACCTACAGCTCAGAAACTCAGCTCAAATGAACCTTGAGACCTCACGCTAGGACAATACAGCCTCATGCTCCATTGCAGACAAGAGAGATGACCGGCTGTGCTTTCAGAGTGGCAAGACGGAGAGCAATGTGGTGAAAAGTAAAGGATGAGTACTCTTTGATTTATTGTGAGAAAAATATCGACATAGCTGAGCGAACAGAAAGCCTAACTGTGACCTATGAGACATCACAGCATTTCTAAACCCACTTCTATGGCATGAAAAATATAAAATACACCAATATTTTGAGTTTGCAAGCACACACTGTCATGGTTTTGATATTTTTTTACACATTTTACAGTAAAATGGTGCAATTCTGTGCTTTTTCTTTTTCAGACCATGAAAATGACGTCTGGATAATTGCATGAATTCTTCTTGGTTCAAGCAGTGTTACAGAAGGAGTAACTATCACAGAGGAGACCTGCGTCACTTTCACAGTGGCAGCCATCACTCTGTGTGTAATGGAGGTTCGGAAGTAAGTAGAGTCACAGCAGGAGACATGGAGAGAAAGAGAAAGACAGGGGAGTGAGGAAGAAGAAAAGCGAGAAAGTAGGAGAAAAATCGATGACTGACGAGCTAACGCTAGCACATTAATACTTAAAGAAAGTCTATTCTTCTAAAGTGGCTGATAAGAACAGATTTCTTTTGGTGGTGAATAAAGATTTTTATTTTTTTTGCAAAGGATGTTGGCTGAACGAGACATCAGAAAAGCACCGTGGTGTTGTTTATTTTGTACATCCTTAGAAATAGTTACGATCAAGAAGTCTCACATCTCCTACTCACAGAGGCATTTATTTACTCTACAATAAAGATCCAACAGCAGAACGCTTTTATTGTGCAGTCTGTTTGTGTCAAAGCCATACCAAGCCACCTGAAATATTAATGAGCTGTCAATAGATTTATGCTGATTTTAATGATGAAGACTCGTAGCATTCAATGACGTAATAAAACAAGGCTTATATAAAAAAAGACTATCTAAAAGAGTACTTACACTGACAGTGATCTGCAGTGAGCTCAAGTCATACATTTTCAATGAGAACTGGTGACTTTTAGAGACATGAGTGACAGCGGCCACTGGGAACAAGATGTGAGAGCCTCTGGCAGTAAAAAAAGTTAACAAAAATGGGTCTCCATGCAAATGTGTATTTCATTGTAATCGTGTACAAAAAAGCATTCATAATAAGTATATAAACCCATTAGCATTTATATTTTACTATTGTGTTTTCTTAGGTATTATTTAATATTTACTATTGCCATATAATAAGCAAAAATTCCTACTTGTTTCTCTTAACTACTGTACGTGATCTCCGTTTGTGTATGTAATATAGTGACAATGGTCTGAATTATTAAGAGATTTGTTGTCTCATAGGATAAGGGCACACAATCATGAAAGATTCTATGCAACATAATGTGAGATGCAGATGATTTTCCATCTGAAAGATGATAAAAAAATTTATCCCAGAAGACAAAAATACAAAATTGGCCAGTTTTATAATTTAAATGAATGCATACGAACATCTAACCAAGCTTGAAATTAGGTTTTTCAATCTGTTAGCAGCAAAATAAATAATTTCAAAAGAGAATTTTCCCTCAAGTATTCTGGATTTATGGTTTAACATAAAAAACAACTAGATAAAATATACAAATAGATAAGAAAAGTCTCTCTAAAAACTTGCTCTTTCTGCTTTGTAATTAAATTAAGCACATTTAATGTTATAGTTGGTGAAAATAAAAATGGTCCTTGTTGAAAGGCTATTTTAATTCTCACCAGAGACACTTTCAGTAAAGACACTGGTACTTTTACTTAAGCATGACTGCTACACAATATCTTATTGTACACATAAACTGTCAGTACACAACACAGCGAACGCAAGCTTAAACAACCTGACAGTTACAGACAAAAAGCTGTTATCCAGAAAATTTCATATTGTTTATAGGTGAGCATGTGGGTGGATATTGACATGAATTAGCAAAAATGAACAAAATGAAAGTGCATTTTGGCATAAATTGGGCTTGGATGTGAAACTCCAGGGGGTATTCTGCTGGAAAGATCTGCGCACACTCATTAAAACAT
The DNA here is from genome assembly GCA_903798115.1 of Danio jaintianensis. Taxonomy (NCBI): domain Eukaryota; kingdom Metazoa; phylum Chordata; class Actinopteri; order Cypriniformes; family Danionidae; genus Danio; species Danio jaintianensis. Next base: position 17,036,032 of record CAIGQV010019356.1, on the reverse strand, counting down.
CATTCCATCACCAAGAAACAGAAAGGGGGAAAACGTGGCAGAAAAAAAAGCCTCAGTACAATTTACATGCTAATAGCTTGAGCAGCTGTGTAGGGTTCAAACCCGTAATATGAAAGTTATCCCTTAATTACAGTAATTGCAGAGAGAATTGCTTCCCTCTGACTTCTAAACACCCAAAAAATGTCAGTTTTATTTGTGAGCAAACTTGCTTGTTTTCAATTTCGTTTGGGTTCATTTGCATTTGTTTGAGCTGATTAAGCTCTATTGAACTAATTTAAGTGTGACTGGATTTGTTGTTGGCTGTTATGAATGACATTAGATTTAGTAGGTTTTGGATATAATAAACTATGATGCATATGAAGTATATTGTGTGTTTTTGAATAAAAAAAAATAGCTGAGAACATATAGAGTGATTGTTTTAGATTTTCATCAAGATTATATCAGTTCAAACAGACATTGCAGTTCTCTGAAAGTGGGGCACCTGAACTAACCAAAAGATAATCCACTCTCACGCTCCTTTATCCTGGATTAGATTATACACTGCAGCACAAAATACTCCATTAAAATGCCCATATTTGAGAACATACACTTTTTTTTTTTTACACATGTACTGCATAGTCTTGGGTATGCTATAGTGAGGCGTTTGTGCTTGTGAGAGACTATCAGAGCTTTATCCATCTGATCTTGATTATAGAAAAGCCAGATGAGACTCTATAATGGAGGATCTTTATTATTGAGAAATAAGTCTCGGTGGATAACAGAAGGAAATTACACTCCTCTACACTCAGGATAATGTGAGCTGAACTGCCTTTATTTTGCTCTGTACACCAAGCAGCAGATAAGACAGTGTCCAGAAAGGTTTCCTGAGACAACAGCTCATTTTTCTGTACTGACTGAAAGCAAAGATACACGATTACAGTAAAGACTTCTAAATACCAGTAGGAGCCATGCAACCAGTCAGAATGTGTTGCAATTTATGAGGTCTAGAATCACAATGCAACTTTTGTTTTCCATGTCTGAGATCTCAACTTACCTTCTAGGGTTATTAATTTTGATTTTTTTGATTTTCCAAAAATCATTCAGAATCATTTAGAATATTATAAACTTACAAAAAATGTGCATGCATGTATTTAGACAAAAATTGCATGTTGTGAAGAGTAGAACACAAAGTATATCAATTATACACTAATAAAATCTATTTAAAAATATTCATTGTTATTCTTGCTAATGAAATATATTATTGATGACAATTTGTAGAGTGAATTTAAAATGTTTTTTGTTTAGGGAAACAGCATGTTATTTCTAGTAACAAACAAAAATTATACATGTACTGTATTAGCTTGTTTATGATGAAACCGCATGAGCACAGAAATCAATGAGTGCGTGCGACATCAACAAAACTAGCATTTTCAGTGGTGATTGGCCAATTGTTGCATTCACAATTTCAACAGAAGTGCACATGATTGATTTTTTTAACACCATGTCTAGACAGGTTTCCCGTGACAACAATGTGCAAAAACACTTGAAACAAGATCTGATGCAACATGTGCTAATCTAAATGTAATGCAGCAAAAATTAAAATTTTTACTCATTTTTATATTTCACTTTATTCTCATAATAGATAAATATTTATTTCATTATGAATGGGGCATTTCTTGCCATTTTTGGTCATGTTGATGGCATTTTTGTGTCAAACTAAACCGGAATGAATGAGATTGCAATGTTAAATGAATAAACACCATAACACAACATAACTAACAAAATGTCTTGTTGGAAAGATGTGAAACAAATGTGCATTTTTACACAGAACACTTTATATTTTATTGCTTTCTTGCTTTGGAGCAGTTACTTCACATCTGCACATTAAAGTATTGGTGATTTTTTTCTGAAATTCCCTCTCATATAACAGGTGTTTAAAACCATATGTGCCTTCACTATTTTCAAAACAAAATCTATGCATGTGCTCAGACTGATAACAGATGGTAAGTAACACATTTAAAACGCACAATCGGAAAAGCTTTAAATAATGGTAGGTAAATTGTTCTGGAAATATCACTTCCTCTGTTTAGCATATCAAATGATTACCCACCTCACAGACTGAGAAAACAGTCTGATTTTCAGTCTAGAACTCATGCTGCCAAATGCCTGAATGCTGTAATTGCCATAAGCAGATGCAAGGAGCCAATTAATACTGAACACTGCAATTATGAGCCAGCACCTGCTAGCCTAGCGCTCCACCCAACTCAACATTGTGGACAGGTTGAAATAGGGCGGGGGGAAAATGAGGGGAAAAAAACAAAAGCATTGCCTCTTTTATAGCAAGCTTGACTCCAATTTGAGGTTTGGCATACATAATATAACTGGAACAACAGAAATATTGCTTCCAGAGAAGCAAAGCTGTCTGATGGGATCGATGCTGGCCAGAAAGCAAATTACAGCACTGATTGTTTCCCCCTCAAGCTTCCTTCCTGTAATCAAGGTATTATCAATATTGTGCAAAGTCATTTTCATTTTAAATGAAGCCAATTTTCTTCAAGAAAGACAGGAATATGGTATCCCAAAGCTGCCATGCTTAAAGTTATTAAAATGCCTGTAGCTTTTCCTATGTGGATAATTAAATTGCATACAACCATTAACTACTGTTTGAAATACAATAGATCAATAATTAAGACTGCTCGGATGTGCATAGGAAGGTTTTCCACAGTCTAAGTGGCTATATTGAGTGCAGAAAAAGATGAAAAGGAAAAAGAAAAAAATCAATCACACATTCTATATCATCAAGGAAGCGGACAATTTAACAGTCTGAATGATCTGAAATTGGTTCTGCTGAATGTTTCATGAGAAATTCAAAGACTTTTTATATGCTAAAATGTCATGCAGCGTGACTATAATGAGAATGCTGAAGAGAGACACAATGATGATGGGAGATAAATGGGCTTTAGTTATTAAAACCCTGCAGTGCCTGTGACAGCAGGACATGGGCTCAAAATATGTATTCAGAGATTCTGTGGACATTTTTCTGGACTTTATGTTTCTATACACTTACTCTTTGCAACGTGTTACACAGACCGCATTAAGACATGATACCTCTGGGAAATTCTATAGTGGAGTTGTTTGTGAGCTGATGAAAGCTGACAAGTGAGGTGTTCCACTGCAGCGACTTCAGCATCACCCCAGAGACTGAGAAAGAGGAGACTGGCGAGTTACTGCAGCTTTACACACAAAAACGCATGCACACAAAAACACATGTTATTTGTGAGGACATTCCATAGGTTTTCATTGTTTTTATACTGTGAAATCTGTACCCAACCCTATCCCTAAACCCAACCCTTACCAGAAACTGTGCATTTTTACTTTCTGAAAAAAAAAAAAAAAATTCATTCAGTATGATTTATAAGCCTTTTGAAAAATGGGGACATGGGCAATGTCCTCATAAGTCACCTACTCCTATGTCATACCCATGTCATTATACACACGCACACACACATGGTGTGTAAAGAACAAGAGACACTAAATGGACGTTTTGATAAAAGCACAAAATGTAAACACCATCAGATTTTTTCATTAGCAAATAGTTAGTTTAAATAGTTCAAAAATGTGATTTGTCAGAGTACATTTTGAATAAGTGAAATATCTTTAAAACAATCTTGTTTTTAACTAAATAATTTTCATGATTGAAATTTGAAAAAAATAATATCTCAGAAAATATTACAAGAAAAAAAAATCCTTGTCCTGTGTAGAGATACAGGCTAAATAAAAATAAACATATAAACATATTATTAAACTATTATTATAGTTTGATTTATTAATTTATAATCATTTGCATTATTATTCTACGTTTTATAGGAATTCACATTACTTACAATAGCAAAATATAAATGAGTATTTATTAATTTATTATTTAAAAATGTTAAATTTCTATGGTATCAGTAACAAGTACTGAAATTTTGGTATCATTACAATCACTGAAACAAACTTGGCAAAATGACTTGCTTACATTGTATCTGCACTTTACTATTTATGATTCACAAGAGCGCAGTATACATTAAGTGTGCACACAATCAACAAAATTCTCACCAGTGACCACAATTAAACTCATAACATTATCAGAAGATGTTATGACTTGTTATAACATTCAACATTATTTGCTTATAATGTTGGCACCATAATTGGCAAGTGTGTGAATGTAGGTTCAGTTCAGAGTCACTAAGAGCATCTGCTAAAGGTAGTGTGATCACAGGGTGCACAACAAATACTCATTTACACAAATACATTATATTAATAATGCAGATCCATCACATAAACATGTAGCAGGGGGTCACCATAATGATGGGGGGTCAGGATGGCTAGACGGAGAAAATGAATAAATGCCAAGAGATGCCAAACACTGTTATAGTAACAACTGAAACAAGCCTGTGGACATCATAACTAAAACTGAATCAGAAGACTGTGAACTAAAAATCTGAGTCTACAAATGGGTACAACAATACATAGCCATAATGTGTTATCGTTTAAAAGTCTGGGGTCAGAAGTCTCATGTACATCTCAAGGATGCATTCATCTGAGAAAAACACAGTGAAAATACTGTCCTTATTTTGTGGAAAGAAGCTCTTTTCAGCGATTGTTTTAAAACTTCAAATTAATTTGTCTATGGGGAAACGACTAGGAAAAATAAATGGCAGCAAATGGTCAAACTACTTGCTACAGTATACAAATAATTGTGCTTGAAAACACCAGTTTGCAACATCAAGTAGCATAACAAGTGTTTTTTTTTTTTACAGCTAAAAATCAATGGAAGTGAACGAGACCGGAAATCTCAAGCCAGTAAGATTTCAATGGCTGCGCCCACTCGATATGTGAAAGAATAAGGTCAATAGTACAGAGAATATATTTTTTAAGACATCATTTCCTTAATCCAGTCTTTAGTGTCACACAATCCTCCAAAAAAGCATTCTAACATGCTTAGCTCATGCTTTTTAATGTACAGCTGTGATGCTTCATATTTATCGGACATGTCACTTTTGATCAACTGAATAAATGACTGCTGAATAAAAAAAGCATGGGTGTGTAAAGTACAAAAGTAACAGCACACCTCTCTTCTCCTTTAGTCCCATGTATACATCATTCATTCACACTGTGACTACAGCACACTGAGCACTGCTCCAACCTCACGACCACTGAATGATTCAGACATTTAGCATTACTGTGTGAATGACGCTTCTTCTCATGAGGAAACGAAAGAAACGGTTCACTCTTCTACAGTCTCGGCTCTGTTGCTATGCAAGCACCGTACCCTCCCTCATCCGTCTCTCCAGGCTACAGGAAGACAGGAAGAACACAAGCAGAGAAGGATGGAAAGCAATTACAGACTATTTCCATCTAACCAAACCACACATCTGTGGACAAGTTCACATAGAAGGTCAGAGCTCCGAAACATCATGTTACCAATAACTAACCTTGCTCACCTGTGTGTGTGTGTGTGTGTGTGTGTGTGTGTGTGTGTGTGTGTGTGTGTGTGTGTGTGTGTGTGTGTGTGTGTGTGTGTGTGTGTGTGTGTGTGTGTGTGTCTGCATGCATCTCTGGCCATAATTTGTGCCCCTGGCTAAAGGGGGGGGGGTCATTACTTTTGCACACACTGGCAAAAAGGAAGCAACACAGTATGATGTTCATGTGAAGCGACTGAAACAAGTGTGAACAATCGCTGAGAAAAATCACAAAGCACACAAACATAAGCGAAACCTCAAGACAGCCAGCAGCACGCCGTCAATTACAGCTCATATGACTAAAGAGAAGACAGAACAAAAAAAAAGAATGGATGAAAATGGAGAGCTGTACCTCTTGGATCGGCGGAGCATGGTTCTCTCCGGCAGGGAGAAATTGGAGAGAACGGTCCAGAAGGAGTCAGACATGATATCGGTGCACTAACATGGCTGTCATCCAGAGATCAATCGCGATAAAGTGGCGGTGGAGGAAGAACAGCTGGCTAAATGAGCGTGTTTCCTCTCTGATAGCAAGCACTAGATGATGATCCAACAGCTGCTGCTGCCGGCAACCTGTGACACTACTAGAGCTATCGTGAGATGCTGTCATGTGCTTTTTTTCTCTCTCTCTCTCTGGTCTCTTCCCTCTACACCCTCCCTCCTCGCTCTCTCTCTCTCTCTCTCTCTCTTACTAAGTCAAATACATAGTAGTGCATGTACAACTCGACATATAACCTCCCGATTAGCAGCTCAACTGCAAGTGACAGGAAGTCTGCAAATAAAACTAAACATTTTCTGAGAAACAGAGATACGTTTTAATACTAGATGACCTGCCAACCAGAAATGGCTCAATCTGACAGCGGTTTTCAATTAAGCGTCCCTGGAGAAAGTGACAGAATGACAAGGGATTAATCTACACACACACACACACACACACACACACACACACACACA
>CAIGQV010019356.1:17010003-17029198 GCA_903798115.1 Danio jaintianensis | reverse complement strand
CACACACACACACACACACACACACACACACACACACACACACACACACACACGCAGGATTATTCGGTCAAATAGTGTAAGTATGAGAGAGATTTCCTGTGTGGTCAAAACTGGTAAATCATTAGAGAGAGAGAGAGAAGAGATGGAGGGAGAGAAAGACGTAAGAATGAAAAATGCAAAGATTAACTGGTTGAAAGTAACAGATCACCCCCAAATTTTTATTTTGTCATGATTTACTCACCCTTCACTTGTTCCAAATATGTTTGAGTTTCTTTCGTCTGTTTTACACCTACACAGTGTTTTTTTTACCTACTATGGGTGTCAATGAATATTTCCAACACTCTTCAAAATATTGGATATAAATTTTTGTTCCTTATATCTTTTTATATCTTCTGTTGTTTCAACAAATGTATGATCTGACAAGAGAGCTATTTTCCTCAATATTTTTTCTCAAGTATGCCATTTTCCCAAATATTAGCAGATACGCACTTTTGCAAATGTAATAGGCCTAGAGTTCATGAATTAATAACAAGAATAGATAACAAAAATGAATGTTGAATGAGTTTTACACTTAATACAAAACATTTTGTGTGTCCAGTTTACCAGTTTTAAGGTCTTTGTGTTGCAATGTTTAGTTCTTGAATTAGCTAATTAAAATTTTTTAATAAATAAAACTGACTGATTCACTCATAATGACACTTGCTTTGTTTCTAATAAGCTGTTTTGAACAAATCTTTTAATTGAACTGTTCATGAATCACTCATTAACACACTTACAGGGGGTTTTAGTGTCCTCTGTTTTTATATGACAGACTTAAACTCTTTGTGTTTAGCATAAAATAAATATATATTTTGCACCTCTATTTGTGTTTTGTGTGAGCAGTTTTTCAATAGGGTAGAGACAGGCAGGCATAGAAGAACTGTGTCACCTTGAGCTAACGGCACCATGGGCTCAATCGCTTCAGATACACATCAGAGAACAAACAGCGAGAGAGAGAAAAACACCTCCACCTAATACCACATGCACCCATATACAACAAACAATCACAACAGCAGGTGACAACGCTGACATTGTATATATGAGAACATTGTATCTAATGTTCTTGTTAGGAAACATGTTTTTTTCCCCCCAACAAATAAGTACATTTAATGAAAAATTTAAATGCATAATGAATATGAAATATTTAATGAGTACCTAAGTATAATGCACTGACCTCTGCTGGAACGACTCAATATTAACACCAAATTATTGAGCTTCAGATACCGGAACCACCTATTTTGCCTAAAAATTTACCTAAAAATCTAGGTAAAATTGGCAGACAGACTGTGCCTACAATGGTTACATTTGTGACCGAAAATACTAATTGACATTAATGGTGAAATAAAAAACTGTAACATTATAAGATTGCAATATATGTTTGTTTTTTTTTGTTGTTTTTTTTGCGATAACTTTTGTTGGTTCTATTAATATAATAAAATGAGATTATGTGAATTTAAGTTTTAGCTAGGGAAGCAAAAGGGTTTGCACACCAAAAAACACTCAAGGAAAGCAAGAGAGTCAGAACAACATGTCAAAATGAACAATATCTGTCTTTTTCAAACAGTCCTCATTCGAGACGAACATCAATGCTAACGGCACACCTGCTAGTAAAAGAGTAAGCTCCAGTTATGTCAGCCAGAGAGATATCAAAAATGTCAGTGAATAAACACAGAAGTAAAAGTGCATAAAGGCCATGCCTATTTTTCCACATAGAAATACAACAGCTAAACATATCAGCTGCGTTAAAGACAACAATATTATAAACTATTCTTATTTTTTTAAGCAATACTGGTATGGGATTTTCCATAGCTCTCAGACAAAGATCACACGCACAGTTTTTTGTGAATTGTGGGGACATTACATAGGTTTCCATTGTTTTTATACTGTACAAACTGTATTTTCTATTGCCCTAACTCCACCCTACCCCTAAACCCAACCCAACCTGCATACAGTTTTACTTTCTGAAAAAACCTCATTCTGTGTGATTTATAAGCTTTTTGAGAAATGACATCAGCAATGTCCTCATATTTCACCATCTTCTTGTCATACCTATGTCATTATACAGATTTGTGTCCTGTTATGTTACAAAAATATGTACACACACACACACACACACCACATCGGTCCAGGCTGAATTGGACAGAAAACAAAAGGGGCCCAGTTTTTTGTTTTTTTTTGGAGCCCAATTGATCAGATTAATAGTAATTATCCAATCACGCAATGTTTCTTTTATATGAAATCTACACATTTAAAAAAATATAGGCACCATAGTTCATCCAAAATTGTGCAAAACCAGTAAACAAAACAAGCTTTGTTAGATTTTTGGCTTATATCTACTGTACATGTATGCTTAATCAGCAGATGACAATGCAGATATTATTCGAACTGAACAGAGTCTGTGTCCATCGTAACAGATTTGGGTTCATTTCATTTTCTGATGCTGGGTACAGCTGGAGTATCACAAGAGAGAAGCTGGAAGTCTACACATGCAGTAACAAAAGACAGCTTTCATTTATATTCACAGAAATATGTGGAATAAGGAATATTGAGCGTAAGTGTAGACCCAATGTTGGAGAAAGGGAATAAGAAACAGTCTTTTGAAAAGTTTCCTGCCTCTCTTTCGGATGCCCTGTTGAGTTCAGCTCTGAAAGGCTTTACGAGTTGATTTCCTGCAGCTTCTCTGTTGGTCTAAACCCATAGGGAACCACAAAAATAGAAAAAGAAAACAACCTTTCCATTTCGACAATTACATTATTTAGACAAAGGAAATGATGCTTGGTGCATCAAATCAATAAACGAAGCAAATGATGCTTTACCGTGTTTTTTATTATTGTGATCACGATCAATAGTGGATGGACAGGGCAAAATAAGGCAATGAAGAAAAAAGCAGACTGCAGTGAATCCTTTAAGCTTCACTGAATGTTAATGAAGGTCAAAGATTCCACAGTGATCCTGATGAACACTGTGACCTCTAAAAACCCTTAAAATTAGCCCTTACAATGCATAAAACATGCACACATTGTGTTCCTATTGTAAACGCAGATATTCTTAACCCACAAGCTGAAGACAACCAGAGAGCAAATTGTGCTCAGCAATTTGTGCCATCAAACAAGAGATCAGCAAGAGATCAAGGTGAATGAAAACACACACACACACACACACACACACACGCACGCACGCACGCACGCACGCACGCACGCACGCATGCACACACATGTACACATGCAGTCAAATGGGACAGTACATGGTGTTCTGACATTCCATTGCCGCTCATTAGTGCAGAATCTCTCTCATTCTTCTCCACAGGCATTCAACACACACAGGTACACACACTTCAGTTAATGAGCCGGGCTTTGGCAAACCATATCAAAGCTGGTTTGATTTTATTTGTTTAAAATTATCTTCAGAATAAGGCAGGGTGATTAACCAAAGGGGGAAGAATACACTACCATTCAAAAGTTTTGAGATACAATTTATCAAATTCTTTTATTCCGTAAGGATCAAAAGAAAAAAAAGGGTTTTAAAATCAAAGATAAATCTGATATATCTGATGTTAAAAAAAAAAAAAACTTTATTTATTAAAGAATCTTGCAAAACACATAAACAGTTGCCACAAACATGAGAACAACTGTTTTCAACATTATTAATGGCACAGGAAAGTGGATTAAAGAAATAATTTTGTGTACACTATGCACATTTGGAAGAAAAAAAGTCAACAACTAAAGAAAAAAAAAAAAGAAGAAAAAAAAGGCTGTTGTAGAGCTCACTGAGGCAGCAGCATAATTTATGCAATGCAGGACGATTTAGGTACTAAATCATACATTAATCAAAAAAGACCCATAAAACAAACAAACAAACCAAAAACAAATCACAATGAAATGGTTCTCAAAATACTATAATTTATTTTCTTTGTAATACTGCTACTTTATTTTACAATGGCCCAACAAATTCAAAATATTTACAAAGATAAAATGACAAGAAATCTAGTATGTTTTCCACCGAGTCCTTCAATAAACAAATACTAGAAAGCTTAATGGCCAAAAGGACAATGAGATCACTGCAATGTTAATTACGCTTAATTACCAACATTAACAAAATCATTATGAATATATTACCATAATACACCTCGGCCTCCATATACCACTCACATCACAAGGAAAAAACTATGCATCCTTAAAGAGACAGTTCACCCAGAAATAGAAATTAAATCATCTATAGGCCATTCAACATGTTGGCTGCGTTTTTCCCCCTCAGTACAACATTGAAGAAGATATTTTGATGAAACTTTATTTAGATATTTAGGTCCTTGGTGATGCATGAAATTAAAAAGTCAAAATCAACTGCCACTTTGAGAATCAAAAAAGCACACATGGGCATTACAAATTTAATACTCATGTCTCCAGATGACACATTTAGGTCTTCTGAAGTGAAACAATTGGTCTGTGCTTTACAGTAGTATTACTTTCATCCCAAGCCTAAGAAAAGGTCATGGTTGAGAGCTCAGGATTATTTTCCAAGCCTACAGTTTAAAGGTAATAATGTTGGAAAAAATGTTCAGTTTAATGCACAGACCAATTGTTAACTTCAAAAGACCTAAATGTATAATCAGGAGACATGAGTATTAATTTTGTTTTCCCTGTAAGAATCAGTTAAAGCCAAAAAATAAATAAAATAATGTTTTACTGAAAAATAATGTCATCTATATCTTGGCCGGCTTGACACTGAGAAAATTACAATCAAATCTGCATTTTTGTAAACTATGCCTTTAATACAAGGTATCAGAAACTGGCCCTAAGAGAATACTCAGCCTATAATTATTAATAATTGAGCAGTCATTTAAGCTGAAACAAAAACTGGCATTGCAATCAACATTCAAACAACAATCCCTTTTGAATAACCTGAGGTAAAGTGCATTCCTCAGGGGCAGAGCCCTGAAGGCACAGTGCAGGTACATGCGGCCTTCCAGCACCCAGCATTCAGTCACTAAACCACATCACTCCACTAGAAAAACACATTACATAAACAGGAACCGCACAATGCCTAGTTATCCAGCATGCTCTTCTAAAAGGGGCTGAATCAGCCACAAGTGCAAGAGAGTCCTCACATCATAAGCTTACCTCCAGAAGAAGGGGTTGGCGCTGGGAGCAAGGACAGGGGCAGATGCAGGCCCCTCGGGTCCAGCCGGGGATGGGGAGAACAGAGCAGAGGGGGAGGAAGAAGGGGACAGGAGATGCTGCAGGAGGCTGCTGTTGCCATGACAACGGTACTGAGCAGTTGGCCAGATTCTTTTAAGTGAATACGGCAAGAGAGGAAAGCAAGGAGTAATGTGAGTGGTTTAAAAAAAGAAAAAACTGAAGTGTTTGTCCTTGTGAAGGACATGGAAAGGTAGGATGACCTACGGCAGTTCATAAACATGACCAAAGCAACAGCTTAATATCACACTGCCACTGGCTTTCTGCCTCAGCGTATGTCCACACTTCAATGAAACAGCGTGAATTGAACTCTAATTGAACAAACGACTATGAGCTGCAAATAAAAGTGGCAAAACAAGATCCTGTTTTGAGCTGTTGCTGACAGTCAGTTGACCTGTTATTCCTGAGAGATGATGCTGACGGGCAGTTTCAACAGTTAAGCACACTGGGCACAGTGAAGTTAAAGCTAGTTGGCACTAGGATAGGATGACAGTTCTGTCAGGCTCTGTGTGCCTTTGCTTTGGGCAACATGCAAGCACAGAGAAATGGGTGATTTTGTTTTTTGTTTTTTTCAAGCTACATAATTGAGAGACAGGATCTTGTATTTTATTAATTAAAGTCAGCATGAAACGGAATATGGCTTGACAGTGTGGCTTGTTTTTTTTTTCTACTGCAAGCTGAGTTGATGTAGTAAAGTAGGCATTTCATTCAGAAAGATCGGCAAAGGGTTTGGGGAGAGTTATTACAACCTAACAGACACCTCCTGAGCATTTCTGTTTGTTGTCACATCACTGTCAAAACTGACAGTTTGAGGGGTGTGGTTAAGTATGTTAACCACAGCCAATACCTCAGACCGAAACTGAGAATTTAGCCGAAAACAAACAGGAAGGGTATTTTCAGATTTCAATTAAAGATTACAAGGGCAAGCTATTTTTTTTTCTTAATGACATGCACAGATGAATTGTTCACCACAAAACTAACAATGTTAACAAAAAAGCTTACAAAATCAATATGGTTAGTTTTTTGATTTCATGTGTACTTTAAATAGCAAGCACTACAGCCAATGACTTTTAGTTTGGGACCGTGACAACATTTAACACAAAGGATTTTTTTATTTATTTATTTTGTTTCTTATGCCTCGTTTCCACTAAGTGATACTGTATGATTTGGTTCTGTTCAGTACAGTACAATTCAGTGTGGTGAGAAGCAAGTGTTGTGTATGGCACAAAGTTGTGATTAATGTCAGTCTCACTTGAAGAAGAGGGTCATCATTTACATATTGCATCTTTTGCTAAAGTTCACCATTTAAACTACCGGTGAAAAGTTTGGGCTCAGTACGATTTTTAAATGTTTTAAAATAAGTTTATCCTGCTCACCAAGGCTGCATTTATTTCATCAAAAATACAGTACAAATTGTAAAATTGTGAAATGTTATTGCACTATAAAATAACTGTTCAAAAGTAGTTTATAATTTAATTTAATAATTTATTACAGTGATTTTAAAGATTAATTTTCAGCTTCATTACTCCAGTCTTCAGAGTCACAAGATCCTTCAGAAATCACTCTAATATTAATTATTATTATTATTATTATTATTATTAATGGTGATAGTAATAAAAGCAATAATGACTGGAGTAATAATTTCATTTGAAACTACATACAATAAGAAAGCAGTTATTTAAAAATTGTATAAATATTTAACAATTTAACAATTTGTTTACATTTAATAAATGCCGCCTTGATGAACAGAATAATTTAAAAAAACCTGACCCCAAACTTTTGAGTGTATAATGTAGAGCTAATAGAAAGGAATCAGCACCCCTCATGCTTCCCACTTGTTTAGATGCAACATATATGGCCCCATAAACAACAATAGAACACAACAACAGTAGGAAGAGATGAGCATTTTTGAGCATGGTTCATTGCTGCGAGCTGTCATTGAATTATTACAGTGTCATGTTTCGGTGTACTTTCGAACTTCGGTGTAAAAAATGGTTTGCCATGGTTTATTGCACACATGCAAGTGATGATTTTCCGTAAACCAATAGAGTTTAGCAGGGAGTCTAGCTACATCCTTTTGGAACATACTGTATTTTAAATAGTTTTTTTGTTTTAACGTAATTTTTTAACATTTACTTATTTATGTTTTATTACATAAATCCACACTGAAACTAAATTGAATTAATCTATAATTAAATAAATAAACAATCATTTTTCCATAAGCAGTTTGGAGAAATAATGGAGACCTTTTTTCATGCATATGTTTTTTTTCAACAATGTTTTTTCACTGTGCTTTCATCCATGTGGATGCATCGCTTTGTTTTGACATCTCAGTGTGAACAGGATTTAGGGGCCATTCACACAGAATGTATTTTTCCATTTCAATGTGTTACTTTCCATTGTTTTTATATGTAAGCATGTGCTTGACAGATGTGCGTGACCATTACAATCACATCTGGCGACTTTTGCACGAGTCTCGCACGAGTGCCATGTTTTTAAGATGTCATGTAAAGTTAAAAGAATTTCAACGTTTACACATTGAGCTGCGCATCGATGCCAGCTCCAAAGCAGTGGACCAATCAGAAGAACACAGAGGCAGGGCAAGTGTTGCGAGCTTCTGCTTACAGAAGCAAGTTGGCATGACAATGGTTTTATTTGACTATAACATGGTGGAGGAGGTGCTTTTTTTAAACCATTCCTGAGCGCTGCATCTCAGGATGAAAAGATGCGTTCAGTAGGGTTGGGTACCGAAACCTGTAACCGGTATGGACCAGACCGAATCAGCATATGAATTTCAGTGCCTAATTTTGGTGCCACTGGTGCTGCGACAAGGAGGTAAGAAGCATCAAGGGGTACATCAAAGGCACACATAGGTACGCGTTGTGTCACACCATCTCTAAACATTTAATTCTAAACAACTTTGAGGGATAAAGACACCGTTGGTGAAGTTAGGCGTTTGTTCTTGTTGCTTATAGAAGGCAACGCGCGCAGTACAGCGCATTCATCAAATGGGCTTAAACTAAGCGATCTAAAGTATGGGCATATTTTACAAGCAAGGATTCTGACACAGCAACGTGAAGCAGATGCTTTACAGAAGTTGCGTTTAAGGGGGGAAACACGTCAAATTTAATGAAACATTTGAGGGCGCATGGAATCAACTTAAAGGCAGAGGAATGCACTGTCTTTGACAGCTTGCGACATCATCTGGCACTTTCACTTAGTATGTTTACATGGACACCAATACTCTGATTTTAATATGAATATGACAATAATCTGATTAGGAGTCTACCTATGTAAACAGCGTTTTTTGATTACCTTAAAGGACCACAGATTACCCGCATCACAAAATGCGGAGGTTTTTTCTTTCCATTCAGGGTGCGCCGGTATCAAATTCCATTAAAACAACACTCTTCCACCAGTCCTTACTTCATATTCTCATCCAATACATCACTTTGTCACGGGGACATGAATGAAATGTTCCTGAATGAAAGTGAAACTGCCGAACTGCAGTTAAAGCCGAAAAATTTAAAATTTAAATTAAACTGCGGAGGAAATGTGAATAGCGCAGTGACACAATGACATTAATGGATCTGTTTGCTATAACATGTAACACGAAATCATGAAAGGAACATTCAAAAATTAACTCTTATAGACACCTTAAATATATTATGGTCTTATTCAGATTAAGGCAAATCATTATGTCCATGTAAACGTAGTCACAAGCCCCAACTCTAGAAAAAAGAAGTTCACTGATTTTGATGACAGCCTTTCCACAGGTTAGCAGTAAGCTAATGTAATGTTAATTGCATAATGCATATCTTGCATTCATGCAAACAAACAAATGAAATATATTAATGCCATTCAAATTTATAAAATATGAATTGATGTATGCTTTAAATAATTTTATACTTATTATAAATATATAATTATATTGTTCAATTATAATGATAAAAACATTTTTTGTCAAATAATTGTGTGGCTCAAAAGTATGGGTTCAGGCACCGGTACCATTTTAAAAGTATCGATTTAGCACCGGTATCGAAATAACCAGAAACGATACCCAACCCGAGCGTTCGGTGTGAAAATTTATACAAAAATGTGATAAATTAATTAAGTGATAAATATTAACTTAAGTTAAAAAAACAAAGGGGAGCTCATTTTTTATTAAAATTATAAGGGAATCTCATGTATTGCCATGCGTAAAATGTGGTTTTCAGGCAACTGAGGTGCCCTTCAGTCCGCCAAGACAGATGTGCTCTCAGTAGAGAGTAGAGGCTGAGTGGGCAAAAGCTGGCATTTGATATGGCTGATTCATGCAAAAATACGCACACACACACAGCTGAGTAAAGACATCCTTTTGCTTGAATTTCCCTGAGTCTTTCTGGAGTTCTGTTAAGTTGTGTTTAGAGGCCGTAAACCAAGCTACACACTGTGGCCGTCAATCAACCAAACGAGAGCTAGAAATTCAGCCACCACTAAGAGCACTGGGGGAAAGCAGGTATCGGGTTCCCAAATGGACTGAGAGTGAGAGAGAGAAAGAGGAAACCCGGTGCTTAACTGTCAAAGAGGTCAGAGTCTGCGGTCTGTTTAGATAAAGCTAATGCTGTGGTCATGTTTAGAAACCTCAACGGCACTGCAAAAATGAGTGACAGTCAGTTGGACTCAAGTAAAAGTTTAAGAATTAGGAATGAATAAAAGCTCTGTAAACAAATGCAAGCTAATTTTGTGGGCTAGTAGGGCTGCACGATTATCTGAAATCACTATATAGCACATTTATCAATTGGCTATTTAATGAAATAAATATATGCGCTTCACATTTCAGAGTGAAGGATGGCACTGTACCTTTCTACACGCAGCTCAGTTTGCAGTAAATGATGCTCCACATGAACTCCTTTCTGCATCTGCTTTTAGTTTGAATCGCTTAGAACACGCATTTGGGAACATAACGTGCCAACCATCTAACCATACTTGGGAGAAGTGCTGAGAAACTTGCTGTTGTCAACAAAAGAGAAGCTTTAAGGGCTCTCTGCAGTTCTCCACCAAAAGTTCAATGAGTGAAGTTTGAAAACAAAAGAAAGCTGGAAAAATGTACAGATGTACTAAATAAATAAATAAAAAATAAATAAAATATTTATTATTAGTAGTATTTCTTAAAACACCAATTTAACAAAAAACAAAAAAACAATCTAACAATTTCTCATTTTGTTTAAAATGTTGTATAATATACAAATACTGATGATATTAACGACAATAATAAAATTAATAATAACAGTTGCAGTAGTGTTATACTGTAGTAATTTAAGATAATGTTTTGCCAAATTGTCACACAAAATCTTAATCATCAAGTAGTAATATTACTATTATTACACAATTAATATATAATCTATTTTGGTGGGCTAAAATGTCCAAGAAAACTTTTCTAACACTAATTCAATTCACAATCGTGCAGCCTTAGCTACATATATGACCCAAATAAACTCTTACTGTATGCGCAGGTTAGGGGCTCCAAGTCTTTCCTTTCTTTTCTTCATGTTCATGAGTTGGACAGATGGATATGTGAAAATGTAAATCTGCCTTTTACTCAGAAGGGTAACACTGAAGAGTCTTCAGCTTTACGGCTCCAAAAGTACAGCATAGTATACTATGAAAGTCCACTACCAAACGACCAACTCTGCTTATGAAGTTTTCAGCAATTCCAGCCATACTTCCTTTATCTTCATCAAAATCATCAACTGTCAGATCACAATGTGCCTTCAAGTCTCAGCTTGTCCACGGCCTGAGCGAGTATCCACTTCTGTGTTAACTGAGGTCATGATGATGTTTGTTTTTAAATGACGGTTCTCTGAAAGTTGTATCCAGGAGCGAGTGTCTTTTTTCCGCATTGTGAAGTACCATAACACTGGTCTGATGGGAGAATGTGAAAAGCGTGACGGTCCAATTCCAGGCAAATTAGAAGAAGCTTCACTCTCTTCCGACCTCGGCTGCTAATGTGAATATGTTGGCAAGACCGTCAGAAACACACAAACACAGCATGTAATGAGGGAGAGGGCATTCTCATGATATCACAAGACCCTGGGGGAGGTGCAGCTGTTGCCCCTTCCTCACACTAGTCCGTCTCTGTACATACACACATGCACAGTTCTGGGAACCTGGAGAACATCAGCGTCCTATCCACTGTTCCCAGGCGAATGCTTTTGGCTAAATGTAGCCCCAAGCAGACAATAGGCAAGATCAATGAGTAGAGGAGAAGCAACACAAGCATTAAGCCTTACTGATTCTACTGACACACAACGCCACAGGAGAGCCTAATACAATTACACTGACACATGATACACTTCTCTGTGCGTGTATGCTTAAAGTGATGGCTGTCTCAAACATGAACATTCATGTATGAATTGCTGACCTTAATTTCTCTCCTAATCTAAATTTCATTGCATGAGTGGGTTGTTATTTTCAGTACAAATGAAAATGAATGGAAATCTAGCAGTCGACATTTGAAGTTGTCCTAAAACTATTCTTCAACAACACCAATTCTTGTCTTGTCTGAAAATTTTTAACTTTTTTGATCCACTCCAAACGTTGACTACTGTAGATAAAGTAAAGCTCCAAAAATGACCAAAGAAAGTCATAAAAGACAGGGTAAGGATCTGTCTTGGTCTTGACATTTTAGAGATAGAATCAAAATACTAGACTAACTATTAGTGAGGAGCATGTTGTGTGGACAGAGAACTTGTCCACAGATCACTTTAGTGATGAAAACATTATTAATTTATCTGGGTCTGATGGGACATATTATGTTCACCATCAAACTGTGGAAAAACTAAACCCAAATTGTGTAAAAGAAAAAAAGAAAGAAAAAGTGAGTGAAAGTTGAAGGAGGAAGTGTCATGGTTTGATGATGTTTTCTACAGCAGGGTTCAGATCTTATAAAGCTACATGGCAGAGTGAAAGTAAATGTTTATCAAAAGTTTCGTTAGCAACATGTGGTTCCTTCCCTGCATTTATCACCCAATTAGCCAGCAAATTCTTATGCAGGACAATGAGTGCCAATCGTTAAAGCAGTTCTTTGAAGCTGAAAACATTGAAATAATGAAATGGCCTGACCTAAACCTGACTGAATATCTCTGTAAAATCCTTAGTATCAAGTTAGAAAAAAAGATTTAAGAAGAGCTGATCAAACTCACAGCAGAGCACAGTGACTAGTGATGTCCTGTGAGGTCATGTGAGTGACTAGTAATGTCCTGTGACCACAGATGTGCTGAAGCCATTCAAAGCAAGGGCCACAAAAAAGTAGTAGTTGTTTTGTTAAAGTTGGTTATTTTGTAAAACACTGATCTGCTAGCATAGTATAACCACAATTACAATTTCTTCAAATTCTGAACAATGAAGATAACATATACATGCATACATGCATGCATACATGCATATAATAAAGTGTTTAAAATTGTTCTCTAATTTTAACCCCATTGTATACATCAGGGTGAAAAAATAATTACAACATTTTTAATTCCAGTGTTAACACAAAAAAAGTGAAAAGTGAAACCAGTAAGTTATGAGAAGGTCACCCAGAAATGACCAAAACCCTAACTGTAAAGGAGAGTTCACTGGCAGTATTGTGGAATTGAAGGCTTGATTTGATTAAGCCCTGTAATCCTGCAGAGGGTGGAATAAACTCTGTGAACCCTCACAATAGCCAACATTCTGCCCACCCCTGCCAGTCACCGTAAGCTACACAAAGAAAACAAAAAGAAAACCCTAACCAAAGAACCACAATGGTATGCTTGCACACAAAATTTTCAGAACTCTATATGACCCAAAGATTGTCTGTGCACCCCCAATTTTATGATGTTGATATTGCGTGTTCTAATGGACTGTAAAGAACACTTTTTTGTGCTAGCAGTGGGTTAAAAATAAACAGAAAGGAAGATATACATAGGTGTGTCAGAACAGGAACAGAAATGCTCAGCTGTCGGAAAAGGCTTGGAGTAATCTGCCTGTCACTGCCCTACCAGTCACCTACGACCCCCCGTGACCCTGTCCATGTGCAGTAAACAGCGTTGACACTGTGATCTAGAAGGAATGCTAACTGAACTGATACAGCAGTGTCTGAAACATTAAACATGCTGCTTTATCAAGCGGTATCCAGATGTAGGAAGGCAATAATCCGAGTCTGAAATACATGACTGTGGCTGTGTCTACATTACATTTTGTCTACATTAGTGCATTTTAATGTTAAATCCTGTTATGGCTATGCCTGGTGTCCACACTACTCTGGCACCTTTGACCCACAAAAACAAAGCATTTTGAAAATGCTGAAGATCCTGTTTTATTTTGGAATTGCCGGTTCTCCATTTCAGTATAGACAGATTGAAACAGACTTTTAAAAATGGAGATGTGGCTATACACAATCACTCACTGACTGGTCTTCTGGACTATTGCACATCGTTCTCTGATTCTTCAAGCCCCTCTCATATGACTATTACACAACTGGTAGACAGCAAGTGCGGATACAAGCAAAATATACGCATGGCCATTGAGTGTGAATGGTCACATGTAATGCATTTTATGCTTAATAGTGTGGACAGAACACATTTTTCTGACATGTAGTAAAAACAGCAATATGGTCAAGGAGCGTTTTCAGCATAAAATACTGTTTTAAAACAAAACATGCTACCATAAACCTAGCCTGGATTAGTCTGGTTGATTTTGGAAAGCACCATAGACATATCCCTCTGCATGTAGTTCAGTGATCAATAAATTAAAAAAATGGCTTTTGATTGAGCAGTTGGCATAAATGGGAAAAATCTAATTTACAGAATAAATTGGTAATTGTTAAAGTGGTAATTCACCCCAAAAATGAGAATTATCCACTTTCAAAGTTTCTTTCCAGTGTTAAACACAAAAAAGTACACACTGACTGCCATAATATTATAGTTTATGGATGTCATGAATACTATGGATATCAACGTCTACACGTTTCCAACCTTGATAGTGAGTAAATAATAAACAAATTGTCAATTTTTGCTGAAATATTCCTACCATATGTAATGAACTGGACATAATTCACATATAATAGTCAGATACAGATCTGCAACTTAAGTGAATTAATTAACCTTGCAGTGCACTTGGAAAGCATGTCAACAAAGAACTTTGAGTATTCGCTTTATTTTATCCAGAGTAACACAAAATCAGAGAAAAAACTGAAGCAAACAACTCTTTGCTGAATGGGCATAGCATCCTCTTTACTTAAAACAAAATGTAATATATGAAAATAAATTTCCCAAGGTCTGATTATTTACAAAATACTTTCTCTGAAAAGAGATTCTCTGTCCTTGCTCAGAAAGATATAAATATTTTTTGGAGTACTCACAAACTGCCTCTTCTGGGAAGACTCAGCTCCTTCTGAAATAAAGAAAGAGAAGAATACATGATTTGCTATAAATCATATATGTGTCCCAATAATTATGTAAAAAACATAACTTTTGAACTTGAATGTAGTATACAGTAACACAATCCTGCAGATAGTGAACAGTCCACCAGGTGGCATAATACAACAACCACAATTCAACTCATGTAACATTGCATTACAAATATTCACAGTTTAACTTGAATTATTAACAATAGGCTTTTAGTTAATTATTATGCAGTGGTAGATTTAATATATGATTTAAATATTGATTAAGTGGAATAATGGCCCTCATCCAGCATAATGAGTCTTTTACCAATAGTGAAAAAACGAAAAACACACCACTAGATGGCAAAAGTGAAGCATTATTATACTCAGCCAGATCTACCTCAGATCAGTGAATGCATGCTGTTAGCTGGACAGAGAAAAGACAACTGATATCAGGTCCAGAGGACCCATGGGACAGAGGACAGACACAGAATAAGGAGATTCCATCTGTCCTCAACCACAGCGAATCTGCTCTCGAGTGTAAAAATTCAGTGAAATGCACACACATTGTAAACGGAAAATGTGACCTATGATCAGTGTGTTTAAATAATAAAACAGCTTTTATATTGTACCTATACAATAGCCAACCAAATAAAAATATCATTTACATATTGATATTTTTTCTCCTTATTATGACAGTGATGTTAGATCTTTGTGTCACTTATCACAAAAAGTATAGCTCCAGAAAATGTAATATGGATGTACTAGATTTAGACCTATTATGGTCTCTGGATACCATCTTCAATTCTCATTGGTGAGTTACATTTTTCTATGAAAATAAAAATCCAAAAAGTGTATTAGCACTCTTGAGAGATAAATAGGCAACACAAACAATGGCTTTTAGATAAGTCATTACATTCAATTATGGGATGTGTTTACAGACCCAATCATCCATTAACAGTGTGGGTGTATACAGTAGGCAGAGGGCATGCATGTACTGATCCTTACTGATTCAACTCATCCAAACACAAAGCCAGCATTTGGTAATGAGCACATTCTGTTGACACCATGTTTCCTTTCATCTGGCTTAGCTGTCACTGTCAAGCACATAGCAGTCTTTAAATGAGAATTTATTTATTAGGGCTCTTAATACGTACATTAATTAAATCAGTTTTTGAAGAAAATAATGTGCTCAATTTATTAATGCAGTTAACTCAAATGCTCCCAGACATGTCTATGCTTTTTGCATTTAATAATATGATTTATTTTATTTTAATATTAAGATAATTACATTTTAGATTTAGATTTAGATTAATTAATTGCTACATCATGTAATGAAAAAATTTATTGAACTAATTGTTTGCCGGACAAAAATAGTTTGACAGATGTTGGGAACCAAACTGTTTTGGAGCTGCAATAAATAGTCTGTGAAAAAATTTGTTTTGTGTAAGTCACTAGATTGACAAAAATGCATATATATTTATATATTAAATATCTCAATTGGAAAAAAATTATTTAGGAAATATGTAATTTTCTATTTTTTAAATCACCTTCAAGTGCAGTGTATATATATATTGCAATTCCCATCTCAAATGCCTTATGCATTCAATTGTGGCTGTCAATGGCCTGCTAAAGACCTGAGAATGATTCTTGTTTCAGTCCAATATCTGGCTGAGAGCAAAATTCATTTCAAGTGCATTAAAAACTTCAGCCTCCCACTGAAGCCCGCTCTTATTACTACAGGCTTATTTGACAGCAGCGGAGAAAGAGCATATTAGACAACAGAACAAATCCAATAGCAAACTGACCAGTAGCGAAACACTAGGTAAAAGGATCAGAGGATAAAAAGAATGTATTCAGAGTCTAGAAGACATCTGTCTCCTCAAACCGATAGAGAGACTGAGACAGGGAAACTTCACATCCTCCAGACCCCTCTGCAGAATATTAACACGCCAACTTCACAAAGTGCAGCCTTAGCAAAACACCAACCTACTTTTTAATTAGCAACTCCACCGATAACAGCCAGATATGCCTAGAGGCTTTATATACAGCAGCTTTTCCTGCTTTTCATGTCAACTTGAGATCACTTTTCCACTGTGCTGTCAGAAAAAGTGCTCTCTTGACCTCTGTATCCTCTTTTCTGTCTCTCCATAACAAATCTGAAGTGCTCATCAGTCCATTCCCACTGCTCTGACCCGACTCAGGTATGGATGCATCAGCCTTCGAGAGCTCTTGATGGACTAAACCTTGTTAGCTTGTGTGTGTAAGATGAAGTGAGTATCTTTACTCGTTGTCAAATCTGATTAGTTGTGCAGTATAGCAGGGCTGGCTGATATCTGGATGTTGTGTATGTGTGATAGTGTTCTGGAGAACGGAGCCCAGCTGTGTTCGGAGTGACAAGAGGGAGAGCGTGCCATAGAAACGTTCATGCCTGTTATTTACAGCTAAGCATTTTACACAGATTAAAATAAGGCAAAACCAGACTAAGGCTGTTTGTAAGCAGCTTATCCACCTTTGGCAGTACTTTTTGGGGCATCAGAGCACAGTCTAAGTTTTGTTCACCTCAACACTAGAAACAAAACTGTTATATTAAATGATGCAAAAAAAAACACACACACAAAATAGCACAGATAGCACTCACTGAAGCTGTGCTTAAATTCCTGTTACTATTTCTGTATTTCTACTTTGCTTCACACATCTCTAATAAAGCTATTTTATTTTATATGATTCTACAAACTTGCATTGCTTGATTACCATGAATTTTATTCCATGCAGTTTGTTTCTTTTCTCCCAAAAACGTAATTTACCTCATCACCTGAAATGTGCTGTGATTATTTCAAAGTGACTTATATAATGGATTAACTTAAAGAAAAGCAAAACATATGCTGAATGCAAACATTTGGATTGGTGTCGAAAATAAAAGGAATTTGAAGATTTATAAAGCACATCTACAGTACCTCATGCCACTAGTTTCAGTTTTGCTTTAAATGCATTTATTTGAGTATAATATTAATATTAAATATTTATTTCAAAAAGCAATTTTTAATCATTGTGACTAAAGTCAAATGAGATTTCCTTTTTTCCTTTTTATACAACCTTTATCAGATAAAACCACAATCCCGCTTGACCCCTCAAACGATGAATTTTACACTTAGTGTTTTCTTCGTTTCCATCTACATTCTAGAGAGAAAAGTAAATAATGTTCTTCATCTCTTAAAATGTTTTCCAATGTGCTAAAAAATTCAATCTGTAGTAAATGAACTGTGTTCTGGCAGACTGATTACATTAAATGGAGGGAGGATCTGAAAGAGACCGGGGAGCCACACAGACACAGACAACAGCATTCTGGCCAAGGCTCTGTCATTGCTATAGGCTAAAATGCTGGGCAATGAAATTAGCCAGAGTGACAGTTTGGAGCAGACCCCTGCTCTCCCACAAAAGCAATCTCCCCAATGGAGCCCATTAATATTTCTTAAGTCCGTCCAGCATGACAGGAAGCCATAGTGCAGGGAAATGTAATCAGGGAGATTGGCCGAAAGCAGCAACCCGGTGCTCAAATGGACTCCTGGAGACAGTTCGAGACATCAGGAACAGCGGCTAGATAAGAAACTCTTTGTTTACACTGTCATAAGAGCTTACCGGAGGTGGCAGATTTCAAGTTTCGAGAGTTTCGCATCAGGATGCTGTGCAGTTTCATTGTGACCTTGGGTGAAGTGGAACCCGACTGGATCCAGCTATCATGAGCAACAGTTTTAGGTTTGACAGACAGCTCTAAATCTCTCCACGATTAGTGCCGAGTTGTGGTGCAGCGGCCTCCAGCATAGATTTCAAGCTAGCTGAGCTAATTACAAAAGCCTCTGAGCTCTTGAGGCTAAGCAGCCATACATTAAGACAAAACACATGCTGGACATTCGTTTAGCATCATTATGATTCATTATAGGAAAGTCAGGCTCCACTCAATCCAAGAGCAGCACAGTACTCAATAATAATGCTACAGCAATGTTGGAGTACTGACATAAACCAGAGCAGCTGCGACTGCAGGTCAGATGGAAATTGGTCCTTTTGTCTCCAAAGACCAGTAAGCAACAACATCAGACTCCCTTTACTTGTCTGTGGGATACATATATGAAGACACAGATGTTTTTAAAATGTCCAAAAGTGCAGAAATTTCAACATGTAAATTACATGTAATTGGTTAATTACAGAATAGCATAAGGCAGCTGCACATGCCTTTGGTCTAATAAAAACAAAACAAAATAAAAAAATTCAGATTTTTTGTATCACCTCTGAAAGAATTCTATCAAATTGCAGTTAAATATTTTAAAATAAAATTGCAGTGACTCATATAGGTCAAGAGAACAAAGTGGCATTAGTACTGTAAAAGCAATAAACACATTTTTCATGCAAAATAGACATTTTCCTATATCGAAGTGGAATATATTTGTTAATGAACTCTGAAATGTAACATTTGTGGTGTTTTATTTTTTATTTTAAGTGTGAATTTGCTGTATCTCTGTTAACATTATTGAATATTCTGAAAATTATTAATATATACATATGTATATATATA
>CAIGQV010019356.1:16972421-17005003 GCA_903798115.1 Danio jaintianensis | reverse complement strand
ATTAATTTTTTTTTTTTTGCCAGGACTGTAACGAATTGAAAACAGATAATTATTTATGTGGTAAAAAGTTTTCACCTAAACATTAGAGTAGTTTGAATTTGCTGCTTGCTCACTTAATATTTTTGTGACAATCATAACAATTTTACATGAAGTTTAAAAATCTAAACAAAAATTGGATTATTTTTTTTTTATGCAAAAGTTCTTATTATCAACTTAATGTATCCTTGCTGAACAAAAGTATTTCTTCTTTAAAAAAAAAGCTTTTCCTCAAATCCCCAAAATTATTAGCACCAGAAAGACAGACAGAGTGAGATTAGCTACGTGCTGAAATGTGATACTTCCGGTTAGATGACGGCTTTAATATATTAACTAGTAATTAGCAGTATAAAAGGTAGACTAGTAAAAGCAACATTTGCCTTAGCGAGCATCCCTAAAAAATAAGATTCACACTGACACTTGCAGAGCTGGCGACAGCTGTCAAAAGTCCTGCTTTTTCCCAAGCCCAGTACAGTGTCCAAAGACATCCAGAATAGAAAGCTCCAGCCAAAAAGTCAAAGCTCACCGATTCCCTTGAGATCTCACCAGGGACATTGGACAGTCGTTGACAGTGACATGCTGCGTGCAGGACAGCAAGAGTGCCAGGACAGACAGAGAGCAGCTCAATCATTTCTGCGAAAAATCACTGAATGGCTGGAACACTTCCTCAAAAGATGATTACAGATGCAGAAGGATAAATCAAAGGGTGCCAATGATGCTCAGTACGCATTAAAAATGGGCTTCAATGATCGTTAATGGCTTCTTTAGAAATTTGGAAATCTGTACTAAAATGGAGCATACCAATGAAATTCCACTGTGGGCGGGACAAGCCTGAAGCAAAAATAGAAAGTACACAATTAACAAAACGCTCGGTCCTATTTGCTTTTTAAATTGCTCAAATTAGCAAGGAAGAGATAGCTTTAATCGCTTGTAGCTTTTATCGACTGACACCTGGTTAGGACACAGTGTTAGAGGAAAAGACAGAAGAACACTGACACCCCTGGACATGTTGATGCGGTCTTGGCCGATTTCATTACACAGGACTAATGAACTAATTACAGTGGACTCAGGGGAGGCCTTCCTCCTCCCCGCCTGTGTTTCTGGGGAAAAGACAGAGTTATGGAACTACAGAAGGAGACGCGCTCCTTAAAGTTCAGCAGCTTTAACCAACACGGCTAATCTGTCATTGATTTAATATAAATAAAAATGCATTATCGATGCATTATTTACTTAATTAAAAAAAAAAACTCTTAACACCAGCATGCCATTTAAATTCATATGTTAATATTTCAATAACACTTAACTCTAGGAACAACTTCTGTAGCAATGCAGCAGCTGTGGTACTGAATTTGAAGTCATCAATAATTACACAATAATTCATATTGACACATTTTGTCTTATAAACAAAGTACAGTACTTAATATATAACTGTAAATATTTTTTAATGCTCTTATGCTTACCAAGGCTTCATTTATTTGATTAAAAACATATCGTATGAAATACTATCACTATTTAAAATAACTGCCTTCTATTAACATATATCAAAATCCAGTTTATTCCAGCCATGGCAAAACACATTATAACAATACAAATTACACAATACATTCAGAAATAATTTTAATATGCTAATTTGGAGCTCTAGCACTACTGTTTTAATATTGATTAATATATAGAAACTGACAATGTTTTTCAGGGTTCTTTAACAAAGATTATTTACCAGTAACAAATCATTTTAATATGCTAATTTGAAGCTCTAACTCTCTTTCTTTTTTAAAAAATACTGATTCATATTTTCGAGGAAACCAATACATTTTTTTCAGGACTCCTTAACATAATAAAGACTCTTTAACAGTAAAATTACAATGTCTAACTGTCACTCAAACAGCTGAATGCATCCTAGATGAAGAAAAGGTTACAATAACAGTATACTGTATGCATAAACTGTAATAAATCTACACGTCTCCCACTGTGAACCCTTAGACACCGACAAGTCCTATATTGCTTCCTGCCACTATTTTAAACAATAAAAGGTCAAGGAGTGTAGTCTAGTGATTGCATGAAGCTGTTTAATCATTTGGTGGAGCAAATGGGGCGTAGCACTAAGCCTGTCGAGACTAATTGCTTGCAATGAACGCGTAAACGAAACTGATGGGGGTGAGAACAAGAAAGAGAGAGAACAGCAAATGAAAGAGTTATATGTATCAGGAGGATATTAATTAACTGGGTCATTGTAACACAGATTGAACAATATACATAAGAAGGAGAACGTGACGCTTGTGGCAGAGCACACATCATTATAATGAGTGATGGAAAACTGTTGGGCCGGAACAGTTGATGATGGAGTATTGGAAATCATGCCAAACAACAAAGAAACTCTTGCTTTCCATTTCCTTTTTTCCTTCTTTATCAGGTGTCATCACAACACAATGAATTCATACAGATTAAATGGTCTCTTTAACATTTTCGAGCAGAAGACACACTCCATCTGTGCATCCCAAATCGCATACTTATGCACTATTCTACACCATTTTGTATTATAAATAGTGTAAGTAGTGCATTCACTCCGAACTATTCTTTTCAGAATAAAAAGAATAAGTGCACTTTAAATACTTAAATGACGCACTTATTCAACCGTTAAAAAGAAGTGTGTAATGTTGGACACTTCACACACTCAACGGTTGCAGCTTTGCTCACGTAACGGAAGGAGCAGAGCTACTGATGAAGAGGCGGAGCTATTGATGTTGGATTGTTTTTTTTATTTTGGATTGTGCAAGCAAAATTCTCCTACATGAGTGATTATGCCGCCTCCCGATGGCGAATGAGGTTATGCTCATGCTAGGTACTATTTGGTATTTTGATAATTTTTTTCACTAATTTGGCAACTGTCAAACGACGTCTGGGAAACGTTTTTAATTTCCGGTTAGTAAAAAAAAAAAAAAAAAAAAAAAAAAGTGTTTACAAGTGTTGAGTCCCGTGAAAGAGCTCCAAATCAAAGCAACACAAACTGGCACCAGTGGTCATGGCGATCACTCAACGTAGAGGTATAAATCAGCCTTAAGTACATAGTGGATATCCAGTGAATTTCATGAAGGTGACTGGGCTTGACAAGCCACCCGTAGGACACTCTTTTCCTCTCCATATGCACCATACACTTTCTTATAAACACTCCACGGTTTTGGGAAAACTTGACAAACCACCTGTAGGATATACAGTCTTTCTTCTCAGTGTGCATGTGTGTATATGTTTATGTCTGTGTATATGTATGTGTATGTATGTCATGTATGTATCAAAAAAAAACTGCTAAACTAACTTGAGATGTGTAACGTTGTTCAGTAGTCAGGGCACTGATAATTTTAAGGGTTGTCTCAAACCTAAATTTCCTCAAGTGCACTTCAGATAAATAAAGAGATAGAAATCCGTCTAACCTATTACAAAACCCAATACAGATACTTCTTTTTTCAATAGTAGAGGTGTTTTTGTGATGCTGGAACTTGCATCGCTATGGAGTTGCTAAAACTTCCTATAATCATCACTTACTAAAGTATGCACGGATTACACAGAACCCAGTTGCGTGTAAGAGAACTGAGTGTTTCATTAGGGTTGTAGCTCATTCATATTAATTGAAGCTGGTGCGGGGAGTATGTAGGACAGGAAGATGGCTGAGGCAGGGCTCAGGGGAAGAGAGGATGCACAGCAGCTGAGCTTTAGGAGAGAGAAAGGGTGAATAACAGAACGGAGGAAGGGCAAACGGAAGGATGCAGAGAGAAATGCTGTGAAACAGATGCAGCTGCAGGTTTGATGAGATGCCCCCATCATCATCACACACAAAGACAACTTGGCTGCTGCCCGTCAACCTGTGTGAGGGCTAAACCGGCACAATTAACAGTGGTGATATATGAGGATCTCCTCGTGTTGTTGGAAAGAAGCGCCAAGTAATTATCCCTACTATTGTGGTTTGCTTTTGGCAGAAGAGGACGTCTAGCCCTTAATTCACTCATTCTGTCTTTTACTGCACTCCCTCGCTCAGATGCTAATCTAGTGATCAGTCTAGCTATTCATACTGACTATCAAACTGTTGAAAGAAAAAAAAGAACGCGAATAAAACTCACTAATCCTAATTAGAATTTGCATATTCAAATTAAATCTACATTCCTTGATGAAACGTCTAAGTGGAGATAATGGAGAGTGAAGAAAACACAATGCTGGAGTGAAGATTGGCAGGCGTGTTTTTCTTTTTTTTACTTTGGAATTAAAATGCAGTAATGATGTTCCAGCATGTGAAGCTGGAAAGTGTATTTTGTGCTTATGTTTGACAGCTATGTTGCTTTTACCTTTTTTTGAACTTTAGCGCTTTAAGCTATCAGCAGCACTGTTTTTTTACAGAGCATTTTGCATTAGCGTTGAGCTAATGCTACGTTTCTAGAGCTACATTCTGTCAGATCTCTGAAAAGCCCTTCACGTGTAGTAGCAGGCTGTTTCATTGGTATCTCACCGGCTGCGATTTTCAAAGAGAGCTCATCCGTCTTGTACATGCAGGGTGACAGTAGTCATTTCCCCCACTGCAGACTGAGAATTCAAAACAATGTCGCAGGATTGCTCGCAACTCTGCAGCGCCTCACCACAATGAGACATGAACAATACAGAGCTGCACTTGGTTTGATCATGCTGATATTCAGTACTGTTTTGCTCTAAGTGACAGGTGCAGGAATGGTAGTCTAAAAATGGATTGTTCGAAGCACTTGAATGTATTAATCAAACCATAAGGCAGCAGGAAGGAATCATAAAGAAAAAAAACTGTAGAGTCTGACCCACTTTTAAAAAAAGTCAATGCTGCACTGACAAGCTGCAAAACCAATCAGTAATCTAATACATTGTAATACCTTTGTTTCCAGCAGAAGTGTGCTTATAAATCATTGAATTTGCATGTCGCAAATGTAATTTTCCAAAACAAATACTGAGCAATAGATCATTTAAATCAAATTTCAAAATCAAAAATATTACCAACCTAAATGTTTGAATGGTAGTGTATTTCTAATAAATATAAACTTACTGCTATACAGTAACACTAACAATTTTAATGAATAATGGCTGACTAGTAGGTTTTTTTTTTTACAAAAGGATATAAAACAACCCATAACATATCCTTAAACACTTCCCAAAAGATTGGGGAGAATATCAGTTCAACAGTATGATTCTTGTAAACAGATCCTGTGCTCCTCTGTTAGAGTAATGAAGTCATATTTGTCCCATCTTTTTCTCTGACATTCTCCTAGTCTTTCTCCTGTCCCACATGACTGTGAGTCTGAGTTCATTACCAGTAGGCGAACAGACCCTTCTCCGCTCACCGGTATTTGACTCCCAGGTGCTATCAAACTCCCTGACACACTAACATCTTCAATTCACACTTCTGGCATATCCGCCACCCCCCATAAACCCCGAATCCTCACAATTCACACACACACACACATACCCGGCAAAAAATGTCTGCACACTAGAGAGGGACCCTCATTTGTCATAGTCAAAGAAGAAAAAAAAACTACAGAATCATCTTGAATAATGAAACAACCACTAAAGCGCGCCTCTCAGGTAGACAACAATGTAAAAGCAAATGAACACAAGACCGGAAAACGCAATCATGGAAGGTAATGATAATGAAAATATAATGATATGAGAAAATAGGCAGGGAAAACATTGGAATAGGGCAACACGCCACACCCTGATGAATAAAAGAGCCCATTTAGAGAAAGCCATCAAGGCATGGAGCCCATGAACGTGCTATGAACGGACGAAAAGATGCCAAAGACACACAGAGACAAAAGGAGCAATGGGGCTCATTACGAGGAGCTAAAAGAGAAACGGCTGTGTGAGGGTAGACGGAGGTCTGGCTCCCCAGGGAGGACACTACGCGAGAGGCAGACGATCAAAAACCACCCCCAACTGTGTGAACAGACAGCAACGCTACCAACATACTGCTATTTTGCTGTGCATTTGATTAATGTCTTTGGAGAGTGGTGCTACAGCAGAGACCACTGACTTCAAGTGCCAGAGACAAAAGAAAAAAAATATTAAGAGAAAGAAATGTGACAGTCATGGTATTATAGTTTCCATTGGGAGAGAATTGCTGGTAGTGTAGGGAAGAACTACGGAGTAATCATTCTTCCAAATGTGTTGCTTTTGTGAAACTGTGTTTGGAAACAGTATTTAGCCCAGCATGGCCAAGTGTGGGCAGGGGGGTGTCTAGACACTATTCTGGCACTGTCAATCCTTCACCCACAAACCAATTATAAATATATAAAAACAAACCTTCATAATGAGCAAATATTATTGCCGCACTAGAAAATCAAGAACAATATAGAACTAAATTAGTCTCGCTATAACTAAATGTCTAGGGCAGGCTTTTAATAAAGGAGAGGTTTCTTATTGCTGCTTGACTGGGTCCTTGATGAAAGAGGGAAAAGAATAAAGCACTTTATTTAAAACCTCTTATAACTCTTAGGTCAAAACGAACCAAAATCGATTCCATTTAATTTTTATGACCATTTTGCAAAATGATTCATCAGAGCATGTTGTGTTTGTGTTCCTAATCTTTCAATAAATGCAATGACTCAGTGCCATCTAGTATAGATATGTCGAATAATGTAAATCAATAACCAAAAAAACCCATTTTGAGGCTCCTGTTGTAGGTGCTGCAAAACATTTTGCTGAGTAATAGTGTAATTCTGTGTCAATTAGGGCTGCATAATATAATGTTTTTAGCATCAATATCGCAAAATGTCAAGTAGAGATTATAGGTGACCAAGCACCACAATTTGAAATGCATGCAAGTTGTAGATTGTGTAGAAGTTTAGCCATTGTGGAGTTAGAATTCATAATTTGCATAATTGTTTTTCAGTTATTTCAGAATTTATGTACAAGATATTATAGCATTTATAGCTTTAACAAATATCAATTGCATTTCATTTATAGGGTGCAAAATGTTAGTGAAGTGTTATTTAGCATTTGATTATTCTATGCTTCACAAAAATTAAGCAATGAAGCATTTTTTTCTGTTTAGTATCGTTATTTCTTTTTCTAGTTTATTACATTTTATGCAGATGAACTATACTTCAAAATCACTGCAACCAGAAAAGCAAAAAGTAACGATGCAATTTTCTCCAATATCATGCATCCCTAGTATCGATAATAAATTATTTGACAAATGTAAACATTGGGATATACTGAATTGCATTATTGACTGGAGAAATGTTCAGACTCCATTCTGATATGAGCCACTTCTCACTCCTGATGAGTAAAAATAAGTCCAACCCAAAATATTCTACTCATTGAACATCTTGCTTCAAATGACACATTACATATGTCAAACTGATTGCGTATGCAATTTCATGCTGACTCTTCCACAGTTGCTGATTTCAGCTAATGATAAAACAAGATTTTTAACCCATTCGTCATTGACTGAATGCCTTTTAATCTCTATCTTAACGGTTCATCTTAAAAGACAAGAGGGACAACACTGATTAAGCCAGCTTGGAGAGTAGAATTCATTACCGCTAAGTAATACTGTCAGCCGTAAAGCCACCAATCCAAGTCTGGGTTTGTGAATACAGTATGTGTGTTTCGATTTCTGGCAGCTGAGTCCACTCTCTTTCTGGCAATTTCCCCTTCACCCCTCCTTCTCTATTCAGCCTAAAACGATGAGCTCATGCTCTCACGATGGTCTCAATGTGAGCTTATTGCTGCACTCATAATGCATTTATCCAGGTCTTTGACAGGGTGTGTGGAAGCACCGCCTAACTACCCCAAGGAGCATGGTGAAATGCATAATGTAGACAACATTGTCTTGATTCACACCCCTGGAGCTTTGAAGTCCAGGTTTGTTAAGCAGTTTCAACTATCTCGGGATAAGATAAAGTTCAACTGTGCTGACAGAGCAGCCAGACGCTTATCTTCCTTCTTTCATTGTTTGCCTCAAAATCCTATATTTATACCTCCTTTATACCTCCTCCGTCTTCTTTACACCACACATCCCATTTATATTAGTTTCTGGCAACTCAAGCCCAAAAAGTGCACAATAGACATATGGTGATATTCAATAATTCAATATATTGTGATAATGAACATGCGCGATATCGTGGGCACTTCAAAATACTGTGAATAGTCATTCATTATTTAAAATTTTAAGAATATTCAGATTGTTGTATTAATGGTTGTTTATCACAGCACAAAATGCGTAAATACTTAATAGGCGATTCAATTTCAAACATTATAATTTCACATATTAATCTGTACTCTGACATTGAAAATGTGTATTGTGACTATTTATAGGCCTTTTGTTCGTTAACTCTGTGGTTGCATTTGTTAACATTAGTTAATTTCGTAGTCAATATCATGAAAACAGAAAAAGCATTTATTAATCTTGTAATAAATGTTAATTTCTTAGTTAACGCCTAATAACACATTAAAATAAAAATGCGTAATTGTTTTATTTAATGGAGTTAATAGCTAATAAAACTTCAGTTCTTTTATATTAACTAATAACAACTATAATAAAGCCATTTCTCACTGCTCACTGCTGCTTTTATGTTATTAACTAATGTATTTAGATTTTTATTGAAACTTTACTGTAAAAAGTGATCGTTTTGATTTTTTATTTAATTGAAACATTTGGTTACTCTGAACATGTACATACAATAAAGCAATACACTCCTTTTTGTGGGGTTATTATACCTTATATGCTATTGGCTAGAAGGTGAACCTAGAGCTGAAAATAAACACTAATGACGGAAGTCGAGATGAAAGGAAAATGACAACAGCCAATAATTCATATTTGTCTAAATATTTGCAGACTTTTTTTACATCAGAAAAGTTTATTAGATCATAAAAATATGCTTTATTACCTGTTTATTTTAGTGTGATCATTACATAATGTAGTTTTAAAGCTAAAAATTGTTTAACCTAGGTAAACATTATATCGCAATATCGCATATCACCTAATTTCCTAGTATCGTGCAGCCCTACTGTTAAAGTAATCCTTTTTGCAGCTAAGGTCAATATCGTGGTACTGTATACCTTGATAAATGCTTTAGTGATTAATCACAACAAAAAAATGTGATACCGGCAGAAGCCTAAAACACATACAGACTCTCCTTCTTTTCAGATGAAATGAAAACAGCCTTATCACGTTACCAAAAAAAACATGTAAAACAAGTTTCAGTGAGGAACTTATTTTCATGGAAACAGGTACCAGGAAAAAAACACTGAAAAAGATCTTGCCACCTCTGAGTGTTTAGAGTGCACTGTAGTGTTATGAGGACAGACAAAACTAGGGCACAGGCATCCTCTGCAGTCTGAACGACCTTAAAGACCGAGCTTACTTCAATCAAAGCATGGTGTGCTAGAGAAATATGACTTCCACAGTGCTGCTGTTCAGTCAAGCGTATCTTATGAAGGTTGAAAAAAAATCAACATTTACCACACAAAACATTGTACATCCTTTCTAAATAGCTATTCTCAGTGTATAATAAACCTACAGTCTTTTATATATTAATGGTTATATCACCTTATTCTTTAGAGTAATGCTGTATTAAAAGTGGAGTATTAATAAGATGTAAATCACTGGGGGGAACTAGACTACTGCCGGTTCTAATACTTTGCTGAGTCATCAGAAACGATCCTTTTAGTTTGGTGGTAAGCGGCTGTTCTGGTCAGAGTACGGTCACGAGTTATTTAGCAGCTCAATAGCTAAGACTGACGTTTCCACAACATGAAAATACAATGCTGCATCAGTAATCGCAAAGTATTAGTCATGCCTTCAGCTAGGAACTGACTGGGAGGCATGAAGAGGTTTTGTTATTTTAAAATTAATTTCATCAAGAATTTCCTGAAGCTGAAGGTTAGAAATGGACATTTATAAAAGAGAGCAGCAGTTTTGAAAAAGTGGAAAGCACCACGAATCAGTACTAGATAATGTGGACATTGTTGTGTTTGGTAGTATGTTTTAACAGCATATTTGACAAAATTCATATGAATCTTATAAATGAGCTTATAATTGGTTCCATTAGTCTAGTATGGAGATTACACATAAAAAAACATATTTATCACAACAAAAGGTTATTTTTTGCATAGTTGTTGCTTAAATTGTTCTCACACTAAATACCGCCTTAAACATACAGCAATAAACAACTGAGAAATGTATAAAATATTGAAAAATTCTATATTTTACATATGTACAGCTCTGAAAAAAATAGTACACTGCTTCTTTAGATTTAGTATTTATATGCATAAGTTTGGAGAAAAAAAATATGTTGTTATGTTTTATTTTACAATCTACCAATGTTGTTTCTTCAAAATTTCAAATAAGAATTTTATCAAATATAAATGTTTATTTGCAGAAAATAAAAAAGGCCAGTATTACACACACACTTAAAAAAATGTTATAAGTAGCTTATGAAACATAAAAAACACACATGAACATTTTACGTCAAACGCATATCTATTAATGGCAAATGCAGTGAACCAGTAAAAACTTTGAAGTGGTCTTTTTGTCCATAGCTGTATACATACATAATTATATCGAAGCAAAAAGGTACTTTGTGACACCGCCCAAAAGTCAGTCAACAGGAATGTTTCTAACAAATGAAGGCAGTGCCTAAATTGTAGAATTTCTCTCTCACCTGTCCAGTCTGAGATGCAGCCTGTATTGATTCCTTGAGAATGCACAGCCTGACTCCATACCAGCTCAGTGAGTGCCTGCAGGCTAATGGCTTTCTGTTCTCATCATTGTCTGCTGGTAGTATCCTGGAGCAGGCCATGGCTATAAGTAGCCCGCACACATTCCAAACACCAGCCCTTCACCATTCACTTCATAACAACTGTGCCGGACCGAGACACCTTGCTTTTAATCAGCTGAAGTAAAAGCGATTACTTGATATGCTGCTGGTTTTGCTTACACAGCCCCAATTCAATAATTCCTGACTGAATTAGAGCCTTTTGGTTCAATACTGGTAGACTGCCAGAAGACAGATTAAAAAAAAAAAAAAAAAGTAAACAAAACAATAAATACAATGACAAAAGCAGGAACCATGGGTGCTGAGATTTAAAATGGTTCTGTGATACCCCTTTTTATGAGATGTAATTTAATCCCCAAATTTAATGTACCTAAAAATCTGTAAAGTTTCAGGATGTTGTAAAAGGCCTTTTTTTGAGGGTGGAATCAACAACAAAAACAAAATATTTGCATACTTTTGAAAAGCATTGTCAAACTAAACTCCTACTATACAATTTTCTAAGTGGACATTCACAAACTCACAGACAAAAAAGGCAGAAGTAAGATGCATCAGGTGCATCACATGACGCAAACTAATATATTTTGTGTGAAATCCGAGAGCTCCCTCATCCTCTATAGACAGTGAGGTTCCAGATTTGTTAAAAGGTACCAAAAAACATCCTCAAAACAGACCATATGACTTTAATGGTTCAATAGCAATATTTACAATCTGCCAGAATACTTTTTTTCTTTTCTTTTTTGCACACAAAAATAACTACATTATTCAAAAGTTTGTTTTCCTCATTGTCAGTATAGGTCGCGTGATCATTTGTCACGCTTGATCGACC
This sequence comes from Danio jaintianensis, assembly GCA_903798115.1. Lineage (NCBI taxonomy): Eukaryota > Metazoa > Chordata > Actinopteri > Cypriniformes > Danionidae > Danio > Danio jaintianensis. The sequence goes on along the minus strand of CAIGQV010019356.1, from coordinate 16,993,357 downwards.
TCTGACGTATTACCAAAGTCCCTTTAAGGCAAGTCATTTCACTCGACAGCCATCTTTGAAACGCCTTTCAGGCAGTATGCTTGGGCATTCTGTTTGAATGGGGAAACATCAAATTCTCCAAAATTGCTTGCCAAGCTTACGATAAAATTTCATATTAGGAATTACCAATAAAATTAAACAACAACTGTTTCTTTAGTTTCATTTCTAAACGTTCGAATCACACAAAATCTGTAGAAACTCTTAAAAACACAGGTCTGGTCCGTGCCCCTCCCTTGGAGAATCATCAGTTTATAGCGATCAATGATTGGCTCCTATACTAGAAGGCGAGGCTTCGTTCGCCATATCGACCGTTACACTTTTCCCCATGCAAAATTATACGAGTGACATGTCTTGTGTATTCTACAGTCTTTGGTTTTACCTCAGATGCGCCTGTGCTTTGTTTCAAATAGAGGAAGCTGCACATGGGCACCTGGGGTTTATACATCAAAGCACAGTGCTCACAAACGTGCGCAATATACTGACACTGGGAAAATATATATATAATTTAAAAGTGTGGATTTTTTTATTACTCAAATGTTGGTACTGTAACAATACTAGCAGGAAAAAAGCATTTAAAAGCTGAAAAGTTTATCTAGTTGCAAGAAGGGAGAGACAAGCTGTTTATCAGTTCCTGCAGTTGAAAATAAATAAGCATAAAAGTGGGTCACTGCACCAAGCTGGTGTGGTTAATGCAAACCAATAGGAGTCAAAAAAATACGCCATTACAACCTGAACTGCCCCAGATCTCCCTCTCAATCACCTTCTCCTTTTCTTTTCAGATTCAATATAGCCTGCAGGTACAATCTCCTGATGTCTGAAATCCTCGCCTACAAACGCACCAGGGCATAAGAACAATTTAACACTCTAACCTGTCAGGAAATGGGAGAAACATAAAGATGAAGAGCCCGGCAGCAACTCTACGCTCCAATCCTCCACAGCTCATCGGCACCTGAAGTCCAAAAGCCCTGATGCCAACACCTCTATCTCTGGCTCATCAACACAAACAATAGAGCTAGAAAACCAAGACCTGCATTCCCAGAGCTAAAGTCTCAACAGAGGATACAGTCCACTGATTAACTGCCTGAAACTGTGAGGTTTAATTGAAGTCATATTTTTATAGCACAGACTAAGCAATATTGTGAAAATCTATCAATGTGTTATGTCACATCCAAGTATAACATGCAAAACCAAATTCATGTGAATACACTTTACCCGAGCAATCAAGAGGAACATCGGTTATCTAACATCACCACAGATAAAAGTGAAATGTAAAAACTGCTTCTTGGTATCACAAAAAGGTTATTTATTTTAGCTTCACTTCTAATTAAATTCCCCTTCTAATCCGCAGAACTGTGAGATGAGCTGAAAGGACATCTTACAGTTTTCTAAAGAATAATTACCAAAGAAGGAATAAATGGGAGCAGAAAACCTGACATTATGTAACAGGGCAATCTCTACTTAACCTCTGAAAATTACTGAAGTACTAAGCTGTCATATTTGTACATATGCATGTGAGGTCTGAAGTGTTTAAAGAGGTAATTACATTACATTACATTTTAGAGATGGCTATTTCATTGAATTTTTCCAACTGATAACAAACAATTACTAACTAATCATTAACCAACAAGATTAGAATGTTAAATTAGAACTGGAATGCATAAATGTCTATGGCCCATAAAGAAAATTTAACAACAAGAAAAAAACAAATTTCCATGAGAGGTTTAGTTTTACATGCACAAATACCAGCATAAATAACAAAACATCAACACAATTCACACATCATCAAAATCATGCAATTGCAGTGCTTCTGTGAATAAAGAAAAAACATGAAATTAATAATATTATAAGGAATAAAAATACAGTTTGTTTTCTTAACCATGCGACAAAAGTTTTAAAAAGAGCTTGAAAAACATCTGAAAATGACTTTTTAAATCCTTAACCGTAGTAACTGGTCAACATTTTTACAAACAGGAAAATGGTATAGGTCCAAGGTTATTTGTAAATGATATATGTTCAAACATTTAAATGTGAATAAGTATACTTCATAAATGTTTACAAAGAAAAGGTAAAATTGTTTATAATCTGTGAGATAATGCTTGGCAAATCCACCCATAACTAAGCCACATTACGTGTGCTTCTGCTTTATTAGCATATTTAAAAGTTTGATAAGGAGCTTCAAGCCATGCCTAAGTGCCTAATGAACAATTTAAAGCTGTGACCAAAGTGTTTGATTGTCAGGGACATGTGGATGACCACTGACATTGAGCAAAAGGCTTTTACCAGGCCTGAGCCTCAGGAGACCACTCAGAAGCATTACGAAGATTTAGTCTCCCCCTCAGCCTTTAACCTCTTCCCATAAACAATGCCAAATGTGGCTTTCCAGGGCACTGCATCTCACACTGGCCAGCCAGATTGAGCCCGGTCCCCATGTGACCGACTGCCCAGACCACTTTAGTGCATTAAGGGGATGCATGGCTTAAAGCCATAATGACCTATTCATCAGAAATCACTCAATAGTTCGTAAAAAAATATGGATCTCAAGAACCCCCAGTGAATGTGTGCACACTGTAAAATCACGGTAAGTTCAAGGTACTCAAAACATCTGGGAAAATAGATTACCTAAAACATTTAAGTAAACCGGTTAGATTTTTTTTTTTATGAAACCAAAGATTCATTGTTGAATATTACAGTAGTTATCATGAGACTATCATGTGATAATTTCACTAAACATTTCATTCATTCATTCATTCATTCATTCATTTTCCTTCGGCTTAGACCCTTTATTCATCAGGAGTTGCCAGGGCAGAATGAACCGCCAACTTATCCAGCATATGTTTTACACAGCGGATGCCCTTCCAGCTGCAACCCAGTACTGGGATCACTGAACATTTATAAACAATAAAATAAATTCCATCCTATCAGCAGGCTCTTCACAACAATGGCAACCCTACAAAACTTCACCATTACATGAACGCATATAAATATCCATATAACAGAAAATTAAACAAAACACATCTCTCACAATATTATTCTTCTGCCAAAACACATAAAATAACACTTGCTTCAATGCTTACTCTCATTATACAGTCTGACGCCAAGCCTGGTAGAGATTACTAGAATTTTTAAAAACGTAATACAGTTTAATACAATATAATTGCAAGTTCAATAAACTTTTTATATAATAAGTTCATATTACTGAACTTTCACTTAAATTTGAGTTAAATTCATTTAATTTAATTAATTTAAATGGTTAAGTTTTGCGGCGCGGTGGCTCAGTGGGTAGCGCTGTCGCCTCATAGCAAGAAGGTCGTTGGTTCGAGCCTCGGCTGTGTCAGTTGACATTTCTGTGTGGAGTTTGCATGTTCTCCCCATGTTCACGTGGGTTTCCTCCGGGTGCTCCAGTTTCCCCCACAGTCCAAAGACATGCGCTATAGGTGAATTGGGTAAGCTAAATTGTCCGTAGTGTATGTGTGTGAATGGGAATGTATGGGTGTTTCCCAGTGATGGGTTGCAGCTGGAAGGGCATCCGCTGCGTAAAACATATGTTGGATAAGTTGGCGGTTCATTCCGCTGTGGCGACCCCGTATTAATAAAGGGATTAAGCCGAAAAGAAAATGAATGAATGAATGAATGGTTTAGTTTTAGTTTTTTTTTTCAGTTTGGGACAATGACTAAAAAATATATTATTATGAATAAATTAAGTTTCTCCTGAACTTTATATTCATCACTGAATTCTAAAACAAAAATAATCATGGTTCTCTCGAAAAATACTAAGCAGCAACATTTTTAGCAATAATAATAATCATCGTCATCATCATCTGTAATATTCTGTAAAATATATTACAATAGAAAACAGTTACAGTTTAGTAATATTACATAATATTACAATTTAACTGCATTCTTAATCAAATAAAGGCAGCTTGCTGTGCATAACAGACTTCTTTCAAAAACCACAAACATTTTACTGCCCCCAAACTGTTTTAATCCATTTTGTAAACAAGTAAATGCAGCCACACACTTTTAAATAGGTCTGCACAATACTGGAAACAAATCTGACATTGCAATTTTTTTTTTCTCTGCGATATATATTATGACAAGAATACAATTTTACCAGATGGCTTAAATAACTCTATTTGTAAAGTCTATATACTATTTTTTATAAATATATTTTTATATAAATTATTAGATGCATATAATAAACAAACTACAGTCGTAAATAAACTGGGAAGTCTAACAGTATTCAGGTAGATACATTGAATGATTAAATGCAAAATAACACTGCAAATGGTACAATTTCTTGTGCCTGAATGCTTTAAACTCTTAAAATGCTCACACAATCAAAACACATTACAAAACATTAACATAACATTAAAAACACATACACATGTGCTTGGACCTGTGGTTCCTGGTCAACTATGATCCCAACTCAACATTACATATCTTGCAATGTGACTATTGCAGATAGACACATTGCGATATTGATGCAGAAACCAGACATATTGTACACATCCCTACTTTTAAACAATAGTGTTTGTGTTTCTAGTGGTGCTGTTGAGAATCTGCTGACGGAATCAAAAGCGATTGTAGAAACAGGATATGAAGTTAAATGAGATGTTACAGTAGATACCGGAATAAGCCCACTGCTTCATCTCACTGTCCAGTTCTGGCAGACAGAAAGCCCTAAGGTTGATTTACTGAGACAAAACCTCCCTGACTACACAGCTGAGTGAACAGACACAACACAAAGTTCAGCTCCTACCCAACAGCCAATGGGCAAAAACACAGACACCATGCCACAAAAGACCGTACTGAGCACAGGAACCGCAAAGTGCCATAAAACCCCCACTATTATGAAAAAATGAAAAGAAAAGAAAAAAAAAAGAAAAAAAAAATGCGCCTGTCCATGCTCTTGATGCTCATAACACAAAAGGACAAACAGCATCAGGAACACCGATCCTACTGGATACGATAATACTTCACGAGCAAAATGCTTTTCAAGAGAATGACACTTCAGTGCAATCCTGCACCGCTCCGTTTCACAAGTGTCTTTTAAATATTATTCAAATTACAGCAGGACATTGTCAGTTCTGTTTTCATCTTGTTTACCAACATCTCATCTTCCCTGCGGACAAAGATCTGAACTACAATCCAATAGCTTCTTAAATAGCAGTCTGAATCATGCACTGCATTGTGAAGGTAATACTGTGTTTCTTTCAATTAGAGTTCAGACTCAATATATGGATATGAGATGTGAAAAACACCCCTGACACCGTACTTACAGCATCAAGTGGTGATATTCTCAAATTTAGCAGTATATAGTATGGATTCATCTTCTAATTGAGTTTACTAGTGAATTGGCTATGAATGCAGTTAGACAAAACGCTCTTGGACTGTTACACAAGAATATTACACAAAACCTGGGTGTAAAAGAGGTGGGTGTGGAAAAAGCCAGGAATATATTTGCTGATGTGTGTTATTACACTCCCAAGTTTAGCATCTGTGTCAGGTGACTAAGTGTTAATGTATGTCTATATATATGTCTATATATATATATATATATATATATATATATATATATATATACACACATATATACACACACAAGCATGTTTGTGTCAAGCAAGCAGCCAGATTGCCTCACAATGTTCTTTGACACAGCGGGGAAGAATGTAAATGATAAATCCACAAAAAAAAGCCCTATGATAAGGAGATTTGTGCTTGGAAATGGGCATTCGATTTTGTTCGATGTGTGATGTAATTTGAATGGAAAAATGAAGACAGGGTGGGGCAGAGTAGCCCCTGCCCTTTTAAAAAAACAGCCAATAGCATTTTGTTTTTATCATACTGTAGCTTTGCCAGTAAGAGTAGTTGAGCTCAAGTGCTTATAGCAATGTTATCTTTAAGTGGGCAAGGCATGTCAGATACTAGAGAACATTTGATTGCTGAAAATATTTGATGAGAAAGTGAAGCATGAAGTGCAATAAATATGATTTTGTCACTGTTTTGCAGCACACTTGCTTATAGATATCCTTAAGACTGACATACTGATGCTATCATCTTAAAACATTGCTAGTCTAAGGGTGTTTTCACACCTGCCTTATTTAGTTCAGTTGAATTGCTCTAGAATTCGTTTTCCCTCTTGGTGCGGTTCGTTTGGGCAGGTGTGAATATAGTAATCGCACTTGAGTGCGCACCAAAAGCGGACTAAAAAAAGCGTACCGAGACCTCATTGAAGAGGTGGTCTCAGTACGCTTTCAAACGAAACCTGGAGCGGTTCGTTTGTGGTGAGAACATGATCCGAAATAAGACAGACCCAACCGCAAAAAGTACTGAGCCTTTTTGGACTAATCCAGCTGTCGTAGTCCGATGCACTGTCCCATCTTATGGGGTGTGGAGGAAAAATATTTGTTGACAGCGCTTTACCAACAATTTTAAACAGAGAGAGAGGGAAAAACATTACCTGATGGATCATTGGTAATATTTCCGGAAGATGACCATGTCGCAGTTTAGCTAAATTAATTTATGCCTCCTCCTGAAGTGATTTGTTATGCGCCTTTGCCATGTGCAATGCATTAAAACATTGTTTTCCAGCCGCAGCCGCGCTTCATTCACGAAATGTATCATTTGTCTAAAGTGATGTATACAAACTATATGGTATACTATGACCAGGGATACAATCAGCCAGCACAGTCATCCCTACATAGTAAAAGGCGCCATTTTGTGTCTACTGGTTTGTTTACTTGTGGGAGTTCCATTGGCCTTTTCCGCACGTTAATTCTGACCAATCGAAAAAGCAGTTTAGGAAATACGTTCAATAACATCTGGCCAATGAGTGATGTGGATTTTGTCACATGATGCATTTTGGTTCTTTTCAACTGGTTCGGACCAAAGCAATCAGTGTGGTGTGAAAAGGACCCAAAAATGGCAGAAAAATGCTACAATGTATCATTTATAGCCCTGAACTGAACCACAGATGTGAAAGCACCCTAAAATGCCTTCTTTGCTCACATTGTAACACAAACTGATTAAAACAAAAAGTTTGCACACATGCCATGATGACAATTATTTAGTGTTTCTGTTATTGAAATAATAAAAAAGACACCAGAAAGCAAGTAAGCAAATCACTTGAAGAATGAGAGACGGACAAGCAGACATGAGAAGGAAAAAATGCTGAATTTAGCCCTGAAATAATTTGAAAGCCCTCCCTGAGCATGGCAATCTGTTATAACCGAGACACATTCGAATGGTTCACACTCCTTGACAAAACTGCATAATTTGATCCCAAGTCAGTGCTTAAAAATGCTTTCTGTGGTGCTTAAAATTTGTGCTGACACATCACAGAAAAAGTCAATACTGAGAAAGAAAGCAAACTGAGAGGATATTAACTAGAATAGACTGGAGCAAAACCTTCAGAGAACTTCTAGATAATGCTAGAGGTATCATTCATCCTTACCTGAAGGCCTCTCCGCCTTAATATACTGGAGTCATCCATTTTTCTGTCTTATGTCTGGATCCCAACTTTAGTGAAGCTGTCCCACTTTCCAAATCAAGGATAGTGTCCTTTCCCCGAGATTTAACAGCACTCCATGAGGCACAAATGATCTGACAGAGACCCGGCTTTGGGTATTAGTGCTGGGAATTCGCTCTTTGCTGATGTCATTCTCATCCACAGCAAAACACTGATGCGATCATCCTATTAGATTAGCAAATGACTGTTGAACAACTTTTCACAAAGCTACAACAGTAATGTTTGTAACTTTTCTTTCCTTTTAGTGCCAGACATTCATGGGGAAATAATTCACTATTTGACAGAGTTACAAAAAGGTATTCCAAAAACTGAAAAAATTCAAGAACACAGTTCAACCTCAGGACACTGAAGGAGTCGACTGTGAGAAATTCAATACATGGCTCACATTCTTCTTCTCAGTTCAGTGTTTGCATCAGGCGGTTCAGAGAAAGGAGAGCGTTCAGAACAGCCTGTCTCAGTATCTTTGCTTCCTCGAAAGTAAGGAATGGCTGGGAAATATGCGTCTCTCTTAAACTTATTCTTCTTTCAGCCCATCACTCGGGATTCAAGAAAACACAACCTGTGCCTCTCCTTCACCTCATTCTAACACTCTCAGTCTGCAAAGATTCCCGGATATCTTTATTTCTATGGAAACTACAGTCTCTGCATAACCGGCAGACAGATAATGATAAAAATGGCACCTCGGGGGATGAAAATAGAAAAATATTCAGGGCAGCTCAGTTCTCCAGAGATGCAGAATCAGTCTTAGGCGCAAAAAAAACTGCATCAAATTGATCAAGTTACATTTAACACTCTGTGAAACCATTCATCTAGTAGCTTGATTCAAGTAATAAAGTTGTTTATCACTTGCTTCAACCAAAGAGTGGCTAAAAGTGGAAGGGCGGACGCAAGCAGAGAATATTTTCAGCCTACACACTCGAGATGATCTGGAAACAGTCAGTAGCAGCAGCAGGAGGAGAACGCAGGCACTGGCTGCCCACTGACAGCACAAGGCAAACAACAACTCCAGTCAGAGCCGCATGGCTGGATTCCATTCCCCTCGGCCGAGAGGCCTCCCTCTCTCATTCGCCAGGAAGGCAGGCGGACGACAAAAGCCGTGCTGGCAGAGCTGTCTTTTCAGTGGCAGGTGCAAACAGACGCTGCACTCACGCTGATTGCTTGTCTGCTTTTCCTTCGCATATCTTGCCGGCTTTATTCAGCTTCCTCAGCTCAGCCTGATGAACTGGACCACAGCCAAGATTGGTCTCCAGAAAACAAGCGAGATTGAAAACAAGATGAAAAATTCCACGCAGGAGGAGTGTCACTCAGAATTTCCTCATCTGCTCCCCTGTCAAAGCGGTTGAAGCGGTTGAAGCGGTCCGCTGTTTGTGAATGGGCTACCTGCCGGAGGGGCTGCAACGGCAGAGTCACATTCAATCTTGTCATTTAAATCTTCCACTTGCACATTCTTTCTATCAGTGCACATGCAGGTGGTTAAAGGAACAAAACAGCTGTATCTCTTTTCTTTGCTTGTGCTGTACATATAAGCCTTCTGTATCTTCTGTTTCTCGCTCTCTGTTCCTTGTAAGCCGTCCTCTTCCTCCTCTTCGCAGCGCCTCACTGCTGAATGCTGCTTTATCTGTCCTATCAGCCAGCAACACACCCAGTCAGCCAATCAGACACAGGCAGGCTCAGAGCTATTTGCATAATATGAATGGGGGAGCCAAAAAGCCACACCCCTTCACTCCCTTCTCTGCCATTCTGCTCACAATGCTCTGCTTTACCCCAATACATAAAAATACACATGCACACAAAAATACACATTTTCTTTTCTTACCCTACATACGGATACGACAACCGTAAAATGTCCTACCCTTCATGTCTCTACTTTTTGCTCTAATAGGATGTGTCTGTGTTTTGTACAAGGAAAATAAGTGAGTCTAATATCAGTATATTTGGTAATGACAGTCTAATGAGATTTTGCAGGGTTTTCCTTCAGTACAGTGATGCATTAGCAACGGCTGTGCTCATCTCAAGGGACTGCAAGAACAAAAGCAAGAGGAATTATCGTCCATAGGAAGAACACTGCCATTGCTGCTGCTGCTGTACGTACTATATATCTATGGGTGTGTATATTAATCACCCAAATCTTCTCCCTCTTTTTTTCTCCCTGCTTCTGACGTCACAGATGCAGCAGAACAGGCAAGATAACAAACGTAACGCATAGAAGAAAATACATGTGTATTGCAGGGTGAGAGAGAAGTGGAGAGAGGAGCTCTGTCCTCCCACACACATACACACACACAGTGAATAGCAGACATACACTCATTATATGATCAGGTGAGTATCAGAGGAAAGGCAAATTATGTGTTATTTGGATTTGGGCATGCACAGTAAGATCACTCACAAAACCATAGTAACTGTGATTGTGGTGTAAGAACACAATTAATAAACAACTCTTTTTCAGAATACTTTAAAAAATTGCTTAGTAATTTGTAATTATTCGTTTGGTTATTACTGTAACTGATGGTACAGCATGACAAATTACAAACCAAAAATAATTTTGGTAACACTTTAGTTTAATAATAATTCACACCATATACTACTGGCTTATTACCTGTCTACTATTAAGATATTAATGGTTTATTAATACTTAATAAAATGCTTTATTAAGCACTTATGAAGTATGATCTTACTGTACATTGAAATAAAGTGTCGTTAATTACACGTTAATTACAGAAATCATTTTCTTTAAATACATTCTTAAATTTTAGACACATATGGAAGGAGTTATTCTATGACATTTTCAGTTGTTTATTAATAACTGACTGCAAAGATTACAGGTTGTTGTTTGATGTTAAACTTGGCCAAATTTGACTATGCTTGTTATTCCACAAACAAATTTCCATGCAACTGTGATGTAACATATTGTAATGTGATATACTTTTTCACAGCATGTCTTAACACTTATATATTTACAGTACTGAAATCTATTATTTAATGTAAATGCACGTTTTGGACCTACATTTTTTTACCGGGTGATTCATTGAATTTCTATGGCCATTATGCATCCACACAGAACAATAGGAATTATTTTCCACTAAGAAACTGATTTTACATTATGATTATCAGTGACATCAATGGATGCACCAATAGGAAAATTTTGGCCAATAACAATAACCAATATTAATGAAATAGATGTCACAAAAGGCAAACAAATACAGTGAACAAACTTTACTTTCTATAAACTGTTCAGCTAAACAAGCAATATAGATCAGTCAATCAACCTTTTACAGGCACTCAAAGATACAGAGCCAGATTTATCACATCTAAGTTCAAGGGTTAGTGGTCAAGTCAAGGACCAGAGAGGTAACATGGCCCACTGATACAGGGCTTATCAGTGACAACTGTTCCCTGAAAAGAGGGCGCTATCTCATGTGGTTACCCAGTAACTGAAAAATTTCCAGCTAGCCAAAGGTGTGAGAATGAGGCATCTGCTATTGAAGGGAGCCTGCAGTAGTAAACATGCATCATAAACATCTTCAGCAATGCCTGAAGGGCAAAATATTGGGTTCCGTTTTTTTAGGTGAAGTTAGCATGCAGTAGCAAAAGCAGATTTATTTCTTTGTTTACGTTTGTACTTTTCATTTCCAGATACATGCACTTATCAACTTAGATATTGTTTATTTATTTTTATATTGTTGTGTGGGGGGGGGGGGGGGGGGGGGTTTTTTTTTTTTTTTTCTTTGGTGTTTTTTTTTTTGTTTCTTCTTTTTTTTTTTTTTTTTTTTGTAAATTATTTTTTTTTTTTTTTTTTTTTTGGGTTGTTGTTGGGGGGGGGGGGGGGGGGGGGGGGGGGGGGGGGTTGTTTTTTTGCTGTCTCCAGTAGGTTGTTTTTGTTTGGCCTCCTCTGATTCTTATTAAACTTTGAAACATCAATTTATATGGTTATTGCCTATACCTGCCTATTGAGACATCCATTATTAAAACAACAACCTCTCTCTCTTTATATGTATATAGTGATGTAACGTTACACAGAAGACACTGTTTGACACTTACATCGGTATAGAGGTCACAGTGTATTACGTGTTCGGTACAAAAGGAATAAGCAACAAATCCGAGGTACTTCCTTTTTCTTTTTAAATATATCATCTAAATTGTTTCAGAGAAGAAAACATTTTTTGCCAAATTCCATGAGAAATTTAATTTATGTTCTCTTGAACAAGGTTAATGTAAACTGTTGTACTCCCAGTACTCATGTTATAAATAAATAAGCTGGACAGTGGAGTAATAAAGCATTACGATCATTTTATGTTCATAACCTGAGTAAGTTCCACAATTTAAGAATCATATAGAATTTCAAAAAGAGGCAAATTAATTGTATGCTGTAAATATACATTACTAATGAGCCTGCATTATAACAACATCCTGCGAGGCCTCAAATAACTGTATTAAATTACAAGTTTGAGTCTGGCACTGTTACACTCAATAACCTACACCTGGGAGGCACTTCATGGCATAAAAAGCTGACGCGTGACAAATACTGACTATTCATGTAATAAGATAGTCCTGACCCAGCACACACTCCACCGACACTGCTCCCGTTTCATACGGGACACGAACCCCCACAAATCACATTCTGGGCTTCAGTCCTGAGGGACACAGTAGAAAACATCATTGATCTATGCATGATTCTAGAGACAGACAGCACGTTCACTATTATTGATCTGAAGAGGTCATCAGACAGAGCAATGGTATGAATTCTGAAGGTTACATGCTTAGGGCACGTAGGGTAAAAGTATATGACACAGCTCACAAAAAAAGTAATTGAAAAACATCAATATTAACAGTACAACAAATCTCAATGTGTAGTATGTAGATGTATGTTAAAAAATGATCACAATGATAACTATATTAGAATCCACACAAACTTATGTTTAGTTAGAGGAGTTCACTGCGGTTTCTCTATCTATTTTAAAAGAACACTCAGTAAACAGTTGAGTTTTAGCAATTTTTGAATCTATTCAGCTGATCTCCGGGTCTGGCGGGAGCATTTTTAGCTTAGCTTAGCATAGGTCATTGAATCAGATTAGACCATTAGCATCTCGCTCAAAAATAACCAAAGAGTTTTGTTAACACTCCTATTTAAAGCTTGACTCTTCTGTAGTTACACTGTGTACCAAGACCAACAGAAAATGAAAAGTTGCTATTTTCTATGCTGATATGTCTAGGAACTATATTCTCATCCTGGCGTAATAATCAAGAAACTTTGCTGTCCTACCATGGCTACAGCAGCGCTATGATATTATGCAGCACCTGATAATAGTCTCCAAATAGGTAACAGCGCTGCATAATGTAACTACAGAAGAGTCAAGCTTTAGATAGGAAAAGTATCAAAACTTTTTGTTCATTTTTGAGCGAGATGCTAATGGTCTAATCTGATTCAATGATCTATGCTAAGCTAAGCTAAAAGTGCTCCTGCCAGACCTGGAGATTGGCCGAATGGAATAAAAAATGGTAAAGCTCAACTGTTTAACTCCAGTAGAGCTGTAAAGTGAGCCTATTTCCAATCAAACTGAAGTGTTTCTTTAAAGTCAGATGGATTTCTATAGATTACATCTTTCCTGTTTGTTGTTTTAAGTTACTGTTGTAGTATACAGTCACATTAAAATTTGCTCTAAAAGAATAAAACTTTATGGGTTTAGTTTACGTGTATACCGGGTCATCTGTCATCATGGTTGCCTTGCTAATGGTCAACAACAACATTATAGACATGTTAATTTACTTTTATTTTAAGAATTGTGTTCTATTCTATTTAAATTATTAAGAGTTTGCACTCATTGGTCCTACACTGCCTATTGATCAAGTGGTTAATATGCTTCATTGGCTAACACTGGATATATGAATGCTGAAGTTTGCAAGGCAAGCACATCAAATGAATAAAACCTATTTTTCAGTGGCATGTTTGATTTATAGATTTTGTAAGGCTATTTTAAATGGATTGTTTGTTAGACTAGTGAAAAAACTTCTGCTTAGACGTCAAGTCACGGTGCACATCCCTAATATATACATACATATTAAGCATTCACAGTGATTCTATCATGTCAACAAAACAGCGTGTATGTGAACTACAGTTCTCATTGAAGAGTGATGTTTTTGCGCCATTCGCTGGGCACATAATGAGCAAGTCATAGAGGGCTGAAAGCAAACCTGACAGCAGAAATGGATGCCATTAATCTAGTGCACCATTACAAATATGTGATGGATACCATAAACAAAAACATTTAGACCTACCCGAGGGAAAGAGGAAAGCAAAAATTAATTTGATGCAACATCTAGCTACAGGAAAACATTTCTGCAAATTTAATCTCGTTCCGGAGCCACCAGGGTTAGTTTGCCTACTGAGAACTAAACCGTAAATTAATGATGAAAACAGACATGAGCTCTTCATTAGCATTTAGGAAATTAAGACACACATCAAATATTAATTTAAAAGACATACAATATTACAAATAGGTCATCGACTTATTTTAGAAGAAAACAGTATAAAACTTGAGCTCTAAGTGACTACTGCTTTTCATATTATGGGCTATACTTCCAGTTTGTGAAACTTCCTATACTCCAAATACTCCATATACATGAAAATGGCTCATTCACACCGAACTTTTCTTGTAAAAACACGGTGCTCAGTAATGGGTTTTAAAAAAAGCACAGTGTAGTGCGAGATCCACATGATGCAACATTAGGAATATGATGTATTAACGGAGGCATTAGAAAAAGGAAAACAATATGTTATAAGCACTTCAAGATACATCATATAACTCCGGATATCTGGACAAAGCCACAATGAGTGCCTCCTTCGCCATGATATAAATGTAAATAAAACAGTTGTCATGCCAGCTTTCTATCATAAACAGAAGCTCACAACAGTTGCTCCGCCTCAGCGCTGTTCTGATTGGTCCGCTACTTTTGGACCTGACAGTGCTGAATTGTGCATGAAAGTTGAAAATCTTTCAACTTGACACGGCATCTAAAATACGTGGCGCTGATTTGCGTGCTGCTTCAAAAGACGCAAGATGTGAGCGTAATGGTCACACGTCTGTCTAGCGCATTTACATTGAAAAACAATATAAAAGTAGCGCATTGGAGAGGAAAAACACATTCTGTGTAAACGGCCCCTAAGAGTTACGATTGGCTGTACGTGTATTTTTATCCATGATGAAAATATTTTTTGCCATTTTAATATGACATTAAATCATATTTGTGGTCAAAGCTCTTTTGAGTTCACTGTGTTTCATTCCTCCATTATATTTTCTCTTTTGCCCATAGTGCACCTTGATCTGATGCAGAAGACGTGTCGTATCATTACAGTTGAAACCCTGAAGTCACATGGAATGTTTTGACAATGTTTTTTCATAAACATCTCAGGATGTTTATAAATACTGCATGTAGAGGACGAGGAAACTCTCTGATTTCATCTAAAATATCTTTATTTGTGTTCTGAATATGAACGAAGATCTAAGGGCATTAGAACGACATGAGGGTGAGTAATTAATAACAGAATTGTAATTTTTGGGTGAACTAAACCTTTAATATTTGATGGATGAAAAGTGAAGCGAGTAATGACAGAGTAAGAAAAAAGTATATTTTTTATAAACACTGATTGTTTACAGCTTATCATCACTTCAGCTCCCTTTTAATGTCAGAGATGTCATCAGATGCCACTGAAGAGGTTAAGAAGGGCTTGTTGATGGCAGGTTTTGATCAGAGAGCTGATCAGACTGCAGTCGAGAAGGCTATCGAGGGCTCATGTCTCAAAGTGTCTGTGAAGAGCAGAAATGGGTTGCTTCCAAGAAACAGCATTGTCAGGGGCTAATAAAAATGAATTGCTGAGCAAGCTTCAGGCCCCAAAAAAAACACATAAGCAATCTTTTTTAACTTACCGGGCAAAGTCATGGGCAAGTGTTTGTACAGAATATGAATGCTTACGAAGGACTGTAGGACTAAATAGAAAATGGTCCTGAAATTACTAAACATCCTATATATCAAAATGTTCTGTAAACTTACATGGGGTGGGGGGCACTGATTAGCATGGCAACCCACAGTAATTAGTTGTCAACAGAAAACTGCTGAATTAGATTTTCCATCTACAAGTTCAGAAAGATTGCATATTGAGGTGTAGTTGATCAAAATCAATGTCCAATGAGTTGAGAAAAATATCTGTTGGATTTATTTTTGTCTTTAATGTCCTTCTATTTAGGATACATTAAACTGATCAACAGTGATGGTAATTTATACATTTTAAAAAGCTTTTAACTTGAGAAGAAAAGTTTAAGCACTAAGGGTTATTAAGATTATCTGATTTTAAGTTATTTAAAAATGGTCAGTTATTTTAAATTGCCATAATATTTTACAGTATTACTCTTATTACAATTATATTATAATATTAACTGTATGTATGGCTGCCAATGTGACTACATCAATGTGATGATGATACAGCGGCCCTAGGTAGGAACCATACTGGGATGCTATGCTGAAATAATCGCATATTACACAAATCAACTTTAATAACGTCATTCATGTGCACAACTCATGCGCATTGTCATTGAGCAGAAATTAAACAAACAAGATTCTGCAAGATCCACAATGATGAAGCATTTTCAACAAGCATAGAGAACATCAAGATAGAAGTGTGATAAACTACTTTATCTCACTACTACACACAATCTTGTCATTCAAAAGCGGTCAATCCAGCCCCTCAAGGAAACAGATAAAGTAAGGACAGTTGTTGAAAAAAGCCAATGAAGAGTTGACAGAGATGGCATCTTATTGGTAAAAAATAAGAATGGAAAGTATGTTGACAGAAAAGCTAGTGAATATACAACAGATATAGTAGATATATCTGTTTTTATGAGCATTTTGTCAAAAAGTATTTGCCAGTACAAGCTCCAAAGCATCTTGTTCCTCGCCAAACGCACGGTAATTAAGGTTTAGCCTACTTTTTCCACAGAAAAATTAGGTTTCAATAAAGCATTGAGATTATGATGTTTTTGAGTAGTAGTCATTGAGCAAGACATTCTCTTAGAACCCCATTAAGCTACAAAACTTGATTTATAAACAAATAAACATGCATCAAAATATATATGTTGAGAAAAACAACGAGTGCTGCTAGGATTATCTATTTTTCTAGACCAAAACCTGTAGCAACCTGAGTTACCATTCTACCATTCTTTATTGTAAATCAGATGTATTGTGTGACAGAGAATATAACAGAAATAACTATTTGTGATTTATTGTGAAGTTTTTAATGTCTTGAAAAAATGTGGTTGCTAAAAAAAGAGGCTAAATTAAGCTATGAAAAAAGACGAGAGTATTAAGGGCGCATGACCACTGAAAGCATTATTTCCTGAGCTTTTTTTTCAGTCATTGTCAACAGAAGCGTCACATTTTTTGAAAATTCTGAATGTAAGCTTTTGTCTCATATAAAGCATAAAAATACCATACTATGTTTGCAATTATTTAAGAAATATTCTAAGTTAACATACTTGTTTATCTAAAAAACAATGTTGTCACAAAGACTTTTATTCTCTTTTTTTTTATGTGCATTCCATGTCAGAATGTCTGTATTTTGGTCTGTGTAACTCCACCTACTGCCACTTTACCCAATTATATTTTGGCTAACCGGGTTGCCTTGGCATTTCAGTCTTAAAGGCTCCTTCAATGTATGTGGGCACTGCCAAAAATGTGACCTCCGGAGGACCATATCGCAACCTCCTAAACGAGACACAGATTAATGAGATATGTATTAAGTCAGAAACAATACATATAACATAAACATTAGCTGAAAAGCTTACAGTTTAAGGCTTGATTACCATCAGGTATGCTCGTTTCTGTAGGAGTCATCAATCTGGCAACCTGTTTGGCTGTCAGGGGAGAGGTTGAATAAAAATGAAGCTTTCCAGTATTTTGAATTGGACAGCAATGTCAATCCTAAACTGCACATTTAAACACCAGCAGCGAAGCAAGGTGCTGAGTTTGTGTTTTACACACAGTGTTGAGCACTTGCTGTTTTTTAAATGCTCCGACTTCTGAACAAGGATGCACAAGCCAATGTTTTAAGATGAGCGCTGCTGTTTTCAGCTTGATAAAATGCTTTAGTGGACACGTATATTTAGGAACATTTAGGAAACCAAAATGATGTTAAACTTAGCCAACAAAAACAAACACTGCAGCATTCTACAACCACGTAATTTAACTGCCTATTCATGTACATTAAAAAGAATAATGAAGGGACTCTCTGAGCACATGTAGAGATTTCTCGGGATGATCGACCATATGCCTATATTGTAACATCTGCCGGGTTCACAGTGAGGTTAAAAGCACAGTTAGTTGATCCGCAAACTCTATATATGCTCAGGGTAGGCATGTTGCAAGTTTTCAGTCGCTTGCATCACTTTTCCAATCTTGTAGCCATTGCAAAACACGATCACTTTACCGCTCTCAGACCTGAACTGGGAGTTTTATCACTAGATAAGCACTTTCTTCAGGGATGTTCTTGGCTTTGGTAAGCAGCCAGTCAGACCATCAATACCAGACTTCATCCACCATCAGACAGGCTCATCTATCATTTGCTCATGATATAAAGACAACTTATTCACCTCTGCTGACTACTGAATGCACAAGGCCAGGGGTATAATGATATAGGAGTTGCAGTTTGTTGGTGATAAATCAAGTTCACTGCTCTGAGTGACTGATCCTTGCCAGCACTTTTGTCACAGTGGCTTTAGGAGCAGATTAAGGGTATATTTACACTACAACGATGTAGCTAAAAACGGAAAGGTTTTTCCCTTGCATTTTGAAAAGTTTAACATCTATGCGACAATGTTTTCAATACAATCTGCATTTACACGTATCTGCGAAAATGGCCAAAAATGCTGTATTACATATGTCAGGCTAGTATTTGCCGTTGTCACCTTGTTAGTACACAGTACCTGTAGAGAAATGATGATGTACCTTGTCCCAATAATGACCATTTCGCTTTGAATCTTCTTGCTAATACACAGCCTAAATAAAAAGTCAAATTACGCGAATGAAATACTCATGAGCTTTTTATGATAGAAAGGCACTTACAAAAAGAATAGCTGTGTAGGAGTTTGCACGGACCATTGACAAATATGAAAAACATTTATTACATAATACCATGACTGACCAATACATACCCAGCATTCAAAAAAATCTATCATTGCAAGTTTACATTTGTTTTTAGCTAAAGTAAAGTACAACCAACATCTGAGCTCTCAGGTAAAGCAAAAAAACAATACTGTATGTACCCTCAGAGCTTAAATACCAACTCCTGACTGGAGAGCTTAGTGTCTCGGGGTGCTAGCCAGAAATAGGCTGGAGAACGAACACCTCTAAATGAATGTCTGGAGGCCAGAAAACCTTGCTGGCAGGAAAATGCATCCACATTAAATCTGTAGCAGTGAAGAAAATGCAATAATTATTAATGGCTTAGAGCGCGAGTCAATAGCAGCCTGTAGGACACTGATGGATTGGCACAGTTTATCTAATGATCTTTTAAAAATATATAAACACACAGCAAAACAAAACACATATATATAAAAGAATGGGAGGTAATAGGATCTCTGAGGATGAACAGATCAATACAGCTCAAATAGCCATGCTGGAAACCGTGATGGGTCAAGATCATGGGGAAGAGAAGAAAGGCAATACATCAGACATACAAATGACACTGAGTCTACAAAGAGATCCATAGAGTATAGATTATTCTCTAGATATCAATTCTATACAAAGGCTGAACATAAGGGGAAAAAAATGAAATGTGAATAGCCAACTCAACTTAAAGCATTGATTCAGTCTGATTTCAGCACACATTGCCGCAGGTGGGCAACCCTAGTCGAAAAATAAAAAACAATTGCATCAGATTATCTGACAACTTTAATAGATGTTTTAAGGGAAAACAACTCTCAGACCGAAACATCTGACATTTCCATCAAAGCAAAAATGCCCCATGAGGGACTTCAGGCAAAAAAAAAAAAACTTCTGTCTATGCATTTATGGGAAGCTGAAGGTAGTTCTCCATTATTGTGATAAATGAGATGCCTTTTAGCACAAGAACAATCATGACAGACAACCAATACAAGTGAATCACCCAGACAAAGTATGATGTCATTTTATTGGATGTTTAATAGCTCTCTCTTAATTAAAGCTCCATGTATAAATCACATTTATAGATAAATCGCAGTGTATTCTAAAACTCCTACGTGTGCAGACATTTATGTTGAGGCAGAAAAGCATGTTTTTACAGCTCAAGTCAACGAAACCCGTGCTCCTACAATACCAAATTCACTGAACGCCCAAATTAAATGATCTTGACCCAGAAGTCAGGCAGCATAAAATTTGTTCTATTACAAACACAAAAACATAATCATAAAATTACTGATTGAATATACCGCAGTCTGGGAGGTAGACGGTAGTCTTTTTCTTGCTCCTACCTCATTATAGAAGATGGAGCAACACAACCAAATCTGTCATTATGACATATTTCCCCTCTCTTTATATTTCTTCAAAGAAAAAGCTTCACAGAGATGCGTTTATTTCTTACTGCAACGTTTAATTTTTCAACATAGCACTTTTCCTCTGGCTGAATAGCAGAATTATGTTTGTGCATAAGTGCCGGGAGGGTCATAAATGAAAAAGCAGAGCTTGTTTGTCTTATTGTCAGATTTTTTTTTGGTTTCTTGATTAGACATTGGGCTTGTAAATGGTGTGAAATCTTGGCTGTGAAAGTGTGAGACGGTAGTTTCCATGAGGCGTCTCTACTATTGCACTAACCGCAGATCTGCTTCCACACAACTAAATTAAACCAGCAGCGTATGACATGGGACTGACATCAACCACAATGGCACTGTTTATTGTGCAGATTACAAATATCAAACAATTTGTCCCACTGGAGCGAGCTTATTTGCATTATTCTTCCAGTGGTGTTCAATGAGACGGGGGGCTGGCTGCTGTATTGACAGACGGTCAGATGCTACAAGCGGGTTAATTAAAAGGGAGACATCCGTTCCTCTCTGGCTGATCCAGACTTGACTCAATCAATCGTTGTTCAAACTCAATAACTGTTTTTCTGGCCCATCAATTCCTGTCTGAGTGTATCTGATCAAAAAGGGAAGGAGCTGGACATGGCCTTAGTGTATTTAAGCCCTTTTTTATCTAAACTCCAGGAACCATGATGAATAATGAATGAGGGTGTCAGCTGAAATAACAGGGTCAGCAGTATGCTTAGAAACTTGCCTTTTGTCTTCTACAATAATCAGAAAAGCGTGACTTGTATTGTATTTTATTGTATTACATTGGGCATCTGAAG
>CAIGQV010019356.1:16905565-16967421 GCA_903798115.1 Danio jaintianensis | reverse complement strand
CATAATTTTAATCATTGTATTTTTCATTTTTTGAAGAGCTTTCACTTGATTTTCTGTGTAATTGTAAAAATCATCTCATCTCATCTCATTTATAAATTACAGCCCTTTAAGTTTGGATAGTCAACAGAATATATGTCAAATCACCACAATGCATGTTTAAAGTATAAATAGTTGCATTCACTTTTAAGACATCTTGTAATATCAGTCCCCAACGCATCTGTTGTGACAATATCACATATGATGAATATTTACATCATAAAGTTCATGGATGTTCCTTCAGCAGATATAACAACTCATAAACATGAGAATGTATAGACAGATCTTTTGTATTTTTATGTCAGTGAAACTGTCAGACTGTAATATATTTATTTTTAAAAATATTTAAAAATCTATATCTGAGGCCTTTTTTCATTTATTATAATTAAACCTCCCTTTTAGCCATTTAGCTGATAAAAGATCCAGTCATAATAATATTTCTATACTATATGCCTTAAGCTTTGACACCTTGACTACCTGCTTAATAAACACCAGTGTTTGCAAAAGTGAAGTCAGCAACAATAAAACTACAACAAAGATCCACACATTCATAAATACAATACATGTACAGCAATATCATTCACCCAGCCAACCAAGGTTAGCAAAACTCAGACAAGCAAAGGCCTCAGGCACAGACAATCATCTGCCGACATCATCTGCTTTGTGCAAGGAAACCACCTCTAAGGCAAAGTCCCTGTTTAACAAATGTTAACAGATGTATATATATTAAAAGCCAGCTGCATACCTCGAAACCAGACACACACACACACCATATACTCAAGCCTTTTACCACAAGAGTGCAAACTCTGCGCATGCTATGACACATTGTCCATGTAGTAAACACACAGAGATCCTTGAACAGATGGGCTGAGAGATCAGCAGGTGAGCTGAAACAGACATCGCATCTTGCCTTAAGGCACAAATACAGTCCACCGCTGACAGCAATTAAACTGCCTCCCTGAGCACCAGCTAATGCATTTCAAATCAAGCTCTCACAAAAAAAATATCAAGCATGCTATTAGAGTTCATAAACACTTTATATAACACTTGTTTTAATTGAACCACGCACTAAATGAGCTTCATACTTTAAATGCATTAAGGAACAAGGTTGCAATAAGGGCAACAACAAAAGCAAATGTATGGCGACAATGGTGGAGAGAAGAGAATACTATAAGACTGACTCGTAGAACTTGTTTTGCCACTTGAGAGGAAAGAATACTACTTTCACTTTCAAAACTGACAAAACAAGACAGCTGAAGACCTAACCCCTTTGTCTGAGATGAAATGAAGAGCGTGTGATATTTAGGCTGATATGGAATCGTAGCCTCATTGGGAGGTTGGGAATAAAGAGAAGTGTCAACTGATAGGGCTGTCATGAAATATAAATGGCGAAATAATACTCTATTGTTGTTATTATTATTTCACAGACTACTAATCACATTTCTTTTCTTCAGTAAAATAAAAAAAAATCTAGTAAAAAAAGAATCTGTTGCTATTGGTACAAGAATTGCAATAGCAAAAAAAGTAAATGAACAGCAGTAGTAAACAGGATATACAGTATATCCAGAAAGATATGTTCAGAAATGTCAGTAAAAAAAATTTTTTTTTTTTTTTTTTTAAGTCTCTTTATGCTCAACTATAAAATTTACATTGACAATACACAATTGAATTCCCTCAGTGTCACAAAAGTAACAAAAAAATTGCTTTTCCCCCTGAGCTGTACAGTACAGTACATCGCGGCTTGCACCAGTTTGCATTTAGTACCACTTAAAGCGGGTGAGATTATCAGAATCAGAATCAGAATCGGTTTTTATTGCCAAGTGTGCTTACACACACACGGAATTTGTTTTGGCTACAGAAGCTTCCAGTGTACATAAAGTGACAATAGTTATACATAAAGTCACTATAGTTGTACCACATCTACAGCAAAGACTTATTAAAAAACTTTTTCAATCTGGGTCGTCCCATCCAGATCTCTCTGGATCCACTCTTTAGCTACCAAATAATATCTAGACCTCTTCTACTGACCACGATGCTGATATTTCATGTATCTTGTGGTGGTATGAAATGATTTAGTCGTGCAAACCATTACAGCAGTGGCTGCTGCTGAATATTTAAATATAGCAGGGTTGGTGTCTTGTGTTGCAAATCCAATGAAGCTGATAGTGATGATTCTTTTAGACCAATCGGTGATCAGCAGTGTGTATACCACATTATGGTAATATGGCTCACTTGGAACCTTACTCGAGGTGGTACTAAATAAAAAAGTGGAGTGGAGAAGCCCCCAAAGGTGAGCCATACCGAAGTGAATCACACAATACGAAAAAGCACCTAAAGTCTTGTACTACTATGAAGAACACTCAGGTTTTTTGTTTTTTTAAAATCATCATTAATCCTCATTTTTGGTATGTATGAAGGGCAGCTGCCTCTGCATACTAAGCTAAAAGAGAAAAAGCATTTGTTAAAAACAGTTCCACTCTCCAACTTCTGCCATTCGAGACAAGTTTAAGAACTGCATAACACTGGGATTTCACACAAAATGTTTTATGTATTATTATTTGCACCTGTCAATCTCAGAGTCTGTCAAGTAATACCCTGACCGTAGAACAAGGACCAAAGAGCATACAATATATAATCCCCATATTGTTAATTAAGGTACCTGCAGAAAATTCACAGCACAAACCATCAAAGTCTCTTGCACTCTTGCTCAGCTCAAAACACAAAGAAGAGGGATTTTTCTTCAGGAATGTGACTCGTTTAAGTCCTCCAGCAGCACTGGAGCTCATGGTCCTTGAGGAACAGACCTGAGAATAAGCCAAACAGGAACAAGAGAGCTTGCAAAAAAACAAAGCGAAAACCTCGTCAGACAATTATTTTTGGAAAATGAGTTGCCAGAAGCCAAAAGTGATGTTGTGCTGTGTTTATTGATTCTGTGCTCCAAATGTGCACTGATCTCAAGCAGACACGTTTAATTTTTCATATGCATCTTAATTGCTATCTGGACTCAGTCAACCAGAATCTCACTGTGGGGAGGAAGAAAGACAAAAGGGCTGTGGCGAGTCCTGTGGAGACCTGGGTAATTAACTCAATTTGGATCAGCTCATTTGAAAGAGCAGCCGATGTAACCAGCCTCAATCAAATGCTTACAATTTTCAACAAAAAACATAAACAACTCTTAACTACTCATAATAGACATATAAGCTTGGAATTTGTAAATATGAATTTTAATGTCTAACCAAGTATTCAGAACCAGCTTATAATTACAAGGTCCAAAGCGGTCATTTTAGCTAAAGAACTAGTGATATTCTGTCCAATTAAATTTTGAATTCTTCCTCGGTTTGAGTTTTAAAAGGTCACAGCTTTGACAAATGAGGATAAGAACATGTTAGAGGGAAAAATACAGCAGGAGGAGGTGATGACAGCACAGACAGTGAGAAGAAGGAAGAGGATACTAGAAATTAATCACACTTTTGAAGAGAGTCTGTTCTTGTGCCTTTTTAAAGAAGCTGAGAATAAGATTTTATAAGGTTATGATGACAAATAAGGACAAATGCTTTTTGAGAGACAAAAAAAAATTACATTAATAATAAATCAGTAGCCATATTTTATCCACCTTTTTTAAGCACATTTTGGAACACTGCATAAAAATTGGTTAATAGAAATGCCAATAGGTGCATACATTTAGAAAATGCGCATGAAAAACTTGACACAAAACTGAGTAGGATAAACATTTTAAATATGAAAAAAAAAATTCATAAATTATAATGTATACACATTTGTTGAGTGAATTCCATTAAAAAGGTCAGATTTTATTTTTTGACATGAACATGGTGGGACGGCATTGGAACCAGTCACACTGGACAATATCTGAAATGCTGTTTTGGTCATTCTAAAATCCCTTGGCTAAACTTCGTCATCAAAGTGGTTTGGTATTATTACCTCCAGAACTGACTTGAGCATCTGCACTCTCAAAGAGCGGTCTCAGACCTCCAAAAGCCACTGCACGTTCATTGTGTTTCATCTTCATCTTCTGAGGCGCAAGTCATTTATTATATAAGAAAAAGGTTCCACAGTGGCTTCTCCTTCGCTGCAAATTCCATTTGTCTTTTAGATATTTAGAGGAGGGCGACACGGTGGCTCAGTGGTTACACAGCAAGAAGGTAGCTGGTTCGAGTCCCGGCTGGGTCAGATGGCATTTCTGTGTGGAGTTTGCATGTTCTCCCTGTGTTGGCGTGGGTTTCCTCCGGGTGCTCCGGTTTCCCCCACAGTCCAAAGACATGCGCTATATGTGAATTGAATAAACTTAATTGGCCGTAGTGTATGTGTGTAAATGAGTGTGTATGGATGTTTCCCAGTACTGGGTTGCAGCTGGAAGGGCATTCGCTGTGTAAAACATATGCTGGATAAGTTGGCGGTTCATTCCGCTGTGGCGACCCCTGATGATTAAAGGGACTAAGCCAAAGGAAAATGAATGAATATTTACAGTCAGTTTATCAAGAAGTGACAATTTTGTTTTATTTAATATTGGATGTATTGGAAACGCTTCTTTATTCCTAAATGTTTTATGCGATATTCCAGCTTGCACATAAGTTTAATTTGCATCTTTGGATAGAAACATAGCTATTGTGTCTTTTACATAAAAAAATGGTTTCCAGTAAAGAGCTGATTCAAGAACACCAAGAACAAAACTACTGGTGAATTCACAACTTGTAGGTGAATTTGATGTGAGTCATGGTTTGGTTTTATGGATTATAGATTTTTTGACATGCAGGCAGCAGAGTCTCATGTTGAATGGAGTGTTGTCAGACATGCTCTTTACGTCAATAGGATCTCCACAGGGTTGGGTACTATCCTTAATTCTTTCTATATTGTACACAAATGAATGTCGCAGCACTAAGGACAATTGCCATATAATCAAATATGCTGATGACAGTTTTTTTTATCCTTGTTAACAAACACAGATTGTAAGGACAGCGATAATCATAATGAGTTCTTTAAGTGGTGCAAAGAAGCTGAACTACAACTGAATATTACTAAAACTAAAGAGATGGTAAATGATTTTAGAAAAAATAACAGTGGAGGTGAAACCTGTGTATTTAAATGAAAAACAAGTTGAAAGGGTACAGGAGTATAAGTATCTTGGCACAATCTTTGATACCACATTAAAGTTCCAGCAGAACTCTGTCACTAAGAAAGTGCATCAAATGTATGCATGTTCTTACCGGATTCTTTCGAAGTACAAAAGTATTTACTGAGAACTTTTTATACTACCTATATTGAGAGTATAGTAAACTTTTCCTTTTTATGCTGGTTCTCCTCACTTTCCGTTAGAGACAAAAATCGCCTTAAGAGCTTAGTCAAGACTTGCTGCAAGACTATTGGTATGCCTCTGCGGAGTCTAGCAGAGCTACATGAACAGCAAATGATAAGGAAAATTTAAAGTGTGATAGGAGATGACTCTCATCCTCTCAAGCCTTTTTTTTGTACTGTTGCCCTCTGGAAGAAGGTTCAGAAGCATCAAATGCTCTTCTAATAGATATAAATTCATCTTTGTTCCAGAGGGCATAAGACTTTATAACCTTACATTTTAGCAAGTTTTACATTTTTAATATACAGCTTTTTGCTTGTTGCTGCTGGTTTTAGTAGTATTATTAATAATTAGGAAGTTATTATGAAGCATGCTGGATAGTGTATTTTTTATATTTAAATATTTTTTTTCTGTATGCGTTTGTTGTGTCATGATGCTACTGCCCAAATTTAATTGCCTCTAGTGGGATTAATAAAGTTGTTAAACTTACTTAATCTTACAGCAGCTAATCTATAGAGTGTGTATGGATGTTTCTCAGTACTGGGTTGCAGCTGGAAGGGTATCCGCTGTGTAAAACATGTGCTGGATAAGTTGGCGGTTCAATCCGCTGTGGCGACCCCTAATGAATAAAGAAAAATGAATGAATGAAAAATAATCTATAAAAGCTGTAGTCGTGATTAAAATTGTGTAAAACAGTACTCAATGGGACTAGCATGCAACACTCAGAAAATGTTGATAACGTAACTTTCCAAAATGTAATCATAATGCAGGTTAAGCAGGCTCAGGACATCCTCTCTTACATAAGACACAGACAGGACACATTTAGGACTTCTGACTGTTATATCTCTTTGAGGGAAATGCTGTAACCCTGTTCTAGCCTCAATGCTTTCTTCAGGATATAGGCTAAGTGTAGCTATCCTCAGTTTCTGACCCAAGGCGAGACCGGGTACATCCAGTCTACTTTTGGAGATGAATTATGGATGTGTCCTGCTGGCTCGACAGGTGAAGTTATTGAGGGCAGTGAAGAGAAAAGTAACTGTGTTTTGGATGCATGATTCCTCTTCCTGTTTCTCTCTCTCTCTTTGCTGCTTGCTGAATGCTTAACGTTAATAACAAAGAGTGAGTCAGCATCACTGCAGTGATAAGGACGATGGGGACTGTGTGTTTTCTCTATTTCTTTTAAATCTTTTGGGATTTTCTGCATTACAGATTGCACACTGGTGATTTCAGTCATTTGTATAAGTTTCATATATGTTTTTGGATATACACTGACATTTGCAATAGTGGTCAAATGTTAAATTTTGTTAAGAATAAAATAAAATAAAAATAACATTTTAAATGTTATGGCTGATGCTGATACAAGATAACTACACAATTTACTTTGAAGAACACCAACATGAATAACAAAAAAAATAATAACAACTGCTGCAATTATGATTAAGTTAATTGCAAACAAGGCATAGTGTAACAGTTTTCATCTTCATTCAGACACTTTCTATATAAACCAAATCTATAAATAAATGGCAAATATTAGTCTAAATCATGGCTGACTCTTAACAGAGACTTTAGAAAGTACATCCAGATTATTTATAAATGAAATAAAGTGTAACACGAAATTTGGTTGAATAGACCTGCCTTATGGATAAAATAGACTATCACTGCAACTGACGTATCGGTTTCTGTACTCTGTGTTTTTTTCATATTTTTAAACGATAATTTCAAGAAAAACATTAGTGTGCGCAGATCTAGGAGATTCTTGAAGGCAGGTGCTCGATCACGCCAAACAAAATCATACTGCCACTTTAGGTCTCAAAAGGCAATTTTAATAGGGCAATGTTTCAACCTACATGCTCTTCATCAGGTCACCATGATAATTAAAATTATCATTTCAAACATGAAATGTATCGTCAGCTAGCTTAGTTAAAAGCTTTGAAAAATGTAATGTTTTCAAATTCAAAAAACCGCATGACCAAAAAAAATACATTTCAAAGATGTCCGCCAAAGGCAATAGTTTGCCTTAATGAGAGTAGTAATCATTTTCTATAATTC
Source organism: Danio jaintianensis (assembly GCA_903798115.1). NCBI lineage: Eukaryota > Metazoa > Chordata > Actinopteri > Cypriniformes > Danionidae > Danio > Danio jaintianensis. The sequence continues at coordinate 16,960,028 of CAIGQV010019356.1, read as the reverse complement.
ATTCACTCATTATTTTATCATTAACAGTTTAACTTTTATAAAACACAACTGTTATCTAAAGACTGCCTTTTAGATGTTTAGTAAAAAAAATGGTAATCACATCTTGCTTGATGCCTTTAAATGTCAGTTGAGCTGTCAATGCTACTAGCTCTTGCATAAAAATTATATTTATTCCTTCTGCCTGCCAGACATTATAGAAACATGCATTGCAAATAGCACTGTGAGATTTAGATCAAACATTTAAGAGCATTAAATTCATTTTTTTTCCCTCCCTCTAGGTACACTGAGACATTTACTTTCATTATTTTTCATCATGCATCACGATCAGGATCTGGGGCCAAATGCAGGGAACATCAGATTGAAAGTCTGAACATAGAACCAGAAGGTGCATAGCAAAAAGCAAAAACAACTGTCAGACCCAGATAAAGAAAACAAGCAGAGAGTGTAAATACTGTGGGAACAAAGCTAAGAGCAGAGAAACAAAAAGACAGATCCCAGCAGCCTCTACCGCTGCCATGAGTGTCGTCACCTTGGGTTGGTTGGCAGCACAGTGGAGGTCTTTCAAGTAATTATTCATATTTGCCTTTTGAATTTTTAATCCTGTACATAGACGCTCACTTAGGTTGTTTGTGACCTCGATGATGAGAGTTCTGGTCTTTTGTTTTTCTTTGTCTTCTTTGCGTGTGTTTTAAAACCGAATGCCTTCTGGGTAAGTTTTCAAATTCCAACCACCAAAAATAACCGATCAAGTACAGGAGAGAGCAATGTAAACCGATTTCACTTTCACTTTAAAAGATTAAAGTGACAGAGGATTGACTTTGTGTGCTGCAGCTACTTATGCGGGCCTCTGACTGCTTATAAAAGCTCCATTAACCACACTGATGACCAGATTCCCTGTGAGGGAAAAACAAATCAACAATTAAAATATACAAGCGCTGCATAATTTAAGCCTGGTTTACTTTAAAGACACTTAAACTGCTTTATCTTCATTTCTTTTACTCATAAAGTACAATTTTAGATTTTTATGGTGAACCAGATGTTAAATCCCAATATAATATTTAGACATAAAAACATAATTAAAACACAAAAACTAAACAAAACGTCCGAATAACAATATCACCTACACTGCTAAAACAACCTCACACTCATCCACCCGCCTATATGCAAATAAAATGCAAATATCACAATATGTTAATGCCACTGTTCACTTATTCAAGTCTCACTGCCATCTCACTTTACACTGAACACCAAAGGGTGAAAACAAAACAACCTTATTCTTCCATGAATGTGTGCATTTAAAAGATATGATTCAGTTTTCTGCAGTCTAATCCTTTAAAAAAACAAGTGTGATTACATAAAATGCTGTGGACATATATAAAAAAAAACTTAACAGCAGAAAAGGAATCTGCATTTTTTCATTGCAAAATCTCCTGACATCTTGTCTTCCCTCTAGCATAAACTCTTCTAAAGCACACGTCTGCCACGTTTAATATGTCAGATCATGTAGGCATGAAGGCACTGTACCAAAAAAAAAAAAACTCATTGTACACATCTGAAGTTGATCAACTGTGGAACTAATCCATAATTTGTTTATCAATAATTTATTTTCTTATTGAGCTGATCAAGATAACATTATAATAACATAATATAATAAAAAAAAAAAATAATAATAAAAAAAAGGTACGGCTGCCCATATATTGGGAATCTCTACAAAATATTCAATTGTCCATACCTTGCTATTTTTTGCTAGTTAGTAATGTAATGTAATGAATTACCTACTAATTGTGACTACTAACTACTAATTGTAAATTGATTGTTAGTAATGAAATCTGAATCCTGAATATTTTTAGATTTTCTTTAGGTCACAAGTTAAAGGGATAGTTCACCCAAAATTAAAATTCTGTTTGCCCTTTCTTGCTTCTGTTAAAACACCATAAAAAGCATTTTTTTTTTAGCATTTTTATTGAAGAATGTTGGAAATGTTGAATTTCATAGTATTTGCTGTTCATACTCTGAATGTTGATGGCTGCTGGTTTCCAACATTCTTCAGAATATCTTATTGTGTGTTGAACAGAAGAAAGAAATGAATAAAAGTTTTGAACCAGTTATGGTGTGAGTAATTGCTGCGTAAACTATCCCTTTAAACACCTTTCATAATCAGAAAAGTATGCGCATAATATAAAAATACAATGAAACACTAGTACAATGTACACACATGCACTTTTTACTGCTAGCTATATGGTGTCAACACCAGACCTTTGTTTCACAGTCAGGAAAAAAAAGAAGACAATAAAGGTGGCAACCAAAGATCAAAGCAAAATCAAGTGTTCAAATCCTTGTTTTAACTCAAAAACTATTTAAACCAAGATTAAAATTAGATTAAAAACAAAAATTGCTTATGAGTTTCAGAGAGAAAACACGCAGACAGTTGACAAAGATGTACAGTGTTTTTCCAGTATACATGCTCACTGTCAAATGGAGTACGCTATATAAGGCTGAGTATTCAACTGTGCAGATGCAATAAGATTCAAGGAAACAAAGTGAAAAATATACTTTGGGCTTTATGTCCTTGGTTTAAATCCCTTAGCCCAATGAGCAATTTTAATTCCAGCACCTTGTCAACTCCTTGTGGGTATCTCTATGGCAGAATAATTCTTATGAAAACTGATCAGATGAATTACTTTGCATAATCAGTAACGGTTCACATCACAAATATCACACACACAAAAAAACTGGGCATGCACAAAATACACACACACAGAGCTCCATGCCTGTAGTTGGAAGGTAAACACCATCTGCCTGTCCTGCATGGTTCCCTTAAAATCACTCCAACCCCTCTTCTGTCTCTCCCACGACTCACATAATAAAAGCACCACAAGCAGCTCCCCTGGCACCTCACAGACCAGATCTGAGGATTAGGAACTATATCACCAAAGGACAAACCAACCCTGGGTCATTTCTTTCACCACACTCCTATGTATAAGAATAAGAAGAGACATGTTTACAAAATGAATGTATTCGCTAACAATAACTAAGAATGAACAATATATGCACATCATTTATTAGTCAGAGTTCAACATTCACTAATGCATTACTAAAATCTCCTGTGCATTAAAGAGTTAACAAAATTAACAATGAATGTCTTTCTTTTAATTAACTAATGCTAACAATATAGAATAAATAGTGTAATAAATGCATTGTTCATTATTTGCTGAAGTTAGTAAACGCATTGACTAGCATTGACAAATATAACATTATTGTTAAGTCCAAACGCAGTGATAAAAATATACTTAAAAAAATAAATCAGTAAGTTATATTTCCATTAGCAATTTCCTGGAAGCTGCTTTAATTAATCAAATAAATTGCGCAGATATCAAAATGAATCACTTCCTTTTAAAAACTCAATATACTCCCACATCGAGATGGATTTCATGTTTAAGATGATGCTCGCTCAGTGCACTTATGAATTTATCATCAAATGATTATTTGTCATCCGAAACAGTGATGAATTCGATCCAAACCAGCAGATATTCAAATTATATTTGAGATATGTTGATTTAGCAGATAAACCAAACTTAATACCATCCTTACTGGCATACAATCTTGAAGAAGAAGCCTTGTGACTTTAAATAATTGGGAACCATGTTAATATCAACCTGCTGCTGTTTGCTGGCATATAAACCCTAATAAGCAGCAATTAGTGAGTCCATGGCTTCTCTTTCAACAGACAAGGCCTTTTAAAGAGGGCTTGCTGAAGCACTGGCATATTAATTAGCACTTTATTAGGACACCATGCTACATTGCAATGGTGAGTACATTATTCATCCATAAACATAAGGGCTGAGATAATCGCACATGTGTAGCACTTTACCCATTCAAGATTTTTGATGCTTAGTTCTACACCAGTGGTCAGGCAGAATATGGGCAATGCTGCCACCTTATGGTGAGAAACATCCATGAGAATTACAGAACTCTCGAGAATTATATTCAATGATTATTTCTTTATAATTAATATACAAGCCGGGAGCAAATCTGTTGAAAAAACATGGCAGGCTAAAATGCCTGTCAGACATTTATAGATTTGGCCCCTGTTTGCTTGGTGACAGATGGGCTGGTATAAGTATTTCATAAACTGCTGATCTACTGGGATTTGCATGCCCTCTGGTTTTTACAAAGAAAAGCTCTGTTGGGGGAAAAATATCTTGCTGATGTCAGAGAAGAATGGTCAGACAAGTTCAAGCTAAAAGAAAAATCAAGAACGACCCATTCAACTATGCAGAAGAGCATCCTTTGTTAATCTTCTGAAGGAGAGCAAACTGGTTCACATACTATCAGCTAAGAACAGCAAACAGTTTGACAAAATAAGATTGGAAAAAGGTTTTCTGGTTTGATAAGTCTCAATTTCTGCCAGAACATTCAGATTATAGGGTCAGAATTCAGTGTACACATCATGAAAGCATGAATCCATCATGTCTTGTATTAATGGTTCAGGATGCTGGTGTATCAACTGATGCCTATGTGCCAACTGAGCATCATTTAAACATCACAGCCTACCTAATAAGTATGGTTCATCACTGGTGTGTCATAATCTCATGTACAGTTGACAAATGTGCAGAATCTGTGATGCTCTCATGTCAATACGGACCAAAATCCTAAAGAATTGGTTCTAGCACATTGATGAATCTACGCCACCAAGAACTGGCCATCCCCAAGACTACTAATAAGTTTTTACTACCACATATAAAGTAAGCAAATAGATGCTTCAGAGGATTAAATGTTGAAATTAAGTGTTGCTTAATTGTGCTTTTTGCACAAGATTAAAATGGAGAGATCAATTAGCGCTTAATGCTCTGTTCTTATTGATTATAAAAGGGTTTCGGTTTTGTCTGCATTTTTGGAAGGTTACCGTTTTGCTGGAGAATACAGCCTGTAGTTTGTTTAGGGATGGGTCTAGAAAGGTCAAGACTAAATACTGCTTATTGTAAAAGCAATAACTGCAGTCCTTAATGCAACTGCACAGTCGTGGCCAAAAGGTTTGAGAATTACATATTGAAATTGGAAAATTTCCTGCTTAAGTTTTTATAATAGCAATTTTCATATACTCCAGAATGTTATGAAGAGTGATCAGATGAATTGCATAGTCCTTCTTTGCCATGAAAATTAACTTAATCCTGAAAAAAACTTTCCACTGCATTTCATTGCTGTCATTAAAGGACCTGCTGAGATCATTTCAGTAATCGTCTTGTTAACTCAGGTGAGAATGTTGACGAGCACAAGGCTGGAGATCATTATGTCAGGCTGATTGGGTTAGAATGGCAGACTTGACATGTTAAAAGGAGGGTGATGCTTGAAATCATTGTTCTTCCATCGTTAACCATGGTGACCTGCAAAGAAACGCGTGCAGTCATCATTGCGTTGCATAAAAATGGCTTCACAGGCAAGGATATTGTGGCTACTAAGATTGCACCTAAATCAACAATTTATAGGATCATCAAGAACTTCAAGGAAAGAGGTTCAATTCTTGTTAAGAAGGCTTCAGGGCGTCCAAGAAAGTCCAGCAAGCGGCAGGATCGTCTCCTAAAGAGGATTCAGCTGCGGGATCGGAGTGCCACCAGTGCAGAGCTTGCTCAGGAATGGCAGCAGGCAGGTGTGAGCGCATCTGCACACACAGTGAGGCAAAGACTTTTGGAAGATGGCCTGGTGTCAAGAAGGGCAGCAAAGAAGCCACTTCTCTCCAAAAAAAACATCAGGGACAGATTGATCTTCTGCAAAAAGTATGGCGAATGGACTGCTGAGGACTGGGGCAAAGTCATATTCTCCGATGAAGCCCCTTTCCGATTGTTTGGGGCATCTGGAAAAAGCCTTGTCCAGAGAAGAAAAGGTGAGCGCTACCATCAGTCCTGTGTCATGCCAACAGTAAAGCATCCTGAGACCATTCCTGTGTGGGGAGTGGGAGTGGGCTCACTCACAATTTTGCCCAAAAACACAGCCGTGAATAAAAAATGGTACCAAAACACCCTCCAACAGCAACTTCTTCCAACAATCCAACAACAGTTTGGTGAAGAACTATGCATTTTCCAGCACGATGGAGCACCGCGCCATAAGGCAAAAGTGATATCTAAGTGGCTCGAGGACCAAAACGTTGAAATTTTGGGTCCATGGCCTGGAAACTCCCCAGATCTTAATCCCATTGAGAACTTGTGGTCAATCCTCAAGAGGCGGGTGGACAAACAAAAACCCACTAATCCTGACAAACTCCAAGAAGTGATTATGAAAGAATGGGTTGCTATCAGTCAGGATTTGGCCCAGAAGTTGATTGAGAGCATGCACAGTCGAATTGCAGAGGTCCTAAAAAAGAAGGGCCAACACTGCAAATACTGACTCTTTGCATAAATGTCATCTAATTGTTGATAAAAGCCTTTGAAACGTATGAAGTGCTTGTAATTATATTTCAGTACATCACAGAAACAACTGAAACAAAGAACTGAAACATGACTGTAGGCTGTCTATGGACAACTGAACCACTTTATTTACCCAAGTAACACTTACTTGCTTAAGGCAATCGGTTTGTATGGTTAAATAAGCAAACCAGAATCAAGTAATTGTTCAAGTAAATTCAGAGTTAAATAAATGTTACATTAGTTAGTAAGGATTTAAGTTTTTAAGTAGGGTTAACTAATTAACAGTGGTATGCACATAATTTCTACATTATAGCTGGTGTGAATCAAACAATAAATGTATGATAAATTAAAGGGAGACTTCAGCTAAAAATGAAAAATCCTAACATGTTTAAGTTTCTTTCTTCTTTTGAACACACAAAAAAATATATTCTAAAAAATGTTGAAAACCGAAACACATTGACTTCTATGGCTACTGCTTTACAACTTTTTTCCAACAAAAAAAAGAAAGTCACAAAGGTTTCAAACTACTCGAGGGTGAGTAAATTTGTAATTTTGGGTTAATTTATTCTTTTAGGGCAAACAATGTCCAACACAGTGCTAGCAAGCATAGCTAATAAAGTGGTGGCTGAGTGTCTAATATTTCATTTTTATTATCAAAATTTATATTAAATTATAAAAGGTGAAATAGGTGATCGTTTGTAATAAATGTATTTATATGTATTTTAATATTCTAAGGAAGGTGTAGGACCAAGAAAAGTTCGTCCAATCAAAACAGATAAGCTGTTCTTCAGATAGAGAATGGCAGGCAAACATCAACAACCTACCATTTTTTTAATGTCAAATTTAGTATTGTAATTATTGTTTATAAAGTTAAAGTAGTAAAGTAGTCATTTTGACTAATGCGCGTTAATGAGGGGTGGCTTTGGATGGTGATTTGCAGGGTGGGATGTAGGCTTTCAGTGCTTTTTCCAAGATCTCCCATTGCACCTTTAATTAGACATCCCTTTCGGCATTTTCCCCTCAGTGGTGTAGTACTAGCCATGGACAGCAGATGTAGCTATGGCTCTAAGCTTTAGACAACTCAAAATCCCTGTAAACACTTGTTTATACACGACTTCATCAGACAATGTTGTACTGCTGGAATTAACACACATTAATTATATTATTTAAAGTCCTCTCCTGTATAAGACCATCCCCAACTATTGATCTTTTTTGCCTATTGCAGTTGTTTAGATATACAATGAAAACAAGAATCAATACAACATAAATGGAAATATGTTTCCACCTCAGAGGTAATTCATAAGAAGTGAATTTGCATTTGTTTGTTGCTGTATTCCCATCACGCATCATCAGTCACATCAGTGGAACATTCAGTCCTAAGGTTATGTCAATGTGACATCTTGTTCAGAGGTGTAAACAGGATCCAAAATTCAATGGGAGGTGAACTAATGTTTACATTTTTGGCCACATGTAACACACTGGTTGCCACAGTTCTTAATGGAAAAAAATATATGCTACATATATTTATCTGAATTAGGCTATCATTCTTAAAAATCAATTTAAACTATGTTGCAGATGATTTTTGAATTACTTCAAATAAAATAATTATTAGTCTATTAAATTTTTTAGACTACACACTCAATATTTTCTGGGAAAAAAAGATCTGGAAAAAGTTATCTATGCTTTTCTCACATCTCACCTGAACTATTGTAATTCATTATATGTTGATCTTCAACAATCTTCACTGGGACAGTTGCAGTTGTTTCAGAACGCGGTGGCTAGACTGGTAACATGCACCAAAAAAACATTTGCCTCTATTTTAAGTCCAGTCTTAAGACAAATTTTTATTCTATTGCTTGCCTAGTCTATTAATCTATTAAGTTGATTAGTCTATTTACTTATATTGTTTTTTATTCCGTTTTTTTAGATTGTGTTGTATTGCTTTAGTTCAGAACTTTGTCAGTGTAAAACTGAAGAATGTGCTTCATAAATAAATGTAACTTTACTTACTATCAAACTCACTTTTTACTTGTATTTGTTACATTATCATGTGCATCTGTTGTGTTGAACGAAAACAGACAGAGAGAGTGTGTGGTTCTCATGCACTCACCAGTCCCGCAGTGAGAGAGGGGGCAGACTGGCCAAACGACTGACTCCTCATGCGGACCAGGTTATTGGGTTCCCCTGTGTGCTGCTGCCAGGCCAGCTGACTCACTCCTCCATGCATACTGCTGGACAGAGGCAGAAGCTGCTTTCCTGCGGCACACAGAACAAGCCAGAGTCACGACATGGTTTGTATGTACTTCTTGTACTGAGCAAAATTCTGCAATTTACCAGAGCAATACATGCAAGCACATTTGTGACATTGATCATAAATTGGTCATATGTATCCAGGACCTAAAAATAAAATATTGCTGCATCTGCTAACAGCCAAAAGCTTGCAAAAACTGATTGGCAACGAATATTTTTTTAATTTGCTATTAAAACTGTATGTAAATTATTTCATTTAAAAAAAAAATGATAAATTGTGATAACACGTCTAATTGTAATATTATTATTATTTACCTTTTTATTATTTATTATTAGTATTATTATTATTATTAAAGTGATATTTGTTTAATTTATATCATATTGTATTTTTTTATAAAAATTTATTTTTAATAAAATGCTATATTATTTAAATATGAATAATACATTACACAATTAATGTTTATGCTTTTTCAACGTTAAACTCCACAGCTTTTGTTTTTAAGGAGAAATGCAGGAAAACTTGCAAAGATGTTTGATGCTTGATGATATTTTAAGTCACTCAAACTCACAGCACAGCTTTTGAGTTTTAAACAGTCCAATACACTGAAAACACTGTCATGAGCTGCTCACATAAAAAATGACAGTGCTGTGCATCAAATTATATATTTATACAATTACACAAACTCTTTGCAATGTAATACACTAAACCACTTTACATGTTCAGGTTTGTTTGCTTGCTCGCATTTGGCACTTGGTAAGTGTTCATTTCTCTCCATGTATATTCAAGTGATAATATGTAATTTATATATAATATCTTACAAGTACTGCAATATTCCATAAAAATGAGAACTATGAATTTTGATTTCATGGTGACTTTAAAATCAATCATCAGAATGTCTTACCAGTGAGGATGCCAGCCATGCTGCTGCGTCGGCCTCTGCTGTCATCCTGACTGAGCTGCCGCTGCAGTTTGGTTTTTCCTGCGGCAGGAGACAGGTCTGGGTTACTCAGCTTCCTGAACAGCAGGGGAGGCGGCGCTGGCAGCTCCTGTTCAAACACACGCAGATTGAGAGTTTATTTCCTATTTTCAAGGACAAACAATAATATGCAACTGTTTTTAGAAATGCCTAAAAAGAGACAATCGAACTTCAGAATATATAGTTTAGGTAAACAGAAAAAGACACAGATGGAAGTTTGTATTGGTTGTAACACCCAATAAGTCCAGAGAATCAATTTAAAAGCAATAAAATTGATTTATAAAGTGTCTGCAATGGCACTATTCACACTTAAGCACTGCACCACATTCAATACTGAAATAATCCATCTCAAAATGAAGATTTGCGGTCACACTTGGGCTGAGGAAAATAAATCTATTAACTGTGATTCTCTGTATTGATCCAGCCAACTGTGAATGTTGCTCGTTTTATTTAGTTTATGAAATATTCTACACATTTGTTTCATTTTAAATCTCTAGCTGGAGCTCAGAAAAATAATCAATTCTTGGTAAGTCATTAACAATTTTGAATTGATCTTCATTTAGTTAGAGGCAAAAAATACACTACTTATTAGGGATGGCTACTGAGAACAGTTTTTACCGTAATTGGGTCAATATCGAAGTACTGATAAGCTTCAGAAAAAATGGTACTGGTAATAAATCTCAATTCTCGCACTGCTTTATCTCCGTATACTTCAGTGTTAAAGGAACACTCCACTTAAAAAAAAAAAAAAAGGCTCCCAAGATTGAAAACAGTCAAGTTTTACTATTTTTGAATCTATTCAGCCAATCTCTGGCTAGCTTAGCTTAGCATAAATCACTGAAGCAAATTAGATCATTAGCATCTTGCTCAAAAATGACCAAAGAGTTTCAATACTTTTCCTATTTAAGGCTTGACTTTTGTAGACTCATCACATACTAAGACCAACGGAAAATGAAAAGTTTTTAGTAACTGTACTCTCATTTTGATGTAATAATCAGGGAACTTTGCTGCCATACCATGGCTGCAGCAGGCACAATGAAATTATGCAACACGCTCCATTTGCCAGCAGATGGTCACATTGACTTGACTTTCTTTATTGTCCACAAGTGGAAATTAGCTGTGAAAGTTAGCTGGGGACTATTTTCAGATAATGTGTAATATTGCGCCTGCTGCACCCATGGTATGGCAGCAAAGTTCCTTGATTATTTGCAAAAATAAGAGTATAGTTCCAAGCCATATCGTCATATTGCACACAGCCCTATTACAGGTATTACAAATTGCTGTTAAAAATAAAATAAAATAAAAAAATAAACAGCTGTAAAGTTCAACAGGCATAAAATAATTCTGAAATTGTGGACATTTTTGACACCTTTTTGTCTTTTTCCATCAAATTATAGATAATAGTATTGATAACAGAACCAATAATAGCAGTAACGATAAGCAGTATCAGTATCAATAAAATGTAAACAATATCCATCCCTACTGCTGATCAAGTTTAGGTTAGACAAATTTTTGAACAAGAACCACCCAAGTGTAAATGCAAGTGTTTATTTATATTTTAAAAATTATTCTACACATTTGTTCAATTGTAAATCCCAAACTTGAGCTGACTATTCTCATTAACAATTGATCCATAAATTCAATATTAATTTAGATAGCACAATTGCTTATACATCCAGGACAGAAAATATTGTGGGAAAAGAACCATATAAATGTGAATGTTGTCAGGTCTTAGTTTATAATGAATTTCTACACATTTTCTTTCAAACTACAAGTTGAACACAAAAGGTCACAATGTTCCATAAAAACAGTGTTTTAAACAAACAAATACCCAACAACTTTTTTGCATTTAAATAGCAGAATAAATCAATAAGAAAAAAGCTCAATCAAGAATCAAATTGTAATTTAATCTTGCATAAAACAAATCCCAGTTCTAGCCAAAACACCTGCAACTGTTCTTTCCTTGGCATGTATTTTTCCATCACTACATTAACAACCACTAAAAAGTCAAAAACAAAGTCAAGCTGTCATCAACACAGAAGTGATGCAGACAGGAAAACAGAACAATCAAATGTTAATGGTAAAAAAAAAAATGCAGCCCCAAAATGAGAGCCAAATAATTTTCTTTCATGACGCCTGCAGATTCATTCATACTCCTTGTGTTCTCCATCAGGATGGGAAACAGACGTTGCCATGGAAATCTGGCAAGCGCCATGTGCTGGTCACATCCTCTCCGTGGTGTCACGAAATTCCAGAAACATCTGGAAGGCCTGTTTGTATCAAACGCACAGCACTCATAAAACCACACCATGAGCCCTCAAAAGCACAAAGCCTCAAAGCAAACAAACGTCAGCGTTGTCACTAGCGCACACACATATAAAAGGGAAAAAATGAATAATGCACCAGTGACCACTGAAGACATATCCAAAAAAATAACCAGGAAGAAAACAAAGAGCTTGAACACAAGCTTCATGATCACACTCAAGTCATTCACTAGCTTTCAAAAGACGGGAGTCAAGAAGGGTTTTTTTGTTTGCTTGTTTTTATTATAATTAATATTTTAATTGAATGCATTTAACTGAAACAAGAGAAGGGCAAATTTTTTAAATATAATTTTAATGTCTTTTTTTTTTTTAAATGTCTTTGGATCCTGAAAATAATCATTGTTTCTACCAAAAATGTAATAAATAATGAAAGTTTTTACAATTATTATTGTTATATGGAAAACGTCAGGTGGCATCTTACAGGCAGCGTATTACTATATATATTTAATACAGCTCTAAAGTTTTTACTGTCACAGATGTATATTACCATATTATAATATTGTAACATTTCTTCATTTTTGTCAGGAGGTCAGCAAAGTTTGTATATGAAGTCAGTGTGTCAATATTTCCTTAACAATTTTACCCATTTTTTAAGTAATGGTAAATTTTCTTCTTATAGTTCACACTATTTTTATTCCCATGTACTATTACTACTATTAACTATTAGGTACGATTTTAGACAACCCCTTAAAACATGATGGCAATTATCATCAGCATAACTGTTTAACCGTAAACTTACAGCAGCCAAAAGAAACATTAAGAAGCAACAGATTTTTTTGCATCACATCAGAAACACAATCCCTTAAATCCCTTACCTTCCGCATGGCTGAATGCTTTCTCTTTGTTTTGTACAGTGTACAGAAGCAAAGATTTGAATTGGTCATTGAATTGCAGAACTGATTTACCACCAACACTCTCCTTAGGAATGCTAAATCAGTCACATGCTATCAGTCCCTAAAGTGCAGCTAAATTTGCAGAAAGCACACACAGCTATAGCCAAATAAGCAAGTGAAAAGTCCATCAATGACAGGCTTGTAGAAAAGATGCAGCCGTTCAGAATCCTGCCTGAGAAAACATCATTAGGTTTCATGGTTGAGGCTGGGTGACCATGACGCAAGCCTGGAGTCCCCAGGCTAATGAGCTGAGGATCAGAGACACAGGTGAACACACGTGAGAAACAGGTCTGAGAGAAACACTCTCACCTGCCACGAGACATGAGCTGCAGGCTTAAGCATTAACTCCAGCACTTCGGTCAGTGGATAATTACTACGGTTGGAAAAAGCAGTAGAATGTCAAATAACTAGTATTATGACTGGCAGCTGTAAAATGAACTCAAGCGTGTTTGCACATGGCTTAGTGATAACAGCTTGGAAGAAAGTAGAATCATTTTAAAAAGTATCATTGCACAAATGACAACTCTGTGATGTTCAACAACAAAAAACAAACAAACATAGGACTCACTTTCTTCTATTGTTTTTTTTTTTGTTTGTTTTGTTGTTGTTTTTTTGGAAAAATATTCCCTTCCAGCACAACCGCAGTATTTGCTTCTGTGTACAGTCAGTACCATTAAAGTTTTATGGTCGGTGAGGCTGTTAATTTGATCAAAATTATAGTAAAACTATTACGAATGTAAAACACTACTAAAATGTAAAAACTGTTTAAAAAAAAAAAAAAAGAAAAATGTAAACATTCCCTGAGATGTGAAAATTATTACACAAGTTAGCAATGTTCATGTTAAAAGCTAATATAATATAAGAAATATAGAGAATGTTACAACGCATGCTACACATTATGTGCAAAAGGGTTAAAATTCACATGACATTCTAACATTGTAACATTAAGATTTAAAAACAAAAATATTTTATTCACCAAGCTACTTTGATTACAGTTACTAAAAATGCACTTACTTCAAACATATCAACATATGCCACATTTATTACTTAACAGCAAATAACTTCATATTCATGTACACTGTTAGACATTTTATTGTATTTTTGCAGGGTCCTACCATAATTTAATTTTACAGTAAAATAGCCCGCAACTTCTTTTTATAGTAAAATGCCCTTTCCCACATTTTAATTGTTAATTTGTTTAATTTAACAGTATGACAATTTTTACAGTACTTTTACTGTCATTTATTTACAGTTTAAACTAGCAGTTCAAAAACTCTATTTTTAGTATTTACTGTTAAATTTAATAAATTCCAAACAAGTCACAATTTTTATTTTCATTAACTGTCTCATTTTTGTCTTCAACTACAGTAACAGTATACTTGATTACTTTGATTACAGTAGAATACAGTAAAAATTCCTAATTTAAAAGTTTTAAAATGACCCACAATGCAACGCATATTACAGTAGTGAACTGTAAAGAATGTATGTGGTATTTTACTGGGCGTTTTTGCAGTAAATAACTATAAAAGTGTGGCAAAGTCTAACAGTATACAATTTTGTTATGCCGATATGCACCGATATGGATTTTTTTGCCGATATTGATAACCGACAACTCTTAAGATTTAGAGGCCGATAACCGATATAGTCGCCGATAAATATAAATATTTAAAAAATTTATATTTTTATACGTAAACAACTGATTTTATTTAAAAAAACTTCATAAAAGTTTGAACTGATCTTATGAACTAAATAGCCTACTCAAAGCAACAACAAAAAAATATAATTTCAAAATTGCAAGTTGATTATTTAGACATATACTCATGATTTCACAAAAATCAGCAGGCCAAAAATAAATTATTTCCTTTTCTTTGCATAGCAAATTAACACGCAACTTGACTGTTGCATAAAAATAATAGGTTTAATAACAAAATGAAATTTAATTAACAAGTAAAATAAATATATTTTAAATAAAATGAAAATGAAAGAACTAAGAACTGAAACCAGCTCAAATGTTCTTGAATAAAACGTGTTACAGTAATGTACATTTGTACAAATATGTAATGTCCGAAAAAGCGTTTTGACAGTTCAGAGCCATTGTACAAACGAAAAGCTAAATACAGATAGTATTATTTTATAAAATGCAGCATCCCATTTACCGTTTTAGATTCTTTTGAACACATGTAGCTGCTGCTTGTCAATCAGACAACGCTTCTATGTTCGTTCTTACTGTCAATTGCGGGAAAAATTATAGATGAAAGGTTTATGATAAACTACAGGAACTGTGATGCACGTGCACGCGAAGCGGAGTCAGATTTGTCCTAGGAGTCAGATTTTGATATAACACCTGAGCATTGAGCACTGACTATGTATGTGCGTGCTGATAGCCATCACGTGAGCTCGTTATAATCATTATAAAGATGCCGATCAAACTGAATACAATCTTACATCAACAACACATGCCAAGGCGAGTTAATAATAACAAATAATCATATTAGATTACAAACAACCCAACGAGTTGTTCAGCACGTGTGCATCGCTAATATTATGTTTACACATGTAATAATTTTCCTGAGGCGATTTAAACCAAAATACACAATGACACTCTATCAAACATATCTACAACGATAAGGAATATGGTTACTTACTGAGTTATTAACACACAGCAATACCACACAAAGAAAGGACGGACTTTGAAGGAATAAACAACGTGAGGAAAGCTCCATTATAATGCACTGGACAAAGTTCGACCCACGCATGCGCGAAGCAGGAAGTTTTGTACAATTACGTAATCTATCGGCTTAAAGATATCGGCCTAATTTTGACATCTGACCAATAATGATAACATTAAAAATAGCATTTATCGGCCGATAATGATATGGCCGTCGATATATCGTGCATCCCTAAATTTTTGCACTCCTAATGCACAGTGCCTGTTGTGCACACATTGTTGGTGCTCAGGAAAATGTTTTGAAAGCTTTGAGACGTTTCAGAAGGCTCATGCAAAATGGTAAGATTAATGAGTTTCTAACACTTACAGATGAAGAATTTTTGTGTAAAACATAAGTTAAACTTTGCGTTTCTTGCAGTAGTAGTAGTTGGGACAGGAAGCAAAATTAGAGAAGGGGGGCAGAAACATGAAAGGTCTGCAAGCCGGGATTCAAACTCGGGACGGCCAAAGTGCAGTTGCACTACATGTTGGCACACTGCCCACAAGGCTATAAGTGTCTACAAGTTACTTTACAGCCCTTAAGATAAAACAAGACTCATATTTAGGACAAATTGGATTATGCACTTTACCCACAACAACTCATTCTGTGTCCTCCTCAATTTTTCAGATGCATTTATATTAAATTATTGTCATCAACATAAATGGTCATAGCATGTTATTTATAAACAATATATCGATATATCATGAAAACCCGAAGGACCGCACAGCTCTATACA
The DNA here is from genome assembly GCA_903798115.1 of Danio jaintianensis. Classification (NCBI taxonomy): domain Eukaryota; kingdom Metazoa; phylum Chordata; class Actinopteri; order Cypriniformes; family Danionidae; genus Danio; species Danio jaintianensis. The sequence continues at coordinate 16,943,739 of CAIGQV010019356.1, read as the reverse complement.
CTTCAGCATACATTACTGTTCACTTGGTTTGGTTGACTGTGCTTTGACAGAGCATGAAAGGGAAAACTACACACTTAACTCATGACCTCAGAATCCAGGCCTTAATGACTCTCCAGTGAACGCTGGATGTTTATACCCAGCTCACGTTGCACACTTGTGGCTCGGCTAATTTCACTTGCCCAGATGTTTTTCCACAGATCTCCTCTAATCAATCTCTCCAGGCCACTCTCACATCCTGGCATTTCTCTCTATTCAGAAGCAATCAGACTGACTGATGTCACTGCTCTTGTGTCATGATGAACCTATACAGACTAGTGATGAAAACGCACTGATCGCGGATAAAAACCAAAGAAAACGCACTGGCTTATCACTAGATGCCTGACTGAGTTCAATCTGATTAACAAAGTTTAGCGAAATGTACTCAAGCAAGGGAGGATATGACATCAGGGGATTAGATAGTCAAAAAAGAGCTGAGAATTCATATATAAGATGGCTGACGTATCAAGGTTTTATGCCAAGATTTTTTTAGAAGCTTTTGTGCAGCTAATTAAAAACCATTGAAGCATAGTCGAACAGAGACATTTCACGTTTTTAGGCTTCTATCTAAAATAAAAAAATATATATTTAACAATGTATTGGCAAAAATACATCATTAGTAGTAGCAAATCCCAACAGCAGTAGGCAATTCTGGCCACTAAGAATGATCTAAAAATCTCATAAATGAAAAGGTCATTTTTTCTAAAATAATTGTGCGCCGTATACATGCAATGGATGGCATTGGCAAAATGGCATCTGTAGGCCGGTAGGAAACCTTTAGCATTGGGGAAAAAAGGTTAACTGCAGTATTTTGACCTCTAATATAATGGTGTACTCTGTGTTCATTGATCTTGTTATTGGGAAAAGCTCATTTTCAGTAAGTCTGACCACCAGTCAATTAGTACAACCTTCTGAAAATAATTTCAATGTTTTACATTGTTTACATTTTTTGCACTGTGAATGTGGCAGATGGTCTGTAAAAGCAGCACAAATTAATGTCAAACATAAAACAAACTTAACCAAACTCAAATTATGTCAAATGTGGTAGTAAAGCAGCAACATTGGATAATTTTTTATTCTAACACAAACACAGCTATCTTTGGCGCCACTCAGTTGATTGGAATGAAATGTCACTGCAATATACTGTATGCTATGTTGTAGGGCTGCAAAATATATCATTTCAGCATCGATATCGCAATGTGCAAGTCTGCAATAGTCACATCGCAGGGATCTGCAATGTAGTTGGGATTATAGTTGACCAGATATTACAGTTACAACATAGTGGAGTAATTACAAATTTTAACCTTAGAGTGAATGTTTATTATTTGCATGTGTTTTTAGCGCCTGACTGTAAGAATTTGAAGCAAACTTAATAATAAATGAAACAATTGTAGCTTAAAGATTAATTGAATATTATATAATTATTTACTCAATTAAAATGATACAGTGATAATATTATTATTATTATAATAATAATTATTATTATTATTATACAGTTATTATTTAATTTCTGCTTCTGAATACTGTTTGACTCCCCAGAAAATCATTAATTATTGTTTATTTGCATCTTTTGTCTGTTGTATTTAGCTATGCTTGTCATTTTAAATTATATTTTATGCAGATACTCTCCCCTACAGAATCATTCCAATCTAAAATTGTGAATTCTTGGACACTGAAGTTATTCAAGTCATCTGGTGAAATTGCATTTATATCGCAGTGAATCAAAATATTGTAATATCGTGCAGTGTATGATGTCATTGGGATAATAGCTTTTAATTTTCATCCCATTGCATTTATATAACAGTTGGTGAGCTCTGATTAGGTTAGAATTTTTTTGTTTATTTAGTAATTTTCTTATATTATATTATATTATATTATATTATATTTTTCTTTGATAAAAACATCAAAGAATACTTCTGATTTAATTTAATCACAGAGCTTTAATTATCATTGCCCTAAAAAAAAAATCCTACTTACAACTGTCATTTAAAGCACCAGCACTACAGCAATACAAAGCAAAATGTGAGAGAGAAAAAAAGAGACAGATACAACCCTTGGAATGATTGTGATGGATCACAGTTGTCACTGTTCAGCTGCATAAGATCAATGATCAGCAAGTAGAAGTGAGTAGATAAAAAGTGAGCTTTTAAATTTTTTTTAATAAAATATGCGTCACAAGATCTTGACCTAAACATTAAAACTTACAAAAACTGTTAAATTTCCACTAAGATTGTTGATTAGCAAAAGAGCCTTGATGAGCCAAACAAACCAAATTAAAATAACAGAACTAATTGGTTGCTTCCTGTGATGACACACTTCAATGCCATGCATGAAGCCAACAGGAACTTTGCCTTGGAGAAGATGGGATTACAAAGAAGTGATGGGTTCACTTCAGGGTTACAGAATAATGCTGTCTATAGTGGATTTTAGCCAACCTACAGACAGGCAGCCTTATCAGGAGCAAGTACCTTCATAAAGACTGTGCTTAAAAATTAAGATATCCATTCAACATCTGTATCTGAAGACTCTAGTTTAAGCTGTATTAATTAATAGTGTTAGGCACCTGAGTTTTGATTAACTACATTAAATAATAATAATAATAATAATGATAAATTAAACTGTAAAAATATACATTTACCTGTAGCACTCCTATGCAGGTATGTTTTATGCAATTGATTTAACAGAAGAAAACAAACATTTTTGGTTTTAACAATTATTTTCTCAAACAACTCTCTTTAAAAGCAAAAAATATCAGATGCATGCAAAGTGACCCATATTTGTTTTATTGATTACCAAAAATGTTTAAAATTTAGCAAATTACTCTTATAGCCACATCTAAATCCCTTCTTACCTAGAAATGAACCAAAATCATATATAATATAAATATTATCTAAAATAGATATAAATTATAATTTTATATTATTCTTAATTAAACTGCAAACTTGTATGCACTTAAATCTTTCATCATTATTATATAACCAAAGAAAGATAGCTTTAGTCATTCGATTTTACTATTAGACCTACCAAGTATCTACCAAAATAATGATGATATTGACGAGGTATTGTTTTACCTTCCACAAGTTCAAGATCTCAAAATTGTCATATTGAGTATTTTGATCCCCTTTAAAAAAATAGTGGAAATTTAGTGACAGTTTACATTAATGAAATGTAATATTTTGGCTTTCATCACGACATGTTTTTCTTTTCATTCATTCATTCATTCATTTTCCTTCGGCTTTCCCTCATTATCAGGGGTCGCCACAGTGGAATGAACCGCCACCTACTATGGTATATGTTTTACACAGCGGATGCCCTTCCAGCCACAACCTGGCTGGAAGGGCATCCCATAAACACCCATAAACATCCCATAAACACCCATAAAGTCTCGCATTCACACACACACTCTCTCATATACTTTGGACAATTTTGTTTACCCAATTCACCTATAGCATGTCTTTGGACTGTGGGGGAAACAGGAGCACCCCGGAGGAAACCCACGCGAACACGGAGAACATGCAAACTCCACACAGAAATGTCAACTGACTCAGCCGGGACTTGAACCAGCGACCTTCTTGCTGTGAGGTGACAGTGCTAACCAATAAGCCACCGTGCCGCCACCATGTTTTTCTTTTATCAGTAAAAAAAAAAGGAAAAACAAAAGAAACATTTACCAAATTAAACATTTGATCCAAAGAAGATGCTTATTATTTCAAGCTCCAGCATTACATCAAAACAATGCAGATGCAAAGTGCAAAATGTAACTGTAAGAGAAAGAAGAGACAGGCTGCTTTTAGTGCAGATGTGATGGATCAAAAAGGTGTCACTGTGCAATCGGTCAATGCTCAGTGAGAAAAAAAAAAAAAAAAAAAAAAGTGAGTGAGTGAGTGAGTTTTACATCCAGTTTATGCACTGGTCTCTCCCTTTTTCAGGTGTCAGTGTGTATGCTTCACAGCATCGGTGCAGTTTACTTGGGTTCACTACTAACTCATAAACTGTAATGAAATACTGGTCTGTATCTGTAATCCATCAGATCTGGCAGAGCGTTTTCAAATCTAAACATTTGTGTCTAACTGTGATTCACTCTTCCTTCAAGACATCCCATGTTTTTTTTGTTTTTTTTTTCCACCCACTCCTCTGTCCTGGTTCCACCCTGTGGGATAACGCTGTTCTTATAAAAACCAATGACAAACAGACTTTGCTCTGCTCTCAGACTCACAGGTAACACTTACAACATGTCCTTGAGCAAACTGAAACCTCCAGAAACAATAACAAACAGATTAACAATGGCCGATGTACAATGACACTGACGAGGCAAAGCCATTCCAATGTTCAAATTCTAAACCACTTAAAATAATAAAAGTGTAGTCCAGACAGTAAGTATTTGTATCACTCAGATTTAAGACAACTGATCATTAAAGAGGGGCTATAAAAATGCTAAATGATTTCCCCATTACAGCATAGTTCAACAGCTTCCTCTTCTCCATCCACGAGGCAGAGCGGCCTCCGCTGCAGTAGAGAAAACAGCTCGTAAAACCAGTCAATCCCTCAGGAATACTAACATAAACACTCTCACACTCCCTGGCAGTCTGCCATGCTGTGGTCGAAGAGCTACTGGCCTTTCTGTTTGCCCAAACAGGTGAGGTGTGCTGTATTGCAGATCAGAGTCCACACACACACTTTCAACAGGAGATGCCTGATGTTTGATTTCAACATCGACAGTAATTCACGCCAAGCAGACATGATTATAGATACGATTTTGAACAATTTTATATTTGAGTAGTTGACAAATGAGCCTGATCTCATGAGGAAACATAAGTATTTTACGTTTTGTCAGTTTAGTGGCTAATTTGTAACGAATTCAGTCATACAAATATGTACGATTTTAAAAAGGAGGCGTGGCACCCAACCCCAAACCTAAAGAAAAATGTTATATTTATGTAGTTCAAAATCTGATGTTTGAGAAAATATAAGGGGTCACTAACTTCACTATCAACTATTTTACTGTTTTTTTATTTTATTTTACTTTTGAACTGTACCGCAAAAATGTCCTATAGTGTGGCATAGCAAAAATTAAGAAAAATAACTCTTACTAATAAACAAATAGCGAGTGGTTTATCTTTATTGTTGGACCCTTATTCTTATATAGTGCTATTTATTTTAGATGAAATTATGAATAATATTTTTTTCTCCATGACTTGTCAGACTTGTTTGACATTTTTTCTAAAAATAGGGGTGTCACACTAAAGGAAAGCTGAACATAACAACTTTATAGTGTTTCCAAAAAAGATAAATATATAATTTTAAAATGAATCTGAGACAAAAACTTGACAATTGAATGTTAAGACTTCACAGGGGGCTTCAGTCACATGATCTTGAATGGGGTCCTTCAGGCAATTCCACTGAAAACCTTAATTAATTTATTTAAAATTTGCATATAGTGTCACACTTGGAGGACATGGTTTTCAGTGACAAAATGCATAAAGTTCATATTGTTTAAAAATATATGGATGAAAAAAATATTTACCATTTACTAAAATAGCCACTTGTAAAATTAAGCTTGAGGTATTTATTAATGATTTTACTTTTATTTTTAATTTATAATAATTGTATTTTATTGAGCGACGCTGTGAGACAGTCACACCATATAGGTCAGTTTTGAGGCTCAATGATGTAAAAAAATGTCAATTATGTCAATACTAATTAAATTATTTTTTGTCATGTGACACAGTAATAACGTCACATTAACTTCATACATTTTTTGTCACAATCTACTGCCTTCTTCTAACTTTGTTCCTACTTGCTCAGTCTATTATTCTGACTTACTTTAATAGCTCAACCTAAATTATTTATACACACATAGGGTAACATGGTCATTTGGAATTTTGGATTTGGCAATGCATTTTCCAGAGGGTGAAAAATGGTCACATAAAATTAGAGGAGGTGCGGGGGAGGGATGGGGGTCAAGAATCATAACAAACATTATAAACATGGACCTCAAGGGAAGAAAGATGATAAAATCTCTACATGAATCTATCAGAATTTTTCTACTCAGCAGAAATTTATAACCGCACAAACGCAGCATGTCCTCTACAATGAAAGATGATCAGGAACAATCCAAACTGCCACGACGATGAAAAGTAAAACTTTGTGGAAGGAGCTAAAAACCAAAGCAAAGAACATTTCTGGAAATTAATAAAAAAAATTTAAAAAAAATACATTTGGTTAATACATTTGGCTCCAGTCAGTTCATCTACTTCCTTCTCTCAAATTTTTCACATATCCAGTCACAAAATGTTAGAGGAAGAAAAAACAAATTCACTGTGATGGCCTGGATGACCCTTAATCATCTCTAGCAGACCTGGGTAAGTAATCCTCTAATCCTCATCTAATCCTCTATGCCTCAACTTCCCAACGAGACTTATCGACGTATGTGTCTGTCCACACTTAATGTCTAACGCCTACTGTACATGTGCACACAACCAGAATACAATGTCCCATAGCCAGTTAAAAGCCTTGAGAGCGCTACAGATGTCTTCCAGATGTGCTGTAGGTGTCCAGGATTATGCTGAATGAAAGACTGGATGTTTTGTCCATTGACTCCATGGAAACGTCAGGAGGATGTTCTCATATGCTGGGGCTGTGCCAGGTTGCCGGCCCGCCTAGCCAGCTGAGATGGCCTTGAAAAGTCATTGAAGAAAAGCGTGAGACTAGCATTAACCGAGAATGGAAGGAACTCATAAGGCCAAATTGTAGTTGAAAGTGTCCATGTTTTTGACATCTGTAAAAATTGGCTGTAGACTATCATTTAAGGTTTTACTAAATACATTAAAGAAAGCACAGTCAAATGTTACAAATAAATCTATGTTAAATATTATTTTTAAAGTTCCATTTTATCAACGAATCTTCAAACAATGTATGACAGTTTTCATTAAAAATATACACCAAATAAGCATATTAGAATAAGCAGAGCAACAAACAATTCTTTTGGCTATTGATTAAACTTACAATTATAAAAATGATTAAATGACTATCAATTACTTATTAATCAGTAAGCTCTTGAAAGCAGGTACGGCTACATACATCTAAAGCAAAACATATTATTTTTACTATTAAATAACCATCATCATATATTTTTATTTAATGCCATGTCAGGAACAATTTTCATTGGCAAAAAACATTTCATCAATAAATATACAACTAAAAAGTACAAACAAATAAATGCATAAGATTTTTTATGTGAATATATGATAAAAAATTTAGCGTTCATTTCATAAAAAAGACTTCTGCAGTCATTAAAAGCAGGAGAGTTTAATAGAATGTGTTACAGTAATAGGATTTTTTTACTATTAAATAAAATAAGATAACCATTTTAGCTTTTGAAAATGTCAAACAACTGTATTACAATGACAGTTACATTTATCATACCATTTTTGCATTCACTAATAAAAAGATCCAAACTGGAGAGCTGCTTTACAGGTTAAAAAGAATTGAGTTATTGTAATTTAAAGTTATTGAAGATGAAATAATTCAAACTGAAAGCTACAATGACACCTTGACTCCGGGATTCTTATAATAAGCACTACATCTTCAATTGGACTGCACCCGGGAGAGATTAATTACAGTCTTAAGGTCATTTCACACTGAGCACATTGTGATAAAGCTGATTAAATGCTATTTGCTAATTGCTGATGAATGGTGCTTTCACAAGGTATGCGTAATGACTGATCTTCTGCAAATCCATGCCTGTACACTAGGTGACGTAACCCAGCGTTCAGCTGATTGGCCTACCATCTTTGAACACTAAGAAGAATCACTTAAATGTTGGCACATAGCACCACAAGGGACACAAACAGAAATGGATTTTTCTACCAGGAGCAGCAGAACCAGAAACGCAAACGATCTATCATGCTTACGACTTTAATTAAATATTAAACTTACCATTGATTCTTCTCTGCAATTACTTGCCATCGAAATTTATTTGTTTTTTGTAGTCACATTTTTCTTCCAAACACAACACTTTTCTTCAGCATCTGGTTTTTTTACTTTTAATGATTTAGTGCCACCAATTTCACTCTTTTGTGTAAAAGCTCTGTCACCACACACATGATGTAAAGCTCAAATCTAACTTGATGGCTCATTTCATAATAGTGAGACAGGAACAAAAACTGACTAAAAAAACACCATTGCATTATACATTGCCACAATTTAATCATACTCTGTGTGAAAATGGCTTTTATACAATGGTCGAGAGAGCTTAATATGCTGCAATTTAAGAAAACACATGCAATTAAAAAAAAAAACGGCAGCAACTTAAGAAAAGATCCTCAATGGTTCGACAGCAAATGTGTTGCGAACCCTCACAATGGAAACACATAAAAAAACGCATTGCATTTTCTCACAATGCAAACAAATTAAGAAAACGCCTGCATTTTCTCACAACACATGCAAATAGCACGAAACACAACAGAAATGTTTCAAGGGGACCCTAAAACGTGATGGACACAGCTATTTAGGGCATGGTTGTTTAGGCTAATAATATACAAAAGACAAGGGAATCAAGGGATGTTAAAATAAAAAATAAAAAAATATATATTTTTTTTAAACTCAACTCTAAAAGATCACCTACAACTTCACTGAGCAATAGTCTCGGCACAATAGGCATCTTCAGTGTTGCCAGATATAGCTGACTTTCTCCAGCCCAAAAGCTGTTCAAAACCCACCCAAACGCACATAAAAAAATTCCCAAAATATTGAATTAATATTTTATTTTTATTTATTTTAATCAAATTAACCTAGTAACTTTAACTGTCATAATTTTTTAACCATACAGCAAACAACACCAGCAGTCACAGAACCACAACATAACCAGATAACCACAACATAACCCTCTCACCCACACACTGCACTTTATTGTATAGATTACACTACCTATTAGAGTACAGTCGTAGCCAAAAGTTTTGAGAATTACATAAATATTGGAAATTGGAAAAGTTGCTGCTTAAGTTTTTATAATAGCAATTTTCATATACTCCAGAATGTTATGAAGAGTGATCAGATGAATTGCATAGACCTTCTTTGCCATGAAAATTAACTTAATCCTGAAAAAAACTTTCCACTGCATTTCATTGCTGTCATTAAAGGACCTGCTGAGATCATTTCAGTAATCGTCTTGTTAACTCAGGTGAGAATGTTGACGAGCAAAAGGCTGGAGATCATTATGTCAGGCTGATTGGGTTAGAATGGCAGACTTGACATGTTAAAAGGAGGGTGATGCTTGAAATCATTGTTCTTCCATTGTTAACCATGGTGACCTGCAAAGAAACGTGTGCAGCCATCACTGCGTTGCATAAAAAAGGCTTCACAGGCAAGGATATTGTTGCTACTAAAATTGCACCTAAATCAACAATTTATAGGATCATCAAGAACTTCAAGGAAAGAGGTTCAATTCTAGTTAAGAAGGCTTCAGGGTGTCCAAGAAAGTCCAGCAAGCACCAGGATCGTCTCCTAAAGAGGATTCAGCTGCGGGATTGGAGTGGCACCAGTGCAGAGCTTGCTCAGGAATGGCAGCAGGCAGGTGTGAGCGCATCTGCACGCACAGTGAGGCGAAGACTTTTGGAAGATGGCCTGGTGTCAAGAAGGGCAGCAAAGAAGCCACTTCTCTCCAAAAAAAACATCAGGGACAGATTGATCTTCTACAAAAAGTATGGCGAATGGACTGCTGAGGACTGGGGCAAAGTCATGTTCTCTGATGAAGCCCCTTTCCGATTGTTTGGGGCATCTGGAAAAAGGCTTGTCCGGAGAAGAAAAGGTGAGCGCTACCATCAGTCCTGTGTCATGCAAGTTGATTGAGAGCATGCCCAGTCGAATTGCAGAGGTCCTAAAAAAGAAGGGCCAACACTGCAAATACTGACTCTTTGCATAAATGTCATGTAATTGTCGATAAAAGTCTTTGAAACGTATGAAGTGCTTGTAATTATATTTCAGTACATCACAGAAACAACTGAAACAAAGATCTAAAAGCAGTTTAGCAGCAAACTTTGTGAAAACTAATATTTGTGTCATTCTCAAAACTTTTGGCCATGACTGTATGTTTTACTTTCAAAATGGGGTATTAGTTCATCCCATTTGGCATTTCAACTTCTTTTGAAGATAATTAGGTGCTGCTTGTCAATCAGACAACGCTTCTATGTTTGTTCTTGCTGTCAATTGCGGAAAATAATAATAATTGCAGATGATAAAAGTGTCATGATAAACCGCTGAGTTTAACTGCAGGCGCTGCGTTATGCGTGTGCACGCGAAGGGGAGTCAGATTTGTCCGGGCAGTCAGATTTTGATACAACTTTCCTTCACCTCCTCTTGCATGTGGGCCCCCGCGGTTTGCGCTATGCACTGGTCACTACTAAGTGAATGGAGTAGGAGCACACATTTATGTTTTGTTAAATAAGTTGCATATAAAATCCAATTTTAAAAACCGTCCAAATTCTGTCAACCCGCCTATGCCATTTTTTACCCCACAATCAAATTCAAAACCTAATCTGGCAACACTGAGCATCTTTCTACATTGTTGCAAGTAGTCTTTTATGAATGTTCTAATTCTCAATTTTTAAATCGTATGTAGTGACTGTGAAGGTCACTTATTTTACCATGAAAACTCTGTAGTACTATGGTAATCTGATACTATTACAATCATCTGGTTCTGAAATGTCCCCTTATTTCCAGTTTCATAATGTCACAACATGACGCATCTATGCAATTGTGCTATATTAAACCACTGACTGTCCAACATCTTGAGAAATACTGATAAGCCTTTTTGCTTCTAACTGCTGTTCCCATTTTCACTAAGCATACATGGACACACACCCACAGCTTTTATGCATCTGTAACTTCCCTTTCTATTGCTAAATGAGTAGTTTTGTCATATTAGCATGGAAAAGCAAATAAAATGCTGTCCTGAAGCTATGTAGTTAATGACAAAATATTATAACACGGTTGTAACAAAAGAACGCTAGAATTCAGTCTTCGACTTTGGTGTTCAATGCCATTTCTCACACAAAAGTGCAATTCATTTCCTAAACAAAACCGGTTGTCAAAAAAGCTAACTGCACAAAAATCTATCAACCACAACTGTGTCGCCCAGGGCTTCACCTCTGAACTGTGAAAGAACTCTCATCAGAGCTCAAACTGCCAGGCACATGAGTAATGGTTGAGCAGCGCTTCTCCTGGGTTATGTAATGGTGTGTTACACAGTGTAACATGACTCTGCCAGTTCTCCAGCTGAACCCCACCACCCTCTGACTTCCAAAGCCAGGACAAACCAATAATGCTGCATGCAATGGAGAAATGAGAAGGCAGACATCGAGCCAAGACCTGAATGTGAACTGTGAAACATTGGAATTCTGACTTATTCCAAACAAGAGCCAGACTTATTATCACGCCACTGCCTCGCAATTCAGGCCAAGTTTCTTTGGACAAGTCTTGAATGACTGGAGTTTATGGATGCTCTGCTTATTATTACATAAATGAACGTTTGTTTCACAAAAATTTCACCGAACAACCATACGAAAAAGAAAAACTTCTTATGGAGTGTTTTCTTGCCATACTGTGTAAAAGTAAACAGATGGTGCAAATCCGTTTCCAAACTGTAAAAATGATGTGAACTACATTTGACGCTGTTTTTTTCTTTGGTATATCCCTAGAAGTTTATTATGCGTGTTAATTCAAAGCTTCTTTCTGTTAAAAAATGGATTAGTCTGTCAAGACAAGTCCTGACAAATGAGGAGATGAAATGTGAGACTAAAGTTTGAGAATGATAATTCATCAGCAGAATGTATCAAGAGACAAAAGACAGACTTCAGATTGAGTCCTTCCAAACAGACTTGACATGCCCAGGCATTAAGCACAAGGTTTATTGCACACATACATGTCTGTAAGAACTGATTACTGTAGAGGATTACACAGAAACAAATTCAAGATGTCTGTCTAGAGCCCATATCTAAGATAATACCAAGTCCTGATGGAATCCGATGACAGTTTCAATGATTTTTGGAATTGATTTCTGCAGAACAGATGTAATAAATACAGTAAAATATGCAAAAAATGCTATTAAAGTGTTACTTTCTTTTCAATAGATGGAAACCTCAAATTAGTCACAATATTTATTCAACAAAAATACAGAAGGAATTTGAGGAGCATTTACAAGGATGGTTTTGAGCACATATTCTATGTGGTCCTGTCCTTATGCAGAATTGCTCTCTGAGAGGACAGTAATGTCATCAGATGCTCTGAAGATTAATAAATGGAGTACCAGGATTAAGCTGGGACATTGCAATGCTTTGTACAACACTGCAGGGATATGATTACCCGGAAGGCAAGCTTTGAGTTTAGCTGCATCGCCCACATCTGAAACTCTCTTAGGAGTGAAACACAACTGAGAAACATGGACCTTGTGCTCTGAGGTCATTTAAAGGGGATTAACAAAGATCAGGCCACACATCCAGGGGATTGGAACTGATCTCTTGGGGCACAGGAAAAAGAAAAGCATGATGACAACTGGCACTGATTATCTCCACCACACAAAATGACATTCACAGTAGGGTTGTCAAAAGTAATTGTTTCTTCGATGCACCAGGATGCATCGCATACGATTCTGTAGATCATAACTGGTCATTATGTACTGATGTCATTTATCTCATATGTCGCAGTAACATACTATGGCGAGGGAGGCGAGTGCTAGTAATTAAAATCTAACTTTTTAAAAAGTAGACAACAGAGCATATTTCACTGCTTGTGAGTTTACTGGACAGTCTTTCACTGACACAGAATACAGTAGAACCCAGGAGCCCCCATTTCATTGCTAGGGAGGAAATGAAAGCTGCAAAGATCCATCTCAATCTCTCTCTCTCTTCACTGTGGACCCTTTGACCTGGTAGCGTGTTTGTGGGGTAAAGTTTCCTCTTCTCTCTCGGCTGTTACAGTGATACTTGTGAATGCAGTTTTCCTCACCGTGTCTATCATGGGTAAGCTGATCGACATGGCCGTTCTTCAGTGTCTGTGTCACAGTCTGTGTCCCTAATAGAGCCGATCACAGTCATTTCTGTTGAGCGTGTGAACACAATGGAAAATCCCAGGTTTTTAAATACTTGCTCGACAGCGCTTAAAAAGCACGCAGGATTATTATCTACTTCTGTGCATGTACTTGATTTTTGAGCAAAAAGTGTGTTATCTTTGAGCAGGTAAAACAAAAGGTACAATTCATATATCTGTCTGCTTGTTTTAAAATACAAAATTGTGTTCTTGTGTTGTGAAGTAAAATAAAAAAATACGGAAAGCATTGTCAATAACCGTGATGCATGGAGATATCGATACCGAATTGAACCAAATCGATGACATGATAATCACAACTGAACCATGAGACCAGTGTAAGTACACACCTCTACAACAAAATGTGCCACTTTATTACACAAAAGTGTGTCTTAACCCCACCTCCACAGATGATGAATGCCTGCTTCCACATTACTTTCTGATTAGCTCCTGTTGTTTACACATTTAGGTAATAAATGAGAAGCAAACACAGGTCTATTGTTGCTAAAAGGGATACAGCTGTAGCCAGAAGTTAACAAGATTTCTTTTTCTTTTACTTATCAAATGACCAATTAAATTGTGTTTTATTGACATCTACACCTACCCCAACCCTAAACATACCCCTCACAGTAATGTAAAAACTACTGTTGCACACTATTGCTAAAAAAATTATGGCTAGTAGCTGCAGATGTATCTCATCTCTTTACCATACATTACTATGGAGAAACCAAAACATAATGTCAGCAATAAGATGCTTTGCACTGTCAAGTTTTGAGAAAATATCTTTGCATTGCCATCTTTCGGATTGCAACATAAGGGAAGAGTGGATGAACTTAGTCTTTAATTAAGATTGCATAAGAAAGGCAATAACTTTGTCTACTTCAAGTTATGACAAATTATTTTACAAACAAAGCACACTTTAACAAAGGATTTTCACAAAGACTGAAAATAAGTGTATACTGTGTCTGTTATTACAGATTGTTTCAAATGTATGTACTGTGTGTATTTATGCATTTTAACCTAAATAACAGTAAAGATGTTAGTCAACCAGATGGCTTTTACTTTTTATTATTATTATTATTAATAATGATAATAATAACAATGAGTAATAAATAGGTAGTTAAATATATCATTATTTTACTGGCTTACAAGGGACATGCTTCATATTTTAAAGTCCAATGCTTTTTGGTGAAGTGCACATACTCTAATCTGTCTCTTGCAGCTGTGAAATGAGCATCAAATTGAGATGAAAAAGCCCCAGCCCATTCTGTCCCAAGTACAGAACTGTAAGGCACAGCATAGGACCTGCAGGGGGAGATAAGGTCACATACAGAAGCCTTCTGACACTATACATGCACACTATATTATCCATAACATTGACATCACTTGCAGTCATAAGAACAAACAAAAAAAGAGATTTTGGATAAACTGCGAGCGTGCATATTTCATAACGGAATCTCTTCTTTCATAAATGCCTTCAGGAGTCAAAGAGTTTATGTGATCAATGTTATTGCCAAAGGCATGTTCTGACCCTCATCTGAACTAACAGGGTTAAGTGCAACAAAATGTCACTAGCCAGCAGTCCTCAAGAAAAGAACAAAACAATCGGTCTGAGATAAAATAAAAGACCAGCAAATACAGGCAAAGAACAGTATTTCTAGAAATATAAACATACAATCGATGCTAAAGGAAATGTTTAATTTAAAACATGCAATTACTGATCAACCAATGTTCCTTTTATTGTGAGATTGGAATCTGTCTGCTATTTTTTTCTAGGCCTAGAATTTATATATTACATTATATATTACATCTGTGTTGATGTTTTTGTTTCTTAAATCTACTGAATAGGAGCAAGGAAAGATCTCTAATACAGCTGCCGAGACAAAAAGCACATTTAACAATAACGCACGCAAACACTAAAAAACAATATCAAAAAAACATATTTTTTTCTATTAAAGAACAGCAGTTCTTACCATTGTTCATTGGTTGAATGGCTGGTATATATAATTTGTATCTTTAATAAGAAAATAAAAACACCATCAGTCCCATAACCTAATCTAGTCCTTAGATAACATAACTTTTAGACAATCCTGTAAATTAATTTAGCCATTTGAATTGGCTCAAACCGTGAATCGACTCATCTATCAAGAATATGGTATCCACAATCCAGTGCACTGTTAAATGTATGGGAAAACAATGAGTATTTATTTATTCAGCTAGCTGGCGGGGTCAGCAGTTTCAAACCAATCAAAACACTTGGCCCAGAGCATCGACCCCCAACGTGTGATGGGACTCAACACAGGTCATTACCAGAAAAAAAAAGAAAAAAAAAAACCTCTGGATGGCCCACTCCCCACTGTGCCTGACAGCAATGCCCTTTCACTGAGCTAATCAAGAGAAAAGTTCATAGGCTGCCTGAGCCATAAGTACAGCATCAATGTCTACAATGACTAACGGATTCATTAAAGTGGGAACTGGACACAAGAGCACTCGTCCAGACACTGGAATATCATCCAAGAATGAGGTTAGTTCGTTAAGGTAACAACAATTGCATCTGCAGAGAACAGAATTTCCGCCTTGATTGGTACAGTTTGACCTTTAACATAAGCATAAGAAATATACAGATTAGGTCTGCAAGATATTGGAAAAATTTGACATTGCCATATTTAGTTTTTCTGTAATATATATTGCGACATGAATACAATTTCACCAGATGACTTGAATAGCTCTAATTGGAAAGAATTCATCATTTGTATGGGAGTTCATTTGCATAAAATATAATAAACAATCTACATATATAGATAAATACAGTAGTGCAAAAGAAATAAACACGGTTTTATGTTTTTTTAAGGAGTTTTACAGTATCCAGGTACCGAAATTAAATGATCAAGCATAAACTAATACAGTCTTCATTGTATCCTGCGATGTGATTATTGCAGATGCGTACATTGTGATGTCGATGACGAAAGTATATATTGTGCAGCCCTAATACAGATCTTCTCTTATTTTGCTTGTGTAAACATTGATTTGACATATAAAAAAATATATCTTTTGACAGTAATGGTGTCTGTGTTTTTTCTAGGCTACTGTTAACCATATTATGCCAAGCAAACATTTTAACAAGACAACAGCATGTATCTATTCATATTCTAATTCTGTAATTGTGTCCTTTTTACACAAAAACCTGAATTTTATAAATGCTAAATTAGACTGACAGGTGCAAAGAAAAGGTCGCCTCTGAAGGAGTTTTCTACCCATCCATCAGAATCTGTGATAATAGCAATGTTGTCTTTTTTCATTAACCTCAAAGTGTCTGAGGTTCTCAGCTAAATGATCATCAGCTGGAGAAGGTTTCAGAATTGAGATTGTTTTGCAGCTCTGCCAGCTGAACCTCATGAATACATTTATTACATTAATCACCTTGAAATGTGTGAACACCAGTTTAACAGCCTTCAAGCTATACATTCGCTATACCCAAGGTACTATAGAACATTTAAATTGACGTTACAACATATAGTTTTGTTTTTTAAAAACCACCCTATTTATGTTTTATGTAAAAACATGCACATGCCTTAAATGTAATGTGTTTGGCTTCCGGTACCTTATGCTTTCAGATATTTTTACATTTTTGTACAACACATATTATGGTGTTTGACATTGCAAATTGCTATTTCTTACCATGCTACTTTAAAATCGAGATGCACTCAATGGGTCAAAACCGAAACACTAAAATTCTGGATTGCACTTGGCTGAAAACCAAAACTGCTGTGTAATAATTTTTTATTATTTCATTTAAAAAATAAAAAGAAATTGTAATACTTTTTACATTTAACTTAGTAACTTAAATTATAGGCAACTGATTTAAAAAAAACACAAGACAATATCATGTGTGGTGCTCAGAGCAACCATCTGCATGTTTTATGAACATTATGAAATGATACCATGTTTTGGAGGCAAAAAAGGGCAATATTTTAAGATCTTTCAGGTATTCTAATAAAGTTGGTCACCGCTATATTAATATTACATCAACATAACTTTATCCAGGTCTGTGCAAGAGAATCAGTGCCATTTCGGTTGATAATTTTCAGCATAATTTTCAGTTTGTAGCACAAACAGTTTTACGGTTTACTGTTGCTTATCCTTCTAATTATTTTATGGTTAATGACTCAAAAAAAAAAAAAAAAGACTTCATTGTTGAAATATAAGAGGCTGCACGGTAGCGCAGTGGGTAGCATGTTCGCTTCACAGCAAGAAGGTCACTGGATCGAGCCTCGGCTGGGTCAGTTGGCATTTCTGTGTGGAGTTTGCATGTTCTCCCCGTGTTTGCGTGGGTTTCCTCCGGGTGCTCCGGTTTCCCCCACAGTCCAAAGACATGCGGTATAAGTTAATTGGGTAAGCTAAATTGTCCGTAGTGTATGTGTGTGAATGAGTGTGTATGGATGTTTCCCAATGATGGGTTGCAGCTGGAAGGGCATCCGCTGCGTAAAACATATGCTGGATAAGTTGGCAGTTCATTCCGCTGTGGCGACCCCAGATTAATAAAGGGACTAAGCCGAAATGAAAATGAATGAATGAATGTTGAAATAAAAAGGGTATTACCAAGCAAACGGTTTTGCAAGAATTTTGTACGAACAAAGGTTTATTAAGATCTCTAACCTTAAAGCGCCTAAAGAATCTAGTTTCAGGATATATAAACAATGCTTTTAAAAGGCTCCAAATTCATTCATTCATTCATTTTCTTTTCGGCTTAGTCCCTTTATTAATCTGGGGTCGCCACAGCGGAATGAACCGCCAACTTATCCAGCATATGTTTTACGCACTGGATGCCCTTCTGCCAACTAACCCAACTGACCCAGCTGAGGCTCGAACCAGTGACCTTCCTGCTGTGAGGCGACAGCGCTACCCACTGCGCCACCCAGGCTCCAAATTAGTGAAAATAATTAAACTATTAATTCACAAAATTTGGCACACACGAGTCACCTGCTCATTTGTATCCATGGATAACCAGGGCTTTAGACTGCAAGTAAATGCAGTTCACATATGCAACCTTTTTTCTTGACAGTGGGATTAAAATTTGAAAGATGTTACACAGGTTCCATAAACCACCAACTATAACAATGGTTTTACTATAGTAACACTAACAGGAGTTAACAGAAATGTTGGATATTCATATATTATGTTATTAATATATTAAATATATCAAAGGAGCAATGTAATGCGATTCCTGTACTTTTGTTAAGTCAACATGGTTGTGATTTTTTTTTGTTTTTAGGTTTTTGTTTCTAATATATAATGCATGCATTATATAAAGAAGGACATTAGTTGAAACATAAGGTGCATTAAATAATCATCATTACAGAACTAAATTTGAAATGCAAATAAATAGGCAAAAATGAGTTTGAAATGAAAAAAAATTCTCTTAATACTGGATAGATTATTTTTTAAAAAGAGAACTGTAATTGTTCTCCTGAGAATCATTTAAGCAGTGGTCTATATAGTGTGGTGATGTCTGTAGTACGCGTACAGAAAATATTATGGTTTTCTTTTGATTCCTCTGCACCCTGTTTCATTCTACCAGCGGCATGAAAAAAAAAAAAGTGCAACTTCAAAATCTCCACAGTAATTAGAGGGCCTTGAAGCGTGACACTCCAGACTCTTTCACAATCTAGCGCCTCGTTGAAAATCCCAGCCATTAAATTGGATTTTACTTTGCATAAACTGATTAACATAAATAGCATGATCATTTCACATTCAGATTTATTTCAACATAAATTAAGCCTGCCGGTAAGAAGACCTCATCTTTACCATCTCATCAGTAGGAGCTGCTGTATAAATTGTGTCATAAATGATCTTGTGACTATTTTGACTATTTTATTTAAACACGTGTCAAAGCCTATTCCATTAAATGATTCAGTGCCAAATCTCACATACATCAGACTCCATATTTATGCCTCCAGATATTAAGTAGGCAGAGTAGACAGGTGATTACCTGGAGGAAATTATTCCTAATACATTCATTACCATATGGCACATTTTTGTCAGAAAATATATTTCTAAAGTTGCTGTTGACATGAAATTTTCACCAGATGTTGGTAACAACCAAAGTGATCCATAGAAAGAAAACAAAACTAATTAGTTTAGAAATTAAGTTGTGTGTAGTAAAATTAAATGACACAGGGGAAAAAGTATTGAATGCATGAAGAAAGTGAAGTGTAAAAATGCATGGAAAACCCAGACAGCAGCTGAAATCTCTTAGAAGTTACAAAGCAATCCTTGTCAGACATCAGTGTAAATGAACATTAGCTGATTCATTCCCAACACCTTCATTACCAGGATAATGAAGATGAAACCAAGGTGGACATTTCAGCAAGACAATGATCCCAAACACAGCCAAGCAAACTCTCGGTTGATTTCAGAAAAGAAAATAAAGCTGCTAGAATGGCTCGGCCAATCACCTTAAATAAAATAAAAAATAAGCACTAATGATCAGAGTTCACACACGAGATCCACAGAACTGATAATTTTTAGATTTTTTGAAGTCTGAGGGGGGAGGAAAATCACATTTGAGCAATGCATACGACTCCATTCTGCATACAATAGGCATCTTGAAGCTGTCATTACCAAAAAAGCATTTGTAAGAATTCATTTCCTTAGAGTTCCTAAACTGTTACCCCTAGTGCATTTTTAAAATCATTGAGCAATAACCAAATACAATCAAATACAATTTTATGACCACTGTCCTAAATCTTCAGATTCAGTGTATAATGATTTTTTTTTTTCAAGCACCACTTTAAAAGGACACATCAGCAGTGTATGCATGTTCAGCAGCTGCCAACAAAGACCATGAAACTGAGTTATTGCTGTAAACTTAGTGATCCTTGCTCTGTTTTCATTCTTGGTCTGTCAAGTGCAGTTGATGAAAGGTAAAACCATCCAGTGAAATCCACTGACAATCTGTGAGTACTGGCGTGGACATGAAAACAGCAGAGCCACTGGTGAAAATCTGAATCAACACGTTTACAGTGTGTCAAAACAACACATATGATGCTTGAACATTTTAGTTTATTCTCTGTGGTCAAGAATTACAACTCAGTTCAGTGTCAGGTAAGATTGATGTGCACAGGGGAATGTTTTCAATGTAAATGTGTGTGTTTTTCCCAGTTCTCAAACAGAATGTTAATCTGATTTGTACACAAACATGAAACTATCCAGTTTCCAAATCCATCTGTGCAGCCGAAGGGTGTGAGAATATGGGTGTTTAAGCTTGTGTGCTTGTTTACATACAGGATTCAAACAGAAGGAGGCTATTAGTCAAACTCCTACATGAACTAACTCAACAATACAACTCTAAATGGAATAAATCCCATATTTTGAAATGTAGACATTTCAGTATCTAAGAATATACTGTGCTATTTTGCCATTCCACAGCAACATTTTGTCAAACACTGATACACTGATACTAAATTATTCATTGGAATTACAAAATGTTTTTAAGGTAACTGGTTGCAAACCATTTACATGGACTGAATTTAAATAAATAATTTAAATTTAGTAATGTTCAACATAGTTTGTTTGTTTAAATTGAGTCCATATAAATTGTTTGCAACAGGTTGTCTTAAATAAATTTAGTAAATAATGTGTAAATAAATTTAGTAATTTTTTTCAGTGTACATGATCACAATAAGTGTCTTAGAGCAAAGCGTTTCAAATCTTTTCACACTGTGCTGAAGCCTGGGCTAAATTACTGCATTTTAAATTATGGTCTGCACTACTGGTTTGGAAAAAGGCCAATTTAAAAGAACAGAATCTGAAATTCATTTCAGATAACAAGGCTCCACTATCTGCATTGAAAACTAAATCAAACGTAGGCCTGTTACGATATCTATTTTTTTGTTGATATTCATTCATTCATTCATTTTCTTTTCGGCTTAGTCCCTTTATTAATCTGGGGTCGCCACAGCGGGATGAACCGCCAACTTATCCAGCATATGTTTTACGCAGCGGATGCCCTTCCAGCCACAACCCATCTCTGGGAAACATCCATACACACCCATTCACACTCATACACTACGGACAATTTTAGTTTACCCAATTTACCTACACCGCATGTCTTTGGACTTGTGGGGGAAACAGGAGCACCCGGAGGAAACCCACGCGAACACGGGGAGAACATGCAAACTCCACACAGAAATGCCAACTGACCCAGCCGAGGCTCGAACCAGCGACTTTCCTGCTGTGAGGCGAACGTACTACCCACTGCGCCACCGCGTCGCCTTTTTTGTTGATATATTGCACCAAAATATATTGCAATAAACTATAGACCATTTCAATGTGGCGATGTCTCTGGCCCATGAACATTTCCTGCTTGTTACCAAACTATTTCATAACTGTAACAAGAGGCAATTTAATCATATCTTAATGTTAAAACGGCTGCCATAACATTATTTATCAATATGTGGACCTTGTTGGATACTTGGAAGCTATGGAAATTCAAAATGTAATACAGGAAATACATTAGGACCATTGTTATTGTTTACATTCCTCAAAATGGTCCATATTATTGTCATTTTAAGACCATTATGCCACTCATTATATAATTCCAGAATGACAACATAATATCATCACAATGCAAGTACACTCTTCCAAAGAACACATCATATTTTATTCGTAAGAATATTTCATTTAATTTTAGTCATTTTAACAATTTAATAATTAGCCATTGGAATCAGAATGTGAAAACGCATATCCTAAATAAATAATAATAAATGTTAACAAAAAAAGTGCAAGGTAAAAAAGTAACAGAGGCTGCAATATCTGGTACCAGATCTATTTTCAGTTGTCAGACACCCACATGAAAATATACTAAAGTAATACTATATGTTTTTTTAACCATACTAACACTGACACCTCCAATAGAGATAGAGATGTTGCACAAATGTTGCTAGAATTAGTTTTTATGTATTGGCGATATATTCTGCGTCAACAAAAATGATTGAAGTCATGTCCATGTGCTGTGCGATAAGTCGATATATTGATTATTGTGACAGGCCTAATCAGAGTGTTTTCCTTGTGCTAAAAATAACTTTATATGTTGAATTTTAAGGTGACATCAGTATCAAGTATATCTGTGGCTTATGTAGTAGTATTTGTATTCTGTACAGCACAGAAATATCTGTACAGTACAGTAATATTTAACACATCCATACTATTGCTGAGGAAAGATTCATCTCAAGTTTTTGAGTTTTTTTTCCATGGACTGCTGAGAGCAATTAGGTAATTTTAATATTTTTTCTTTTAATATTTCATATTTGATAGACAAATGGTGCACTGTAAAAAGTATCTTTTTTTTATTCATTCATTCATTTTCTTTTCGGCTTAGTCCCTTTATTAATCTGGGGTTGCCACAGCGGAATGAACTGCCAACTTATTCAGCATAGGTTTTACGCAGCGGATGCCCTTCCAGCTGCAACCCATCAGTCGGAAACATCCATACATACTCATTCACACACATACACTACGGACAATTTAGCTTACCCAATTCACCTATAGCGCATGTCTTTGGACTTGTGGGGGAAACCGGAGCACCCGGAGGAAACCCACGCAAACACAGGGAGAACATGCAAACTCCACACAGAAATGCCAACTGACCCAGCCGATGCTCGAACCAGCGACCTTCTTGCTGTGAGGCGATTGTGCTACCCACTGCGACACCCTCTATTTTTTTATTACTATCTAAATTTTCTTTTTTTTTTTTAAATCAATTTATTTGATTTTTCTAATTGCATTTTTGATCACTGCTCTGACATCTTTTGATGTTGGATATTTTACAATTTGACTTTTGTTCTTTTTGGTCTTTGTTAGCGATTTATAGGGTGGTTTCAGATAGGACAGTGGAGTCAAGTTTGAAGGCAGGAATGTGTGGGGTGCAAAGAGAGAGGGAAGGATCAGCAAAGGACCTCAAGGTGAAAAACCGCAAGTAGCTCAGCGTGTCGACTCGCTTAACCAATAGGCTATCGCCACCGACATTATCTGATTTTTGTTCTGTCATTTAGATTACCAGGAAAATAGAATATTTCCATAATTGTTTCAAACTTCTAAAAATGTCAATAATGCATTTTCGACAAATAGACTTTTTGGAAAACATCCATCATTCACAAATTAGAACAGGATTTTGTTTTTAGAAATTTTCTAATTTTTTCCTTTCAGAAATCATGAAACAATTGTGATAAATTAAGTTTCATACACACAACATGGGTAGTGGGTGAAAAAATACACTGCAAATCTAATTTATAAATTATTTCAAGCTATTATATTTGATTTACAGTAATGTCAGAGCAAAGCCAATATGTTGTATCGTAGGGTACAAAGTAAACATGTCCCTGCATGTAGCAATTTCACTCGATTATACTTAGATTCAGAGAAAACAGTGCAGAAACTCATAACACATCATATAAATGGTGCAACAGTGTTATATAGTAAGACTATAGGAGAGATGAATCCATGCTATATGCTCCATTCAATTGTTTCCCATTCTCTCCACCGGTTTAAAGTTGTGATTGTGTTGAGGTACACAAACTCTTTGCGCAGTGCAGAGTCAGTCGGTCAGCTTATTGTTTCTGCATCATTACATTCTGCCTGTGGACAGCATCAATTCCAGCCTTGCCAAAACCACTCTACAATGCAGAATCACAATCAATACAGATTTGCACACATACAAGCACGAGCATAAATGCTGGAAAGTATATATCCTGGTTAACATTGCTGAAAACTAAAGCAGGAATTTTCAAATCACTGGAAAATGATGAAACAAATTCATCAGACAAATCCTTTAGTCAAATCAAAGTGGAAATATTGTCAAAATTCAATAAATGAAGACTACAGCACTTGCTAATTAAGTGCATCTATGAACTATTGCCTAAAAAATTGCCATATTACCTTAAAATATATATGATACTCTGTAAGCATGTTAACATTAATAACGCAGTTTGCATGTAGACCTGCATCTTAAAAGATTTAGAGTCTCTAGTCTATTTGGGTTTGAATTATTATAACATGGATTAAGCAACGCCATGGGTTGTAATCTAGAGGAATTTTAATAATTACACACGGTATGCAAACTCGGGGACAAAAGAAGCCGTGCAATTGGCTGTGCCACTGAGTGTTTTTCATCTGTGTCACCAGCTCAAAGAATGTGTGCTCAGCCATAATAATGATGGTGCTGGAGAGCTTTCAAATTTCAGAAAAGACTGATAACAGAAAATGGCAAATGCTTCATAGGCATGGCCAACCGAGAGAAGAAGAACAGGAACAAAATGAAGGGAAATAGTGGTAATTAAAGTAAAATAAAGAGGAAAAAATAAAGCAATCTTTCTTGATTATTGAATGAGGCAACTGTAGACTTTGTTCTATAAGATGTTGAGCAAAGGCTTATATAGATTTTTGTTTTGTTTTTTTCAAGGATGTCTCCACATTTCTAAGAAGTCTTCGAATGGGATTACTAAGTTTGCAGAGGGAAGCTGGAGGATAAATTGGTTAGGTTCAGGAAACAGACAAGACTTTATCTACTTATTAACAGATTATCTTTCTACTGAAGTCTAAAAGCAGCATAAAGACAAATCCTCATAATACTAGGTAACAAAGTACTTTTCAGCAAACACAGACAAATCCTCTGTAAAGCTGTAACTTCATGGTCTAAACCTGTGAAGAGAAAAATACCCGTGGCCCCTGGCGACACACTGAGGTCTTACAAAGCTAAACGATCTGTCTGCGCATGAAACATTACTTACATTTAATCCAGAGCCTTAGGAAATGTCTGAAAGTGCATTCACAACCATCTAAAGGTAGAGTCTGAGTTTCCTTTTGCATAATAATGACAAATATCAAAGTTTGTGAACATGCGAAGTCAACCTTCCCGAATGTAATCTCATTCTTTTTATACAGGCTGCTGTATCCAGGATAAGCACGGTTGTGTACTATTTTGATGAACAATACAACACTTTTCTATAGTAAACTTACAGTGCAAGGTCAAATGCAAGTTTACATCTGCAATGTAGGAAAAGGATGCTAACACATAAGGACGCTTCATAGAGGCTGTGGATTAAAGGTAAAAACCATTTTAAATAATGTTCTGATTCTGTATTGTATTGTATGATTTGGCAGCAGCCATGGATTTTATATTTTTGCCTGTATGTTGCTTCTGACTCAAGAGTATGTAGCCACTGAATTAGCATTAGACTACAGTTTGAGCTAATCTTTAATCTTCTCCTGATGAAAAGAAACCTTCGATGGCCTGAAAATGGGTAAATTAACAGTAAATTATCCTTTTTGATGAACTATCCCTTTAAGGTATTGTACATGAGCTAAGTAGGTGAAAAGTATTAATGAACAACAGACACTCCCAATAGTCAGTCCCTTATTAAAGGTTCTTTAAGACAAGGAAAATCTGCTTTCACTCACTAAACTGCACTTTGTCCTTTACACAACAAAATATTGAACCACTCCTCTCTCTAGTGACTGGTAGAACGATCAGAATGCTTTCCACTGCATTAAAACTGCTGTTTTTTTGACATGTTTCAGGGCATACACAGGCCTCTGCTTGTAGAATTTTTCCTCTCTCATGATACAGTGCTATTCTCCAGAAATCCCAGTCTTTAGCCTTGACTTCAGCCAGCCAGTCAGTGTCACTAACATCTCACAACCAGTCAGCAATGACAATGCATGGTTTAATACTTTCATATAACGTGATACGAATTGTTAAATAAGTTCCAGTGATCAGCAAAGAGTTCTTAGTTGAGTTTTCCTCTTTACTGATCACATTCAACATCTTTGCACTGAAAAGAGAGGGGTTCTGTGATGTGTTTTGGGCTGTTCAGGGGTACTAAGGCACTGCCATAAAATTTCAAGGCTCGTAAATGGCTCAGTCATTTCCTGTCATTTATGATTGCAGAGTGCCTGGCATACACCACTGTTTTCATTCCTAATTTGCACATCTGATCAAGAGGAAATAACAAAATGTCTAAATCAACCAAAAGCTAAAAAAATAAAAATCATCTGCTGCCCATGTCAGCTCTTTTGTACTTCTCTTAAGAGACTCTCTGTCTACCAGTGCTGTAAAGGAGACAGAACACCATGAATTTCATTAATATATTTTCGATGGATAGCAGCACAGAAGGTGCATGGAGTTCTGGTCCTATACATATGCATATTTTACAATCTAATTTGAGCTTCAGGTGCATTAAAAAAAAGGACTGTTGTCACATGTAATGCATTCAAAATCCTTAATGTGTTCAAAAAAATTTAACAAACAAATTACTGATGCATGCAACATTGAGCAATTAGTATAATGTAAGATCTTAGAGATGGTAAAATCTAATACAGTGACACACGGGAGTCATACATTAAGCACGTATGTCAATTACAAAATGAAGCACATTGCAACTGATATGATGTTTTGTGTTTAATTGCTCAAAATTAATTTTATCAGCTTATAACAGCAGCATATTAAAGGTCTCAGAGCTTATATTCTAAAGACCACAAAACTCCGATTTTAATTAAATAGAGTTAAATTTAGTGAAGCAGAGGCTTACAAACACCCCTAAAATAAAGGCTGAGTGCAGCAGAGTGAGACGAACTGAAACACCCCTGCTGTGTGACTAACTGCACGCAGCGCAGGGACAATGATCTTACTTTCTTATGAGAGTCAGCACCTTATCTGCATTACCCAGCCTTTCTGTGCCTTAATGAGGACAGCAAATTATAAGTACCTCTAAAATCACTGTTAATAGTGTTTAGGCCGTGTCATTTAAGTGTTTTTATATATGAATGCACATTAAATGTGCCCACACTAAACACAAACATGATTTGTTAAAATAGATGTTTAACACTGGCTGCCACAGCATCATGTTTATGTCAAGTGATGAACTCTTATTAATTTGTTTAAACACTTCCAACACCTACACTGTTGGACATCAAAATGCTGAGACTTTAATTTCTTCAAGTTAAATGTGGAGAACAAAAATACCCTAGAAAAAAGATAGGTGTCTAAAAAATAATAAAAGATCTTTTATGAAAATCTTTTATAAAACCATGGTCCTTGATGATTTATTAATTGCAGAGTAACACTTTGAGACTCAATAAACAAAGAAGCAAAACAAAATAAATATGCCCTTGAGGGAAGCCTGTGCATCAGTCTGTGCAAGACACTGAACATTTTTACAACATCAACACCTCTTCAAACAGTCCTGAGTGCATCCACGGCAGTCTGGAGTGCAGGCTTCTTGTGACATATAATGATGGGCACAATCTCGCACATGAACACTATTTGGTTACCAGATCTGCAGTATTCAGGATAAGGTCAAGTGTCCTTTTGATGAACAACAACACGTGTCCTCCCTCTTAATTGTTTAAAAAAAAAAAAAACACACACACACACATCATCAACCTGCACACACATCTTTATGCAAATATAACTTGATGCAGTAAATAATGCTTGGTTTCTTGCACAGACTGACCTTTTGACTTAATAAAACTTCAATATATCAGGAGTAGGGCTGGGCGTTTAATTGAAACAAAATTGGCCATGCAATTAATTCAAGCACATCTTGTCAGGGTCTGTGACCACTAATAAATCTTCCCAAAGGCCAGAGGGCGCTGTCACGCAGAAACTTCAAATATACACAAAGACGAAACTCAGGAAATCCCCAGAGTGGTTGCTGAATAAACAGAAGATTTAAATGCTTTCATTGATTTAATGTGACTCATAAGCAGTCGACTATGGCATCACCTCACAGAAGGATTTATTTCCAACACTCAACTGCAGTTAAGAAGTGAGACTGAAGTAAAAATGTTATTATATATGGTATTCACATGCTTTCAGATGCAGCAGCATTTACCAGACATAGCCATAGTTCAATGAAAAACTACGCAAACAGCTGTCATCATCACAGAACGATTATCTTGATTACATTTGATCACCTTCAATTAATCGCTCAGCCCCAATCAGAAGCCATAGGTATTTTCCTGATTTGTTTGTTTTTTACTTTTATAAAGACTAAAAGCATATAGCTTGCATTTGATGATTGATCACGGTTGATTTCAGCAAAAAAAAATCTTCTTTAATATTCTACTAAAGAAACAAACAAAAAAAAAATCTACTTTTAATTGTTGGATGAACTCTTTAATTGGATTTCACGTCGCACCAATCCACTTGACCAAATGGCCATGACCTGTTAAATAACAGTTCTGCAAAATGAAGTGACTTTAGTGACAACAACATCTCTTCTTAATGCTTCACTGTCTATTGCAGCTCTCGATGTAACCCTTCAATGACTCATTAAGCACACAGAAGCTATTTCCTGGTTATAGAGTCACACTATCATAAAGGCTTGGAGTTAAACTATAATCTAAATGCTCTCTAATGAACTAAGAAAAAAAAGCACTGAAGGCTAAGCTACCTGAGGGCACTCATAACTTCAAATGATGAACAGACAACCTTACATCACTGCAGATTAATTGGTGAGCATATCTGGCACCACCCTCTATTGTTGCAGATGTAACACCAGGCAGACAGACAGCTCTTGACAGCAATGTAAACAGGCTCTCAGCACAGCACTGGCTTATTTTAGCCCCAGTTTCAGTGTAAGCGTTAAGCATAAAGCTTACATGCCAAAAGGGAATTAGTCTTCAGTAACATCAACAACATGTGGCAACCAATTTTCCATTAGCTAACCGAGTCTGGTTATGTCAGTTCATCTCTTAACGAGCCCCTATTTTGCATTATAAATGGTCATATTTTGGTTTTGGGGGTCTCCAACAACAGGCTGATATGCATTCAAGGTCAATAAACACTTTCGTTGTCTTATAATACGCATTTATTTTTACCTAATTATCCCAACGACTCCCATATGATTCGTTCAGCGATTCATTTGTTCCCAAACCCCTCCTTCAGCTAAGCTAATCTGCGCTGATTGGTCCGATGACCCAGTCTGTTGTGATTGGTCGACTGGGTTCAGCGCGAGACATAGAAATACCCACCACAGTTAGGAAGTAGCAGCCAGAGAGTATGTGAGAGCCCAATGTAGGAATGCAATAAAGCAATACAATTAAACACTAGCATATTACTCTACTCTTAACCCTAACCCCAAGTAATAACAATGACACACATTCAGTATTAATCCACACAGGGGCAAAAGTTCAACTATTTTGAAAACTGACCGCACTGCGCGTGTAAGGAACAGCTGATGGTGGCCATAGCAACGACAAACAGCAGAGGATCACGAGTTCAGAAACGCATTTAAATCGGTAAAGGAAGAAGCACGTGGCGCGTTTTCAACGTGGTTTTGTACACAATATGTGAATAGCTTTAACTTCTAGTGAATAGATTTAACCTAAGAGATACAGTACAAGCACTGATCTATAATAGATAAGTGATTAAAAGCCACGCGGGGTGATTATAACTTCTAAAACACAATTAAACACACATTTTGCAAACTACACAAAACGAGGCAACAATTTTAATTACACTTACATGTTATGATCCGGAGGAAGAAGAAACTGGTCCATATGAAATGCAACAGTTACTGAAAAAGTCCCCGTCAAAGCCTGACAAAGTCCCATACATAATAGTCTCTGCTGCTCCTTCCTTTAATAGCAAACGGCCGACGAATCCCGCGCTGCAGCATAGGTTATTGTATCAAAAACAGACTGACAGGAACAAACACAGCACAAGGTTGGCTATACTGTGGTGTCTATACTGTGGTGTCCTTGTGAAAATGAACTTTAACCCTTTATTCCCCGCAGCCGAATCTATTTCTGCAAGTAAATGCAAGGATGAAAAGCTGATTTGGGTTGGGAGTTGCTTATGTAATAGCTTTTTATTCTGCACTGGCCCAACCATCTGTGCTGGTCAAAAAAAAACTTTTACAAAGAAGTGGTTCAACGACTACCGGAGAGAGGATCTCCTAAAGGAAAGCTGAATCCCACAGATGTTTAGCTCACCACCAAAAAGTTATAAGAAGGAAAGAAACAGGAGCCAAACCTCTTATGACGAGCATTCCAATTCTGAAATATAGTAAAGTAGGATTGGATGAAATGTTTTACTTCACATGGAGAGCATTTAAAACAAAGAATCATAACCATGTGAGGTTCATGGCAATACTTTGAGCATTAAAAGGATTGTTCACCACTCCACTTGTTCCTGTTTAAGTTTCTTTCTTCTTTTGAACATATTGGAAAATATTCTGAAGAATAAATTCCAGAATCAAACAAAAAGTGCTTCAGGGGTAATTAATATGTCGGTGCTCCTAGGATAAAAGATTCATAAAGCTACACAAAAAAAATCATCAGTCCAAGGCACTCGAAAAGTAGGTGAAAAAAATATTCTGAAGAATGTTGGGGTAAAACAAACAGGAAGTACTATGAATGTCAATAAGATCAGAAGATCTTGTTTTGTGACAGATGAAAGAAATTCATGAAAGTTTATGTGACGATAAAAAGTAATCATTTTCATTTTTGGGTGAACTTTTTTAAATGCACACTTAATAATCACAGTTCATAATCTCTGTTGAAAACTAAAGAAGAGGATTTTCTTTATGGCATCGTGATGGACCGCTTAATAGCTGTTGGGATCAAATTTTCCCTCCGAATGAAGTTCTGGCAGTGTAAGTAGATTTCAGACACTTTCCTGCAGTGCGATTTCAGCTACAATGACGGTAGAATTAAAAACTAATAGGACCATTGAATTAAATTAAGCAATCAGTAAGACAACTTCAAACAAACGCAAGGAAACATCAAAACAGCTTTTTTCTGGTTTTGTTATTAAGGCATGTTGTGAGAAAAATTAACACTACAGATCGTTTGTGTTTGCTGAGAGGTATCATTTCAGAACACGGGTTAAACTCTGCTTAAACCTGAAGTTGCTGAGATTGTCATTTCAGTATGTTGATATTACTTCCAACTCAAACTAAGTAGAAGGCGGAGCTTTCTTTTTGTGCATCATTCCTTCATAGCAAACTAAAAGTAAGAGGGGGTGGTTAATAATAATGTGGCCAAAGCCGCCAAACTGATGTTAACAGAGAAGGAGCGCCACTCCAAACATGGAAGCAAATGGTCAGATTTCGAAGAATACCAAAACAAACAATATTTTCAGCAAATTAACTTGCACAGATTAATTGTTCACCTAAAGAATAAAAATGAACATAGCACAATACACAATGACTACGTTTATATGGACATCAGTAATCAAATTATTTGCCTTAATATAATTAAGACAATAATATGATTAAGGTGTTTACATAAGTTGCTTTTTGAATGTTCCTTTCATGATCCCGTTTTACATGTTATAGCACATAATTCGATTAATGTCATTGCGTCACCGCACTATACACGTTTCCTCCAGAGTTTCATGTAATTTCAGGTGTTTCATTTTTAATTTGTCGACTTTAACTGCAGTTTGGCACTTTCACTTTCATTCGGGAACATTTTCCCCCGTGACAAACGAGATATTGGATGCAACTATGAACTGCTGGAAGAGTGTTGTTTTAATGGAATTTCATACCGCACGCTGAATGGGAGAAAAAAACCCTCCGCATTTCGCGGTGTATGTGTCTGTGGTCCTTCACTGACTTGGTAGGTGCAAAGAATAGTGTCAAACAGCCGTGTGTGTGTGGACTATCCTGTCGCAAAACGCAGCGAAAAGTCCTACATAATGGTAATATTTTGATTAAGGTGTTTACATGTCTGTGCTGCACTTCAATAATGCGACTAAAAAAAAATCTTTAGTTCGATTATGACCTTAATCAGATTAAATTCATCAAAAATTGCTGTTTACATGGTAGACTCTTAATCAGAGTATTGTCTTAATCGTATTAAAATTGGATTATTGGTGTCCATGTAAACGTACTCAATGTAATTTTTGATTTCACATGGACTTCAATGTGTCATGAATGGATGACGTCAAATGCCAGATGAATTTTCATGCATGTCTGTGTTTAGCACATCTTGATTGTTGTTCTGACAACTGAGATCTTACAGTCTGACATTGCTAATATTGTGTGTGAAATCTGACAAGCTAGAATCGTATAGGATTATTAACCCTTGTGTGCTGTTGGGGATGTTTTCATTCACTCTGGGGTCATTTTGAGTCTTAATTTGGCCACAACTTTCTCTGTTTCACCAAATGGAACTATTTATGGTGACAAATCTTATTTTGACACATATTTTGGTAAAATGCAACCCTTTCGTTATGTTGGTCGCTGTTTTTGCCCCATTGACTTCCATTACAATGACATTTTTTGATTGCACACACTATAATCTGCTGTTTTACTCCACAGAACTCCATATAAAAGACAGAATCTTTCTTGCACACGCCTATCAAAAGGGTTAATGGTGCCAACTGATGATCAAAAGTAAAAATTATTCATTCTACCTCTTCCCAACAGGGAAAACAACAAAAAAAATTTGATTTCATGATTATATGTGTAATGGCTTTGCAATCAAAAAATGTTGTTATAATGAAAGACAATGGGGTAAAAACAGCCACTAACATAATGAATGGGTGTATTTGAACAATACACAAGGGTTAAAAAGTATCGAGAACAGTTCACAAACCAAAATACCAAATTTAAATACAGTTCAAATAACAAAAAAATAATAATTTAATAATCACAAAAGCCTTAAAAAGACAATCTCTGCATTTTGGGTCATTCTGCCAACTGGGTCAGGTTAGAAAGACAGATGGCTCACCTGAACTGTGCCACTCCCTTATGATCTCATCAGGTAAAACACTGAACAATGAATCACAATAGTGATATAGTGCAGTTGACATCCTCTTAGCTACTACAATGAGACTGCTATGACAACACGTGCCAATTATCAGCATAAGTATTAGCCTGACCTATTGCATATTAAAAACAACACTTGAATCAGCAAGTCCTATTTTAAGGAAATTTGGATCCATGTATATTTGGGAAAAAAATCCATAGATTATATTCATGTCCAGTCTGTACTTCTTGAACAATCTTGGAATAATGTATTGCATCACCGTTTAATAAAGCCTCACAGGATGAATCACATAATGATAATATTATTCATTCATTCATTCATTTTCTTTTCAGCTTAGTCCCTTTATTAATCTGGGGTCGCCACAGCGGAATGAACCGCCAACTTATCCAGCATATGTTTTACGCAGCGGATGCCCTTCCAGCTGCAACCCATCACTGGGAAACATCCATACACACTAATTCACACACATACACTACAGACAATTTAGCCTACCCAATTCACCTGTACCGCATGTCTTGTGGTGGACTTGTGGGGGAAACCGGGATTATATTATTATATTATGTTAATTATTGCTCAATATATTGCACAAACAGCCACCTCGAATAAACACATCTGAAAGTGGTTTCTTCCATCTATTTTTAAGTTAAATGGGATTTCTTCTTCAAGCATTATTTTCAAACTAATGTTGTGAATCATTTGCTTACTGCAGGGTGGTGATTATCCAGAAACAAAACCATTTTAACAAATCTCACACTTCTTTGGGTCAAAGTTGAAACAGGTTTTCAAGCACTAAAACTACAAAATGTAAAGAATACACATTAGAATGTGAACAATTTTATAACATTATTCATTCATATTTTACAACAAGTTAAATTAAATGGGATTTATTTGCATACAAATGTATTTGTAACGTAACTATATTAACCACTAACAACGTTTTATCAAGAAAACGTTTCAAATAAATATGTATATATGAATGGCTATGCACAACATGTCTGATCCAAATTAAAACACACTATCTGTGCATAAGCAATAAGAGTACTCTATTCCTTATATTTCCTTCCAGTGTCACTCTGTCCTCTCCCAATGAATGATAACACAAGACTCAATAACAAAAAACAAGGAGCCAATAAAACTCTTGCAAAACAAACATAACGTGGGTAATAAACTTGAGCAAGTCCTATAAACCTACTTAGACAAGTGCACAAAACTAATAATGCACAATGCAAAAAAACACACAAAACCCAATGTACACTCTGATGGTGTTTGTATTGTTTTTAAGTACACCCCATTATACTTTCATTGATTTTACATAATAATTTAAGCAAAATAAATAAGTCCGGGATTTCACACACAAGCGAAATAGCATATACTCAGGCTCTTGATGCTTTCACACGTCACTTGATAATTGTATTTTATTTTTTGCAAGGGTAGCTTCAAGTCAAAATTCATGATCTATAAGCCCTGATCCTTCATGGATTGAAATCGTGCACTGCGCTCATTCTGCAGGGCAGCTGCGTCACATGCACCAAAGACTGCATGTGTATTGTTGTTTACTTTGCATTATAAAAATAAACATGCAATGTATACGAGTCAAAACAGCATCACTCACCTCGTCTTTTCCTTCAGTGCTGCTGTCCTGCTGCTCAGATGTGCAGAGTTTCCTTTTGTTTTTGCTCTCTGTTTTCTTCATTCTGATGGATGGCGGGTGAGCGGTACTCTAGAGTTAATATTTCGTTGAATCCAGTGGTCAGTGCCTTCAGATACTGAAACAAATCTCGCTCTGATGCATTGTGAGCAAACCTCTCCTCAACTTTGGTCCACAAATACAGAATCAACGATGAGCGCAGGTTCGCTTTTGTGTTGCTCTCTCTACCTTAAGTTACAACCCCATCTGCCATGACAGCCCGTCCGTTTTTCTTCTCTTTTTTCCGTCAAATACTGCTTTGTTTTCAGTTTTATGTAAACTATGCGGTTTTAGCGCCGAAAATCAGCCGGCGGAACACGCTAGCTCGCTAGCAGTTTGTTGATAAAGTTTGACAACATCCGCAAAATAAACGCCTTTTGGGTTCACCAAAAATGTAAGTGAGTGTTTAAAAACAATGTGTAAATGAACTCACCGGGCTCGAGTCTGTCAATGTGAGATTGTAACGACAGGTTATCATTATGCTGAATAATGCCGCGTTTCCAACGTGTTTGCTGCAGTTTTAAGTCTTCCAGCGGATTGTCTCTTCACAGTTATAACAAAACAAAGACCTAACGTATAAAGAACGAAAATTTCCTCATCCAGTAAACTGCCAGACTGGAGAGATACTTCGCCGCGGAGCCACAACGTTTAACTGTTCATCATGTCTCGTGAGTCTCGAGCGCGAGCTCTGTTTTGACACGGATCATTATATCTAGCGGGCGTGAAGCTCCGCGTTTCTCCTCCTTCAGTCTCGTTTTCTTCAGACGTCAGCCCGGCCGGGTGCGGGGGAAACGGCTCGGTGCCGAAAACAATTGCTAATCAGAGCCGGTGTTCTGTCATGCCGTCGCTTTTCTCCGAGGAGGAAATCTAGTAGCTTCCTGAAGCTCGCATCAAGTGAACGACTGCCGGTGAGCGCCAAATGCTGATCTGAGTTCAGTCTGTGTTAGCGGAGGAGTCTTGCATATGCACTGGAGAGCTGATCTGAGTTCAGTGTGTAGGAGCAGATTGTAACTAAGTGGGGGAGTCTTGCATTGCATATACACCGGAGGGCTGACCTGGGAACGTTGTTTCCTCCAATGGCTTAGAAGGGGCAAGTGAAAAGATCGCTTTTCGGACAAATTCGACTTAAGTTTGTTTTTGCTGCCATCTACTGAGACTAAAGTAACTTTATCTGATAAGAATTATATACAAGTTCTCTTATACTGAGAAAAATAAAGAAGCTCAGCGTAATAATCAAACATTAAAACAGACATTATGAAATAAAAAAAATCGAATCTAATAATTATGAAATAATTAAAATAAAATAGTCAAGTTTATTTATATAGCGCTTTTCACAATGTAGATTGTGTCAAAGCAGAGTTCTAGTAAAGTCCAGATTTCAGGTAAAGATAATAGTAAAGATTATTCAAATGTTTAAACATTTAAATGGTTATAAATTGAAAAAAAAAAAATCAAATTCATTCATTCATTTTATTTCGGCTTAGTCCCTTTATTAATCTGGGGTCGCCACAGCGGAATGAACCGCCAACTTATCCAGCATATGTTTTACGCAGTGGATGCCCTTCCAGCTGCAACCTGGGAAACACCCATACATTCACACTCATACACTACGGACAATTTTGCTTACCTAATTCACCTACACCGCATGTATTTGGACTGTGGGGGGAAATCAGAGCAAACCAACCAGCGACCTTCTTGCTGTGAGGCGATCGTGCAACCCACTGCGCCACCGTGACGCCCCCCAAAAAAGTCAAATTAAAAAACATAAAAACTTAACAGAAAAAGAAAATAATTTCCAAATATTTTTTTTCAGAGATTATTCATTCATTCATTCATTCATTCATCTTTCTATAGCGCTTCTACAATGTAGATTATATAGAAGTGTAGTACATTGAAACTGCGTCAGTCCAGTTTTCAGAGTTGAAGTTCAGTTCAGTGTGGTTTAATTTTCTATACACTATACACTATGATATCTATGCTAAACACTGAAGAGCAAATCCATCGATGCGCAGCTCCACAAGTCCCAAACCAAGCAAGCCAGTGGCGAGGAACAAACTTCACCAATTGACGAAAGTGAAGGGAAAAAACCTTGGAAGAAACCATGCAGGCTCAGTTGGGCCCGACTATTTCTCCTTTGGATTAAACTGGGTCTTTATCACTGATCTATATAGATCAGTGGCCTTTATACAACAAACTAAATAGATGTGTCATAGATTTTTTTAAGGAAGGATGGAGGTTCCAGGGGTCTGTGGCGTTTTAGCCCCAAGTATTGATGATTGAACAGATGAAACATATTTTAAGGATTATGCCATACGTTTTTGGCTTCTTTCAGAACATAGTATTGTAGAAAAGGCAAAAAAAAAAAAAGTTTAATTAATGGCATTAAATAAAAAAGGTTGTGTGAAATGGTTCACGTGGTTTCTGGTGACACGCGAAATTCAGATGGAGGGCAGGAAGTAAAAAAACTGAGTGGGAGACAGAGGAATTCAGAAGAGTGCTCTGGTCACATACATTGGAGTAGATTGATAAATATGGTCTTATTTTACAGAAAACCCTCCCAATTTTATGATGCATATAGGATATTGCATATTTTTGTTCATTGCATTTTAAGGTTTTGTTTGTGTACGATCTGTTTGGTCCATGTTCTTTCTGAAGGTTTCACTTTATTTCACTAGGTGGCAGTACAGTATTTTTTAAATCTTGTTTTGAACAAAATAAAAGGTTTCTATGTCTTATAAAAATGACATGGTCATATTATTATTGTTGTCATTATTGTTATTAGGTAGATAGCTATTTAAATGTTAATTTAAAATTATTTAAAAAAAAAAAACGTCAGTTTTAGCAATTACCATAAATCATATTTTGTCTATCATAATTGACTGAAAGCTGATCACCCACATGTCCCCAACACACACACACACACACACACACACACACACACATAAGTTAAAGTTATATAGTTGTTAACCCCTCCTGTGAAATGTGTATACTTTTTCAAATATTACTGTTTAACAGATCAAGGGCATTTTCACAGTATTTCCTAATATATTTTTTTCCTTCTGGCTGGGGAAAGTCTTATTTCTTTTAGTTTGGCTGGAATAAAAGCATGTTTTTTGACCACTGGTTCAACATTATTAGCCCCCTTAAGATTTGTGTTGTTGTTTTTTCCCAATTGGCTATACACAACAAACCACTGTTGTCCAATGACCTCCCTAATTAGTTAAGCTTTTAAATTGCACTTTAAACTGAATACTAGTATCTTGCAAAACAAGTAAACAAATACATGCACTGTCACCAAAGAAAAGAAATGAGTTGTTAGAAATTAGTTATTAAAAGTTTCTTGAACCTTTCCTCCTTTATGAGGGAAAACTTTTGGAGTTCTATAAAATCTGTTTGACATTTATTATTTTGGCCAATTTAAACATTTATAAACAACAAAAAACAAACATTTTGATGTTCTAATAGCGATTCCTATGTAGAAGAATTCAGTTATTTACTTCCTGCCCTCAATCTGAATACAACCTATAAAATAATGAGCTCATAAAACATCTAGTGGCATATGAGTATTAGGCAGAATGTAATATGCTTTGAT
>CAIGQV010019356.1:16865691-16905165 GCA_903798115.1 Danio jaintianensis | reverse complement strand
TATCTCTATATATATCTCTATATATATATCTCTATATATATCTCTATATATCTATATATATATATATATAAATAATTTCACGCATTATGTGAATTCATTCATTCATTCATTACAAAGTCAAAAACAAAAAATATCTCTATAACCATCAACCACGGGCCACAAAATCTAATTGAATGTACAAAAATGAAGACAATGGAAACAGCAATGAAGAAAATACTTTTAACACAATGCTGATTACTGACATCACAAATAAATCATTTAATCACTTACAAACTTCTTCTCGGGATAAACCTGCTTAATGACAAGAGTGCCCAGCAAGGAGAAAAAGGCTACAATTGTGAGTATTGCCCTCAATGCTTTAAACCAGCTGGGATAAGTGGGCAGGAGGGACAGGTCATAATGCAATGCTATCCCGAGCCCTATGATCACAATCATAGCAGACGATGTAATGTCATGCTGGAAAAGAAGCGCCGTCCATGCAATCAGAGAGGGAACCACGCTGCTGGCCAAATTGAGCCAGTCAGGTTTTTCAGGACTCCCCGCAGGCAAGGCAAAACCCCAGCGAATCCCACCAAGAAAGGAAACAATGGACGCTCCGTATGCAACCTGAGCAAACGCAACATCAGAATAATATAGCTCTGTGACTGCCATAAGCAGAGGAGCAGATACAAAAGGTATAAGTCCAGCTAATCCCAGATAGAGGGCTGGTTTTGGAGCATTCTTTAGGGCTTTCATGTCATAACGAAGTAAATCAAGTTCTCTTGGTGGACTCTCTTCTTCTTGAGGTCGTTTCTTGAGTCTCTGGGGAGACCAGTGGAATGACCGCGATCCCAGAACTGCATTGGTAACATGTCTTGGGGGAAACTGTCCATATAAACCTCTAGTCAAAAGCGTTGAATGGTGAACGGTCTGCTGCCCTGAACAGGGTAACTTTCTGGACAACTGCAGAAGACTGCTGCTCCCCTGTTGTTAAGGAGAGGAAAGAAATGTCAATTAATATGAGAATTTTCATAAACAATGGAAAATACATCACATGGTGCAGGTCTAATACTATGAAGTAATAGAGTCAGTGCTGAGTTATAAATGATTGCATGTAATCTGCATTACATTGCATAATAAGATTCCAAAGGTGTACTACCTGTAATTAGATTGCATTAAATATTTAATACTCCTATTAGATCACTGTTATGTTTTTAGGCATACCATTTTCACAAATTAGACCCACAATGGCAGTGAACTATTCAATTTATTCATTTATTTAAAATTTCCTTACTAAAAAAAAGGAGGAGTCATATTAGTTACATCTGGAAATTCATAATTTAGAAAAGCCAAGTAAATCTTATGATCTCTCTAATAATTAGCAACCCATGCTTCTGAATTAGGGAAGCAACTCTACACTAATTATAGTATGTATGACGCTAATAAATATGCAAGAAACTACAGCATATGTTTAACGTATAAACATTTAAAACCAGGGAAACATTTGCTGTTTTTATGCTTATTAATATTTCTTGATGTCATTCAAGGATTCCTAATATATGGATTTGACCTAAAACATTTCTTTACAAGGCTCTGTAAGATTACAATAATTTAGCAACATATCTGCATGTTTATAGTTCTCTGTTGTTGGTTAATGAATCAGACTGAAATACAGGTACATAGAGTTTTTTATAACATGTTTCTTAAAATTTTATGAATAAATAATTAATTTCCTTTTCAACTAAATTCCTGCAATTCTCTTAGTTTAAGGTAACCCTGGTGTGATGCTTAATGTATTTCATCACGTTTATACCAAAATTCATTCATTCATTCATTTTCTTTTTGGCTTAGTCCCTTTATTAATCTGGGGTCGCCACAGCGGGATGAACCGCCAACTTATCCAGCATATGTTTTACGCAGCGGATGCCCTTCCAGCTGCAACCCATCACTGGGAAACATTCATACACACACATACACTACGGACAATTTTAGCTTACCCAATTCAACTATACCGCATGTCTTTGGACTTGTGGGGGAAACCGGAGCACCCGGAGGAAACCCACGCCAACACGGGGAGAACATGCAAACTCCACACAGAAATGCCAACTGACCCAGCCGAGGCTCGAACCAGCGACCTTCTTGCTGTGAGGCGAACGTGCTACCCACTGCGCCACCGCGTCGCCCTATACCAAAATTATATTACAAATTATACACCAATTTTCCACCTTATTTTCCAACTTCTTTACTAATAAAGTAAATTGTTATTTTTTCTGTTTTGTTTTTTATTACAAAATCCATTAGTAGTTAGAAGGAAAAACTGGAGTATAATTTGTGAGTATTTTACCCAGCATTATTTATAAAGTGAACGCGTAAGTATGTAATCAAACAAAGAAACAAATAAAATAATTAAATTAATATCAAATTAAATAATACAAATTATTGCAATTTTACAACAGAATAAGACTGACAGCAACCAAATCTGAAAGATGAAGCATTTCGCTCACCCTAGAATTACCAAGGATTTGCCGTCCGATTATACTGGCCAACATTTTACCTGCAATTAAAAAAAAAAAATAGATTAAACCTTAATTTAAGGGCAGTGACTATTTGCCTTAATGGCCGATTAAGTTTATCCGCTGAACTGAATTACATTGTAAATGCTAACATGCTAACAGTGTATCTCACATAAGCAATGCTGTACATTATGCTAGAAACAGATTTTACTAAAAAGGTCAAAATTCGAAAACATACCTTTCCTGTCATAACATAATATCCTAAAATAAAACGTCGACTTCAGTTAGCAGAAGGTCATTACAAACTCGTGTGGCAACGTGAAGCCAGAATCATCATTAAACGAAAAAGCCTGGAAAGTTCTTATAAAAGTCCTGCGGAAGTGTCTTCAAATTATATGTTTAACTCCTATGGTTTAACTCAGCATAGCATGTTCATAAGAAGAAGCTACAGTAACGATGTTTTGGACTGGATGGGGTTTCAGGGATTTTCTTTTTCGATTTACAAAGGGGTCAGGTCTGACTGTCAATAAGCATCAAATGTGTACTTAAAAGATTACATATATTTTTAAAAACTAAATTCGTGTTTTTTGGTCCATCTGAAAAGTGTTTTATGATTTTTGGATAGTCTAGATGGAGACTATTTTGTTGAATTGATGGACAAGAGTATATTCAAGTATATTGCTGTATTGCTTTTTTTTTTTCTTACATGTATTGAGTTAGGCTGCACGGTGGCACAGTGGGTAGCACGTTCGCCTCACATCAAGAAGGTCGCTGGTTCGAGCCTCGGCTGGGTCAGTTGGCATTTCTGTGTGGAGTTTGCATGTTCTCCCCGTGTTGGCGTGGGTTTCCTCCGGGTGCTCCGGTTTCCCCCACAAGTCCAAAGACATGCGGTACAGGTGAATTGGGTAAGCTAAATTGTAAATAGTGTATGTGTGTGAATGAGTGTGTATGGATGTTTCCCAGTGATGGGTTGCAGCTGGAAGGGCATCCGCTACGTAAAACATATGCTGGATAAGTTGGCGGTTCATTCCGCTGTGGCGACCCCTGATTAATAAAGGGACTAAGCCGAAAAGAAAATGAATGAATGAATGTATTGAGTTATTTTTGAGCTGACATTACTATTTAATTTTTAAATTGAAGCATAGTATGCAGATATGTTTTTAATCTGGCAAATCTGATATATCATGTAGTCTGAACAGCAAGAAAAGCCCTACTATAATATATCCTATATAGTAAAACAGTAAATTATTAAAACAATTAAAGCAGCTTTCATTGTTTAAAAAATAGAAATGATTATTAAATGAGTGCAAAAATAATTGCAAATACGTGTACTTAATAGCTACTATTGTTTGACATCTAATCCACAAAACTGTGATCATGCATTTGTTAAAAACAGGGTCACTGTTTCTAGAATGGTCACTCAAAGGGAATTTCTTGTGAATCCTCTTCATTCAGAAACAGCAGAATGAATCACTATACTGGTCTCTCTGCAGTATTTTGGGCAGTTGCATATTAAAAGCAAAGACACAATTTACCAATCTGGTCTGAAATACACCATATTGTGCACAGTGTTTACAGTATGTGCACTGTTTAAAAGTTCTATTGAGTTTTGATGACAACTGAATATTTTTATATATTTGTATAATGTTTTTGAAAGAAAAAGTCTGCATTTCTCCACAAATGTATTTAATATAAATGTAATATTATTTAAGTTTTCAGTGATTATATTATTTATTTTGGAATACTATAAAGATTCAGATTTAAAAAAAAATTTATAATATAAATAAGTATTCAGAATATTTCTTTAAAAAAATGTACAAATCTTATATACAAGTTTTATTTGGTAGCTATTATAACAGAATTTAACTGTACATATTTTCATCGCATGATTTTCAGTTTTCAAGTTTACTGACATTTCTAGTAGGCTACACTTTATGGGAGCCAAATTTGCATCGTGGGTACCCAGTCTGCCATGTTGCTCACATAAAACTGTGTAACCATTTAACGCAGGCCCGTAGCCAGGGGGGTTCGGGTGGCTCAAAAGACCCACCCCCCACTAATAAAAAGTCCAGAATTTGCCACATGCATGAGCTC
Organism: Danio jaintianensis; assembly: GCA_903798115.1. Taxonomy (NCBI): domain Eukaryota; kingdom Metazoa; phylum Chordata; class Actinopteri; order Cypriniformes; family Danionidae; genus Danio; species Danio jaintianensis. Next base: position 16,900,579 of record CAIGQV010019356.1, on the reverse strand, counting down.
ATTTGTCTTATTTTGACTGCTATGCCATCATAAATTGTGAAAATAACCCATCAAAGAAGGCTTCCAATGAATCCAACATGCAGCTGTGCAAGAAAACATACAATATGACGAAAGTGAAGTCATCTTTCACTACAAGTAGCCCAAGTTTTATTCTGAATCTTGGACCTTATTCTTAAAAGAAAAAATAGCAATAAAAGGGTTTGAAGCACCAAAAGCGGCCCATATTAAAGTTAATTTTAATACTAATTAGGCTATTTTTGTTATCCATGAACTTTCAAAATGTACTTACAAAAGAGACTAAAAAAAATCGTCAAGCTCTACATTATTAATATTATTATGTTTCAAATTTGTATTATTCAGATGGCCACTTGAAATTCTGACTGAGGAAAGTTGAATGTGCTGGCCATTTATTGGTTATTTGTCCAATAAATGACAATAGGCTACAGTTTTTTTTCTTTTAAAACTTTAACTTTAACCCTATTTTCCAATGATATATGATGTAATACATTTGTATTTAAAAATATTTGTATTTTTTCATATTTCTTTATTCTATATATTTAGCAAATGTTTTTGGTACCTCAAAAAGTGTGGTTATGATGACCATCCGACAAGCTAATCCAGCTAAAATAGTGCTTAAAACGTCACTAAAATGCAGTATTTAAACTTTATAATTAAATAGAACATAAGGCAAATAACTGCAAAAAGGTCCACTTTTGAGAAAAATGAACCACCCTTTTCACCAGGCTGGCTACGGGCATGTAACGTAATTTATTTAAAAAGCAATACAAAAAGAGAAAAATAAGCTAAAACTTTACGCTCTGTGTGTTTCAAGCACTCTCGAGAGTATATCCTGGCTTGGGATGAGAGAATGTTGTGACGCGTCGAGAGCGCTCTGCTCTGCGATCGATTAGCTCGTCTGTAGAAGTAGACAGGAACAAGCTAGATGGATTGGCAAAGTCGGAACGAGTGTGATTAAAAAACACAAACAAAATACAGAATCAGAAATACGACAACCTCTAAACTGTCAAATTGACTTGACAAGCGGCGCATCAGTGTCTTCGATTAACTTATTGGGATAGACAAGGGATCAAAAGGTGGGTGTATATCGAAATGTTTATTCGGTGGTTTGGTGTCGAGAGGGAGCCATTTTACAACACTTTATTTCTGTTCGGATGCTAGCTTAGCCTAGCCCGCGCCGCGGCTATAACAACACGCATTCCGTCACGACACAAACAAGAATCGTTATAATTAGTCCTTATGTGGCCGTTATATTGTGCGCAAAAGTTTCTTTGGTCTAAAAAGTTTACATTTAATCAGTCAACGTGGACAAAAAGGTTTATGCACACATTGAATGGCCTACTATGCTAAGTGTGCCGTGCTAGCGAGTGTTCAGTAAGTAGGAAGACAACTTCGTATTCACTCATCGTTTGTTATATTTTCAGAGTATTTTTAATTACCGAGGGCGCCCGAATGTTTGGCTAAGCGTGTGAACTATTTGTTTGATATTGTAAGTATTATTTTTCAAGATCTGTTGTGGTTTATATTCTGCAGCTAACTCTTTTGCTAGTTATAAAGTAGCTTTTAGTTGTCTTCCACTTTTCTTTCCCCTTCAACTATTTTGCATTATACAATTAGCTTTTTTATATTACTGTAAGGTTCGCTAGAAAATTAATCCGCGTGCATAGGTATATTTTATTTAAAAGATGATTAGTCATGTTAAAGCGTTAGGATTGTCATTGAGTTTTGTCATTATTTATTTCTCATGGTGTCCCATATGTGCATGATTTGCTTTATTCAGAGGAACAGAAAAAGAGATGTTTGTCAGTGTCAGCCTCGGTGTTTAACTTTAACTCTCTTTTTTTCCCCCTGCACTGAAAGTCGGTTGTGACAATAGTTGTCATTCTGCTTTTTGTGTTCGTATGAGAGGAAAAAAAAGCTCTTACTGTTTTAGAACCATACGGAAATGATGACTAAATATATTATTATTTTCTTTTGTGAATTAAGTAACTTTGTTACAGGGAAGTTTTGTTTTTGGCATCAGATTTGCAAGCAGTACGGCCACACATTTTAAAAACTTCATCATTTTTATTGTTTACTTTATTTTCCACTTATTTAAGTGTTCTTCTGTTGATATGGATCTATGCATGTACCATGAGCTCCTGAAAAAACACAAAATATTCCTTGCGCCCACTTGGCGAATAAAGCTTGTTCTGATTCTGATTTGTTATTTTACAGAGTTGGTCTGCAGATTATTTGTGAAGATCTGGAAGAGGAACGACCTGTTGGATTTGTGGCTGCAGGATTTAAACAGACCCAGAATCTCCCAACATGCAATAATACAATCTGGAGTACACCTGTTGTTTCACATTGAATGTTCAAGGTTTGCTTGCACCTGAAGGCTTGTGTTTTGGCTTCATTCAGTCACCAATGCACAGCACACCGCAATTAACGAGAATCCATGCACTTTGGCTTCAACTTGCTCACCTGTGGAAGCTTCTGCTAATTTGATGAACTGGAATATTGAAAGTGCTGTTAGGAGTCAAATCATATTTACATTAAATTTTTTTGGTAGCCTAACGTGATATTGGTCCACCAGCCATTTATCAGCCATGTGGGGTGAGAATTAAAGATGTCAAGTTTTCATTGTTTGGTTCACTGAATCATCTAAAGAATGAGCTGTTGAAAGCAAAAGCACTTCTCATGACTTTATAACACATAGCACTTCTAGCTATTGTGATGTGACAAATCAGCCCCCCTCCCCTTTTCGCCCTGACGTAGCACCTTCGCTGTTTTGATGAGGTGAACATATTCAAACCACCACTTTCCGCAAAACAGCACTGTGTGGTACAAATCCACTTTTCGTTTTTTTTTTTTGTTGTTGTGTGTGTCCTCAGCCGAAAATGAGTTCGTAAAGGAGTTTCTGAGTGTCAGAGCAGGCACAACGTGCTGCTACCACAATAAGAGACTGGAGAGTACGAGAGTTTAATTTCAAAACCTCTTGGATTTGCTTTATTTGTATTCGGTTGACCTGAATGCGCACAGTCATCGATGAACTAAGGGTGTCGTGGAGAGTCACTCTGGCATTACTGAACAAAAACACATCCACTACTCTTCCACAACTGCACACCATTGATTAAGAACAACACGTCACCGTCTCTTCCATCACCTTAAAATTCCACCTTGGGCTGCACAAGTTTCGCTTCCATTCTCCTCTTTGCACCATCCTGGAAACTGGAGTTTTTCTGTAGCAGGAGCTGCGGTTGTCCTGAGGCTTCAAAGCCAGAGAAAGTGAGTCGGTTGGGCCCTCTACACAGACACAGCCAAGAACAGGGCCATTGAACTACAGAGCCTTTGTCTCTGGGGTAAGAAGCCACAACATTTAGCTGGAACTTTCTTTGCTATTGTATAGTTTAGTATTCTGAATAAGTTAGCCATAGAAATGCGAGACTTGTTATTAAGTTGAAGGAATTGTTACAAAGTTAGTTCTTGAGTCTGAGCAAATACACTCAATCTTATCAAGGCCACAAGAGCAATAAAATAGAAGTTGTTGTTTTAATGTTTAACCTAGAAGCTGTTCACTTTTCTTGACGAAAGACAATTCATGTGCAGACCTTGTTTTCTTTTAAAATCGGTCTGAAATAAAACTTGAAAATGCGTGTTTTTGTATTTTTAATTATTACGTTTTTTAAAATGTTTTTTAGCATAAAAATGTTTAGCTCATCTTGTAACTGTATCAACCAAAATTCTCTGGTGAGGTATCATTGAGCCAGTCTAAATTCTGCTCCTCTACTCAAGCTGGTTTTCTGATTGGTTCAAATGTTTGGGACAGCTCCTTCACTCTGTATATATCTTAGGGCCGATCACAGATGTGATTTCTGAAGTCATCTTTTTCATTTGTCTGTCAAGTTGTGGGGCAAATTTCCTGCATGATATTCTAAAAAAAACTATTCTTTAAGATCTATTCAAACACCTTTGAGATGCAGATACAACTGTAGTTAGGTCACGTGGCAGTTGATTTTACACAAAAGTGTAAACACTGGCTCTGTGGTGCTTTCAAATCATTTCTCTTTCATTAAGTAACCCATTCAACCTGACTCAGCAATGCTGGCTCAACCAGTGACAAGCGTTTGCCTGACCTTTAGCTGATTGAGGGGCGATATTCAAAACCTGTTTGCAAGCAGTCAATGTTTTTCATTTGTTACTAAAGAAGTGACACTTTTCACCTTTGAAAGATCATTATATGTGCCCTTGAAGTCTTTAATTAAAACTTTAACATGAGCTTTACTTTGTACCAACATTAAATCACAAAATGAGCCCTCAGTCTACTTTTTTTCCATTGCAAGTTGTTTTACTTATGTCATAATATGGAAGAAAGGACAATAGCAGTCTTCACATTAAGTGACCTTACTGTTGTTGAATTTGAAATGTCATTTTTGCACTAATGACATGATATTTTTTTGCATTGTTAGTTCAGGCCATGAGGTTTGATGCCTCCATCCACTGACGGGAGACACTGGACCTAAATGGCGCAGCATGACTTTGTTCCTGCCTGGCTTAACTTCTCCACGCCTCAGCCCGCCAAGGTATTGTAAAAGTTGCTGACTTTGTGCAGTTTTTTTTTTTTTTTTTTTTCAGGACAGTATGGCTTAACGGCCTCTCTTAGGTCTCTTGAGCTTAATTTGATTTTCTAAAATAAGCTTTATAAACTTGATGCTGCCTGTTTAATTTGTGTCTGTCTGATTTTTCAGTCCCCTGCTGCCCCCATTGAGAAGCATGGAGAGCACTTTCCCCGCGGAGACAGCCGGCCGGGAGTAAACCGCCGCAGACACAACTCTTCTGATGGCTTTTTCAACAATGACCCACTAAGAGCCCCTGGAGGTAGCGGAAAACCTCCTGCATGCTGAAGTAACCTGCTTTTTGACCTGCCCTGTGTAATAGCTGTTTTTTCTTTTTTCTTTAGGTGACGGGTGGCAGCAGCCATCTCTGTTAAGGCATGACTCTGTAGACTCTGGTGTTGCGAAAGGGAGTCAGGGGGGATTGGGAGGTGGACCAGGGTGGAAGGAGACCCCCAGCTGGCATGGGGCACAGAGGGGCCAGGAAGGTCCACATCACCACCATGGTCGGCATATCAAACGTGGTGGAGGTGAGAGGGACAGACAAGGAGGTCACCGACAGCGCAATGGAAACTTTCATCCACGCAAAGGTGGTCCATATCAGGACAGATGTTCTGATGAGGAGCGCAATGATGACAAGCTCAAGTTTGTTGACGAGGATTTTGTAAGTATTTTTGGTAACACGTCACGAAGTCCTTGCACATCAAGCAACCATGCTTAAGTTTTATGACCAAATTTGAATGCTGTAAACACTGTTTGTTGATAACGCCTAAAGCAGTTCATCTTATAAATTGATGCCTTCTCAGAAAGTAAAAGTTTTGATACAGATTTTTTTAGTCTGTTCATGAACATTTTGAAGTGTTAAATTGCAGGGTGACTAGTTCAAGTTGAGAGACAGAAATTTCTCAATTTGATTAAATTTATTTATTTGTTTTTTTTAAAAACATGAACAAATATATATATATATTTTTTTATAACTTTAACAAAACTGGTTATTTTCTGTTTCAAATGTTACAACACGTAAAATATTACCATGTTTGTTTACTCATGTAAAAGTCACACCCCTACCAGGCATGAGTTTACTGGTTATGCCATTTGTTGAACTCTGTCATACTTTACATGCCATTCATGAACTACTTGCATATTTGGTTTGCATTCATACTTTCTGTTTTTCTGTGAATCTCAGCCCTCCTTGAACCCAGAAACAACTGGAAAGCCAGCAAGTCAGCATCGAGCTGTTGGGACTCCAGCAGGAGTATGGGGTAAACTTGCTTTCGTTTATTAATTCACTTTGTTCCAGCTGCACATAATTAAAATGTTATGTTTTATTTATTGGTTTGTTCTGAAAGTTTTATGCAACATCTGTTACAGAGAACCCCCCTAGTGCTAAGCAGACTATGTCTAAGATGCTGGTCATTAAGAAAGTGTCTAAGGAGGACCCCAGTGCTGCATTCTCGGCTGGGTTTGCCAGTGCTGGACCTCTGCCCACCAATGGTTCTAAAGTTCCTATCCCTGGACCCAGCGTCTACAAGAATCTGGTGCCCAAACCTGCCACTGCCCCAACCAAGGTATCGAGCCTGTGGATCTGAAAATAGCCCCTGAGTGATGTTTGTGATTTGTTATATCTGCTTATTGGATCACATCACAGACCAGGCTTTTTGCCTAATGTTGTTTTGATTTTGTGTAATTTTTCTTATTAATAGATAACACGTTTGTCGTCTTTTTTTAGCCTGGCCCATGGAAACCCAATGGAAGGGAAACTAAAGTGGGTTTGCATTTCTCTGGACGGGATTCGGCCTTTACCAGCCCTGTATCTGTGACCAAACCTCTAACACCCATCAGTGCACCTGTCCATGGCACTACTAAAGAGGTAAAATGATGTAATCAGGCTGGGATTTTACTAACGCTGTATGATTAATCGAAGGTGGTTGTCATGCGTATCTTGTCTGTAAAGCCAGTTCTGTAATCAATAGTAAATCTCTAGCACATGCTTTCAGATGGAGCTGTATTTACAACACAGACAGTTTAATTTAATCATGTGATAATGAAAACGAAGATAATTATTCTGCGATAATGACTGCGTAGCTTCTCAGTGAACTACAGATTTGTGTAGTAAATGCTGCTACTTCTGAAAGAATGTGAAAGTACCACATATAGTAACGTTTAACTCCAAACTCCTTTCATAAATAGTCAGTTCATCAATAGTTTGAAATCATTCCGTGAGATGATCCATTGTTGTGTTTATTAGTCATGTTGAATCAATGAAAGCAGTTAAATAATTTTCATTAAATCGTAGTTGAGTCATTTTTTTAAACTATAGAACAGGATTGTTATAATTAAAATGTAAAAAAAATGGCAAGAAATGTGATCAGACCATTTTATAGAATTAACAAATATTAACATTTTACTCGAACCTATAGATAGATGGATAGATTTGGCTTTTTTCTAGCAGCTATGAGAATTAACATCAGTATTTTTTTTTGTGCCACCCAATTAAATATTACTCCGATACAGAGATTACAAGGACTTTCCACCTCAAACACAAAATTCCTTTTATAATCTAATAACTTTGGCTACATCATAAAAGACATAAATGGATAAACAAATCTTGGATACAATATAAATCTTATCTACACTTATTCATCACACAAACATTATCATGTGGATCTTTAAAGGAAAGTAATCGATAATAAACATGGCTCCTTGCCCAGTTACTTACATTTTCATATTCGTCACGCATATCCATCTTTCCTTCTCTGGTTCTCTCTCCCATAGCCACCTTCCAGCACCACTCCTCCAATAGACATCACCCCCTCACGGCTAAAACTGATGCGCCGCAGCACAGACCGCAAGAGTGAGTTCCTGCGTGGACTCAAGGATGAGAGAAATGGGGATGTGAGTGACTGCCACAGTCCAGGAGCCCCAGCAGAGGTGCACATCAATTCACCTCTGATCTGTAGACTGTTAGATGTAGCAATAATTTGCCTTTATCTGCTTACTTCAAGATTATCAGTAGTGGATTATATCAAGTTAAGAGGGAATATTGCAACAGAAACCAAACTGTTAAACTTATACTTGTGGAATGCTCTATTTGTAATGTTTTCAGACACAAGTTTGTTTTTTTTATCTGGAGAGACTTGAAATGAAATATTCCTTCCAAAATTGTACAATTTTTATCAAAAGTAAACCTTAAACAGTTTTAGATTTTTTTTATTTATCTTATATATTATTAGTTTTTTATGTATTTTATCTTGCGTATTATTTATTGCTTTTAATGTCTTTTTATTGTTAAAATTTTTTATTATTATAGAAAAGTGATTTTTATAAAATGTAAATTTGATCTGGTTTTGCCATGAAATAGCCAGAGAAGCTGATATGGCAATAAATTCAAAACTCTCTCTCAAGTGAAGAGGGTCCCCCCCCCCCCCATATATATGTTTTAATTGTAATTATTAATAGTTCTACTCAAAATATTATGAATATGATGCCTTAGTTATCAATTTCCATGATTTTTTTTTTCTTTGCTATGGGTCATTTAATGTTATGTAGTACTATAGTATCAATTATAAAATATAAAGAAAAATCTAGATAGATTTTGTTTTATTACATATTTGTGTTGTGCTAAAGCTTTCGGTTGTGGTTTGTCTTGATGTTTAGGGTGAGGGAAGTACCCCTGAACCAAAAGAGTTTGGAGAGAGTCATGAGAACGGCATCTCCCACTCTCTCAGTGACTCAGACCCAGAGCACTTGTCCAGCTCTCTGGAGGCGGAACACAGGTCAGAACGACCACATGTACAAACACTTCAACACTTTCTCTTTCATCAGACATTCCCAAGCTCAGTTTCTGATCCTAGTGAGCTGCCTACAGGGTCAAATGCTCTCTATTAACATATATGTCGAAAGTTAGAAGGATTTATATGGGCAGCAACTCCATATATCATACAAAATTTAAAGAATGGGCCTTTGCTATGATCCTAAGTACTGCAATATTTTAAGTTTAAATGTTGGTAGTTTCTTTCAAGTTTTTGGTCCCACTTTATATTAAGTGGTTTTAACTACTACATACTTGCATCAAAAAAGAAATACAATGTACTTACTGTGTTTATAATGTATTGCAGAACACTTCTGGTGCTCTTGAGGTGAGATACGGGTAGGGTTAGGGACTGGTTGGTTGGTATGGGTAGGTTTAAGCGTGGGTTAAGGTGTTAATGATAGTCAACACTGTAATTAAAGATGTAATTGCAGAAAATATTTACAGATGTAATTACATGCATGCATTTAATCAATTATAAGTACAATGTAAAAACACTAAGTAAACACAATTTGCACAATAAGTACATTGTAACGAATGATTTATTTCAGTGTAAGTACATATTAGTTAAGGCCACTTAATATAAAGTGGGACCAAGTTTTTATTTATTTATTATTATATATATATTTTTTACAGGTATGAAAGTACATTTCATTTCATATAATTATCTAATGTTTATACTCCCCTCCTACCTCGCAACATTTTTTTTTTTATTGATTTAAAATTTTCTCAGTTGTTTTTTTTTACTGAGCTTCATCAAATTTCTTCAAACGTCATCATCCTGTAACCACCAAAATGAGGTATCTTTGATACCTTGGGGGCAGATTGTGATGTTTGTTTGTTTGTTTGTTTGTTTGTTTGTTTTAACAGAGGCACTCATTAATCTGCCCACTTCCCACCCACATAATCCACACACTCACATGTGGTTTCTCTGTGACAGGTTGCTGAAGGCTATGGGATGGCAAGAATACCCAGAAAATGATGATAACTTCCAGCCTCTCACTGAGGATGAACTCAAAGAGTTTCAAGCTAAAACTGAACAGGTATGGGAAAAGCATACAAATAGGAAATAGACAATCTAAAATAGAGAATAGGAAATGAAAAAGAGCAAGCCCAGATTTACTAAACAGAACAAATTATTGTTTTTTTAAAATTACAATTATTGAACTCAGACCATAAACAATTTTCACATTAAAGATCATAAATGCGTTAATCGATACCATTCAAACCAGACAGGATGCAATTAAGTAATACTGCTAATTTCACAGATTTTCACCTCATAATAATGGGGATCAGTTATTGATTTTAGATTAAACCATTTTTAAATATACTCATTTATTATTTTATAATCGTTTTCAGTGTACAAAACAATCGCCCTTAGAAGAAAATAAACACAAGTAGCAATATTACAGTATTTTTAAAAGTCCTCAAATATCATTTTTAATTTTATGGATTATTATAACAGATGGCAGCAGCTGCTTTTGTATGAAATGAGAAAACAAGTTCAGTATACCTATGTAAGCAATATGTTATTTAGCATTGCTTCTGGTTGAAGAGGTGGAGACCGTTTTCTCCCTTCACTACACACTCACTGTTCTCAATACATTTCCATACGTTCTGGGCAATAAAAATAAAATAAAAAACTAATTCATTTAAATGTGCTCTTATAATTTTTGCACCAAAAAGGCCTTGTGGGCAGTGCGCCGACATATAGCTCCATTGCTCTTTGGGCTTCCCAAACTGCATAAAGTTGTAGTAAGGTTAGCCATAAATAGGTAGCCATTGAGATTTGCACCATATTTTCCTCTCCGTTTTGAGAAAATCGTGAAAGCATTTTTATAAAATAATTTAAAATTGTCCAACATTTCCAAATTTAGAAAGAATTTTTTTTAAAATTACTTTATTTTTGTATATATTTTTTATTTTAACCAAATAAGCGGGAAACAACTAAAAATAATAATAGAGAGACAATTTAACAGTTATGCATACACAATACAGTAATAGTCATTTTCTAAGAAGTCATAAAACTCTTACCAGTTGGACCAAAATATATGAAATTGTCTGTCTATCTGTCCGTCCATCCATCCGTCTATCTATCAATAAATTTTTGTTTCGTTTTGTCTTTAAGCCAAGATGGAAGATCATCATTTCCATCCATTAAGACACTGCAGGGATTTCTAGTGTAGACAATAACTTGTTTAGCCATCTTTCATGTTTGATAATTCTAAAGTTCTGCCTGGGTTCAGAAGGCGTCTGCTCCAAATAATTATATTCAGTATTTTTACTCAACATATATACATTTTTTTAAACATCATAAGCTGGCACCAAATGTTATTAAGTCTGTCTCTTATAACTAATTTTTTCTGTGACTGACTACTATATGTGTGTGTTTTGTGTTAGATGAAGAAGATTGGTCAGGGGCGTAATGGTGTGCTCCTAAAGCCACGCAGTGTGGCCCTGCTAACCTGGAGAAACACCTCAAACCCCCCCGGCCTGGAAGAGGGCTCTGAATCTGAGACTAGCAGTAGCAGCCAGACCTCCGACGACGACGATACCTAACGTGGCTTTAAACACCCCTCCCACACTTCCCTTTCTCCTCCATTACACCATTTATTTCCAACTCAAACAAGAGCCAACACATTCTTTTCTTGGACAAGGAGCATCGGTCATATCCCAGGCGGAGAGGAAAAGAAGTCACTTGTCACCTCATAGGCTCAATGTCTTTCTGTTTGATTTTTTTTTCTTTCTTTCTTTCTTTCTTTCTTTCTTTCTTTCTTTCTTTCTTTCTCTCTCTGTCTGCTTTTTGTTCTTTATCCTGAACTAGAAACGTCAAAGAAAGCCACCAACACACACACCCTCCACCAGATCGATTTTTTTTTTTTTTCTTTGTTTTGCTTGGGGGGAAAAAATAAGACTAATTCATAATAACAACACCAATTATAACCGTGATTTAACGTGACATCACCTGAATGTTCTATAAAATGGCTTTGACACCTTTCTAAAAGATCTTTTTTTTTCTTCCTTTTCGCGAAAACAATTCGTAGCATTAGCGTTAAGATGAAACAATCATTGTGAGCCGCTCACTGCGACGTCGCTCCCAGTCCCTCATAGAAATGAACTCAAACGCAGCAAGGAAGAACTAAAGCAACAGCGAATGGACTGTCGCACGCAGTCTGGCAGCTAGAACATCAGTCCATTTCTGGCTCCAGTTCAAGCAAGCTCTGCTCATTTCCACTCGTTTTGTTCTGCAGATTCATACTAATATACCAGAGTTCATATGTCTGCCAAGTACACCTGTGAGAAAACCTTTAAAAGTCAGTTTGCGGGAGAGTTTGAATAAATGTATACGTTTGGATGGAAGGGTCTATGTTTTGTCGCGTTCCTGGAAGCCAGGCGAACATACAGATGTTCAGTTCACTGAGGTTGAGGACAAAAAAAAGAAATCATAAACAGACTGTCTTCTTCTTGCCCATATATGGTGTAAAACAGTTTTTTTGCCTTTTAACCTAAAAGCTGTTTGATTTGAACCATATTGAAATCCTGAACATTTCAGAGTTGAAGCATTTTCGTGCTTGCAGAAATAATGCTGTGGCAATCATTTTCAAAAGCTTTACATTCATTGCATGTAGATCGATTTAAAAAAGGGGAGTTTAATAAACACACGGAAGGTTTCCCCTCACAAAAAAACCCCAATAAAGTCTACCCGATGGAATAGAAAGCATCAAACATTGTTGGGCTTATGTAATGTTTACAGTGCAGGAATCGATCCGAGCTCTCTTATGGTTTGTAATGACTGTGAACTTTCAGTAATATGGCTCGCACACTTTGTTCTGCTATGTTGTTGTTTAAACAGTTCATTTGAGGTTCATTTTTGGCCGCTGAGTTCAATCCCTGCTGCTGGCGAAGTACAGATCCATCTTTAAAACGTCTTTATTTCATGAGGGACTGCTGGTGTAAATTGTGCATCTTTTTTTTGTACCTTGTTTTTGCTGATAGGGTATAAAAATGGCTTTATCGCAGATTTAAGTTTCTTTTTTTAACATTATTTTGGTACAGCTGTAAAAATTCCCACATAGTTTTTTTTTTTTCTTCTTTTGTTTGCATTATATTGTTTCTGCAGCCTTGATATTCAGGGTGGATTGTAAAAAATATAAGAATAAAAAATTGTGAGTTTTGGAAGATTAAGATTATTTTGATAACATTATTTACAGATTTGAGAAGATAAAGGTGTCATGTATGGGTTTATCTGTATGAGACGAAGCAGACGTGAACTACTGCATCATAATGAGAAGATCGGAGAATACAAATTGTAATAAATATTTTGCATCAGTTTGCCAAACATGTCCAGCCTTTCGTTTTCTGCTGAAACACTTGGGGGAAATGTTTTTTAATGTTTTGGGAGGGCAGATGGGATGGCGCTCAAAATATGGATGAATGATAAGCATGAAAAATATTCAAGGGGTAGATTTCTCCTGCTCTTCACCTCATTCATCTCCGAGGTGACTGTAACCAACAAACAAAACTTTAGTCAACAGATGCTACATATAAACTGAGGTAGACATTCCATCTGAAGAATACTCATATCATTTTAAATAGGGAAGAAGAAATTAACATCTGCTTAAATATACTCATATTTAGAGAGATGGACATTTTGGGGGAGTTGATTTGTCGAAATTGTAACATGGTATTTCATTCTGTTGGACTCCTGGATAAACACAAGGCCAAATTCTGCATCGGCACAGATCTGAAAGAGCCAGTGTCTCTGTGGAGAAGACAAATGGACAAAGCAGCTGTAAAGACCGTGTATCCTACAAGGGCGAGGACACCTGATTTAATACTTGTAAGTAGTTGAATATTGATTATTCCAAAAAAAAAAAAAAAAAATCTCCATTTGAACTATGTATTAACTTATATTGTGTATTATAAAAATATAGATTTAATTTGTATGTTTGTGTAGTGTGTTCTGTTTTGTTGTGTCAATTTAAAAATGTAGTTTGAGGTCAGAGAGAATTTTAATTTAATTTAATTTTTTTATTAGCAAGCATGCACATGTATTCGTCAAAGAATCCTGAAAAACTGTTTTCAACATAAAATAATAGCAATATGTACTTCACTATCACTAAATCAACACGTTGGAATGAAAGACACTAAACTTTATTTCTTACAAATCTTAGTGTTGCCAAAATTCAGCTTTGCCAAATAAAATAAGAATTAATTTTATAAAGTGTAATTTATATAAAAATGTATATTTATTTCGATATAAATGTAAATTAGAAAACAGTAAGTAGTATTTTGATACTGACTACTAAAAAGACAGCAGAGGAATGGTTATACTGTAATTATATATGTATATACAGACACAGAATAAGTTATTTTTGTGGTCTTTAAACTGAAATAACTCAACATAAAGATGAGCACTTTGTGGTTTTTGCATCTGAATTCTTCACACACACACATATATATATATAATCGTTTACATTATTTTTGAACAAATAAATACAGCTTTAGTGCCAAAGACCATAACAAAAACAATAATAATCAATAAATCAAATATAGTTATTGATACAGGAATCATAATTGGAAATATTTTTATTAAATATTGTACATACAAGAATCTTATTTAGAATTTTTATTCCTTTTTTTTATTTTATAACTTAAAAATTGTAAAATTAAGACTTCAAACTAAAGAAATATTTAGAAATGATCCAGTCATATTACTGTTCCATTGGCCAGCTAAAAGAAAAGAGAAATCGGCAAGATGGTCGGAGAGAAAGAGAACAAGACAAAGCAAAGGACAATGAGCCACACAACTCTGCTCTAAACAAACTCACTGAAGAGGTACACAAGCACACACACACACACACACATCACAAAATTCACGATCAAAGTAACTTTGTACTACATCGTCTAATATTATATTTTAGTTTCAAAAACTCAGGATCTCTTTTGAACAAAGCCTGTCAAGAAAACACACTGAGGTCAGTTTCATATGCCTAGCTCTTTAAATCGGGTCGTAATGTGAATACTGTGTTTGTATGTGTGTTGTTATGTATATTTGACAATGGATAAGTGTTGTTCAGGTCTCGGAGGAGCACTGTTTAGTCCAGCGGAGGAATGATGAGCAGAGGTTTAAAGATCATGAGCAGAGACTGGCTGAGATCAGAGCTCGCAACCTTCAGCTGGAGAAGGACAGAGACGGTAAGCTTTTCCTTGACTATTGGGATAAAGTTTAATAATAATTCAACGGTGTCTGGTTGTGTTCATGTCAAAGATTTCAAGCATCAGCTCAATCATTTTTAAAGCTAAAAAAAGAAACTCAACAGGTTTGTGACATTAAAGGGTGAGTAGGCCTAAATGACGACATAATTTTCACTTTTGGGTGAACTATCAATTTAAAGTTTTACAATAGTTTAGCCTGTATACAAAATAAAGATAAAATAAATCTTGTTAGCCATTTTAAGAACAAAAATCATTTTATGATGTTAAAAGAGGTATCATAGAGGAATTATAACTATAGGGGATCTTTATATAGACAACATTTTTGCTTCATTCACGCAGCTTAGTGAAACATTTGGGTTATCTTCCTCTCATTTTTTTCGGTATTTACAAATACGGAATTATGTTAAAAAGATTATTTCTAATTTTGAAACGTATAAAGCCCCTGAATATATTTATTTATGTATGACATTGGGGCCTAACTTGAAGGGTCTTGTCTCTAGATATGTTGAATATTTTAATGATACCAGAATCCCTCCTACAGAAAATTTTAAGATGTCTTGGGAAAGGGACTTGGGATTAGAGATCTCGGAAGATAACTGGACTAATATATCAGGTCTTGTTCCATTAACTCTAACCTCCAGCTGATCCAACACAAGGTAGTCCATAGACTGCACCATTCTCGCACTAAATTGCACTCTATATACCCCTCTGTATCATCTCTATGTATTAAATGCAAGTCCAAGGAAGGTACACTGGCTCACATATTTTGATTCTGCCCAAAAATGTCTAAATTTTGGACTGAGGTGTTCTCTTTTTACTCTGAAGTACTTAGGATTGATTTTCCTCCTGACCCTCTTATTGCAATATTAGGTTGGGCTCCTTCCTTTGAAAACTGTAGTTTGGATCAAATCCAGACAGTTCAATATGGAATGACTATATCAAAAAAGGTAATATTGTTGATGTGGAACAAAGAGTGTACACCTAAATTTGAGACATGGCCTACACGGTTTTGTAATGTATTACACATGGAAAAGATTAGATATGAGATTGCAGGCATACCAAAGAAATTTTCAAAGGTTTGGAAGCCCTTTTTTGAATGTCGGGGCGGCACGGTGGTGCAGTGGGTAGCGCTGTCTCCCTTACAGCAAGAAGGTTCGAGCCTCGGCTGGGTCAGTTGGCATTTCTGTGTGGAGTTTGCATGTTCTCCCCGTGTTCGCATGGGTTTCCTCCGGGTGCTCCGGTTTCCCCCACAATTCCAAAGACATGCGGTACAGGTGAATTGGGTAGGCTAAATTGTCCGTAGTGTATGTTTGTGAATGAGAGTGTATGGGTGTTTCCCAGTGATGGGTTGCAGCTGGAAGGGCATCCGCTGAGTAAAACATATACTGGATAAGTTGGCGGTTCATTCCGCTGTGGCGACCCCTGATTAATAAAGGGACTAAGCCGAAGGAAAATGAATGAATTTTTTTGAATGTTTGGAGACTGACCAATGAGTTTTGTGAAAGATTTCATGAATGTGTACAAAATACAAATTTTCATAATTGTGTATGTATAGGTATTCATATATCCAAAAACTTTTTTTCCCTTTTTTGTTTTATTTATTTATTTATTTATTTATTTAAATTAATTACATTTTTTTATCTCTTTTCCTGTTTCTTTTTTTTCCCGTCATTTCCCTTAATGATGTTTATATGCACATATGTATCTATGCTGTATATGTAATGTACATATGCAGATGTTTGAGTGGACTTGTGGATATGTGCAGGTATAGATTATTCATGGAGGAATATGATTAAGTATCTGTACAGTTGTGGATGTACATGTGCATATATGTATTTATATTTTACATATGTTAATTTATTATTATTTGCTGGCATGGGGTAGATTTGGGGTTTGTTCTTTAAAATGTGAAAAACTTTAAATAAAATATATTTTTTTAAAAAGAGCTATCATGGTGCAGCCTCAAACTACGAATTAATTGCCATATTAAGACACTATGGTTTTACCAAATTGTCATTGAGAATTTTAAAAACTAACTTATGACGACTTATTGTTTGTACTTTAGAAGGGATTGGTCAGAAAATATGCATGTGGTTTCATTTTTAAATAAATATCTGTTACCCTGAATGACAATGGAAAATTATACTGTATGTTGCCTAAAGCCTATTGATATTTCAGACATTTTTGAAATATTATAGACATATCTACACTTGATATGCTTTTTTGTATGTATAAAATCATTTTAGCACTATTTGCCAGCACTATTTGTTAGCAAAAAGCAAAATACTGTAAGTCATACTCAAAAGGAACCCCACACATTTATCTCGTCTCTCATCCCTGGCACATCTAAAATAGCATACTTCCCTTGGATATTGCATGTGAAAACAAGTATGTGTCAAATGAATATAATGAATACAAAAAGCAGGCAAAATGAATATAATGACAACATAGTGAATGTTGGACATCTAGATTATGTAGTACATTCATACTGCACACATTTATACATTCATCTTTTAGTTTCAAGAGAGTACGCTATTTTGGACACTGTTTGTACTTAGCAACTGCAAACTCACGCTGTAATTGGTTGAATGCTTAGGGAAATGAACACGTTGATTACTTTTTTACCATGATTTTGATTATGTGTATGTGTTTATCCCAGAAATCGAACAGCGTCTGGCCGAGCTGGCGGGCCGGGAGAAGACGACTCACATTGACGAAGTGCTGCAAGAGCTAAGATATCAAGAACAGAGGAACGAAGAGGTGCTGCATCAGCTCAGCTCTCATATCAACACAATCAAAGGGTAGGAGAGAGTGGAGGGAAAGTGGATGTTTGCAGAGAAGAGAATCAATCACTTAATAAGTGTTTACACTGTGCTGATGTTGTAGACCTGCTCCCAGTGAAGTCCCCTCTAACCCACCAGAGGAAAAGAAGACACAGCATGTTACGTTTGACTTGATGTCCTCTGTGGATGGGCCACTTTCTGCTCAGATAAGGTACAAAAAGTACTTATTTTTAACCCATTCATTCATTCATTTTCCTTCAGCTAAGTGCCTTACTTATCAGGGGTCGCCACAGCGGAATGAACCAATGTTTTACGCAGCGGATACCCTTCCAGCCGCAACCTAGTACTGGGAAACACCCGTACACTCTCACATTCACACACATACACTACAGCCAATTTATTTCATTCAGTTCACCTAAACTGTATGTCTTTGGACTGAGGGGGAAACCGGAGCACCCGGAGGAAACTCATGCAAACACGGGGAGAACATGCAAACTCCACACAGAAATGCCAACTGGCCCAACCGGGACTCGAACCAGCGACCTTCTTGCTGTCAGGCGACAGTATTTTTAATGTAACCACTGAGCCACCGTGCCGCCAACTACTTAACTAAAAAAACCCTTAAAACTTAACTTTACTTAAAAGACAGAAGGATCCACGGAACTGGTGGTTTGAATCACGGTTGGACTGGGACAATAGATCTGTACAAGCTAATCTGGTGCTTTGACCTGGATGAGAGTGAGGTTAATGGTGATAAGTCTAAAAGAGACAACAGAAATGTGAAGTGGCCTCAATTTATCTGACTAGTGACTGATGCTGGAACATGCCGTTTTTTTACATCTTCGTTAGAGCACCAATTTCCCATGCTGGCTCGTACGTCACTCAGAGCAGTGTGAGTGGAATTGTAGTGGTTATAACGATGTGTGACCCTCTACTGCACGCATTATGATAAATCTATTAAAACAAATATTTGACTGTTTTCCTTTTCTTAGAATGGCTTAACTTGAAGTGCTGTAAAAAAAAAAAATTGCATTTTTTTTTTTAAGGTACTTTATTAAATGTTGCCATATGGCAACAACGTCCAACAGTGGATCTAACTTAGAAACTTCTAATTTAGGATTTTCCTTATAATTAATCATTTTGTTGTTTGAAATGATTTAATTGGTGTTACAGTATTATAAGCTTTAACACAATACTTATAAATGACACCTTATACATACTTTCCAACAACTGATATACCAACAGCTTTCATTTATTCTATTCTTTTTTGCTGAATATTATTGAAAACAAATATAATATTGTATTATCATGTATACAACATACAGTAAATATATTTTCTCCAGTAAATATTATAACAAATAAATAACAAGAATAATATATCCAGATGCATCAGAATAATGTAGCTACTAGCTAACAATGTTTATATATTATTCTATACACTATACCATGCCTGTCTTATATGCCTCTGAGCTAACTTACCTGAACTGTCTGCATCACTGCTCTTATCAAATGTCCAATCTGCATCATTCTTATGGTCACTAAAACCCATCTCATCCTCACTTTCATCTGCAGGAAGAGCCAGTTCTGTTCTTTTCTTCTTTCACTTAGCATAGAACATGGTGGTGCACGCTAATACACTGTTCTCTGTATTTATATCTAATCAAAAATATTGCCATTAAAATGAGATTTTATCCATAATTAAAATTCCATTACCATATGACTAATTAACATTATACTACTAGCATTCGTGTTGTTATTGTTACAACTTAAAAGATCACAGCTGACCTTGCTAGCTAGCTAAGCTATTGCAATATTGCACATTCCACTATTGGACAGTGTTGCCAACACATACATTTGATTTACAAAAAAACTAATTTGATAAAAACTTTTTTGAGTTGTGAATATGTCATCATAACTCACTGGAGGTGATGTTTCAGATTTTTTTTGTGGATCTGACATAATTTGATCCTTTGTTTTTATTGACGTTTACATTTGCATTCAGCAATTACAATAAACGCCAGTCTGTCAGAAATCGCGCCACAGAAAAACACTGCATGTCATGTGACTTAACTAAGCTAAGGTCTTCTCTTTCCAACAAAAAAATTTGAACGCTGGTCTTAAAGAAACAGTGGCAGGGAAATGAACATAAATAACATGATGCCATATGGCAACACCATGCGGTAGAGGGTTAAGGTTTAATGGGGGAAATTTTATGGTAGATTAATAACCAATGCTGAAAGCTACATGCTATAATTAGTACCATTGTTAATGGGCACACCTCCTTTGTTGAAAACAATGATTTGAACCCGCTTGGAACTGGGCGAGTAGAATTGAAGGGGGTTATATTGGTGGCCTGATTTAGATGGAAGTGAAGGTTGAGTGTAATGGAGGCCAGTTAGCAAGAGCTGCCTTGGCTTCAAGAGTCACACTAGTTACTCTACTGCAACTGCTGCATGCTACATTCTTGTTAGTGCACATGCTAGAAAACACTGATTTAAAACCCGCTCAGAGCTAGATGAGAAAAAGAGCCTATATTCAATCCTTCCCCAGCCTCAAGAGATGAACTATTGAGTGATGCTGCAAGCTACAGCTGCATGCTGTGTTTAGCATACTTATTAATGCATCTGCACTCCATGCTGGAAACACTGGTTTTAAACCTACTTGGGGCAGGCCAAGCAAAACTGGATAACTTAAATTGGTGTTGTGACTAGGGACCTCTATGACTCTGGGACCTTTGAGACCTGTCCTGGATTCAACAGGTACACTACTGACTATTTCTGCCACTGCATGCAAGATTTACAATTTCTGTACCCATCTTCCACTCAATGTTTTCAAGTAGAACAAGAGTGGTTCAATTGGTGCCGTGACCTGGATGTTAGTGAGGTTTAGAGACTAAGTGTAATGAAGGCCAGCCAGTAAAAACTATACAGGTAAACCTCACTCCGCTGGCCCCAAAGAGCACATTAGCAACTGATGTTAGATGCTACAGTCTTTATACATCCTTGTTTGTGCACTTCTCTCATACATAAAGTCTAGAGTGCATCCATCCAGGTTGGAGTGGAGTGAGAGGAACCAGATGGGTCACACTGTCAATCACCCTAGCAGTCATTTAGTGATGACTTAGCAACCATCCTGAACACTATAGCTTGTGGCTTGTTTCTTTTTCTACCAGAGCTTTGCGTCTGGCATATATGCAGTTTGGTGGTTTGGATCCAGAGGTTCTGGCTCACATGCATGACCTTCAAACAGAGGCTCTTACACTGGAGCAGACAAGACCTAGAGCTGATGGCAGGACAAAAGCAAGAAGTGAGTAGTACAGACATGATTACAAATAGCATTTTGGCACTTAAACTATCTGTTAAAAAGCTTTTAATTTATTTTTAATGTGACAAAAATGTACATTGCTACAAAAATCTACTTCAAATTTACACTGTTCTTTTGAGGTTTATTTTATGGATGATCAATTTATACATTATTAATAGGATTTTCAAAGACATTGATAAGTTTTGATTGCTTGAGGAATTTAGTGTAAATGAAAACAAACATGTTGGTCTGTTATTGTAGGGACAATGACTTTACATTTTCATGCCTAAATGGTAAGAAAACCAAATGTGATTGGTTGCCCCATATGTTGGTCAGATAGCCTTTGATGGTCCTTGGCCGGTGAATGATACAATGTCCAAACCTTCTGCTGCTGTTCTAAATGTCTGATTCCGTGACACTAGTCAACTGGAGACTGTCCACATAGCCTTTAATAATAATTTGTTTTCATCATTTAAAAATGTGGCTTAAATGATTATGAATACAGTTAAGTGTCTGCATTTTTTGTTTTGTTGTAATCATCAGGGAAACAGTCTCCTCAGAGATTGTTGGAACCTGATATTCTTGCTGTGGAGCAGGAAAACCAAAGGCTGGAGGAGGAAATCTTCAGAATCCAGCTGACCAGGGAGAAGCACAAAAAAGAGCATGGTATATCTGTTCTGGCATACTGAGCATGACATTTATTCATTCATTTTCTTTTCAGCTTAGTCCCTTTATTAATCTGGGGTCGCCACAGCGGAATGAACCGCCAACTTATCCAGCATATGTTTTACGCAGCGGATGCCCTTCCAGCTGCAACCCATCACATTCCTAAACATTTATACACACTCCTTCACACACATACACTATGGACAATTTAGCCTACCCATTTCACATATAACGCATCTTTGGACTTAGGGGGAAACCAGAGCACCCGGAGGAAACCAACGCGAACACGGGGAGAACATGCAAACTCCACACAGAAACGACAACTGACCCAGCTGAGGCTCGAACCAGCGACCTTCTTGCTGTGAGGCGAACGTGCAGCCCCATTGAGCATGACAATAAACTATAAAAGTGTGTTCTGTCTAGATTGCATGCTTATACCATGAACTACAGTATAGACAATGCCCATTTTTATTTTGTACACCCATTCAACTGCTTGTTGATGCAAATATCTTATCATCCAATGAAACGTCAGCAACATAATGCATTTAGACATGTAGACATGGTCAAGAGGATACTAAATTCAAATCGAGCATCAGATTATTTAAATGACTTTGAATGTAGCATGGTTAACAGGCTTTTCAAGCACAACCATTGCTCTTAAATGGTCAGAAAGAGAGAATATCAAGTTTGTTTTTTTGTGAATGAAAAAGATCCGAGGAGAATGGACAGACTGGTTTGAGGCGATAGAAAGGCAACAGTTTGTTGTCAATGCAGAAAAGTTTGTTGTTGTACCTTAGATCCGATCAATCAAAGAAAAGCACACTGGTGCAATTCCTGTCAGCTAAGAACAAGAAACTGAGATTACAGTTCACTTAGATTACAGTTCACTTAGAGTTGGAAAAAGGTTGCCTGACGAGTCTGATGAGTCTCAATTTCAGTTGAGACATTTGGATGGCAGGGTCAGAATTTGTCATAAAGAACATGAAAACATTGGGGTGGTAAGGGGGCTAATTTGATGGCACACTTTGGGCTCCCACTGATAGAACACTTCATTTAAACATACTGTTGCTGACCATGTCCTTAATCTTATGACCACACCCAGTGTATCCCTCATGTATTGGCCACTTCCACCAGGATAATCCACCCTGTCATAATGCTCACATAATGCCAAATTGGTTTCTTGAACAAATCAGAGTTTACTAAACTCAAATGAACTCTATAGTTCAATAGAGCACCTTTGGCATGAGATGAAAGGGGGGAACGTGCAACTGAAAGCAACATGATAATATCATGTCCATATGGACAGTCACTGAGGAATGTTTACGGCACCTTGCTAAATCTATGCCACAAAGAATTAAGGCAATTCTTAAGGCATAAGTGCTAGCAGGGCATAGAAAATAAAGCTTCCATTGAGTCTACATATGCATATTATTTGAATATTTTAATAACATTTCAATATTTAAATATATACTTAAATATTTGATGTCACCTTTTAAGGATCAGGGGTCGTTGACATCCAGAAGGACCACATCCAACAAATGGCAAGTCTCCAGGCTGAGATTGCTTTTCTAGGTAGAGAAATAGAGCAGGACCTAGAGAGAAGACCACACCATCATCAACTTCCTCTGCTGGTTTTTCCAGGATCATCCATGGTCTTAACTCATCCTGCTCTGGTACTGGTTAGCTGAAAGTTTGGTTCACAATGTAATTTAATGCTAATGTACCGTTGAACATAAGTAATATTGAGTGATTTAAACTATTTTTGAATCCATTCAGTCGAACTCTGGGACTGGCAGGAGCACTGTTAGCTTAGCATAAATCATTGAATCAGATTAGACCATTAGTGCCTACTCAAAAATGACCCGTTTTGGTATTTTTCTCATTTAAAGCTTGACTTTTATAGTTACATAGTGTACAGACCGATGAAAAATTTAAAGTTGCTATTTTCTTGGTTGATATGGCTAGGAACTATGCTCTCTATAGGAACTATATGACGTGCGTAATTGTGGTTGATACAACAGCAAAGTTCCTTGATTTTTACATTGAAATGAGAGTTTGCTAATAGTCTTGCACAATTCAATGATTAATGCTAAGCTAAGCACCAGCCAGACACAGAGATCAGAATGGATTTAAAAATGGCTATTTTCATGTTTTGTCTAATCAATAAATGAGGTAATGTGTCTTTTATTATAACTTTTAATCAATTTAATGGCCCCTTATTACTAAAACACCAGACTGTTGAATAATTAAATTTTGTTTTTACCAATATTGCAGGATCAGAGTTCCCATGCAACTGATTCAATTGAAGCACTTGGTCCTGCTCAATATGACCCAGTGTAATACAAATTCTTTTACTTTTTCTTATTTATTCCCAATCGATACATGCACCTTTCATGCTAATTTAATTCAAATGCTTCTCTTGTCTGAATGTGTGTGCGTGTGTTTCCAGTGCTGGCTTTGTGATCTTCTATGACATAATTATAGGTATTGAAGCTACTTTGAGATCAGTGCGCTTGTTGGCAGGGTTATATTGTAATGGGCAGCTGTTAGGACAGACCACTGCAATGCCACCTGTGCAGAGCCAGCCTGCAGAGCCATTACTCTCCACCAAAAGTCCTTGGAACTATGCCATACTTGCTGTTAAACAACCTGTGCCAAGGTAGTTTGGTTTCAACTTGAGTATAAACATCTCAAGCTGGTGTATGTTCTTAAATGTGTTTCATTTCAGTGTACAACCATCTCCAGAGCTCTCTTTGGTCATGGAGATACAGACTTTTGGAAGTCTGGATTTTTACAAGGACAAAATTAAAGGCTTTGCAACTTTTGGCTGGGCTAAACTTGAACTCTTTGACCAGCACAGCCAGGTTCACAGCGGTTTCTGGAGGCTTCCCTTTCATGCTCTTCCAGTTCAAGCAGCTCTAAATTCATGTCAACTGAATTCTATGCCTCAAGTACGTTAACCAAATACTATGCACTAATGGATCATTTATTTAACATGCATTTCTCCTCCTAAATATTATATTTTGTCACTACAGCCAATAGCTGGTGACTTTAAAATTGATATTTTTCACTGGTCATGAGACTACATTTGTTTTTAAATAAACTAAATAAATCAAACATGTTAAATGGCTAAATAGTGTTTCTTTCCAAGCTGGGTAAGACGGAAGTCTGTCTTCGAGTAGCAAATGCTTGTGATGGAGATGTTCAGACCCTTGCAAAGATAGACCCGAACAACATCAACCAATACAAGTTCTTAAAGGTACACAAAAAAATACATCATTCTCTATATTGATTGTCAATATTATAAAGTGTTGAAGTATCAAATGTCTTTTTTAGGTGGTTACAAAAGAAACCCAGGGACTATATAACACATTACAACCATCATCACTGCCAAGGATAGATCACATGGAGAAGTCCAGTTAGATGGGATTGTATAATTAAATCTGAATTGCACTACTGCAAGCTTGTTGTAGACTAGTTTATGAATAAAAGTCTCTTTACTTTTAGGGTGTCTGTTTAGGCTTCCATCGATCAGGGCAATATTGCATTTTGGGTTGATTTGACAAACTCCCCAATTAACTTGCATAGTTCTATTGAAACACTCCATGATCACATATGCAAATATCCTTTATTGAAAGTTTACTACAAGTATACAAAAATTGAACAGACAAAGAAAACTGGTTATTTACAAAACAGACAAGTTGTTCATGGAGAGTAAATGAGGCAGGCATGCTCTGCTGGTTGGAAGGTAAGTAGTCAATCAGAAGATGCCCATCACGCTGAGGTCTCCACGGAGGAAGAGTTTGCTGGCTGCAAGAGAGAAAGAAGGGAAGAAAAAAAAAAAAACTAAATATTAAGCAGAACTCAGAATTGGAGCTTAGGCAAAGAATTAATACTGACAAAAACAATTCAACTTCAAACTCATCCAAATCCATTAGCTCAAATCAACATGCATTAACCCAAGAGGAACTAAACATCTCGGGACTCTGCTAGAAGTGTACTAGTAAATCTCTGAATATTCCCTGGTCCGAAGATATGATTACCCTTCTAATATGATTAAAGCAATATTTTATATACACATTTGAAACTTCAAAAGGAAATGGAAAGGGTATTTAAATTAGCAAGACTTAAGTGAAAACTTGGCCACGGTGCCATTGATCAAGCCTTCTGACCCTATTAGAGAAACAGTAAGCCTATCAACTCGCCTCCTGTTCCATTTTCTCCTGGACTCCATTGCCGTTGTGGGCAGAGTCGTCACTGCCATTAACTGAGGTCTCCTGCTTAGTCTTTTTAGCATCACTGTCCTTTTTTGGACTCTCCTCGTCTGGTTTCCTCTGTGCAGGAACAAAGCAGGACAGAACACTCACTTAATTTTAGCACCAAACACCTATTCTCTACATGCTACTCAAGCACACTTCAACTACCTCACAACTACAACATACACCAAGCCACAATAATTAAGCGGTCACCACAGAAGCTCCAAGCAATGCCAAATCTAATCTAGCAAATACAGCTCTTGGCCAAAGCATGCATAATTGACCTCAGCGGACGCAAGGTAGCAATGCACAGGTCCCTTTATGATACTACCCTCATGCACTCCAGCTGCATGTAATTTAAAGCATGCTAGTCCCCCCCATCAGAATTTAAATGGAGATACTAACCTTTTTGCGGACAAGGTGAGAAATATCAGATGCAGATTTTGAGGAAGAGGCACCATCTGCTGGCCTTGCAGAAATCTGGGGGGAAAAAATAAAAGTTTTACACCTTTAACCACCCTTTGGTACAAGCCACTTTGATTACAAAGCATTAACACACACCTGACTAGCAGTAGACGAAGACGGGCCACCATTCTCAGCAGGAAACGCAGATGATGTGGATGCTCCTGCCTGTAAAACAAACAAATTCCAAACACTCCACTTGTGTTTCATTGTGTACCAAAAGCATTCCTAGCAGGAATCAAACAGATTTATATTAACAGTACCAGGCTTGGTAAAACATAAGCTGATTTTGGACATTACAAATTGAACAATGTATAAGACGCATAGGGGGAATAAAGTGAATGAAGCAGCTCACAAGAGTCTGATGGATGGCCTCTGAGGCTGCAGCAGCCGTTCTCTGGCTCTCCTTGGCATCTTCTATCTTCTCTTTAATTTCTGGTAGTAACTGCTTCAACTCCTCAAGCTCACCCTTCTCTTCCTTTGCTGCCCCGTCACCTTCTGCCTTGTCAATCGCCTCCTGAAGCAAAGCTGGTGGAAAAGGATAGAGATTGGTTGTACATGACAAATCTTTGGTTTAAAAATGAGTAAAGAGACAAAACCCCAATGCAAAAACACTAACCAAGACGGCTCTCGATGACTTTGATAGAGTTGGAAAAGTGCTCAATGGCTTTGTTGTATTGTGTGGTGTAACTGTAAGTGGTGCCCAACTGGTAATGTGTCTCAGCCAAAAGACGACTATGAGAGGAAAGGTGCTTGAGCTGCAGGGTTAAACACTCATTGAAGTCCTCTAGAGCCTGACTGTAGTTTCCTACATAGGAATCAAATGGACACTTATTAATAAAAATAAAAAATGAGTGATGAACAGTTTAATCGATTTTAAGGTGGAGAAATCCAAAAGAAAGTCAGTTACTCAACATACACACCTGATTCAGCTCCAACTTCTCCAAGCTTAAGGTAAATCTGTGCAGCCATTAACTGATCTTCTTTGTCATCTTTTCTATATGAAATATACAAAACGGTTTAAAGAGAGAGAAAAAAAAAAAAAAGAAATCTATAAATAAAGACAAGAACATACCTTTTATAAATAACCTTTGCAACTTCGAGCATCTCCCAGGCCAACTGCAGGTTTCCAACTTCATCCTCCTCACTCTCCTAAAAGTGCAAACAATAACCCAATAAAAAAAATAATAATAAAAAAAAAAAAATAAAAAAAAGAAAAAAAAAAAAAAAAAGAGGGGGCAAGAAGAGGGAGATTTACAATTACAAACCTTATCCTTGGAGTCACCCTCTGCATCCTCATCGTCGTCGTCCTCATCCTCGTCACCATCGTCATCACCTGAAAAATAAAGATGTGAACGCCACCTTTGACCTTGTTAAAACTCCTCACCATGGACACCCTCAGTGACACCGCAAGCATACAAAAGTAAATGGTCTGTGGCTCCACCAGCATTTAGCAGTAGATTCACCAAGTGAAGGTTAGCAAATTCACCAAAACGCTACAATTTTGTGCTCCCCATAGTCCACAAAGCTTAACTACCTCCATCCTCTTCCATGGGTTCTTCGGTCTCTTCACTTCCATTTTTCCCTTCAACATTTTCATCTTTTTCAGCCTTTTCAGTAACTCCATTTGACACAGTAACATCTTTATTTGTAGAAGCGCCTTCATCTTCACCCTTTGAATTATCTTTATCAACGGTTTTCTCAAGCGAAGCAGGTTTTGCTTCATCTTCAACTGGTTTCTCCTCCTCTACAGGTTTTGCCTTGTCTTCAGCCAGTTTCTCATTCTCTGCAGGTTTTGCCTCATCTTCAGCAGATTTCTTCTCAGCAGGTTTTGCCTTGTCCTCAGCCAGTTTCTCTGCAGGTTTCGCCTCATCTTCAACTGGTTTCCCAGTTTTAGGTGATGCAATATCTGCTTCCTTTGATGCTTCATCTACCTTTACCTGCTTCTCCTTAACTTCCTCTTCGTTCTTCTGCTTTCCTTCACCACATTCCTCTTTTTCTACCTCTGACTGAGTTTTGTCCTCTGACATGGCATCATAAACCTGTGCTCGAAGTTCATCCCTGGTTTTCTCTGAATCATCGTACAAACAGAGGGAAATTGCGGTTACAGCTAAAGTCCCTAAGAAGTGTACAAGTTTTGTGATACAAACACACTGGCTCGAGCAATGTCTCTGATAATTTGGTGGTGCTTTGAAAACCTCACCTTTTGCAAAAGATGTCAAGAACTGCCTATGTATGACATTACCATAATTAATTCAAATACATTTTTAAACACAAACCATCCAAGTTGTCAGCACTTTCAATCTTGGAGTCATCCTGTTTCTCGCCCTCCTCAGAGGATTCTTCTGGGACTCCTTCTAAAGCGTTACCAAGCACTGTATTCTCCATCCTAGAAAGTTAAAAACCAAAAGTTGGTCAAATGCACAAAACATTAAAAATGAACCAAATCTTAAGTCTACATACCTGGCAAGCTCCAGAAGGGCCTTCCCACAAAAGAAAAAAGCTTCACCACATTCATCAGCAGTGTCTCCATACTTCTCAGCTCTAAAAAATAAAAGATTTTGATCCTTGATTTTATTCATCATCTAAAAGGATACACCTGAATCTTTGTACAGTTATTACTGCATTGCATTTCTGGAACGAAGGTCCCACCCATTACGCATTTCAGCAAGATAACAGTATACAAAGTACGCATCATTCACTTAAGACCACACACTTCCCCATCAAAGAAGGAATTTTAATGCAGAAGAAACCATGTGCACGTGTTCATAGTTCATAATGCATAGGGGAAAGAAGAAAAAAAAAAAAAGAAAGTTTAATTTAATCCCAGGTATGGTATTGGCGTTTGAGATGCATAGTTTAAATGATGCTTCTTGTAGGTTTAAACTGAAGTACTTCACAGAAAGAAATAGATGTGTGTCAGGAAAGTCAATTCTACTAAAGAATATTTAAAAGATTGTTGTTATTTTCAAAAACGCACTGCTCGCCATATTTTAATAAACACCAACACTTAGTGGTACCAAAGTCACTAAAGTGGCATTAAGCAGCTAATTGGTTTAAAATTTACACCATCTATACATAACCTAGTAAGTGTCTGGCATGCATTCAATGGATACACTGGTTTCATTAATACGTCACAGCATTCTACTCACAGCATGGCACAAGCCTCCTGGAACACACTGACTGCAGACACAACATCACCCATCACCAAGTGCCGATTTCCAGTGCCAATCAGCTTCTTTGCTTCCTCAGCAACATCGACAGAGCTGGGGATGAAAAAATAAATAATTTTAAACGGTCATTTACATGCTCTCCATTTGTTTCAAATCTGTTTAGAAGTCTTCCTCCTTGTCAAATTAAAATTGAGAGAGTTGGAAACTAGTAGCCATTGACCTCTTTAGTATTTTTTAGCCTACAATGCATATCAATGGTTAAGTTTCTTTATAATATTATTCATAAAATTTGTTTTTAGCTAAAAAAAAAAGATGGAAACTCCTTGAGGGTAAACATTTTGGGCGAACTAATCTTTTATTATGCATTTTATAGAATATAATTTATTAGGAAGTGCAGTTGACCAACTCACCTGTCTCCAGCGCTTGAGGAGCAAGGCTTCTCTTCCATACTGAAAATGACAAAACACACACGGTTATAAAATATAACGTTACTGGTTCGTATAAAAAAACAAACACTTAACGAGTAAAGTTACAATTAAGTTCTTAAAGTTCACGTACAGATAACCAAAGTTAACGCTTTGCTACCACTGGTATTGCTTGACAGAGCGCTAACGTTCAGCCGCGAACGTAGTTAACATTTAACGTCACCATTTAATGTAAATATAATATCCAAAGCGGCCAGCTTAAAAGTATTATCTGTGCGGTTACCGCCACCTTTCAAACTGGACTCTGGCGCCGTGTGCAGCCATTTCAACGCAGCGCCAAGCTCACTGACGGGCCATTCATGACCGTGCGTCAGCCGAGCGGGAATTTCCTCATTTAGGACACAAACAAGCTAACCGTTCGTATTAAGCCTTCTCCCGCCAAACCAAGGCAGCCAAACACACAACACGGCACCGGGAATCAACGGTGATGCCATCCCGTCGCGTGCGACAGGGTCCGGGCGCGTGAGAAAAGCTAATCGACGCACGAGCGAGAGACATTTTTTTCCTGACAAGGACGCCGCTGCTGCAGCTTTGTTATCAAACGAAAGCAGTCAAAATCTCTCACGCCGACTTCCTTTAACTTAACTTATACGGTTACTTTACAGGATCGGGAGCACACTTAACTTGAAAATGCAATTTACCTTTCGGCGGTCGAAGTAGCTCCGGTTTCTTCTGGCATTTTAACGCGTTAAATAAACTAAGCTGACATGTACTGTTGGATGATGCGTGTGTCTGTGGCGGGTTTGTGAAGCTGCTCCTGAATAAGTCTTTGTTGGCGCCTTTAAATACGGACACAAACCGTACTTCCGCTGAACTACGACCCTGTCACAAAAACGCGGGAGATGAATTTAAAGGGCTAGTAACCGCATTACAGCCACATGCGTTGTGTCGCACAAGATTAATAAAAAGCATAATTTTATAAAGTAAATACATTTTCTGAAAAACAAATGATATAGGATTTAAAAAAAAAAGAAAAGAAATAATAGCTCAAGATCAACTTGTGATTAAAATAGACTCCATTCTTAAAACACGTTTCTGGTGTTCATTCATTCATTTTCTTTTCGGCTTAGTGCCTTTATTAATCTGGGGTCGCCACAGCGGAATGAACCGCCAACTTATCCAGCATATGTTTTACGCAGCGGATGCCCTTCCAGCTGCAACCCATCACTGGGAAAGTTTCTGGTGTTATCGTGGATAAATAAATGGATATAATAAAATACATAAATATATTTTATAATAAGGTGAGGACAGTGAATTCATAATAATGAATAAATAAATATTTGCATTTGTTTAAATGTCATGATTACTACACCTTAATTTATTGAAAAAGCCACATTATTACATTTATTTTTAAAAAGACATTATTGTAATGTAACTGGGTGTCTAAATATTTTTTTTTACTTTTGAATTTTCATTATTCTCAGTTAAGCAAATACTTTAAATCAAACATTTGATCTTAAAGCACCTGGCAGTTCAGCTAATGACTATGGTGTACTGTATAATAAATTGCAATTATACTAAACCAAACAGTAATGATACTTTTTTCCATCACACTAACAAGATTCTGCATATCCTCACTCATTTAAAACATATTTAATTTAATAATATAATATTTATTTAGATTTTTAGTGGTAACAATCCAGATATATCCTTGACAGGTTTCATACAATTCACCATTTATAACCCCTTGTTCATAAAGTTCACTTCTATGAAAAACAAAAAGAAAAAGCACACATTTCAGTATATAACAAAATTTTTATTGTGTTTATAAGTACACAGAGAAGTTAATGAACATTGGTTCCAAGGCACAGAATCTTGTGGAAGTGTGTATTAATAGGGATCATTAAAAGGGTAGTGAGGATGTCCTGCATCACGGGGTACAGATTTACCATCAACCTACAAATAATAAACAGACACAAAATCACTCACTTTGAAAACAGATGCAAAAACATTCTTACAAGCTAACTACTTTTGGACTGCATTTTTTTTTGGCTGAAACACAATATCAGATTTACGTTTCAGGTAACCTCTTAGTTACTGGCAATGTATGATGTTATGTTATTTTGTGACTTACAATTGAATGTAACTTACAGTAATAGTTGGCACAATGTAACGCCAGCCTCTGTGTAAAGCTGTGACCTGACTCATTTCTTCAGATTCAAGAGTAAAATCAAACACCTGCAGGTAAATGCATTGCATTGTTAAGATACAGGATTATAAACTCTCCACATAATAAAAGCACTGAAGAGAAGCTTGCAGAAACCTGGATATTCTCTTTAATCCGAGACTGTGTAATGCTCTTTGGGATAGTCACTACTCCTCGTTGAGTTTGCCACCTGCCAAAACATCAATGAAGAAACAGTGTAACAATAATCAGTGGAGAAAAGCGTGAACAGCTAATGCAATAGCAAACATTTACCTGATGATAATTTGTGCAGGGGTCTTGTTGTATTTCTTGGCTAGCGCAGCAATGGCTGGTTCCTCCAACAGCACAGGCTCATCTGGATGCTTCCAGGCTCGGTCAGGAGATCCTAGAGGACTGTAGGCGGTCATTACCAGACCCCGATCCCGGCAGTGAGACAACAGCTCAACCTGTGCAAGGTATGGATGGGACTCCACCTGCAAGGTGCTATTGTTACTCTACGGACTGATTTAATAGACCAAATACATTAGGAAATGATTTTCTTTATACCTGTAAAACCGTGGGTTTGATGCTTGCAACTGATAAGATGTCATCAATTTGTCTACTGTTGAAGTTTGAGAGTCCAATTGCTCTGACAAGGCCCTTTCCCACAAGTTTTTCCATTGCAGCCCATGTCAGTTTGTAGTCTATGTCATCATACAACAAGGTTCCGTCTTCCTTTCTTGGAAAAGGGGTATCGCCTCGTCTGGACAAAAGTAAGAGGATAAAAACACAGACATCTGAGAAGAGGCAATAAATAAATAGTTCAGCCAAAAGTGAAAATTCTGTCATCATTTTCATAATTCAAATTTGTGCAAAATTCAATTTGACTTTGATTCTTCTTATGAACACAAAATAAATGTTGTTTTAATGAACGCAGATAACCAAGCAGTTTTCGTTCCCGTTGACTAGCATTGCATTTCTTGACCATATAGCCAATGGAATCTGGAAGTCTTTGTTCACTAACATCAACTTCAAATAGTTTCTGAAGCGTTGACTGTCCCTTTAAAACAACTTTATATTTCATCTCCTTAAGATGATAAGCGAGATGACAAATGATTATATGTTAGCCAATAAACAAGACAATCTATTTAAAGACTAGTATAAATGCTAGCTCACATACATTTTTTTTAACCTAAGTTAGTAGTTCGTAATTGTCATTATATGTTAAATGATTAAAACCAAACTTGCTGATAAGTGATAAAATCCTAGTGGTTTGAAAGATAAGTATAAAACAGTATAAAAATGACAATTAATTATTGTACAAAATTTTGTGCTCAGAATAAAATTATACTCATATGTAAAGAAAAGTAGTGATATTAATTACGAGTAGAACTGGGAGCTTACTGAAAAGCATATGGCCAATGGATGAGGTAGAGGTCCAGGTACTCCAGCTTCAGGTCTTTCAGGGTCTTTAATAGAGACGGCTCCACGTCATCTGGGTGGTGCTTTGTGTTCCACAGTTTGGAGGTCACAAACACATCCTCTCGCCTTATGCCCTGAAATAGGAAAGAGGTCCTAATGCACTCTTATATATATATATATATATATCTGTGTATGTGTCTGTGTGTGTTGGGGTATATTTCTCATATGTAATCCATATGCATTGACATACTTTATCAGATCCCATCGTTTCCTGGAAAGCATCACCAATTTCTGGCTCATTTGCATAAATAGGAGCACAATCAATGTGTCGATAGCCAGATTCCAATGCCCAAATAACTGCCTGTTTTACCTGCAATACATAACATATTTAAACAAAATGCTTCTTGAAGTCCTACAAAGCAAACACAATAATTATTGCAAATAATATAAATTGAAACAGTATACTTCATCCTAATTCTCAAAAGACTGTATACTGTACATTCAAATTCTGTCATATATATTGCTGAGCTGACAAGCTTAAAAAAGAAGAAAAAATCACTTGTCCAGGTTCACTCTTCCATGTCCCAAGTCCCAGAAGGGGCATCTTTCGTCCAGTGCTCAGGACAGCAAAGTCATTCATACTCATCCTGTGTGCCTTCAGAAAAGAATGAACAAATATGAACAGTATTCCTACAAATTACTGTACTTTGTAACAAATTACAAAGAAATGCAATAGCCAGTACGATATTAAGTTTGTGGTTTAATCCATGTACTAGGAAAACGAGCCACTAACAGAAAGGTTGCAGGAAATGTATGGTGAATGAATGCAAACTGTTCAGTGCTGAAATTTAGGATGTAAATGAAAGGAAGTGTAACCTGCTGACTTGTCAGCTGACTTCCACAGCAGCTCTAGCAGGACGTAAACACCGTAAAACTCCCTGCACTACCGTTTTGGATACAGTATAGCCAGCTTTATAAAATCAATGAGCATGAAACAAACAGTATTTACGTGTGGTTAAATCCGTTCAAGTACAGCTTAATTGCATTATTGTCATATCCCCAGTCATTATTCTGCATCAGTCTGTAAATTATCTAGTTAGTTGCATGAATCATTCAGTCAGTTGGATAACGTACCATTCTTCGACAGTAAAACTTGTGAGAATGAACGAAAAGACGGAGAGCGCGCTGAATATGCTGCATTTCTCTGCGAAATCAGGTTAACTAGCGTCCCATGTGGCGATTCATAACAATAATTGTTGTTTTTTTTGTCGAACAGTTTATATAATATTTGTTCTGATACTTACCTTGTATGAGTAGGATAAGGAAAATTCTCCACAACAAACCTGGTTGATTAAAAAATTATTAGGTTTTTTTCATAACGTCGACGTATTTATTTCCTGTTCAAAGTCTAGTAGAAACACCTGTCAAAATAAAGGTCTCAATAAAAACGAACCGAAATTATGATTAAGTCGACATTTTCGTTTTCAAACTTCTTCGTAGAAACACTGTCTTTCCTAGTTAGTGACATAAATAAAAATTAAACAGATTTGTTCTTGGATACTTGATAAAA
>CAIGQV010019356.1:16835471-16865291 GCA_903798115.1 Danio jaintianensis | reverse complement strand
TACACACCTGAAATGTAGGTAAGTAACTTAGTAAGTGATGTTAAGGACACCGTATAATTAAAAAATTCAATCACAAAATTAAAAATATTTCCTCTCTCTCCTTAAATTACTTCGACCCAAATTTCTAAAACAGTAAAAAGGGCTTATGTCCCAACTTCTATTTGCTTTAGCTGTTTAGATTCAGTTCTGTTATTGAGTCATATATACACCTGCAGAAAAATTTCCAAATTCACTGAAATCATACACCAAAATAATGACAATGTACATTTTCTTGTTTACCGTTCCACTCATTTTCTATTTAAAAGGAGACATGGAAACTACAATACATCAAAAGTTTATTTTGCACAGTACAGTTAATTTAGGATGAACTATAACCTGGTTGTAAATTTCAATTGCATGTAAAAAAAGAGCATCAAAACTTTGAGGACTAAATTGGGCATCAGTGATTTACAGAGAGTAAGGTCAAGCTTTATTTTACAACAGAAATGGCTGTATAATTACCAGCACAAAAAAAAAATCTATTAAAAAAAGAAAATCTGAGATCACTCGTTTCCTCTTCGACTTCTCTTGTGGCTCTTCTTTGACCGACTAGAACACAAAGAGACAAGCATAGCATGAAACAAGAGTAAAAATACAAAAGACTGGCTAGCAATAAATATGTAATTTATATAAAATTGGCTTATATAAATATTACCTTTCTGGGGACTTAGAATGACTGCGATGTCGGTGACTTCTGTGGTGACCTGGAAGAAAATATATCGATATTCTTAATTATCAGTTTGGTCATTTACTACATATATTTAAAATAAGATATTGAGGCCTTTTATTTAGTTTATGCGCTTGAGAAGTGCCTGGCTTTACCTGGAGATTTGGAGCGATGCCTTCTGTCTCTAGATCTACTGCGGTGCCTACGAGGACTTTTGCTGCGGTGTCTGTCCCGATCTCTTTCACGTCTGGGTGATGGGCTGATTAAACAGAGTAATGAGACAAATGTATTAACATGTATATTCTCTAGTAGTAATAATGTGACCACATAATAGGGTCTAAGATACACTGGTGAGATCTTAATTACAATTTCATGACATACCTTCGTCTTTTTGGTGATCTGCTCCGTCTAATATGAAAAAAGAAAAAAAAGAGAATCAGATCATCCAATAAGTCAGTCTGTAATGAATAATATTATAATTGTGAATCACAATAGGATGATTAACGGCATCACTGACCTTCTGGGTGAGCGGCTGCGTCTGTAACGTGGAGATGGAGACCTGCGTGGCCGGTCCATATCTCTATAACTTCTTCTGTGTGGCTCTGGTGACTGCATTCTCTCTGGCTGTGGCACAAGATATTAAAACAATTACATTCACAAGATATCAATCCACAAGAATTAGCATGCACAGATTATTAAAAGTCGTAAATCCACTTTTACCTTCTCGTCTTCGTCATCCTCCTCTTCACTGGTCTCCACCTCATCTAGGTCTTCTTCTAGGGCACTAATTCGAGTATCCAACAGCTCAGCTTCCTCCAACACCTGTCTCTTCTATGGAGGGAAAAAAACATTAAGATAGATAGAGAGATAGATAGACAGACAAGCCCTATTTTATGACATACAGTGCTCAGCATAATTGAGTACACCCCATTTTGAAAATGAATATTTTTATCCATTCTCAGTGAATATAGGCAATGTATTGTGGTGCATTTAAACAAAACAGATTTATTAAACAGATATATTTATTAAAATAATATTTCAGTCACCAAACATATTTAGAAATTGGAAGATAATGCAATTAAACAAAAAATTACAACCTACAAAATTTCGACTAAATTTTTCAATTTTTTGGCTTCTCTTGATTTTTCCTCTTTTTAAAATTTGTATTTAATATTTCTCTATAACATATACATTTGGGTGTACTAGTTTTTGGACCTCTATCGTAAGTTATTTTGTTAGATAAGCTCCAGATTTGGCTTCAGTACTGACTAATCTAATGTATATGCACAAATATAATATTGTATAGCTTCCTATTAAAAATATGAATTTAAAAGATAGATTTGTGAGGGGTGTACTTATATATGCTGAGCACTGTATCTGACTCCTTACAATTCCTCTGTAATTCACATGGTTTAAAAACAACACAAATATTCACCACAATATTTTTTGTATCAGATACTTTCTTTTTTTTTTTATATGTCCTTTTCTGCCCTGTACATTAATTGTAAATTATTTGTTGTGGAGTGAGAGGGATGAAAATACTTTTTTTTTAAAACATTTTTTAACAAATGTTTTGTTTAGAGTTACTGGTAGCTTAATGAAATTTGGGAACGTGACGCAAGTCCAGCCAACCTGAAGTCTGGGGAGAATGATGTCACACATTCGCTCTGCATGCAGAAGCTCATCTATGAACTCATCCACATGCATCAACTCAAACTCTGTGTAAACAAAACAACAACATTATTTGTGAATGTCTTTTTCAGTGTAGAAAAATTACGTCTTGTCACCAACTAAATGTTCAAGCAAACTGCTAACCTCCATTTCTATTCTGGCTTTTGATTTTTCTGTAGTCGTTGTATAAAGGTTCTAAATATTTGTAGCAATCCACAGACGTTCCAGTCAGGCGCATATACATTGCTCCCAGCAAACGCACATACCTGGTGTGGAGAAAAAAATTGTGGTTAAATAATGCAAACTCGATCCCACCTCCATCAAACTGCATAGTGGTAAAGCGGTAAATGCACACTAACTTGAAGTCTTCATTCTTGATGAATTCCACAATGATGTCCTTTTCAGGCTGGATCTGCAGCATCTTTAGGGTTAGACACAGGAATGGAGTCGGCTTGACGTTTCCTCCATATACCCCACCAACAAACTTCAGCTCCATTGCTTTGTCCACAACAAGTTCAGCTACATAATAAGATTATAAAATTTAGGTTAAAAAGATGCCTGGCACAGCAATTCCCCAAATACATGCATTGTATACATGTATATTTTCTTAAATGAACATTTAACGCAACAGTTAAGCAACAAAACTTGTGAACATTAAAAATTAGTATTTACAAGTTATTAAGTCAATAAAGTCTAAAAAATGCTATAAAGTCAGATGGCACTACTATATACTACAGAAAAACTATAGAAAATATAGAAATACTATAGAAAAACCAATTACATATATAAAATATGAAAAGTACATTTTGATCTTTGAGGGCATTAAATCTTTATAATGATGTTTAAAAAATACAATCACAAAAAGGCTACACATTTCATGTTAAGGTTATTTATGGAGTACCATAAAGTGTTAAAATACTTTCTATTCTAGAATCAAAAAACTTTGTAAAACATATTTACACTTCTTCTCATATCTCACACATGTTTTGGGACAGAATTTTGTTGACAAATATGAATATGCATTTCTATTGAATTGATGAACCGTTACTGCTTGGAAGAAAATACTGTTTTTTATTTTACTGGAAGTGAGTAATTATTCAAGTAAAAGTAATTTATTTACTTTTCAGAGTAGCTGTGGTTTCTAAACAGGAGTTCTAACCAAACATTAGGTATAGGATTAAAAAAAAATCCAAGTATTCCAAATGTGTTGAGAACTTTATAATAGGAACTAATCATTTTTTCTTTATTAAAAGGGGTAAACACAGTAATATTTATATACTAAACGCGAAAGTAGTACATACATTTGGAATGCATTTAAGGGTTAATTATAGAAAAAAACTCATTCAAAAGTGTTTTTTATGTCCATATATTTTATGTACGTTTACTTGATCTTGTTCTGCACAATGTCCAACTATTATTGTTTTTTTTGTTATATAAATGATCTGAAATTGAAGGCAATTACATGAAATGTACTAACGTTACTGTACGAATACCTCAATTTTAAGTCACATTACTTATGATGCAGATAAACAACAAAGAACACGTCAGCTTTACAATATAGTGAAATAGGTAACGTAAAGCATATGTAGATCGGAGCAATGTAAAAATACCGGTAATATTGTTATTTTTAGTTTCACGTTATTAAATACAGTATGCAGCGCATCAGACTTCTCTGGCTCACCTGTGAGTCCAAAACATTCCTCTTTCCAGTACTTAGACTCATAAATACGCGTCCGTATAATCTTCTCCACAAGATACTGAGGATTTGTTCCGTGTACGCTATTGGCATCTTTTACCGTCCTGTTAGCCATGGTTTAACACTAAAAAAAGAACGAACGAATCAACGGAACACTAATGTGCCATGGAGGAATACAAAAGAATGACTTCCGGGGGAAAAGCGTGCGTCACATCCGCAAGGTCAAGCCGTTTTTCGCTGTCCAATCAAAAACCCTTCATTCGTCATCCGCGCGCGAAATAGTTGTGCGGCTTGTGTGCTTTTGCTCTTGTGTTGTAAGATGCGTTTTACTTCACTCACGTTTTAATTGAAAGTTTCGAGTTTCTCAGTGTGGCGGGGTTATAGTAGTGTTCTACATATTACACGGATATTTGATACGGTTGCAACACTTAATCGCTTGGTGAGTAAGAAAGAGAGGCGCTGGGCATTTAAAGTTGTGTCAGTAGCAAACCATTGTGACGTTTAATACATAAAGAAGATGGTGGCTGTTTTAAAGTTTAAAATGCATTCTATTTCTCCCAGATGAGCTCATGATTATATGTATATACATTTTAAGTTTCTAAGTAATCATCAGTATTTTTATTGTTAAAGGTTTGTTTAGATAAATAAACATACTCCTGTTTTTACTGTATATTTTAACTGTGACAAGTGATTACAGTCAAAAATGTACTTGTTCAACAACTTGTTCGTGGACATTTGTGGGATTACATTTATTATAACATTTATCCTATATAAATTGCTCAATATATAATAATGTGTATATATGTATATATGTATATATGTATGTATGTATGTATGTATGTATGTGTGGATTTGTAACTGATGGTTCAGAGTCTTCATCTCAGTTCTTCAACATGAGCCGCTACATCACAAGACTGAGGACGAGAAGAACCTGCAAATGGAATGCCAGACCAGTGGGTGAAGACCGGAAACTCAGAAGGCAATACTATGAGTAAGAGTATATGTCACATCTTGATGACCGCTGCACAAGTAGAACACAAATAAAAAAAAAAACTGCAAATTAGGGAATTGGTTTGATTGTGAGGCCTTAAAATGTAGTTGAAATTGATCATACTGTGTCAGCTTACTCTACCACAGGACCACAAATAAAATATTTTTGGGAGAGAATTGGTGAAAGCCGGAATATTAAATATCATAAATGGATAATTACCGTGTAAATCACTATTTTGTAGAATACAGTTACAAATTACATATAAACCCTCTTCAAAATCACAGGTGAAAAATGTTATTTATAGCATTACAGCTGCATTTTTTATTTTTTACACTCGGCAAACATTTGTAAACTATGATGTTAGTTACTAAAACGTTTAGTAAAATATGTTGACTTTTGCCATCTTTAATGCTTTGTGACAGTTAGGGGCATTTCAAAAATAGGGATAACACTTCTTGGCTTTTTAGCCAAATTGGGTATTAAACATGGCTTCTTATCCTTTTAAAATTTGGATCACTCATACAGATTTGTGCAATTATTCTGATGAAGGGAATTGAGCAACACTTTTAGTTTCATTATTATTTATTCTTTAGACATTCCCAGTTAAATAAAGTAAGTTTGTTTTTTATATCTGTATCTTTTTTGTGTAAAGCGCTTTGAGAATTAAGTTTTAAAGGCGCTATATAAAAATAAATAATAATAATAATAATAATAATAATTATTATTATTATTATTAACAAGTTATTTGAAAAGTGGCCAACATTTGATTTTCAGCCTTTGAAGTTACATTTGAAAAATACAGCAATTTGGCTGTTTTAGCTCTATAATATATCTGTGGGATTGAACAATGTAGGGCCTTGAAAACCAGGCTGACAAAACAGTTTAATTAGCAATGAGAATTTAAAGAAATTTTAACATATCCTTAGTACTGTCAACGGCATGTAAATTTGAGGTTTTATTTTTTTGACACCCAGATAATTATTTTCAATTCAGTTGTTTGGTCAAGGGAAATATTATACATTGGTATGTTTAATCTTCAACCGTTTCTCTCTTAAATAGTACAGATATCAATTAAGGTTACCCACATTTGGCTTTTCACCACTAGAAAGGAATAAGATTTAACATAATTTAAAATAAGTTTAACTCTTTTCCATCTTAGGCCAAAAGCCTTAATTAAGACCCTTAAATTATCCACTACAAAATTGTGGATAGTATTTTTACATATCCATCAGGGACACTTAATATTTTGTGTTTTGTCACTACTGGGGATTAAAGTTCCTCAGACAAAAAAAATAAATAAATGTTTGAGCTGAATTTGAAATGGAATTTACCAAAACGTATTAGTCATTCTCTGTTCTAAAATGTCTAATAGATCATGGTAAGAGCAGTCTCTATAACATGTTTTCCTTACATCATTCTTACATAATTATAGTGAAAGTCATTAGTCATGTTTGAAGTCAGAATGTAACAACAATAATTCTTCATGATTCTCAAACAGATCCATGTCTATTTCTGTGGAGGGAAGGACAGAAGATGTGACCGTGTCTTTAGGGCAGTACATTTTGATTGAGAGCGAGGATGATGACAATCCCTATGTGGCACAGCTTCTCAGGCTTTACACTGATGGTACTATTATGCCCTTTTAAAAAAAAAAAAATTCAAAACATATCAACAGTTAAACAGCAATCAGTGTTGTTAAACATAATGTTTGTACCCAGATTCAGGAAGGATGAAGACTGCTGTAGTGCAGTGGTTTGTGCATATGTGTGAAGTTCCTCAAAATAAACGCAAGCTCTTGGGCAGAGACCCTCACCCACAGGAGGTTTTTTTCTATCAGGATCGTTTTTGTGATAATGAGGTGAATGGAGAGTCCATTCTTGCTACAGTACAGGTAAGCA
Organism: Danio jaintianensis; assembly: GCA_903798115.1. NCBI lineage: Eukaryota > Metazoa > Chordata > Actinopteri > Cypriniformes > Danionidae > Danio > Danio jaintianensis. The sequence goes on along the minus strand of CAIGQV010019356.1, from coordinate 16,858,329 downwards.
TAGTAGGGTTGTAGGAATCAAATTATAAAGAAATCATATTTTTAAAGAGTATGTTAATATAGTATTTTTTGTTATTTATCCTTAATGTTTTCTAATGAAATCATATTTGATGTTATTATTCTTAGTGTACCTATTTAAAGTTTAATACTGTATTTAAAACTTAGGACTTATTTATTGTATGAATGTTTTTATTGTATTATTATTTAGTCATATTTACTTTTAATTGCATGTTTTTCTTTATTGAAAAGGGGATAACTCAGTAATAACATTCAAAAAACATTCATTGTAGAGGGTTTAATTTAATGTTTACTGTTAGTAATATTACCATAAATAACTTTGAATTTAGATCATGTACATCGCACCTGAGAATCCTTTCCCAGAGGGCAGGAGCAAAGACATGCTATTTGTCCAACACTTATGGGACACCAAATCCTTCCAAGTGGTGGATCCTGAGCTAATACAACCTCCTCCCAGCCCTAAATCTCCCCCGCCTTCTTCACGGGGCCCTCAGGCTCGTGCTCTTCCAACTCCAGACCTCTCAATAATGAAAAGGGCCTTAACAGGCGCTCTTACCCGTGGCAGCATGAGCACCGGGAAAATGAGCTCCACTGAAGCCGAGTCTCTCCATTCTGCTTCCAAGCTGTCTGCAGCTAAAGCTCTTAGTGCAAAGAGGAGAAGCAGAGCTTCCTCGGGGCCACATGTTCGCAAAAAGCTGGACCTGTGCAGTGAGTGCCATGCATCCACATATATTATGCTTTTAATGGTTTTGATTGCACTGAACTGAATAGCTGTGATTTATTTCCATTGTGGTAGGTCCAAGCAAAAACATGTCCCGAGATGATGTTCTGGGGGAGATTTTGGATGAACACATTGCTACGGAGAAAACACTGACCTCTAAGATGAACACGTCTCCATCGGGCCGCATTTCTGTTTCTATTAGACTAACTCCACTTAAATGTAATGAGGAGGAGCAGATCTCGCCTCTGTCATCACACAGCCCTGATAAACCCAGACTGACTGCACCTGAAAGTGACAGTGGGACCAGGTACATCTTTTTGCATCTAATATTTTGTTTTGTTTCTTAATGTAAAAGTCGTTTTAGGATTAAGGCCAGATAAGTGAAAATGTCCCTCTGCATTAGCCGAATTAGCTTAGAAACCATAGATTACTGGTAATTATATTAATGTAATATATTAATATTAACTTCCACTGGGGACAGGAGAATGTCTACTGTTGTCCCCCCACTTTTCATTATTTTTTTTTAAATCCGCGTGCCATTATTGCTACAGATGGACAGAGAGTTTGCGTGTGTTGATGCACGCTACCATGTCTATTAACTTTGAGTGGATGCTCTCAAAATAACTCAATGAAAGCTCTAATGAGGAGGTATTACAGTTAAAACAACTATTTCAGTCAGCAGTGAAACTTCAAGCAGCAACAGAAGATGGCTTTAATGTCAACATTGATGAAAAAAGAAGATGGGAATTTGTCTACACATGTTGATGTTTGTCTATGTTTAGGACTTTGTGCTGCACAGAAAATTAGCTCCAGGAATGTAAATATTTTACGTTTATTTTACAATTAATAAAATAATGATCAACATTTTCATTTCATTTTTAATTTTGCTGATGTCTGTCTACAATTGATATAATTTAATTTAGCTGATTTTCAAATTTAAATTTAATTCAATTTCATATCATTTAATTTTGCTGATGTCTATCTGCAATTGATATTACAAAAGTGTGATTCAGCACACACGGTTAATTTTTTTTCCTTTTTATATTTTACGTTTTTAGATTCATTTGAAATTAAATGTTTAATCTGCCAAATTTTCCCTTGATTTTGTATCAGCATAGTCCCTAAGTATATAAAAATGCAGGAAATGGGATTTAAATTGAAAAGGTTTTTCCCAATCGTCCCCCCCTCACTTTTCGAAACAACGTTACACCCTTGATTAGTAGTAATATTTTTTTTATTTATAGTGGCAAATAAACAGTAGCTTGCTGAATCTGTTTTTGGTGGTACCTTGAATGGTTTCATCGTCTCATGGATAAATAAATGAGACAAGTCACTTGATTTGTTCAAAAAGAGTTTAATTCAGAAAAGAAACCACATAGTGCTCTGAAACAACTCTTTACCGATAATTTTTGTCTCCATGTCTTGAATTATATACGCGTTCTAACAGTGAAGGCTTTTAAGATATGCTTTTTAAATTGTCCTTGTGGGTTCTTCCTACAGGCTATCTTTGATATATAATGTTTTATAATAATTATTATTGGCTTGCATAATACCTGAAAAGCATAGTCTTGTTCTAAAAGTCATGCTGCCCTCCTAGTGTCTTTCTTGGGGTGCCGTCATTGGGTGATGACGACCCAGAGCCACTCAATAATACAGGCAGAACACCTCACAAAAGAGTGGCAACTCCCAGAAGAGCCAGTGTTAGGGCTATGAAGTGAGTCATGTTCTTCTATTGCTGCACAGAGGGAATACAGGTGTATTTTTCTGGATGGTGTTGAGGTTTTATTATGCCTGTTTCACACAAACTCTGCAGTGTGTATAGAGTCTGGCTTACCGTTTTGACATAAAATTTGTCTCAATCCATAATTCTCAATATACAATGCACTGCCATTGCTGTATCCATAGCCAGTGAGAAAGATTTGCTCCATTAACAAGGGCACAAAAAGTGTGTGAAACGGGCATTTAAGACATCAAGTGGTTTTATGTGGCTTTTTTCTGTCACGGTTTAAGCACGATTTATTGTAATTAATGAGCACAGTTTCTTTAATCCAGACCACTGGGGCACCCCTGCTTAACATTCTTCATTATCTGATATATTTGATTTGAGTTTTGAAAGAACTACTTGAGTTAGGTTTTTTTAGTATTTAAATTTAATTGCAGTTAACATTAAGTTCTAGTAACTTCATTTTAGAGTTAGCTAACAAATCGCTATACTAGTTTCTAAAGTGTTTTGATGTAAGCTGTTTTTAGTACACTGTAAAACCAGATAAGTTATAGTGATCTAACTATGTCTGTCTGTTTTCAAACCAGGGCAAGAACTCCATCTAGGAGGAAAGATTCAACGGCACTCAAAGAACCAGCACTGGCTGCTTTGTAAGTGTTATCTTGCCTTAAAACTATATCTGTTTGTGTGTCTGTCCATCTGTCTATCCTTCTATCTGTCTATCCATTCATAACGTACTGATCTATTAAATGTTTTATATGTTACATTTTGTTTCTGGTCAAACTCTGATTTAGCTGATTTTTAATTTCACCTATTAATTTGGCATTTTCACCAGCAGGGGGCAGAATTTAATGGCATCTACTGTGTAATGTGTGTAAAGCTGGTTTTGATGCCTTTCATAATTGAACTCCTACCTCATTTTCTGAAATTCGCTCATCCATAACAAGTTTGACTTTTTACTTTTAAAACGGTTCACCCAAAAATTTAAATGTACTCTTATTTACTTACCCTGAAGTGGTTTCAAACCTTTAGTTTTTTTTTTTTTTTTTCTGTTGAACACAAAAGAAGATATTTTGAAAACTTTTAGAAACCTCTATCCATGAACTTCCATAGGAAAAACTAATACTATTGAAGTCAATGGTTGCAGGTTTCCAACATTTTTCAAAATAACTTTTTGTGTTCAACAGAAAAAAGTGGATCTGAGGTTGAGTAAATAATGACAGAATTTTCAGTTTTGGGCGAACTATCCCTTCAACTCTGAACTTGCAGTGGTGAGAGAATGCCTTTTTTATTTTTAAAATAGTACTAAATATTACTCTTCATAATTTTGTGAACATGACAGGGCTGAAGAGGAGCATGAAGATTCACCTGCCCAGACTGCTGCAACTCCTCGGTCTAAGAGGAAGTCTGCCCAGCTTGTGTCCTCGCGCATCAGAAAGCAGCTGTAGGTCCCACAATGGCTACCAGTCAATTAAAAGAAAACAATCTAAATAAGAAGTTGCATAAAATATATAATAATCAATAAATCAAAAACGTATTTTCTAAGGCTCTATTTTGCAATCAAGTTCCTTATTTAAGTTTTGGCCCTACATTGCAAAACAATGCTCCTCTTACTTAGACTTTTGTATTGTTTCTAGTCCAAATATTTAAAAATTCTTAAATCAAGAAGCATATTCTAGACCGGTAAAAACATTGTCTTGTTTTCAGAAATAATGTCAAAATGAAGTGAGTTTTTACTTTAAACAAGAAAAACAATCTGCTGATGGGATAATCAAATTAACTTTTTTTCAAAGCAAAAACAAGACTTTTTAGCTTACCCCATTGACAGATTATTTTGCTTGTTTTAAAGAAAAACAGACTTAATTTTGACTTCTTATTTCTGAAAACGAGACAACATTTGTACCCGTCTAGAAAATGCTTCTTGATTCAATAATTTCCTAGAACTAGAAACAAGACAAAAACTCTAAGAAAAGCATTTTTTTGCAGTATATTTTTAATTGCATCATCTTTAAGTTGCTTTGCATGTAATAATTTATTTAATAGATACATCCATCTCAAGCAGACAGATTTGGATGCTTTTAAAAGTGGTTTGAAGCAGTTGTTATTGTCTGTTTTTAAAGAAATCTGGTTGCCAACAAGTTTGACCTGCAGTCAGATGGTGAGGATGGCGATGAGGACGACTGCTTTGTACCTTCTAAGATTGACCTGCAGAGTAGCAGCGACGAGGAACTGGAGGCAAAGGTTAACAGTGAGGATGAACTTGTAGTGAAGAAGCGCAGAGGCTCCCGAACACCCCGGGCTACAGATAAAAGCTGTGTCTCTGCTAGGACCCCACGTAAAACACCCAGCAAGAAGGTTAAATTAGTTTTTTTTATGCAATGCTAATTCTTTCAAACACATAAAGATTGAATTAATATATATTTTTAAAATCTAGGCTACTCCATCCACCCCACGCACACCACGTCACGCCACTCCCAGCATACCCAGCAGGACTGCACCTGCCAGGAAACCAGGGAATGTTCTGGAAGAAGCACGTGCACGGTAATCTTTAAGAAAGATGAAAGAGATTCCACAAAAATTACACGGCGTCTTAAACATTGATAATAGGTGTGAGTGATGTTTGTCAACAATAATGTTATTGTAGTTATAGTTATAATTATTAATAATGTTTGAGCTGACTTTATTCACTATGCAAAAAAAGATGTCGAAAGGCATAATCTGCTTGATTAGAATAATAGAATGCTGTTGGAATGCCATTATAATTCAAGTTATATTCAAGTATATACAGTATATCATAGATAGATAGATAGATAGACTCACTTTATTCATCCCAAAGGGGAAGTCAAAAATTCCAGCAGTATCCACAAAAAACTGATAGATAAAACAATAACAGAATATATATACACACATACTCAGCATATATAAATGCATATATACACATCTGAGTATATATACATAAAGTGATACACATCAATCACATACATGCAAGCATACATTGTAAAATAAAAATCAATGTAAGAAGTGCTGTAGAGATTATTCATAAGTTGTGATATAGTAAAGTAATAATATATGAATGTATGTATGTATATGCGTGTGTGTGTGTGTATTTGTATGTGTATATATATATATATATATATATATATACTTATCTCAACTTATCTCTCTCTCAAGTAAGTTACATTTTCGACTCAGTATTTACTTTTTTCTCTCTCCCCAATGTAAATGGTTCCAAACAAATCAGGATCAGAAGATTTGTGCACTTCAGAACCACACTGCAGTTGTTACATAGTTAATGATTCATTCACTGATCCTTTCATATAGATAATTGTTATTTCTAAATAAATCAGCCATTTTTAATAATTTGCATCACTTTAAAACAGGGATTTGCCGCCACCTACGGCCCTCTTAGTGTCAATTTTTTTTTTAAATTCATGACAGACCTAAAGCTCAAACACACTTTCAGGAAAGTAGTTTATTAGTCGATATCAAAAAATTGACAAATCTGTCTGTCATTGTAACAACCCTAAATTTGACAATCGTGTTTTCTTTCTTTTTTCGGTAACAGGTTACATGTTTCTGCTGTTCCTGAGTCTTTGCCGTGTCGCGAGCAAGAGTTTCAGGACATCTACAACTTTGTGGAGAGTAAGGTCATTGATGGCACTGGAGGGTACGATTCTGTCATTCAGCTTTAATTTATATCTGTTAAATTTATTTATTTATAAAAAAAATTTTTTGTTAAAAGTCTTTTTTTGAAATGTTTAATTAGATTTTTGTTTCAATTTCTATTATTAATTAAACAATATTTTATTTTGCAGTTGTATGTATATCTCTGGTGTTCCTGGAACTGGCAAAACAGCAACAGTGCATGAGGTGATCCGATCTCTTCAGCAGTCTGCAGAACAAGACGAGATCCCTCACTTCAACTTCATCGAGATCAACGGCATGAAAATGACAGACCCGCACCAGGCTTATGTACAGATTTTGCAGGTCTGTATGCTGCCTCTTTTCTATAATCTTTTCCTCCTAAAGCATAGCCTTATACTGTATTTTTTTTGTTTGCTTGTGGTTGGGTTGTAGAAACTGACTGATCAAAAAGCAACATCTGATCATGCTGCTGCTCTCCTGGAGAAACGTTTCAGTGCTCCTGCACCCAAAAAAGAGACAACTGTACTTCTAGTAGATGAGGTGAGACATTTTTCCAGCTAATTATTATTTTTTTAGACATTCTAGTTTCCTGTTTTCCAGCATAATTTTTAAAACATGCCTTATGATGTTGACTGTGCTGTTGTCAATATTTCGTCTGGAATTATAACAAAGCTGTTTATTTTCACATTTTTATTGAAAGATTAATTTCACCAATTAATTTCATTCACAAATTTCAATTTTTTTTTTCTTCTGATTTTAGAAGTTTCAAAAATGTATTCTTAAATATAATAAAGTTCACATTTTATTTACAATTGAGTTAGCATTTTAATTTTGGTTAGAGTAGATTAGCTTACTTAAATGTATTAAATTTATTAAATAATATATAAAATATATTATGCAGTTCAGAAACTACAAGTATAACTGATACAAAATTAAAAAAAACATCAAACAGTCATACGTTATATTACTTATTACACAATAACAAATTATACAAATCCTAAAGCTCGGTCCTTTTATCACCCTATAGCCCGGCTGTGTGGTTTTTAATAATCCTAAATTATTGTAGCTTGTCATACTGCACGAATATCGCTCCCATGTCACAGTGTAAAATCTCAGCTGTCATAATGTCAGACTGAACAACAATGAGGATGCGCCAAAAAAGGAAGAAAACTGGACTTTGACATCATCCATTCGTGACACTTTCACTATCCCATGTTCTGAAATGATTCCTCAAAGCAAACATAAACAATATGTACTGCCAATTTTGCATACAGTGTAGCTCAATAATAAAACCTTTAAAAAAAAAAAATAAAATAAAATAAAAATAAAAAAAATGTTTACATTTCCCTGTGGTGGTTTGAAGTTGTTGCGTGCATTACGCCATCAGATTTGGCACTCCTATTGGTTCTTGTTTTTTTTGCTCGTTGTACACTGCAGGAAAGTGTGTGAAATCTTCTGAAAAATCTGACCACAATGGCCATTAAGTGGCTGTTGGTGAACATGTCAAACCAACGAGCAAAGTTCACAGATTTTAGCCTACGATTTCAGCAATCTTTTGGGATTTCCCAAATTTGTCTCAGATGACCAAATCATGGCTGAAATCCCACAGTGTGAGCAGGGCTTTACTTAAGGAGCTTTAGTATAATATTACCAGAAGACGTTTAGAATTTGTAGTATTTAATAATGTAAAAAATCTTATATAATTAGTTTGTTTGCTGTTTTAATTTGTATCTGTTATACTTGTATTTTCTAAATAGTTTTGCCATGAGGTTCTGACATGGCAAATACATTCTTCATCCCGGTATATTAACATATATTCTTATCTCTCTCTTTTTCAGCTTGACCTTTTGTGGACCCGTAAGCAGAATGTAATGTATAACTTGTTTGACTGGCCAACAAGGCGCAACGCTCGTCTGGTGGTCCTCACTATTGCAAACACTATGGACTTGCCTGAGAGAATCATGATCAACCGTGTTGCTAGTCGATTGGTAAGACCATTTGATGAGTTTGAGATACCATTCAATCATGACTCCAATTAAAACAAATATAACGAAAGCGTGTTTATTCACTTTCAGGGACTGACAAGAATGTCCTTCCAGCCATACACATTTAAACAGCTACAACAAATCATCACATCGAGACTGAACAGGGTAAAGGCTTTTGAAGAAGACGCTCTCCAGCTGGTCTCAAGAAAGGTAGGAGGGCTTGGTGTACAAAATGTTAGCAATAAAATGCTATCAGTTTAAACATGTGACATCATTTATGAATTCATAAAAGGTTATTTGTGATCTTTTAGGTGGCAGCGCTTTCAGGTGATGCACGACGTTGTCTTGATATCTGCAGACGAGCCACAGAGATCTGTGAGCACTCTGGGAAGCAGCAGAAAGGCAGTGGATTGGTGGGAATGAGTCATGTGATGGAGGCGTTGGATGAGATGTTCTCCTCTTCCTACATTGCAGCCATAAGGTGAAATAGAGTTGGGGAGAAAGGGAAATATGATGGAAGAATTTTTTCAAGAGGCTCCAGTGAGTGACAAAACGTGAAATATTCTGATCTTTTCAATGATGTTTGTTGTAGGTCTGCATCTGTTCAGGAGCAGCTCCTCCTGAGGGCTGTTATTGCGGAGTTTCGTCGACTGGGTCTGGAAGAGGCCACTTTCCAACAGGTAGCTAAACACAACTTGGGTATAACCACCCTTAAAGAGCTAGCTCACCCAAAAAGGAAAATTCTGTTGTTGTTTTTTTATTTCTGACCCTCAAGTCTCAAAGCCCAGAGACCTTTGTTCATCTTTAGAATACAAATTAATTAGTTTTAAGTGAAATCTGATAGTTCCCTCATCCTCCATAGACCGTGATGGTCCTGTCTTGTTCAAAGTCAAAAATTCAAAAATACCAGAAAACCTCCTCATAACAGACCGTATGCCTTCAGTGGTTCAATAGGAATTTAATCAAGCTCTGATAATTCATTTGTGCATACATCAGCTTGACAAATGCATTTTAATGCCTGATGTAAACAGGGCTTATTATTATTATTATTTTTTTTTTTATTGAGTTTCCAAAAGAAAATATATATAACTTACACAATCTCTCATACAGTCTCTCATATGTCTTGCAGATCTTGAATATGCTTTGTATTTTCTTCCCTTTAACAACAACAACTATAAACAGTAAAACATGGGGAGCTACAAATCCTTTAGAACATTTCCTTTAAAGAAGAAAAGATATATATTTAGACATATAATATTACATTTAAAAGGTACAATTCAAGAAAAATCCGGGCATATTGGTGAAATGTACTCAATCCATTTACTCCAAATGTATGTATTCAGTCTGTGTTCTTAAAGAAAAAGTTTTTCCATGACATATATAGTGTGCACTGTATCAATCCATTCTTCAACTGTAGGCGATTCTAATTTTAACCATTTTTTTGTAATTACTTTTTTACTAGCTGCCAGAAGAATAAATAAAAGTTTCTTGTCTTTATTAATCCATCCATCTAAATTTATATTACCTAAATATAAAGATTCACAAGTGAAGGCAATCTCTACTTCAAAAATGGCTTCTAAATGTATTTTAATCCCATTCCAGTATGGGGTTAATTTCTGACAATCCCAAAAAACATGATAGTGATTAGCTACCTTTTCCCCACACATTCTCCAGCAGCTAGTGCCCTTTCCTCTGTGTATTTTCTGTGACGGTGTGATGAAGAACCTTATAACATTTTTCCAACAGAATTCTCTCCATATGGCTGAGCAGATACATTTCCATTGAGTTGTACAAATATTCCCCCAATCCTCATCTGAGATATTCAGATTTCCTTCTATTTTCCATTTATCTGTAACATATAATGTATTGTCTGGTACAGATTCGCGAAATCCCTTATATAATTTTGAAATTATCTTATTACATGAATGGCCCTTACCCACAGATAGAAACACTTTTATTATTCCTGTCTCTGCAACTTTCAATATTTCTGGTTTAATATTACAATCACTATAATGTCTTACTTGAAGGTATCTATAGAAGTCATTTGATTAAACCCATATTTTTCCTTTAGAATTTCAAAAGTTTGGATTGTACCCTTGTCAAAAAAAGTGTAGTAGAAATTCCTAATTTAGTCCATATTTGAAATGTCATCTATTTGGTTAGGGATGAAATCAGTATCGAAGGCACACCATCTTAATATTCTTGATGCATCTTGCAAACCACATATTTTCTTTGTTTGATGCCAGATTTTAAATACTAGATTAATCCATGGGTTTGTTTCTTTATTGATTTTGATTCTTAGTTTACTATCTGCGATTAGGGCCGATAATGGGGATTCCTCCATCATCCCTTTCTCTATTTCAATCCATTTTGCTGAATAAGTAGGACTACTCCAGCAGACTAGTGGCCTTAATTGAGCTGCGTAATAGTATTGTTGCAGGCATGGGAGACCTAACCCACCTTTTTCTTTGCTTAATTGCAGTGTTTTAAATCTTACTCTGGGTTTTTTTTCCCCTGCCATAAAAATCTAGATAATAATTTATTCCATTCGTTAAATTGTTGATTTGATATTTCTACTGGAAGTGTTTGAAATAGATACAATAATTTTGGTAGGATGACCATTCGCACTGAATCTACTTTTGAGCTTAGACTATAGAGGGGAATAAGATTCCAACGTAATAAATCAGATTAAAAATTTTTGTTCAGGGGACCATAATTTAAACCATATATCTTTGACTGATCTGCAGATAAATTCACTCCCAGATATTGAATTGATTCAGTATCCCATTTTAAATTATATTTCTCTGTAATTTGTCTTGGTGGCTTATAGTTAAATGTTAATACTTGAGTTTTTATAACATTAAGTTTGTAACCAGATATGGCCTCATATCTTTCAAGAAAGTTAATAATATTGGAAGTGACTTAGAAGGTTCACACATATATATCAAAATATCATCAGCAAAGAGGGCTAGTTTATGCTCTCCAGACCCCATATCTATACCTTTAATTGAACGATTTTTGCCTAATCCATTGGCTTAAAGGTTCAATAAATAAGGCAAAGAGAAGGGGAGAAATGGGGCACCCCTGTCTCGTACCCCGTTCTAAATTAAAAGAACCAGATAAGTCTGGTTTTGATCCTTGCCTGAGGCCTATCATATAATGTTTTAATTATTTCAATAAAATTATTGTGAAATCCAAATTTTGCTAATACCTTATATAGAAAACTCCATCTCACTGAGTCAAAGGCTTTCTCAGCATCAAAATTCAACATGGCAGCTTCTACTTTGTGGTTTGAAATGAAGTTAAGAATATGTAGAGTTCTTCTGATGTTATCTGCTGCTTGCCTTTGACAAATAAAGCCTGTCTGATCCAAATTAATAATTTCTGGAAGAATTTTTTCTAATCTTCGTGCTAAAATAGAAGTGAAAAGTTTATAGTCAACATTTAACACACTAATTGGCCGATAATTACCACAATCCATTCTATCTTTACCCTCCTTCAGGATCACTGATATAATAGCTTCTCTCCACGAGGGTAAGATTTATTTATTTTTTATTTGTACCATTCAGCGGGATAACCGTCCGCTCCAGGCGATTTACCTGCCTTTAGTCTTGTTATAGCTGCTTTTAACTCCTCCATGGTAACTTCTGCTAATAGGGATTTATTTTGTTCCTCTGACACTGTAGATAGGTCTAATGTGACTAGAAAATAATTTATCTGCACATCATTATTATTTTTAGGTTGTGAATATATAAAACTTTATTTAAATATTCAAAACTCTGCTGTATTTGCTCTAATTTACAATGTATCTCCCCTGTTTGAGGATTTCAAATTTTATTGATTGCTCTATCGGCTTGTTGTTTTCTTAGTCTGTATGATAGCAATTTTAATGATTTCCCCCCCTGCTTCATAATATCTCTGTTTTAAGAACAAAAGTTTGTTTTGTAGTTCTTTAGAATATATTTCATCAATGTCTTTAATTGTTTTTTTAAGATCTTGTTTCACCTTTTGGTTCATTGTAGTCCTATGTTCATTTTGTAGTTTTTTTTTTAATTTAATTTCAAGGTCTTGTAGTTTCTGCTTTCTCAGTTTTTTCAAATGAGATGTAATGGCTATAATTTTCCCTCTAACTACTACCTTTAGTGCATCCCAGAGTATTGATGGTGTCACCTCCTCATTATCATTCATCTCCAAGTATGATTTAATCATGTTTTCTAAATTTTGCCTAATTTGTAAATTATTTAATATATCTGTATTCATTCTCCAAACTGTTGACCTTTGTTTCTTGCTCAGACCCACTGACATATAAACAGGACTATGATCAGAGATATCTATCGTACCCAAATCACATTTTTCAATTAGATGCAGATCTTTTTTAAGAGTAAAAAAGTAATCTATTCTAGAGTATGTTGTGTGGGGATGAGAATAATGTGTATAATCACGAACCCTAGGATTTAATTCTCTCCATACATCTGTAAGTCCTATCTCTTTTAACAGGCAATTCACCTTTTTGGTTAGTGGCTTTAAGTCCTTAGTGTTTCTAGAGCAATCCAACTTTGGGTTTAAATGCATGTTAAAGTCACCTCCGCATATTAGAATTCCTTGGACTTTAGTAACAATTAAGTTGAATACTTCACAATAAAAATTCCACTCAGAACCAGGGGGAGCATAGACATTCAAAAAAAGGTATCAAATGTCCCTCTATTTTTCCTATTATCAATACAAATCTTCCTTCCTTATATGTCTGATATATGTTCATAATTCAACATTTTGGATATAAGTATGGCCACCCCTCTTTTACGTTTAGTTTTGTAAGATGCGAAGTATACCTCTTTAAAACCCATTTAGTTTAGTTTAGAGTGTTCTGTGTCATTTAAGTGCGTTTCCTGTAGAAACACAACTTCTGCTCTAGCCTTTTTATACATACAACTGTTGTATGAAACTGTTGTATATAACATAACCTTTTTTTTAATCTGTTGGTGCACACTAATTGGGGAGACTACCAAAAACACTCATTATAGCTGGCGTAGGATCTCACTTAATTTAAATCAACATCCTCAACAGCTGACTCTGTTCAGCATCCCCCTTCTAAGTACCTTATGAATAGTTTTCATGTTTTAGAAAATTGATTTCTCTTATTCTGTAAATGATTTCATATATATATATTGTTTTCCTTAATAATTTTTTGTTTGCCTAAATTTAAATGATTTACATTTGTTTAAAATAATCAAGGTCAATATTATTATCCACCTTAGGTTTTATATATAATATATATATATATAAGTTACCATAATAACCTAGTTAAGTCTTTAAATTGCACTTTAAACTGAATACTAGCATCTTGCAAAATAAGCAGAAAAGTATTATGCACTGTCACCATGGCAAAGAGAAAACGAATTAGTTAATAAATCTTATGTTTAAAAATCTGTTGGAAAACAAAATCTACTCCATTACTGCAACACTTGGGGATTTTGTTTTAAAATAATTAACATTTCACAGGAGGGCTAATAATTTAGACTTGAAACTGTATATTCATGTTTTAATATAACAATTTAAATGCTGAATTATATTTCTTCAGGTGTTTGTTCAACATCAGGCTCTGTGTCGTGTTGAGGGTTTGCAGCCCGTGAGTGTGTCTGAAGGGTTATTGGTCTGTCAGAGGCTGGGCTCCTGTCGCCTGCTGCTGCTTGAAGGAAGCCGTCTGGACCTGTTTCTCCGAATTCGTCTCAATGTTAGTCAAGATGATGTGCTTTATGCCCTGAAGGCTGACTAAAATCTCAGCCATGCTCTCACATGCTCCAGGCTTTTTGGAGCTCCACAGCTTAATTTTATAAAACGTTTATTGTCTAAAATGTTTAAATAAATTATCTATTTTAATGGTTAAAATTCTACATCTAGTTCTATAAGCACGTTTTAATATGCTCATTCTTTGTGTGTTGTAATTGTACCTCTTGGCTTCAAATCATGTCTGCACGTTCACACTTAAATGTCTTTGGAAAACTCGCACAAAGGCTTTATTATAAAGCATTTTAGTGTGGGAGAGCAAGACTCACACATTTCTTGATTATCATTTAATGATTCACATAAAATATACATTTTACATACAGTGCACCAAAATGTTGGATGTTTCTCAGATTTTATGCAATAAAGCTATTGACTGAACTGATCACAAGACATTGTTTGTGTTATTGTGTCCTAGTCATTACAAGATAGACAACTTATTACAAATGTCCAAGTAAAAATGCTGAAGAATAATAATAATAATAATAATAACAAATGTCGCTAAGATTGAAGACATATACAGGGTTAAATACAATTTAAAATGTATACAAAACAACGATCAAATCATGAAATTTCAGCAGGAAAAAAAATGCAAGTATAGCCATACCATTTATCCTTCGTATTAGCTTGAATCTGGTATGAAAGACTTTGTGCAAAGTGCAACATTTAACTTTACCATATAAACTTGGTAACAGTTGTATGGTGTACACTTAAGACAGCGAAAAATACTATCTATAACAAGCTTCACTCGCAACATCCATTTAGAATATTATCACATCTTTTACGCTTAAATATCAAACATTTTACAGAAAAATCTAAAAACTTCCACAAAAAAAAAACACGCCACATCATAATTAATTCAACATTCAATAATGTACAGGTTGGCTTTTACAAACTGCTGGTTGTTTTCTATCATAAACTATGGTTGTATGCTGTTTATATTTTTCATGTTATTCTCATGTAAGGCAAAAGCTACATAATTGACTATTGGCATGTCTAGTTGTTGTTTCTGAAAGTTTTGCTTTGTAGTATGATGTAAGTTAGTGCAGTTCCTTCTTATGGTTAAGATTCATGTATTGAGTAATCTCTTATCAAATACACAACATATGCTACATATTTACATTAACTTCAGTAAGCGGTCCATTAAAGTAAGCTTTGTTTTTTCCTTTCTCATTCATTCCACAGAAGCTGAATATTTTTTACATTTGTGAGAGAACCCTTAATATATACATGCGTATGAGCTTCATTTTAACATTCAATTTCACTCTTCATTTGCTACACATGCTATGGCTGTGATCTCCAAATTTGTGTACTGGCCACAGGCTGATTGATACTCAAGATCAGACTGTTCTGCCAGAAGGAGATAGGAATGGTTGAGAATATCTGTGGTGCATTCTGGGAGGGTGGTGTAAGAGGTACTGGAGCCACAGTGTAGTTTTTCATTAGCCAGATGAGATGAAGCAACATCCTTGTACACGTAGTCATTGCCCGTAAGGCATGGGATTATATCGTTGTTCAAAATCACATAATCTTGCACCATTTCCAAGTCCTCTCTGAAATTCTCTCCATGTTTTTCATGGAGCTCAGAGAGCAGAGGACAGGTGGAGTTCTTACAGGTTTTTACCACAGATTCCCCCTCAAGCAGAACCTCCACCACCGATGTAGCAGTGTCATCGTCACATTGCTTGATGTTGAAGGTTGGCTCCTGAATTAAAGATAGGATGATGATAATGTAGTATAGAAAATCAGTAACTTTTTTAAATTGTAAAAACTCATTTTGTAAATGTCTAATAAAAAGTAAAATAATAAATAATTCATAATAAATAAAATGAACTAGGGGTGTTTTTATAATAAAACTGATTTTGGGTTCTGAAAATGCAGAATTGTTTAAATGATTATTATTTCTGTGTTAACGTGTACATGAAACAAAAATAATAACTTTATTTAACACTTTCTTCTCCTCAGTGTCAGTATATTGTGCATGTTGTGCACTGCATGTACACTGATGTTTTCTAAAATTCAGGGGAAGTTGCTAAAGGTTGATTTGATGCTAAAAACCCAGCATATGCTGGTTAGGTAGGTTTTAACACATGGTTTAAGATGGTTGTTGCTAGTAATAAGCTGGTTTAAGCTGGTTCTTTGGTGGTCATGTGCTAGTAAGCTGCTCCTGACCACCAGCACTTGACCAGAAAATAACCAGTTTAAAGAAGTAACTAGACCTTACCTTACCAGTTTTTTTCCAGTAGGGGCATGTTAAAAGCATAGACCTTACCTAACCAGTTTTTTTCCAGTAGGGGCATGTTAAAAGCATTTTATAACCATTACACAAAACCATGTCACTGCATAGAATACACAAGAAGTTTCATCAAATTGACTGACCTAAAGAACTTTAAAGAATTAAAAGGTGAACTCACTGCAAAATCCCCTGTTGGAACCTGTTTTTATTAGTGTATAAATTATTAGCTCAAACCCTGTAATGTACATAGTAATGATCAGACAATATTACAATTTTGAATTATGGAAAGACACACATTTCACATGCCTAAACAAATACATTTAGTGTATTTTAATAAGTGAAGTTGATAAGGTCGTCTGAATATTTTTAATATCTAGCAAAACAAAAAAGTTGGCACCTTTGACCATATTTGCACAGGTGTGTAATGTTTCTTTACACTGATATGCATAGTGTTTTTTAGACATGACAAAGTGTTTTTGCTCATTCTATTTGAATGGAGATTATGTTGACACTAGCTGTACACAAAACCTTTCCATATGTAGTACACCATTGTCTTCTGAACATACACTAAATCATTATTAAAGCTGTTATCAATTACCCAGTGTGATCCACTGATATCAGTCAGGATGTTTTCCAGGACCTTGTTAAGGTTTGGTACTGGTGGCCACAGGGACCTCTTGACCTTTCTATTGAGGTGAATACAGAATATATGTATTATTTGCAATGTTTTGATTAGTCACAGCTCATAGTATGACAAAAACGTTCTAGAAAAATCTGCTTTGAATGACATTACCGGAAGTATCTGGAGAAGAAAGAGATGACTGCAGTTGCAATGATGATCAGAGCCGCTGGTATGCAGACAAAAATAATCCACTCTGTGATGAGGAAAGAACAGGTTTAAAGTTTCACAGATGCCCAGACTTTCAGAGTTGTGATGCATTGGCTGTGTGCCAGTTATTTTAAGGCTGCATTTAAAGACTGTGTGTTTGTGCAGTGGATGGATCATTTCTGACAGAATTCATATAACAATTGATCGCTCTAGATAGGCCAACACGTCCGTCTCAGAGCAGTCAATGTGGCATCATGTTGAAAACCAATGACTCTGTTTTTAATAAAGAATTTTATTTATAATTATGTTTAAAATGATTTATAAAAAGTCAAAATCTGCTACTGTCACATTAAATGCTAATATGTTTCCAAAACTGACACAACACCAGAAAATAATTCAACGCACAGCAGTTGGTGATTGATGACTTTAGTGAATAAATAAACTCCATTCCAGAAACGTTGGTTTAACGTTATGTTTAAACAGATAACTTTTAATGGCATGTTTGTTATCACATTTGTCTTGTATAGTGTCCGTTTAGAAAATCATCCGTTGAAAGAGGAAACATGAGGGTTATTCAAATAGGCCAGGAAGAGTTTGGGTCAAAAGGAGTAACAAAATGAGATTCAGTATTGACATTTTATAGACAGAGAGAGATTGCGACAAGAGAAACGCAGATCCTGCATGTATTTTATTAGACAGGTGAGTAACTGGTAGGATGCCTAATATGACAGTCTAATACTGATCAACTGCATTAATTGCTATTATGTACTGCAGCCACTAAGCGAATGCATAAAGCTTTACATAAAGCTTTTCATAATGCAGTAAAGTTATAAAAACACACTCAAATGTGTCAATGATCGTTTTTTTTTTACTAGAAATCTTTACTAGAAAAATAAAAGTGAGCTGTCAGAGTATTGATTTAACATCATGTTACTATTGGCTGTGAATTTAATACTATATTTATGGGTTCAAGCTACGTCTTCATTATTGTTTTGAAAAAAACGATCTCTAGTCAAATTTTTAATATTGTACCGTTTAATCTGAACTTACATCGCAACCATTTCAAAAGCATATGAATATGGCTAATATGAATGTCATTTGTGTACTGATTTGGCATATATATTTTTTTTAATTCAGAAGGGTCTGGCTTGCATGTTGGTCATGCAAGCTGAGACTGCATGCAATGCTTTTAAATGCTGACATACTATTTCCTTTACCACACTATTTTGTCATCTAGTAGGCATGTTTAACATTTTGGATAGAATGTTAACCTTTGCTTAAAGGTAGGTTGGTAATAACAGGTTTTGACCAGTCACTCCAGTCTCCGCTGTACACAGATCCATTGGGTTGTGCTCGAACCTGGATGGTGTATCGACTCCCTCTGTGCACATCCAGGCAAGTGCTGGTCTTGGATCCGGAAGCTGTAAAATCCTAACACAAAAATTATATTTCAGCATTATATTTCATTCATTATATTTTCACCATAACGCAGTTATTTAACATGACTGATTCAAATAAAAAAAAAGAAGACATAATGGCAATATAGAGTTTTTATTATCTCTCCATAATGAGTGAATTTTTTATTTCTCATTATTTAAACTCACCTTCCACTCATTCTCTTCATGACGCTGATAACGAATCTGGTACTTTAGATGCTTAGAAATGATCATAACGGGTGAATCCCATGTCAAACATAGCCTTTCTTCCTCAGGCTGTACCTTCAGACCTTCTGGAGGCCTTGTCTGAACTGTTAAAAACAGAAAAGAGACAGACTAATGGAGCTTTCACGGCCAGCGGCATTATAATAATTTTGTGTCATCACTATTTAAATAAGAATTAGCAGCTAAAGTTAGCATTTTGCATGCATTTCTTGTAATATTATGATTGCAAAAAGTATCGTGGTCATTGCTGGTAGTGTGGAAGAGACCAATGAGATTGCAACATGTTTTGCTTTAGTGTCTGCAACTCTCAGGGTTTTTTGAGTCATGTAACGGTAATATTATTTTCTCATGTTTATCTCATATATCTTGAAATTTATCCTTGAAAGTCATCTTTTATTTAAAGTGAATATCAAAAATACAAAAAGTGCTTTTTTTATAAATGATCTCATTATCTGAGGTGAAACAGCATGAAAAGAAAGACATCAGTTAAGACATCAGTAAAATCCATTGCTTAACCACAACAAATTTTAAATGCGTTAAACCAACCACAACCCACATTATTTTTAAATAATTCTATTTTACATTTTTATTTAATGCGACATATACAAATAGGAAACATTATAAAATCCAACCATTGTGAAAAATGTATGAAAACTTGTAAAAAAACTGCTTGTACATTTTTTCTATATCTCTATATATTTTCTCTATACATTTATTTCTCTATATATTATTTCTTATTATTAATTCTGATTTTTGCTGACTACTAAAATGTCAATAAAAGTCACTTTGGTAAACTGTAGAGTTGAATATTCAACATCACAAGTAGACAGAGCAGAGCTCAACATCCCATAATGCAATTCACAACCGTAAATAAATGGAAAACACTTGTGAATCACAAAATACGATAACTATTAATTAATAGATTTTTTTTTGCAGTGTACTCTCTGCTTAAAGGAATATTCTGCCATCATTTACTCATCCTCCACTCATTCCAACTTGTTATAAATGTTTACAATCACCTGAGTGTTAATTGTAAGGACATTTTCATATTTGGGTAAACTATCTCTTCAAAATCAGCTATTACTATTTTGATTGTCTACTAACTGACACTAAGTATATGTCAACTTAAGCATAATCTCATCCTTAACCTTACAGTCTATTAACACTAACTGATGAGAGTAACTTGACATAGTCTGTGGGATCATTAAGATAAAATGTAAATTTTGGAAAGCATATCTAATATGGCTTTCTGCAATTTCTTCTTTCACACTTACGTTTGCTTTTCATATGGAAAGTCTCTGCATAAAATGTTCGGCTGAATGGTTGCAACCCAGTATCTATGTAAAACTTGTAGACACTGGACTCCTGGCCGTACAGAACACACTGATGGACGGTGTTGTTGCAATTTGGACACAACTTCCAACTGCTCCATGAACCTCTGAAACACCAGACAAGAAGGATCAAAGATCAATCTAGCAAGCTGCTTTCTTTGTGTTTTTTATGAAATGTTGTAGACAGAGGATATTTCAAAAAATGACACCTGTTTAATTGTTTATAGTGGAAACTGTATCTGCTGTCCTCATATAAGTCTCTCCTCCATTTGCAAATGATTTGATTCAGATCAGGAGTGTGGCACCTCAACTCTATGTCACCTGAAAATTAAGATGCGAATGGGCATTAAACTTTTATTTTCACCAATGCAGATTTTTCAGTATTTCCTGAAAATGAACGTTTTGTCATTATTTACTATTGTTAAAATACTAATACTAATACTAAACTAAAAATTTAAATCGAGATATGTTTTAAAACCAGGCTAAAGAGAATGCTTATTATAGTGATTTCCGAATAAGTACCTAAAACATAAAGACAATTACACGTTGTTAAAAAATGAATGTCGCTGCTTTATAAAACAATCTTTGCAAAAATAGGATAATTTACTCAAATAAGTCCTCTTTTAGCCATAATTTTGTAGACTGTAGTTTATTGCATTCATATGCAATATAACTGTGAAAAACACAAGATAGCCTTCTTAGTGGAAAGAAAGCAAGGAAGGTTCTTAAAGAAAGTGCAAGTTCTTAATCTAATGGAGTTCCCTTTTCCCCCTTTTGAACACGGATATATTTTGAAGATATAATGGAAACTGGTGAACATTAACATCCATATACCATGGAAGTTGGATACTGGTTTCAAACATTCTTCAGAATATCTTCTTTTGTGTTCAAGTGAGGGTGAGTAAATGTTTAAACATTTAAAATGGCTGACATGTGGAAATAATATTTTCTCATAACTCAGCTTGATGCTCATAAATCTAGGTTCTTATTTTGATTAAATAATTACTTCACAACCACTTGTGTAATAGAGTATGACATACAAACACCTCTAAATACTTTTTGTGCAAAGATGGATTGTTCCCTCAAAATAGAATTTTGTGCTTAGTTTTCTCCCCCTTTCTATATTTTATGTACTGCATTGGTGGTTGCAGTGCCCACTTAGAATAAATGCAGACGTGGTGATGGATTCCTTTGAAGTCCATTTGAATTGAAAGTTTCTGAAGACTTTTATTTCAGTATGATGACATATTTTCAACTAAAACTGTATATTGAGCAGGGGTGGGGTTTTATTCTTGTGCATCTCCTCTCATCTTTTATTTGCAGCAAACTAATGGTCGAAGGGGCGTGGAATTCAGTGGAATCATTTGCACTGATTTATTGTTCACCTTAAAACTAACAATGTAAACATTTAACATTTTGATTTCATGGAGACTTTACAAACTGGTAAAGTACCCTTGAAATGAGTCGATTGAAAATAATTGCAAAATACCAGAGAAAATAGAAGTTGGTTTAAGTGTAAAAGACATTTTGGGGTTTCTCAAATCACACTTTGAGTTGTGTTTTCAGTTTTATTTCAGTTCTGACCTGCTGTTTGTGGCACCATAGCTGTTACAGGGCTCGACCAATCACTCCAAAATCCTTTGAAGTCATCTCTAGGTTTGACTCTCATTTGCACAGTGCAATTATCTCCTGGGACCAGTGAGACAAGCTTATAGACATTTCCTGACACCTATGAAGACAGGGTGTAGATTACATTGAGTAAATGAGAGGCTTCTACAGGTTATGTTCAAACAGTAAACATCTGTGTCAAACTCACCGGTCTAACTGTGCTTGTTGTGTTTTTGGAGCTGTAACGAATTTCATACCCATGGTTTGTTCTTTCCCATTTCACTAACATTTGACCCACCTCTTCAGTTGGATGAAGGGATATGTTTGATGGAGGATAGAGCTGAACTTGGTGGAAGACATAAGCAGAAAAATCTGACCTCGCATAATACAAAGTATGAAAAGTAAATTCTTAATCTGAGATTTACTTACGCTGGTCCTCCACACTGACAGCACGACTGTGGATGGTAATGTTGGTGTCTCTGTCTATCACTCTGATGTGTGTCTCCACAAATAGGTAGACGTCACTCGGTGGGAATGAGCAGATGTTGAGGATCTTCTCTTCAGAAGTTTGTTGTTTCACATCACATCTTTTTTCTTCCATTATTCTGCTGATACAAGCATGTTTGCTTCAAGCAATCAATCACAAACAATCACACATTTTCTGGATTAGTGATAATTTCATGTGGATTTTTAAGTAGACAATTTATTAGTGCAAATAAATATGCAATTTTATAATTTATAAATATTGATGACCATAATTAACCATTATTCTAAACATTTACATATTAAATATGAATTATCTATGCTGAGTTACCATATTTCACTACTGGATAAAATGTTACAGGCCCATGTAGTCCTTAAAAGGTGTAATATTTATAATATATTTATAATATAGACAGAATTAGAGGAGAGGACTAAATAGAAATGAACAGGACTTTGGTTAATTAAACCTGTTTTAAAAATCTTGACTTTCAAAAATGTATCCTAAAACTGATGAAACAACTGGGTTTCATGTTTAAAACCCAAATGTAGAGCCCTGTGTTGATTTATTTCTGGATTACTTTTAAGAAACAATTTATAAACAAGTCAACCAATCTGCCTAAGGCTTCAGCTTGCATTTGTGACCATACATTTTTCCCCATAGATGTTTTGTAAGATGTAAAAACCCTTCATCGAGTTTTGATAAGAGGAAGACTCTTTGCTCTAACAAATATTTGATCATAATATTATAGATAGAGCACTGTTAGGACTGTACAATCAATCAATCAATCAATCAATCAATCAATCAATCAATCAATCAATCAATCAATCAATCAATCAA
>CAIGQV010019356.1:16814183-16835461 GCA_903798115.1 Danio jaintianensis | reverse complement strand
CAATCAATCAATCAATCAATCAATCAATCAATCAATCAATCAATCAAACAAACAAACAAACAAACAATCAATCAACCATTTGCTTGTTTGTTTGTTTAATATGGATACTTTATATTAATAATAGCAACATTTGCAACATTGTTATGCCTGTTTTCATCTGTTTTGGTGGAAGAGGTTATATATGTGAGGAAAAATGTACGATTGTTTGTATCATATTTTAAAATACTATAAACAGACAGCAAACTGATTGTAACAAATTATTGAAGTTCAACATAATAGCCAAATCAGTGGTCTCCATGTGTTTACTTTTAACTTAAAGTTGATGTCACAAAATGTTGTAGATATGTGAAATATATTGAATATAAAATATATTTTTCACTCATTGTGAAATTGCATTGGTTCCAAATGTCTAAATCTTTTCTGATTGGTTGGTTTTGTGTCAGACATTGGCTTTGTGTATGTTCAAAGTAGCCAATCATAAGTCATATTGTACTGTCAAATAAATAATTATAAAAATGCCTTTTATGATAATCCAGTCATAGAAATAGCAGCTGTAGCAGATTGTCATATATTATTTTAACCAAATATTATTTTAAATGTATATATTTATACAGCGGAGGTGCGGTGGCACAGTGGGTAGCGCTGTCGCCTCACAGCAAAAAGGTCGCTGGTTCGAGCCCAGGCTGTGTCAGTTGGCATTTCTGTGTGGAGTTTGCATGTTCTCCCCATGTTCGCGTGGGTATCCTCAAGGTGCTCCGGTTTCCCCCACAAGTCCAAACACATACTGTATAGGTAAATTGGGTAAACTAAAAAATCTAAATGAGAGTGTATGGGTGTTTCCCAGTGATGGGTTGCAGCTGGAAGGGCATCCGCTGCGTAAAACATATGCTGGATAAGTTGGCGGATCATTCCGCTGTGATGACCCCTGATTAATAAAGGGACTAAGCCAAAAAGAAATATATAATATAATAAGGGCATTTTATGGACCAACCCAACTGCATTTCAAAACTTCTAACTTTTAAAACAGTTAGTTTGTCCATATTTTGCACATTTATTAATTAATTTAAGAATTGTTGATATCTGTATAAGCAATTATTTTGATTGATTGATTGATTAATCAGTTGTTAACTCCATCACTTATCAGCTGACTGGAAGCAAACTAACTTCAGCGGTTTCTTTACAGTAAATGACCCAATCATTTAAGTGAAATCTGAAGATGATAATCTTAGAACTCTCACCCTTCAATTATATAAAGAAAATCATAGGACTTTCCAACAGGTGCTTCCCAAAAGCAAGTGAAGTCTTCTCGATCCCTGGTGAAACATTTTGGGTCCTCATCCATAGCCAATAACTCTGAAAAGAATGAAAACATTTCTTGTAGCTAAAATACTAACAAAATGCACAGTTTCGATGCATGTATCATTGATAGAAGTAGTTTTGATGCATGTATCATTTTACACTTACTAAATGCACGCTCAACTTTCATGTGTTGTATTTAACACTTTACTCATCAAAAACAGATCCGCTCCTTTGCAGAATGAACATAAAATACAATCGTCTAAAATAAAGTCACCTGACTTGTGTGTCTTACCTGGCTTTGGTTGGCGAGGTTCTGAATTCACCTGTTTGATCAGACAAAAATGTAAAATCCACCAGATGAGCACTGGATCCATTATGTTGATGGGGGTCCATACACAGCACTTTTTAAAGTCTAGATAAGACAGATTTGTGTCAAGTACTTAATGTTTTTAGTAGAGGGCGGGGAGGTTGGTAACTGGTCATCTGAAGGGGCCCAATGAAAT
Source organism: Danio jaintianensis (assembly GCA_903798115.1). Classification (NCBI taxonomy): domain Eukaryota; kingdom Metazoa; phylum Chordata; class Actinopteri; order Cypriniformes; family Danionidae; genus Danio; species Danio jaintianensis. Next base: position 16,833,659 of record CAIGQV010019356.1, on the reverse strand, counting down.
AGGATGTGGTTGCACAGGGGAACAAAGCAGGCACAAGGACTGACAAACAGCCTCCTTCACACACACATAAATACACTCAGAAGCTGACATGAGAATCAAACACAGTATTTCACACTGTAAAAAATGCTGGGTTCCACACAGTTCCTTCTTGTTGTGCCTACACAAATTGATTAAGTTAACTTAAGCTAATGTAAGTGGATTGAACGTAAAACAAATAAGTTGTCCCCAAAAACTCAAGAATTGTGTTGATTCAGCTCATTTTAAATAATTAGTTTGAAGAACCAGCAAAACTCATTTTTTGAGTGTATTATTTTTAGGTATGATATAATAATAGTAAAATTTTTCACCTTTCACAATTTAATTATCATTATATCATCATTTGAAATATCATTCTTGCACTTCATATAAATAAGGCATCTGACAAAATATAATTTTGAGTTCCTTTTTCTTTCTGCTACTGAAGATAGACAGTTTAAATACGACAATTGCTGTTTGTTCAAACTACTTATTTAAATTGAGCTGAAACAACACAATTCCTGAGGTTTTTAACTTAATTGTTTCATGTTGCATACACTTAAATTTGTTAAAATTAATTAATTAACTTAATTCCTTCATGTTGTCCCAACACAAATTGATTGTGTGGAACCCAGCTTTTTTTTTTTTTACAGTGCATCATGAAATGAGGTTTATTTAAAAAAAAGTTACCAACATAAAACCCCATACTATTAAAAATCCCTGTATTAAACATGGAAAAATAAGAAGGGATCAAAGACGAAATGCCTTATTTTGTTGCATAAAATCAAACATACAAATCGGAGTGAATTTAAACATGAAGCATATTAAATGATAGTAAAATTAAATGATGAAAATGAAGTGTGTCAAATAATATTCCACTGTTATGGAGCATAATATATATATTTAGTATTAGACTTGGAGTTTTAGAGTTTTTATAGTATATCATCATATGATTTTTATTCAAAACATGCATGATTAGATATTTTGTTATATAAACTATTGATTCACTGCATGACATTTATTCACAATCACTTTCTACTGTAAATTTTAAAAAGGTTGCATGCCATTATGTTTTGCTTAAATATGGAAAAAAATTTGTTTTTTCGAAAATACAACGGGACACCAAATACCAAAAATACTATCAAACTAGGATTTTTGCTTAACAAAAATAAAAAGTTAAATAAGTAAATAAAGTAAATGCAATAGTCGACAGTGGAGCTTAAGAGGGAGTTTTTTCACGTTATGTGCGAAGGAAACTGAGCTGCCGTACTGTGACTGACAGCTCCTGAGTCTGTGGCAGAACTGGAGGAAATGTCTTGACAGATCAGCAAGCTGCAGCAGGGAAGGGGTCTGACCTCAAGCCCACTGCTTGAAGAAAATGAAAGAAAGAGCCAATACTTTCTGTTCCATATCAGTGGAGAGTTTCTGCTCATCTCCAAACGCCTCTGTGATGAGCCCTGTCACCACGTCGATGCTTTATTTATCAAAGTAAACACATTCTCTAACGTTCTCTAAATTCTTATTGGATGGCTAAAGCATGTCATACATACGTCATACATAAAACAACAACAACAAAGATGTAAAATATTCAATGTTTCTTTGCATGGTCTGATTAACATTATGTACACTGACCTAGTACTGACTTAAACTGATAGTTTGGCCAAAAATAACAATTTCAGCAGTACAACATATATGAAGATTTTTAGCTGAATTTGTGGTTCTCGGTGATTCGTAAATTGTAAGTCAGTAGCTACTGGCACTTTGTGAGTTAAAAAAACATACCGGGAAAACTAAATTAATAATCATGGCAAATCATGGCAAAATTGTGACATTTCCCAACAATATACACTCATTAGAAAGTTTACACATTCTTTACAGTCATGACAGACAATTGCTTCATTTCACAAAATCTCAAAGAGACATGGGTATTAATTTTGTCCTGCCTGTATATATTTTTTTAACTTGAAAAGTGTCTGTAGTGGTTGACTTGCATTTTCTGGACCACCAAGAATCATGGACAGATTCAGTGAAAAACTTTCCACTGAAGAACACATCTTACCAACTGAAGAAAACAACTCATGCAGAGTACATCTTGGATGGTCTGAGTATGAGTAAACTTACAGCAAATCTTCATTTTATGAGCAGAACAGATGAGTTTCAGTTAGGATAATACAATAAGGATAATTTCTCAAGTGCTACATTGAATAATACTGGCGCCTTTGTCCATGGTATGAACTGCATTTGATTTATTTACATTTCAAAAACCTCCCAGTAAAAAGATGTCAATGGAAAGTCCCCACAGACCCAATGCGCTACAATGGTAGCTTATATCGTAGGTTCCATTTCCTCTTGAGTAATCCAAGGTCAACATGCCCTGAGATATCAATCCTTCCAGAATCTGAAGTGTCCTTTCACAGTCTGTTCTCTATAGCCATGTGGCCTTGGTGGAGTGTCTCTTTGAGCGATGATGGAACCTGGCCACAGGGAAGTGACAGTAACGCAGAGCCCTACTGCGATTAGCCTCCCTTGGGCTATGACCCCTTCTTGGGTCTGGGGGGGCTGGTAGTCAGGCCTCTTCAGCGGTAGCATCTATTCCAGCATAAGTGAAGTTCTCGAAGAGAGCCATGTTGACATAGGCCTAGAATACAAAAAAAGAAGTGGTGGTTTGGCAGGTGCAGACAGGGGGAACTGAATAAATAACCTTAATTCATGTTCATATGCAATATGTTTGTGCTACATGAAATATATTGAAAAATAATCTAATTGAATATACTAAAATCTATTCGATTTGGGGTCAGCTTTTAGGGTAGGGATACACCACACCAATGCCAAAGAACTTTAACTGAGGAAAGACAACTGTGGCATCACATTGCAAAGCCTTGCAAAACCTCACATTGTCTGGTCTGGGAAAAAAGCACAACCCAGCAAAATGACATAAAAAATATGATCAAAAATGCTAATTGATTTGAAAACCTTGACATCCATTTGATGTCCACACATTGATGACACAAAAAGTTTTATAATATAAGTATTATAATATAAGAAATGTTTTATTCATTCGACGGCTTCAATTAAAAATTTACTCTGGATTTTGTGTCTCTACACTTTGTTAAAGTAAAAATCTCATCAAAATTACATCCAACATTGATGTCAAAAATCGATTGCCAGACTGTCCTGTAATTGATTTTTCATGAAGTTTGACATGAAGGTAGTCAATTGACATCAATCGATTAGCATTTTTGATGTAGTTTTGACATCTGCCCACTGGGTAGAAGAACACACTAAACAGACTATAGACCATTTTGAAGGATGTAAACAAAAACAATGGTCCCAACGTATTTCCTGTTTCACATTTTTAATTTCTATATCTTCCGAGAATCCAAAAAGAGCCACATATTGATAAATAATGTTATGAAAGCTATTTTAACATTAAGTTATGATTGAATTGCCTCTTGTTACATTTATGAAATAGTTTGATAACAAGCAGGAAATGTTCATGGGCCAATGACATGACCACATTGAAATGGTCTATAGCAAACAATTAATTTACAAGTACAATCTGCACTTTGGCAGCACGGTGGCTCAGTGGTTAGCACTGTCGCCTCACAACAAGAAGGTCGCTGGTTCAAGTCCCGGCTGTATCAGTTGCCATTTTCCTCCGGGTGTTCCGGTTTCCCACACAGTCCAAACACATGCACTATAAGTTAATTGAATAAACTAAATTGGCCATAGTGTATGTGTGTGTGAATGTGGGAGTGTATGGATGTTTCCCAGTACTAGGTTGCGGTTGAAAGGCTGTGTAAAACATACGCTGGAATAGTAGCGACATAGGGGGCTAAGCCGAAGGAAAATGAATAAATGAATCTACACTTTCTAGCTGATACTCTGTGATTTTTTCTGAATTGTAGCAGTTTACCTCACAAACATGATTTGAAAATGTCATCAGAAAATGTCCTTGGTCTCTTTTTTAGAAATCTATTCATCTTACTACAGCGCCATACAGCAATGACCCAGTAACTACGCACCCCCCCAAAAAAGTTTTAAGTATAGTATGTGAAACATCTGCCTGTTTTTCACTCACTTTCCGTGCCTCTTGCATCCTATTGAGCTGGACAGATATTTGTGAAAATGGTGGTCGCTCATAAGGTCTATCTCGCCAGCACTGCCTCATAAGTTCATACCTGCATGGATAATTGTACATATATCAGTGATTATAACTGCAATTATTACTACAGTGTCAGTTGATCAATCTTCTGCTTACACTTCATCATCACAGTTTCTTGGCTGCTCCATTCTGTATCCCTGCGGAAGCTTCTCATAGAGCTCAGCACAGGTCATGCCACAGTATGGAGTCCCACCTAGAGAGAACAAACTCATCTAATTCATCTGGCTAAAACATGTTTATTATGCAAAGAGGAAGGGGACAACAATTTATTAAAACTACTAACAAACTTACCTAAACTTACTATTTCCCACAGAAGAACTCCAAAGGACCACCTGAAAGCCCAAAGGCAGAGATATCAATTAAAGAATAATCAAATTGAAGAAGATTCAAGATGAAGCTACAATTTATAATAGTGCAAGTGCATCTAAAATGCATACTGCATAGTAAACACTACATTTCTGCCGACCAAAGGCAAACTACACATTTGGTCAAATTTAATTAATGCCTAAAATAGGATTTGTGACATCTGTTATGTCCTTTGACAAAGTCAAAGTCGATTTTGTCCTGTTTCAGAGAAATAATTAAATGTTTAGCAGACGACGTCAACATAACCTAAATCAATTCAGAACCTGAATTTTTTTAAATGTTTGAGCTCAGAAACATTTTGAAAGCTTTTATGCCTAACAAGACTGCATTTATTAAATCAAAATTCATTAAGAACAACAATTTTAGAAGATTTTCTTTTTCACTATTATATAGCTATAACTATTTACAATTTTAATATTGTTTATATTTTATTTAACTAAGTGTATATTTATTAATACATAATGGAAAGCTGAATTAATACAGTCCTTAGCAATCATTAATACTGTCTACAGGCTAATGCTAATAATTGTGGAAAAACAATCCACAGGGTTTGTGGAAAATCATCAAAAGCCAATCTAATGGAGATAATTATGCTTGTATTTTTTGTTGGTAATGTTGTTTTGAAAATGTTCAGTGCGCAGTGTTCTTGGGTAGGTAAAAATAGGTCATTCTGACACAGGCACTGTGGTCTTGTAGAACATGTTTCTCTAAATTTGAGCTTCCTGGTTTTATGTTATCAGTTCCTTCCTGCTTATTTATCAGTTGCCCATTACAAATTAAAAAAAGGATGTTGGCATGTTGTTTTGGACTAAAACATGGGGATGGCACAGTACTTGGTGTATTACACTTTTCATAGAAAATTAGTTCCTTTATCTCACATTTTCTTCAACTCAAAAATAAAGGATTAGTTTAAGATAGCAATGTTAACTCTATAAAAATCACACAACAGCACAAATCTACAGAATGCACTTACACATCACTCTTTGTGGTGTAGACGCTGTAGTTTAGAGACTCAATGGCCATCCATCGCACAGGCAGTCTTCCCTGAGACAGAGAGACAGCAACTTTCAACCAATTATATGAGTAACTTTAACTGTATCAGAGCACTATTTTACACTGTGAACTTGATATATAAATGACTTGCATTTGACATTCTGAGTATGATGGGGAAAAAAAGAGTTTTATCATTTCATAGATAAAGTCCTCACCATAGTCTTTTTAACATACACCTCCTCGCCACGTGAGAGGCCAAAATCAGCAATTTTTGCAACTAGGTTTTCTCCAACAAGTACATTTCTGGCTGCCAAATCTCTGTGGATGAACTGTTGAAATGTAAAGAAGACAACCAGACACAGTTAAGCAATATAATAATAAAGTTAAAGTGCCATGAAATCATAGTGTTTTCATTAAACTGAAAAAAAAAATATATATATATATATATAAATCAATAAATAAGTTATATTAGTTTCAAATTAGTATTTTAATTCATTACATTAAAATTACTAGGTCACTATGGCATAGAGTTCTGCCTGTCCACCTTGGTTTTCTAAAATATACACTTTCATGAACTGAAAAACCTATACCTGTTTGTCACTCAGGTAATGCATGCCAGTTGCTACATCAGCAGCAAACTGCAAGAGCTGCTGGGAAGTGAGTGTTGAAGCAGTGCCATGCTCCTTGGCGAATGCTGGATCTGTCTCTAGGACACGACTCTTTCTTAGGAAATCCAAAAGATTTCCAAAAGGTGCATATTCAATGGCGATGTAAAGGTAACCTGTGGATTAAAGAAGTTGTCACATCTGCACTACTTAATTGAGAACAATTCTCTACTAAATATAACAAAACAAAAACATGAGTGATAGAAAAAGGGAAGCTTTAATAACTCTTGTGCTCTCTTATAAGGACATTTTTGTTTGATTTGTCATTTAATTTATTTTAAATACAAAAATGCTCCCATTGAAACCCCTTAAAACAGCATATTTAAAGGGACAGTTTACCCAAAAATGATAATCATAAATGAATATTTTAAAAAGTGAAAACGAAAATGAAAACCCTCAAGTAGTTCCAAACCTTTATGAGTTTCTTTATATTGTTAGAAACCTGTAACCACTGACATGCATAGTTGGAAAAACAAATACTATGGAAGTCAGTGGTTACAGGTTTCCAGCTTTCTCCAAAATATCTTCTTTTTACAGAAGAAAGAAAGTCAAACAAGTTTTAAACAAGTAAAGAGTGAGTAAATGATGACAGAATTTTAACTTTTATGTAAACTATCCCTTTAATTGCAGTGGAATTAGGAAATCATGCATTTGTTCCAAATAGGCTTTAGATAAAAATAGGCTTTCATTCTAATCAGTTTCAATTAGTACTTGTTTGACACCTATTTTAAAGGTTTGGCCTTTGGAGAAAATATTATCTTTTTTCTTGTTTACTACTTCTGGGAACTGCATGTCAATTTAATTGAAATGGTATGATTATTATTCTGTGGATGTATAGTTATGGATATCAGAGAGTGTTGAAAATGGTTAAAATATATATTTCTAAATCTTGCCAATAGGTGGCGAAATCACCTCTGTTCTCACAGGCACCAATGAGATTTATTATATTTGTATGTTGTCCCAATTTACACAGCACTTCCAATTCCCCGGCAAAGTCTCGATGATCATTCTCTGAGGCGAACTCTGCAGGTGCACAAAATACATACAAAATCACAATCGTGTAAAACCAGACCTTGGCTAACAATGCTGTGCTGGCTTACTGTCTTACCCTTGAGCATTTTAATTGCAGCGCTCATTTTTATCCCATCTTTTTTGACCATGGCCTTGATGACCTGACCGAAGTTCCCTTCTCCGATGACATCCTCAAACTTAATGTCCTCCCATTCCAGGATAGGATAGGTAAGGGGGTCTGGGGAAGGCTTTGGTCGTCGGGTCAGTGTGAGAGTCCCTGAATTGAACTGGAGGATAGTCTCTTCTCCCTGAGAATAATTATGTGTTGACATTTAGCATTTATGTAATACTATCATTCAAAAGTTTGGAAGAATAAGATGATGGTTCTCTATTTTAATATATTTAAAAATTCCGGGGATGGTATAGCTGAATTTTCAGCTGACATTACTCTAAACTTCAGTGTCACATGATCCTTTACTGTTTTTATATATATATAATTATCATCACCATTGAAAACAGTCTCCCTCTAACAATCGTAGAAATACTGATACATTGTTTTTCTGTAAAATATATACTTATTTGAAATCTTTTCTGTCTCATTTGATCAATTTAATATTTAATATTTGCTGAATAAAAAAAATCTTTAAAAGTACTAATTTGTTTGTGTGGATGAAACTATGCCATATTCCTAATACACTGTAAAAATGCTGGGTTGTTTCATCCCAAATTAGGGTCAAATGTGGATAAACCCAGCTTTTGGGTTAAAAGTATAATTTTACCTAGCAGTTGGGTTTGTCCATATGTGACGCAGCATTTTGTAGAGTGTGAAGTAATGACGTGTCTACTCACAGATCCAGACTGATAGGTGAACGTCCGTCTTCTTTTAAGGACAGATTTACGAATGTAGAAGAGAGCCAGAAGAGCCAGCAGAATGGTCACACAGGTCACGGCCACTGACCCAACCACAGCAAAAAGAAGCTGATGATCCTCAGCCAATGGCCTCCCCACTTGCTGAGTAGTGGGAATAAAGCTGGATAAGCCTGATAAATGGGAAATAAAGGAAGCTCCTTTTTTTCAATAAGAAAGCAAACTAATGTCTTTATTTCAGTCATTTTTCTTAGTCACCCACCTTCTCCGGGTGTCTGAGCTTGTACGAAGCTGCTCCACTCTCCAGGTACCTTAGAGAACGCTCTCACTCTGAACTGGTACAACGTACTCCCATTGAGGGATGTTACATCTTTTGTGGTTTTGTTGCCATTGTCTGTGTCCACCCAAGGGTGCAAGCTGCCCTGGCCCACTGGCTGGTACTCAATGCTGTATTTCACAATGCCTCCATTGGGATCTTCTGGTGGCTGCCAGCGAAGCCTGACTGCACTAATGGACAGTGCATCTGCCTGGACGTTTCGTGGAGAAGAAGGGCCTGGAGAGAGATCATACAAAATTTTACCATTCCAGTTTCATTTCACACTCTAATATGCATATTCGCTTCATCACATCCTGTTTAAGATTTATGTCCTGTTCTATCCTACTTTTGCCTACTTGGGGACATTGAAGATTTCTGTTACCCTGCTTATAGATGTGAATATGGTGGGGCTTTGAAGGGGGCCCATGGCTGCCGCAGTTTACCAGCCGGACGACTGCTTGGTAGTTCCTGTGATACTCCAGATTGTAGAGCTTGACAGAGAGCACATTAAGCAAGGTGGTTTCCTCCCACAGCTTCTCTCCATATGGTCCATAGAGCTGAACTAAAAAGCCAGTGGCCTCACGGAACCTGCCAATCAGAGACCACCTGAGGGTGACATTACGACCCTCCAGTGAGCTGGAATCAATCTCCGGTCTGGCCGCGGGTTCTAGCGACACAGAATACGCAATCAGAAAGAGGGCGCTGAAGGGGGGCTTTTTGGTACAGGTAGGGGGCCATCTTATTCTAACATTGGTCCTGTAAATGCTAAACTCATCTCTAAATATGTTCTTTTCTTACAACTAATTCTTTTTAGGTCTATTTTGATTGATTCTCACCTGGACAATCAGTTTCCATGATGGCCTCTGGACCCAAAGGACCCTCTCCTCCTTCTCCTGGACGAGCGAGTTGTACACGTACATGATATTTGGTTGAAGGCTTCAGGTTCGGTAATGTGATTTGATCACTGCCATACACTTAAGTAAAAAACAAAAAAATCCTCATTATGAATATTTAATGTGTAGCGGGACAAGGACAAAGACTTTAAGTTTTGTTTTGTTTTTGTTTGATATACATATGTTTATTGTTTTGACAACTGCATTTGGATAAACTTAATTTTAAACTTTTAATCAATCACCTCTCTTTGAACCGTCTCCTTATCATGGTGGAGGGGTTTGAGTGCCTGAAAGATCCTAAAAGCTATGTTGTCGGGGCCTAAATGCCCCTGGTCACAACAGTACAACCTTTGGACATGGAAACTGGTTCTTGGGGCATAGAAATAGTCTACTGGGAATGTCTGGCTAAACCATATGTCAAAGAGATTTTTAAATCTCACCTCCATAGAACCTTTGACCAGATCCTGAGGGAGGGTGGAGACATTGAGACTGAGTGGCCAAAAGAAGCTGTGGCGATAGGGCCTCCAGTGCCTGTTGTGGTGGCAAACCACAAACCTGGTGATGGACACTAAAAGTAGGGGATGCAGTCAAGCTGAAGAAGGAGTCCTGGATTGTGGAACTCCTGAGGCAGCTGATGAGTACTGGAAGGCCTAGTATTCTGCAGCTCAGGCAGCATATTCTGGCCTAAGAAAAGTTTGGGGAGATCATGGAAGAGGACTACTGGTTGGCCTCAAAGAGATTCTGGCAAACCATCTGGCAACCCCAGGAAGGGGAAGTAGCACTCAACCAACACTGTTTATATGGACAGTTGGGAACTGTTGACTTCAACTGATAATGTTTATGGATAGTGAAAAGGAATACTTTGAAGATCTCCTCAATCCCACTGACACGCCCTCCATTGAGGAAGCAGAGATGGGGGACATAGGGGTGAACTCGCCCATTACCCAAACTGATGTCACAGACTGCAACTTCAACAGTAGAAAGGCAGCAGGGATGGATGATTTCTGCCCTGAGTACCTCAAGTCTCTGGATGTGGTGAGCTGTCTTGTCTGACATGTCTCTACAACATCAAGTGGAGGTCAGGGTCAGTGCCTCTCTACAAGGCAACTGGGGTGGAGTCCTCATTTTTAAAAAGGATGTCTGGTGAGTGTGTTCCAACTATAGGGGACTTTTCAGTAAAAGTCTATGCCAGGATACTGGATAGGAGAATCTGGCTGATAGTAGAAACAGGAGGACTGCAGCTGCATATACTGGGACAGTTTGCTATTCAGTGTGATGCAGCAGGGATTAGAATCAGCACCTCCAATTGCAAAGTGCTCAACTGGAAAAAGGGTCTTGTCATTTCCAGGTTGACAGACTGAGATTGACAGACGGATTAGTGCAGTGGTAGCAGTTCTAGGTGGATGTACCAGTCTTTTATTGTCCAGTCTATGTTTTTACTCTCACATGAGCTTTGGGTCATGACTAAAAAGACAAGATCTAAGATACAAACGGGCAGGGCATACCCTTAGAGATAGGGTGAGGAGCTCTGTGACATCGGAGAAGCTTGCAGTAAAGATACTGCTCCTCCATACTGAGAGAAGCCAGTTGAGGTCGCTCAGGCATCTGTTTCAGATGACTCATGGACGCCTATTTGAGGAGATTTTTTTGTGGTTTCTCCCACTGGGACAAGGCCCTGGGCATTCTGGATAGACAATGTCTCTCTCTTGCCTGGGAACACCTTGGGATCCCCTGGAGAAGCTGGAGGATGTGTCTGGGGAGAGGGAAGTCTGGGGTTCCCCACTGAGACTGCTGCTCCCGCAACCCCACCCCAATTAAGTGGTTGAAAATGTATATATGGGTTTAATGAATCAAGATTTTTCATTTTTTTAGTCTATGGTTTTTCAGTTGGTATGTGCATAAACCTTCACTAGATGTAATAAAGTGCACCTCCTGTCCAATAAAAGTTTGTTTTGTCACCTTCAATAAGAAAGAGTCATCTTTTAAATTTTGTCCATTTTATCAGGAAAATCAAAGACTAAACCCTGTTTTGATGCTTTTTGATTCATCATAAATACAATTTACAATAAATTGCACAACTTATATTTCAACAACAAATTTGGTTAGAAACATTAAATATAGATGTTAACCTCTAAAACTGCTTGTATCATATTTGATATGTAAGTTTCTTAGACTTGCATCACATGAATGTGATCAATACCTTCTTTGAAAATCTGTTTTATATGATTTGATACTTGTATTCTGCCCTCTGGTGGATTTTCATTACACTGCAGGCAGTAGAAGAGCTTTTTCAAAATTGTTGCTGTCGAATAACGAATAACTCACACACTTTGGCTGGAAAATCTTTGCTAATTTCAACTTCATTCATTTATTTTACTTCGGCTTAGTCCCTTATTTATCAGGGGTCACCACAGCGGAATGAACCGCCAACTATTCCAGCATATGTTTTACACAGCGGATGCCCTTCCAGCCGCAACCCGGTAGTGGGAAACACCCATACACTCTCGCATTCACGCACACACACACTCATAGACTACAGCCAATTTAGTTCATCCAGTTCACTTATAGCACATGTCTTTGGACTGTTGGGGAAACCGGAGCACCCGGAGGAAACCCACGTGAACGGGGAGAACAAGCAAACTTGTATTGTTAATATATTGTTAATATAAATGTACACGTTTATCTAATTTTTTGTTAGTGTTGATTTTATATGTAAATATAAATATCAACTGAATGCAAACTTTTTTTTGCTCTCTTGTTAATTGTAGCCATTAAAATTATAGTAATATGCAAGTAATAGGGCTCCCTGTATTTTTTTATGACATTAGAAAAGTTTTTTTTATTCTTAAAATGTTTAATTAATACAATTATTTAAAAACACAGGCAGTTCTGAAAACCTGTTTAATTAAAAAAAATATATATATGTTTTGTTTGTCATCCTGCCATACCAAATATTTACCAACTGTGACTTCAAAACCGATATATACCATTTTATGCTGTATATATGCATGATTTATTTTGGATATTGAGTATATTGTTATGATATTGTAATGAACCAAATTCAGACATTTCAAAATTTTGACAAAATTACAGCCCCATACCTATGATGGAGGACCATGAGTCTTCTGGATCCACTGGCTTGTAAAGCAGCTTAGTGGAAACAATGGGACCATCTCCAGCATAACTGTCCACTGGCTTTACAACCAGTTGTCTGCTACTTCTCAACAGCAGTTTAGGGGCAGTGGTTGGGTAGGGTGGGTCTAGATCACAAAAATTATAGTTTTAAGTAAAAAAGAGAGAGATAGAATATGAAAAATCACCTGTAAAATATGCGGAATATATGATGAACTCTTAAAATGAACTCTTTATGTAAAATCAATGTGTTCATATTTTGTTGTGAACATTTGTTAACAGGTGCTCACACGAGTTTCACATGAAAACCATGTTTAACCTGTTCCATATATTTCACATTTAAATGTGATTTTAACATATGATTGGCACATCTGAACGTAATATGAAGCTCATGTGGGTTTCAACAAACCAATATTAAAATTAATCTCACCTTTCACGGTTAAGGTAAACTTGAAAGAATCCTGCCCACCATTGGTGGAAACTCGACATTCCCACAAACCATTGTGCTCTGGCAACAGACGTGGGATCTCAAAGTGAGCTGTGCTTTTTTTGGAGTCCGAAATAGTGTGGAACGCCTAAGTAGTCAACAGTAGAGAATCAAAAAGACTGTCACCACATTAGAACTGTAGACACAACAGTATTTTCTAGCTTTACTATTTTATAAACATTCCCTCTTTCACCTTCATATGCAGCTTCTTAAACGTATTAGTCTTTCACCTTTAGAACGTTGCTTTCCAGCTTGCGTAGCTCAATGCTCAAATGGCTAGGCAGTGGATGGCCTGTTGCAGAACATGTGATCTTGTGGCTTGAGTTCAAGTTTCCCTCCAGGTTACTGGCCATGTCCAAAATCTCTGGTGCGCGATCTGAAAGAGGGATAAGGTTAGACACCGGCGCCAAGAGGAACAAATGCTGCAGATTTTAGAGCAGATGGAAAAGTAGTCTTGAAGACTGACCTGATTTCTCACAGTATTGCCCTCTCCAGCCTGTAGAACATTGGCAGCCACTGAATCGATTGCATTTGCCTTTGTTCTTGCAGTTGCAACTTAAGAGACAGTCAGCACCGTACATTCCTTCAAGACAGGCTATCAAAATAATAATAATAATAATTTATTATATATCCCTTGTAGTTATCTTTTATATAAATAAGTATTTTAAGTATGCTTGGCTTGTTTACTCTATCGATTGAATATTAAATACTTTATCACATAGTTTTACATACTATGTTGTTGCATAAGTTTACTTGTTCTAGTCTGTATAGCAACAATTTAGCTTTACACTGTTTGTTTAGATCTGAACTGGGATGTCAATTTGAATCACTGTTATTTTGTGTTTTGGAATCCAAAACAGTACATTTTCAAAACAAAACATATGTTCTGAATGTTAAATATTGTATGTGAAATTTTTAGTAGTCCACTGACTGTTACACTTAAAGTTTACTTACAAGAACATTTCTTTTATCTATAAAAGATCTATAAAAGATCTTTTATAAACATTTTTTTTTTTGTCTCAAGTACTAATATAACAGCAACCATAAGTATACTACCACTACTACACTGATACCAGTATACTTACTATATAAACTGTACTTAAAAACTATAGTTGATGGTATTTTTGCTGATGGGACTGAAAGAATTTATCGTGAATACAAACATTTTATAAGGATTCAATAAGGGATGTTTTGGTGTTAGTGTCTGACAATTTGTTTTAAAGAATTTAAGCCTACTGTAATTGTTACGGGTGACGCGGTGGCGCAGTGGGTAGCACGTTCGCCTCACAGCAAGAAGGTCGCTGGTTCGAGCCTCGGCTGGGTCAGTTGGCATTTCTGTGTGGAGTTTGCATGTTCTCCCCGTGTTCGCGTGGGTTTCCTCCGGGTGCTCCGGTTTCCCCCACAAGTCCATGCGCTATAGGTGAATTGGGTAAGCTAAAAAATTGTCCGTAGTGTATGTGTGTGAATGAGTGTGTATGAATGTTTCCCAGTGATGGGTTGCAGCTGGAAGGGCATCCGCTGCGTAAAACATATGCTGGATAAGTTGGCGGTTCATCCCGCTGTGGCGACCCCAGATTAATAAAGGGACTAAGCCGAAAAGAAAATGAATGAATGAATGTAATTGTTACGAAATGTTTAAATGTTTAAAGAAGCTTGTTTCATATCTAACTGCAACTTTACCTTTTACACTTGTGACTTTTTATTTTCCAATTACAACATGTATTTTAAGTCTCTCACTTTATATACTATAGTTACACTGTTTTTATTTTTACTTGCACCGTTGTTTTTACATTTTACATTTCACAACATGACTCCTTTAACTGCAATTTTATTTTTCCTAACGTTACAGTGCGAGTCTATTTGTTAATATTTTTTAAACTCGTATGTTTTGTTTTTTACTCTGAGGTGGAAACTGACTTTGAAAAAGACAAGAAAAAATGAACAAAGCAGCAAGAAATGTTTATTTTGGTCAGACTGATGGAAGTTGAATCGTTACTGGCAGATTCCAGCAGCACCTGTTTAAACTTTACTTCAGAACTCAATCCTTTCTATAGGGTACAGATGATACCATGTAGGGAACAGTTATTAAATAAAGTGATCTCATGTTCAGCTTACGTTTACGACAGCGATCTCCATGCCAGCCACTGGCACAAGAACACCCATAAGGATCTGTAAGGCAAAAACTCAAGCCCTGGCATCCATTCTCCGACTTACAGGATTCCTGGCAGTTCCGACCAAACATTCCTTCCCGACAGGCTGCAAAATCAGAAAAATATTCTTACATACATGGTCTCTACAGACATAAATGATCAGTTTCATAAGAATGGTTTCCATTTACCTGTCTCACAGCGCATTCCCATAAACCCTGGAGGACAAACACAATCTCCATTTTTGTCATGGCACACACCTCCATTCAAGCATTCGGGACAGTCCTTGTCACAGTCGGAACCCCATTTGTTCTTTGGACAATCTGAAAATGAACAGATAAAACATTAGGCACTATAATATACAATCTAAAGTCATGAATGTTTTGAAATAGAGGTATGACAGTAAAAATGATACCACGAACGATGAGGCGCATCCAAGCACTATAAAGAGCACTGTCTCCAACATAGCTGGCACTGTAAATCCCTGCATAGCTTTCATCAACTTTCTTCAGATCCAAAACTGCTGTGTGGTTTTCAACATCGGCAATAGGAGTCATATAATAGTAGTTGCCTATAATAAATCAGAACATAACTTGTTTGTCAACACGGTCAGACTGTTTTTTTATGTTTTTTTTTATTATTGTTCACTTTAAAAAGCAATTAGTTACTTTACTTAAAAAAGTTAACTCATTGCCTTAAAAGTGACAAGTTCACTTTACTTAAACCAAGTGTGTAAATTCCATAGTAACTTGGAACTGTTAAGTTAATTTACTTAATTTTTATAATGAAAATTACTCACTTTTTTTAAAGCAAAATCAACTATTTGCTTTTTACCACATATGTGTGTACAACATTTAAAATACTTTATTTTGATGTCCCCCTTTAGACATTCTGTTGAATAATTTTGCAACTACATGACAAATGGCCAACGTTGGCTGGTTGACGTGTAGTTGCAAAGTTATCTAGTACATATAGTGAAAAGACTGACTGCTTCTTTTCTTTAACTTTTTTTTCTTTTCTTTTCTTTGTGTATAAACACATCAGTCAGTGTGTTAACAGAAATTAGTTTATGAAGACGATGAGTGCACAGTTCATAAATGCAGAGCTGCATAGCATCATAGCATCATTAAGGGGACCATCACAATCTCATGCATGTTCTGTGGGAATGTATTGTTCTAAATCATAAAGTAAAAGATCAAAGCTTTACTGACCATTGAATTTCCAAGCAATGTCTCGTCTTTCTGTCCCAAGGACGTCCATAATTAGATGCACGTTTTCCCCTTTACTGGCCGTCATAGAGACCCTCACTGGTTTAAAATGACCTTACAAGATATAATAATATAAGTCCTCTGGTATTATAATCACTTTTTTAAGAGCTTTTCTTCAATTTGATTAATCTGCTAAATATTTCAACAGATAAGTAATACTTGAACAAATCAATGTTTTGCCAAAAAGATTTAGATCACTCAAAAATTTAAAATCTGTCATTATTTATTCACCCTCATGTAATTTCAAGTCTGCATGACTTGCTTACTCACAGCAAAATACACAATAATTTTCACAATGTCCTAAGGGTTGTTTCAGTGGGGTCAAGTGGTGTTTAAGGACCATACACTCTTAAGTAAAAAAGTAAAAAATAAAAAATAATTTTTGCCATTAAAGGTTTCATTAAAAACTTTTAACATCTATATTGTATCATTCCACTGAAGATTTTTTATAGTGAAAAATGTATTTATATTTTAAAATTCTTCTTTATCCTAAAAAAATGGTTGTTAAGTATTGTTTTAACTTAAAGGGGTTTTTTGTGGAATCCAGGATGGTTTTTCTATGTCACAACAATTAATGGTATTTTTGGGTGAATTGCTGCTTTTGCTACATTTACAGGACAATAATGTAAAAAGTCTCATTGTCTCGTCTTGAAAAGTGTAAAACTGTGTTGTCAAAAAAAATCTGTTTACACTATAAAGTCATCAACATTTGCAGTGGATCTAAAAAGTTTTTTTACAAGAATGGGTGTTGTTGTGTTGTTGAATAGCTTTAGAACAACTTTGGTTAAAAGTTTTGATCCACTTCAAATGTTGACTAATGTATGCCTACGCATATAAACTTCTATCGTTTTTTACTGTTGTTTTGGATTTTGAGTATATGGGCATGTCTATAGACTGAACTCGTATCACACAGAATCACACATTTGTGATTTACACTAAGACAATAATAGTAGTGTTTCCAAAAGATGTACAGATTTTCATGTTCAGGTTCCCAGAACACCATTGAACACATTCCATTTTTGGTTAAAATGTAAACATGCTTTTTTTTGTTGCTCATATCATCATACCTTTGCTGTAGTTGTTGATGAGTGTAACATTGCCAAGCTGGTCTGAGGCCCTTTTTGAGTGACAGTAGAAAATCCCACTGTGGTCAAAGCCTGTAAATCCAGTAGCCACCACTTCTTTCGTCTGTGGCCTCTGCAGATTGAAACTAGGTGTATCTGCACGAAGAACAATACTGTTGTCTTTTTTGATGCTCAGCTGAACAGCATCAGTGTCACGCTCTCCAGAAATGCAGGAGAGGCGGAAATGATTAGCAGATGTGGCCCCATTAGAGGTCATGGTGAGATCCATGACAGCATCTGGAAGAGGACATATTTCATACAGATTAATGCAATCCAATCATCCGGCAACATTTGGAAAACAACTGCCGAAATGAAAAAAAACATGGAGATCAATAGAAAGTAAATATCCTCAGTCATTACAGTTAAACCCTTTCTGAAACTTGTTCTGCACAGATTACTGTTCATGTACATTAAAACTACAGCAAAAGAACAGCAAAAGCGCAGGCACTATAGAGGAACATTCACATTCCTGCGTTGACACATTTCCCCCTGGCTCTCTGCCACTCTGTGCCCTTCTCAACACAAGAACAATATCAGGAAACAAAGAGGATCCAAAGCCACCATTCCTCCACAAATGTGCAAAATAATGAAAACACGAGGCTGAGAACCATGTTCTTACACTTTTTCACTCTAGTAAATTTTTCTCAGAGCAGGTTTATTTTTTAAATCTTCATTATAGACATACCTTGGCCGCAATAATACTGTTTAACATTTCTGAAGATATTTTTGAAAACCATTAGAGTATGTTGCTTAAAAAAAACTGACATTTAACAGTTTATTACAGTATATATAATTTTTTTGAAGACTTTTTAAAACAGCAAATCAATTATGGACTATTAAATGAAATAGTAACTTTTCTTTTTAACATTTTAATTCCTTTGAACATGATTCAAAATGTTTGGGCAAAACTGCATTCATTATACCTCTATTCCCATATTCAGAGTATTTTTATTCAGTTTATATGTGTATTTTATTCAGCACTGACAGAACTGTCAGAAATATTTGTTTGTGTGTTTTATAGTGTTTTGCAATTATAGAAATATAATTATTTCATTATTCTAACATAGAATAATAATCTAATTTACCCCTAAAATGTTTTTGATGTAGATATTTTAATTACTAGCATACAATATACAAAACGACTTCTGGAAATAAACACTATAGCTGTATAATAACTTTTGGCTCAAAACTTTACAGTTAGATTATCTGTCATTAAGCCTAGGTTTCGCATACCACGGCAACTTTCCCAATTAATCTTATTATATATATATTACCAATCACACGATCCGATTTTAGAATAGAGGAGAAATAACTACTTACAATGCTTGCGCAACATTGTTTTTTTTTTCTGATAGACTTCAAAATGTATACAAATTAGCCCTATACAACGAAACAGATTGGATTGCCGTTTTCCTTACAAACCAATCACGATCATTCACCACGATGCCCCAAATAGTTGTAAAACCTGGATTTAGTCACTTCATCAAATATCATTTCATGTCATACCATAAAATAACCACGCTGTGATTTATTGCTGTAGTAAATGGATATCTTGTTTTCCTCCAGTTGGTTTTGGTGAAGGAAGGACACCCTACAAGCCATGCAATTATGCAAACACAAAATGATACTTTTTTGATAAAATGACAGATACAAAAGTCTACTTACCAGAGAGGTTGACGAGGAATAAAATGCAGATTAAATGCAGCATAACTGTAAGCTTGTTTTCACTCTCGAGTAATCCGTTAGATTTTATCCAAATACAGGATCTGTCATTCCAGTGGGATCTTCCAGGTCTCCAGCCGCCGCTGCACATTATTGCGCATTTCTACGATCGCTATGATTGTCGGCGCACTGATTCAGTCTGCGCGTGGAAATCTGTGCTGCTGACACGCTGAAAACTCCCCACTCTTCTGCTTACTCCACACTCATACTTTGGGTGGGAAAGGAAGGAAGAGGCGTAGAGGATGAGAAAGAGAGATGGGAGAGAGAGAGAGAGAGAGAGAGAGAGAGAGAGAGAGAGAGAGAGA
>CAIGQV010019356.1:16754196-16812393 GCA_903798115.1 Danio jaintianensis | reverse complement strand
TATATATATATATATATATATATAGCTACCATTTTATGTACAATTCAGGAAAGAAAATATCCCCAAAATATATTTCATATCAGCAAGCTCAGAGGCTAAATGCAGATTGATTTACTGGAGTCAGGTGATCTCACATGAAGAAACAAATTCAGATGTTTCCTGTGGCCTGGTCTTTGGCAGTGCATGATGGACTAGTGCAGCCTATATATACAGCATTTTAATATCATCCATCGCTCAAAGCACAAAACTGGAATATAGAACAGATTACTCAAAATCAAATACTCATAGTCATGTTTGCCTTCTGAATGAATAAACTCCATGGTTGTGCAGGCATCTTGTGGGCAACTACTTACATCAGTCATAACCAGGAAACGAGAAACAATCGTGACTGTATGTTTTGTCTAAATGCTCAGTCATCTCAAGTTTAATTGCAGAGGAAAAGCCCACTGCCGCACGTCCACAGACCCATTTACAACACTTTTAGCACACTTCAGTAATTTGTGGATGGATGGTTTCTGAAATGAGCGCATGCATGTTTTTTGTCTGTTTCTTGATAACATCACACAATCCAGGCTGACTCAGATTGACATTGTTCTGACTTTCCTGTTTTCCACTCCAAGAGCTTTGGACAGATAAAATATACTTTTTTGCACACATGATAATAAAACAATGTTTAGTTGTAGATTTGTTAGTGCTGATTTAGACTAGATGTATCTAAAGTGTTGCTGTTTTTAGAAGTGCTGTCAGAGGAAGGTCTTCATGCTTTTGTGCAATGTCACCTATGGTACAAAGTATCTGTGAACTCTGCTCTGTTTATACAGAAGTAGCAGGTCAAAATCACACGTCACACTCACATCCTGCTTATTAAAAAGTGAGATCTTTAGATTATTCATCAGATTTTAAATATTTACAGGTCTTTAAAACAAACATTATGGCACATCCAAAGATTAAAAGTTCATCAATATATATATAAGGAAATTTCCTTCCAGAATGAGCATTTTTCTCAACCTCCTATGTTTTTGTTCAGTTATTCACATTAAAGGAGATGAAAATAACCAATTAATCGCCCTTAAAATGAGTCAAAAAAAGACGTCAAAAAAAGACACTGTACAGTCACAAAATCGGTATTGACCATCAATATCTGCATGCAAATGCATCTTAATTTATAATGTCATCAGAAAGTCAATGTTAAAATATGTCCCTGCACCTCCTCATTCCAACTACAATCAGATGTCCTAATATGAAATTCAGTAGAGTACTATGTGACAGTTCACCTTACCAAAGATCAGCCAGAATGTGAAACATAGAATGATTCAATAACTTAATCTCCTCTGAAATGTTTTGAAAAGAAAAGCAACAAACATGTCTCCACTCCCACACAGTAGATCCCTGCTGACCTGCTGAACCCAAAAGAAGCAGGATAACCAGTGCTACTTTGATGGCTGCTGTGCAAAACAATACTTTGATAAAAAGGTTCTACAGAGATTCAGCTCACCAAAATATGCTGAAGCAGGCAAGGTTTGGACTTAGATTATTAGAAGATTAATGGAATTAGATTCATGGAAGATTAATGGAAGATGAAGAAGATGGAGAAATTAGCTCCAAAACTTGAGTTGCTAATGTATAACAGCTCATACGGAAATGATAATTTTCTCTACCTAAGAAGCCATTTGTGTCCTGCTGTTGGTGATGAACTTGCCAAATTCAACATTTGCTGGGTTCATTGTGATCCATTAATTCTGTAAAGTACTCAAATGCTAAGTTCAAATACAATTTTATGATAAGTCCATAATAAACAACCACAAATAGTTGAAGAAGAATGGTTAATAGTCTAAACAAATGGATTACAATTCTCAAACTGAACTTTAAACTGGCTGAAGACATCTGACCAAGTCCAATCTGTATAAATTAAAGACTGGTGTGAAAGACAGATAATTGAGAATGCAGGGAAGAGCAGAATAGCAGAACAATAATCTCAAAGTTCAAAAAATTGTTTTGCATTGCTTTGTATTTTCTCCATTTGCTCATGTTGTGTCTTGTCTACAATGTGTGTGTGTGTGTGTGTGCGTGTGTGTGTGTGTGTGTGTGTGTGTGTGTGTGTGTATTTGTACTG
This sequence comes from Danio jaintianensis, assembly GCA_903798115.1. NCBI lineage: Eukaryota > Metazoa > Chordata > Actinopteri > Cypriniformes > Danionidae > Danio > Danio jaintianensis. The sequence continues at coordinate 16,810,280 of CAIGQV010019356.1, read as the reverse complement.
GGGCATATGTGTATTTGTGTATATGCAAACTGGCTGATAAAGGGTTGAAAGTGTTTGGATGAGGAAGGCGCACAGGAAACTAGTGGACACTGTGTCAACATATTCTGTGTTTGTGTGGAGCCCGGGTGGAGAAAACACTCACAAGAACAAGGTACTTAGAGGGACTAGATTTAAGCAGCACACTCCTCCCAGACTGCCGCCTATTGTCTCAGACACCTTTTGTAGTTCAGCAGTAATGGCTTTACCTCCTTTTATTATGAACGTGATGATAAATGCTGATTATTTTCTCTTGTCGGCAGACAAAGACTGAAAAAAAAGCTTATTTTCCACCATGAGGTCAAGAGACAATGTGTGTGTGCAGCCACATGTAAAGGAAATACAAAGGCTTTATATAACTTCGATGTTTACTGTTAATTAGATTTTTTTCTTCAGTCAGATCCAGTCAGTTTTGATCACAGTTCAAAATAAACGTTCTTCTCTCAAACATTAGCAGTAGCCATGGCAACTCAGTGTAATCTCGAGGACATTGACATGTGCTGCACCAGGGATCCAATGGGGATTAACCAGTTGGCAAATATGCTCCAGAATATTTGCAAAGAGGTAGCTACTGTATACATTATATGAGCTATTAGATATGCCTGTGTCATGTACAGTAAATGCACATGTCTCTCTCTCTCTCGCTTCATATCAGGTGTTTTTTTGCCACATTTATTGATTCTTTACAAATAGTATATTTGTACATTGTTAAAGGAAAGTGTTGTTAGGTGCTTTTTTACTATAAAAAACAGGTTAGAGCAATGACATTGCTAATAATAAATAATTTATAAAAGTATATAATTTATATTTATATTCTCTAGTGCAATATTTTGAGCCCATAATACTATGGTGGTTGCTAGATGGCTTTCAGTTTGGATGGACTATGCAATATAATTGTGCTATGCAACTATGCAAGTTAAAACATGTGTAAAAAACATAATATAAGAGTTATATAATAAATGTTATCGAACAGGGAGGGGACACTATGAGTGTTATTAGATGCATTGTGCCTATGTGAGAAAGTTTGTATTAAATTCCCATTTCCACCCATTGTGATGGGAACTGGCAGGCCTCCACACGCACCGACTCACTCCTTGAGCTCCACTCCACTATGAATGTGGAAATGTGAGAGTGTGAGCTGGCGATACAGGAGCCGATCTCATGGGCAAGCAGTCCTGTTGAGGAAGCTTACTCTGGGACCCCCCTTCCCTATAGGTGCTCCATAATACCCTTAAGTCACTGCCGGAAATCCTTTTGTGATAGTGAGCAGAAATTACAGAACCTCTCTTGAAATATCCGTCATCTACTCCCACATGTTTTGGAATGATGTTTGGTGAAAGCTCATACAAATTCAATACTGGCCTGATGGAGCATGAGCAATCATGTAAATATTTCCATGTGGCATGGATGAGCTATCCATTCATATCTGTGAAATAATAAACACAGTTGTTTGAGTGAAATAAAGAAGTCTTTTGTGTTTTTACCTAGTCAGTTAGATGAAGATAAGGGGATATTTAACATAGGGTCAAGGATAGGAAAGCTGAAATTGGAGGATGTGAAAAGTGTAAGTACATGAGAAAGAGAGAGAGAGTAAAAAACAAAGGATAAAGGAAGGGGAAAAGAGGTGAGAGGGCACATCCGTGCCTCAGCTTTTGTCTCAAGAGTGTACGTGTGCAGGCAGAGACATCTTCACCCAGCCCTCTCTTACACGCTCAATTCACATTTCCTTTAATTCCTACACAAACCACCCAAAGGTCTGTAATTTTCATAAAAAAATTTATGTGATCATTAAAAATAATGTGCATTTATTATATATTATTTTATATTATAAAATATTGAGAAAATTTCGCTAATAAAATCAAGATATAAAATTCACATAGCAAACTGGTGCAATTATTAGCTTAATTTGAATAACAAATTAAGCTAATAAAATTAAGGAAAGAAGGCTTCATGTTTATTTTAAGAGAATTGACTCGATTTGATTGAGATGTTTGCATTTGAATCTCAACAACGGTAGTGATCAGACGACATTTTGAAGGAGCAGACCAACAGTGAGCATGTTAAGAGGTAACCAAGAAACAAAAATGTGCGCACATCTAGGCTTCTCAAAGGCAGGTGCTCGATCAAAAACAAACACAGTAGCAAAAGATCAAAAGAAAATCGGCACACTGCCACTTTAGCTCTCAAAACTTTTTTTAATTGCAACAACGTTTCGACCTACATGGCTGATGAAGACCATGTAGGTCAAAACGTTGTTGCAATAAAAAAGTTTTTTGAGAGCTAAAGTGGCAGTGTGCCGATTTTCTTTTGATCTTTTGCTACCATGTTAAGAGGTAAGCATTATTCATTCATTTTCTTTTCGGCTTAGTCTCTTTATTCATCAGGGGTCGCCACAGTAGAATGAACCACCAACTTATCCAGCATATGTTTTATGCAGCGGATGCCCTTCCAGCCGCAACCCAACACCGGGAAACACCATACACTCTTGCATTCACACTCATACACTACGGCTAATTTAGCTTATTCAATTCACCTACCGCATGTGTTTGGACTGTGGGGGAAACCAGAGCACCTGGAGGAAACCCACAAGAACACGGGAGAACATCCCCACATTGATTCTGCGGGCCAACCTGACCGCCCGCCGGTGCCCTACTCACACCTGCAGCTTCTCCACGATGGACGTCCAGCTTCTTAAGTCTCCAGCGCCTAGACTGCAGCTCTGAACAGGAAGTTTGGCCAGATGAAAAATGGTCGTGCCAAACAGAGCCCAGTTTCTCTCTAGGTTTTTTTTTCCCTTCACTTCGTCAATTGGTGAAGTTTTTTTTCCTTACCACTGTCGCCACTGGCTTGTGTCGGATCGGGACTTGTGAAACTGTGCTTCGGTGGATTTGCTCTACAGTGTTTGAACTTTCAGCAGTGAAATTTAAACCACACTGAACTAAACTAAACTGAACTTCAACTCTGTAATCTGGACTTTACTAGAACTATGATAAGCTGCTTTGACACAATCTACATTGTGAAAAGCGCTATATAAATAAACTTGACTTGACTTGACTTGACATGCAAACTCCACACAGAATTGCCAACTGACCCAGCCGGGGCTCGAACCAGCGACCTTCTTGCTGTGAGGCAATCATGCTACCCACTGCGCCACCGTGACGCCAAGGCAACATTAACAGTTGATCATTTTTTATTTTATTGTCTTAAATAAGCTATTTCAGAAAAGACATATACTGTTCATGTTGGTTGTTAGCTCAATAGCTAGCTCATGTAACTCAATAGCTTGTTCAGGAGCTTAGTTTTATGCTGCCATACGATGTATATAGGGATACCATGGGTATTTTTAACCACCCAACCCTATTTGAAAATGATTCACTTGTATGTTCACTCTGAATTATATATTGAAATTGAACAAATCCTTTGCATTGTAATATTGAACAGCAGTGGTCAGGCAACATTTAAGCAGGGTGGACGAACAACAGTGATCTTGTTAAGAGCTAGCTTATTAGCTTAGCTAGCTATAGCGTTTAGCTATTCAATTAGCTTTTATATATTTTATATGTGTGAAATCCAAGTACTGTATGAACTTGTGTCATATGTTATTTGCATATATGCCATATATCACATTTCTATATGGGGCATTGTGTTTCTGTGTTTAAACAAAGTCAGTTTCATGTTTTGGGGTTCTTAAAAACAGTAATAAATGTATAATAAATAATATTCTACAAACTTTACAATTAACTATTCTTCATGATTGTAAAACCTCTGAAAACATGCTGCCTTCTGAGAACACAAAAAGCCTACATTAACTATGTGTTTATATATAATACTGTATATAAATACTAATATTTGCTTGCTTAATTTTTCAGATTAATGAAGAAAACGTTCACAATATTTTCCCACAATGGATGCCATAGAGCAAGTATTTTTATAATGTTATATGTGTATTATTATTATTATTATTATTAGGCAATATTACAGATTTTTACACTTTTGTTGCATCAGACCTCACATCAGAGCTGTTGTCCTCTGTTGCTGGTCTATTTGTATGAAAAAGAGGAAGAGCTCATCCATGAGCACAATGTAAGTGTCTTAAACTGTTTCAGATATTTATGGTTTTCAGAAAACTGCATTTTATGTTTTTGCATTTTTTTACAAAAACAAAAATATTGTCACGTTTCCGGGGAGGTATTGCAGACGGGACAAGAGATAGGATCCATGTGCATTTAATGGTAAGATCTTGTGCAAAACCAGGACATCCAGGAACACAAAGTAACAAAATAACAATAAACAAAACAACAAACTATGATCAGGAACTGTGACATAACATAAGCAAAAACATAAAGACCAAACAATACCATTCAAAAATACACCGACTGAGAATAACAAACGACTGAGCAATGACCAAATGGGAGCAAGGTGTATAAATAGTCCAAACAATCAATAGTGATGGGATGCAGCTGCGTGTGTGATCAGTGGAAGTGAAAACCGGGTGTGTGGCGGAATGATGGGAATTGTAGTTTGTGATGATTTGTAGTTCATGATGAATTGTAGTTCACCAGCGATCTTTGAAGTCCTTGATCGCTGGTGAACATGACAAATATAGCTCAATCACTACATTGTTGAATGCACTATTCCTTTTATAAACATGTTTTATTTTTCATAAACTTATTTCTTTTCTTTTTTCACTAGTATACATTTTGAAAACACCCTGTCCATTATTAGTCAAAATACTTGAGTGGATGTTATAGTGTCAGTCAGCACAGTCCACTCAAACATTTTGGAGAATTACTGTTCACAGAGATGGTATGGTTTATTTCCTGATGTCTTTGCATAAAAGCTATTGTAAGGAAACCTTAAACACATGAAATTTATAATTGCATAATTTCATAATAATAAATGTAATGTTTGTTTTTACAGTGGGAGACTGCGGATGCACAGAAAATTGCTGTCTGCCAGAGGGATGACCAACCATGAGGACTTCTGCATTGTCTTGGAGGATGAGCGAGTCATAGCTGGCTTGGAAAATCTGGTGAACTGGATTTATACAAATTTTCCCCAAATTAAAATCCCCCCAAAACAAACTTATATTAAGTTTCTGAGACAAACCCACTGCTACAACCTATTGGTGAAATTTCACTGCATTGATTGATTTGATTGTGTTGCTAATATGTTGAGATACAGCTTTTATAAATGTACTGGTTTTATATGTTATGCAATACACAGATTCTGTCAGATTTTGTCTAAAATGCTATTTCCTACAAAAGAAAGTTTCAAACATTTTTTTTCCATGACATGGATAAAGCACTTTTTCAGAGCTTACAACTGCTGTAAATTCTAAATATATTTGTTTAACAAATTGTACCATTTTGTTATCAGTGGAACATGTAATACAATGTTCAGCAAAAAAAAATGCATTGTGTATGTATTTCATTCTAAATGATATATTTTATGAATGAGTAATTTTGATGAATAAATATGAGTAAATTGTGATGGATTTGCTTAAATTAAAAAAGCACATTTCACTAATAATTTTAAATCATCCTCTATCAGTCCAAAAAATGTAGTAATTTTCACGTGATTCATTTTAAGTGGTTTTTGCTAAAAAAAAAATCAAGTCTTGAAAACTACTTAAAAATAATACGTGCAATAGTGATACCACTATTCTTTTTAAGTTAATAGCACATAAGATTTTTTACAGTGTATATGTATATGAAGTTCAGCAACAACCTATTTTCACATGAACCATGAACTCATAACTCAGCTCTTTATGACTTTAGCTGTTCATTTACAGTATCACATGCATTGTTGTCTTGATATTTTCATATATATTTGATCTTATCTACCGTAAGAACAATAAACATTAGTCTAGCCTGTCATTTCCATGTTGGTCCTAGGTGTGGTAGAACAGTGGAAATCCATGTTCCGCACACAGCAGGGGCATCTCGCCATGAATCCTGCTCGCAGTGCCATTCACATCCATGTACACAGTATGATGGAGAAGGGCCGCGGGGTCAGCAAGAGGTCACTACACAGACTGAATTTGGAGTGCGCGATGGAGAGGATGGACGGAAGAAGCTGTGTTTCCTACAGATCTGCTGCTTTTAGATCTGTTACAGCTTTGTGTGTCACTTCAGACAATGTGTAAGTGAATGATTCGGACTTCTGCTGGCACACGCTTAAAGCACAAGATGAAGAAGGCAGCCAAAATTTGGCTTTGTCATGTTCAACATCAACAAATGGATATGACCCCAGATGATAATGATGTGTGCGTGCAAGTTGTGGCTTTGGAAATATTTGGTTGATAGGTGAACACGTCTGACCCATTTTCCTCAATCAGTAAATGATGCAGTGTCATTAATTCAGATGAAAGGTGAGGAAGTGTGAAGTGACCATAACAGGTCAACAGGTCAAATTTATTGATAATTACATGAAATACACAGGGACATATCCCACATAGACATCTGGTGACATATATGAGATACAAGTTAATATTTTGATTTCACATCAAGAATATGTCATATAAGCAACATATATTTTCAAATATTGCAAATTTTGTGTTTTGTGTTTTGATTTTCAACCATTGGAATTTAAAACATGTACATATATGTTCAAATATATTAGATACAATTATATAAATATAACATTATAGCTAACATATTTGAACATATATGTATATGAACTGCCTTATTTGCAATATTTTAAAATGTATGTCACATGTATGACATACTGTATACATTTGAAATCTAAACTTGTGTGACAAATGTAATTTGCATATATTGCCATATATCAGTTTTCTAGGCTATAAAAATAGACAAATCACAAGCAGAAAAAATATGACCAAAAAGTTGTCAATCCGTGCATTACAATGTAAAGAAAAATAAGAGTGTGTAAGAGCGTGACACAGAGTGCAGTCAGCGGCAGCAGTCAGTAGAGACTCTGTTGCAGGAAGCAGTGCTGCAGGAGCTGATATGTGACCAGGAAACTGGCAGGAATCAAACAGTAAGCACGCAGAAACAGGAAGAACTGCTGGTCTCCTGTCTGCTGAGTGTTTGCTCAGCCTACCACTCGGTTCCCATGAGAATTATTAGAAAACAGCTAGAGTAATGAACACTTGCCTCTCAACCAGCATGCACTGGGTCCAAACCAGAACATATAAAAGCATGCTGTCCTGCTGGTACCACAGTGCACTGGTTAGTTCTTAAGAGCACTTTTGCACAATGGTTCTTAATGACGTCCCAGAGGCTGCTAAAGCTACAGAATCAATCACATTGTGTACCAATGTCCTGATGGTGATTTTAATGAATGAACTGCTGCCAACAGTTTTATGTGGTATTTCAAAACAGCACAAAGCAGTACTCAATGGTGGTATGTAGACCTTAAAATGTCTCCTGGTTTCAAGCCTGTAGTTTAATTCCCAGAACTTATTATTGTGAAAAACTTTCTTTGACAATAGAAGCTCTGTTGTATTATTTATAATTATATTCAAGTTGTTATATTTTTTAAAGTTCTTTTTCATATCCTGTTAGTTGCTAAACCTCTTCAAGGTTTCAACAGTTTTACTGATTTAATGAGTCAATTAAAAATATTAACTGCTGAATTGAATGGTGTCATCGCTATAATGGCAATGATGCAATAATAACAAGAACTGACCAAAGAAACAAAGAACTTAATTACACAGACCAAACCATTCAACAACCATTCTGTATAACAGACAGTGAGCAAACTATAAGAACTGGAACTAAAAAGTACAAGTACCCATCCAAACAGACATAAACAAAGATTTATGTTCCTAACACATAAATTTTTCTTATTTGATGACATACAGTACACTGGTCAGAAATGTGAAAAAAATATTATAAAAATGTACAATATACCTTGCAGCAACAACAATGACAACAAACTATATTAATGGATTTATTATTTTTTTAATTAATAAATAAAATTGAAAAAAAAAAAAAAGATACATAGTTAAATAAAAATAAATGACTAGTGCTGCTAATGATACTAGACTATTCTGTTCCCCTTCATATGGGAACTCCAACGTGCATCTGGTAACAGACTACAGGAGATCGCTAGACGACCAATCACTCTGAAGAGAAAGAAAAAGGGCCAATGAATGCCAAATGAGTTGGCAGAGCTTGGCTCTGCAGGTGCGACTGATTAGTCATTAGTGGAGTATATCAGTGACGTCTGCGGAGCGAGCATCAGATTCTTTGCTTCAGACCTCTCACTGAGACTGAAGAGCTCCTATCTGCGATCCTGATTTCGAGAAGAAACCAGTTTTCTCACCAGTGCGGGGCACCCCTGCCCAAGGGCGCCGTTAAGTCCGGTAAACGAACCGCGAAGCGTCCCTGAGACGGACCATCTGGAGAAGAGGGGACCTGTTCTTTCCTCGGTGGGGGGCCGAGGACCAATTCCATTGTCAACAACATCGACATCAATTCCACCGCTGGCCTCCGGGCTGGCGGTACCCAAATTTTCCATAAAAAAGCAGTTTCCTCTCTCTCCGGATGTGCAAACCCGAGCCTAGCCAGTCTAGGACGCTCCGCCTTCCAGCTCGCAGCGCCGGGCCATATCGCCACAGGCTTCCAGGGTGCAAGGGACCGGCCTCCTTTCTCTCACCCCACCCTCATCGCGGGATCCAGGGAGGAAGGTAAGAGACAATCTTTTATTTTCAGCTCTTCCTCGGGCTGCTCTGCTTCCCGGGGTGAGCACTCCCCTCCCCAGCTGCCCCTCCGCTGGCACGTCAGCGATCGCTCCGATGACGCCATTAGCACAAGCTCTGCCAGCCTGGTTAGCGCTGCCCAGCCCGTCGCAGTGGTTCATGCAGACGGTCAGTACAAAGTCTTCCCCTTCGGGCTCTCCCTGTCTCCGCGGGTTTTCATGAAGCTCGCGGCTCATTCTGGCTTCATTTCAGGATCAATTGATTATGCACAGGGACAGGGTGCTCCGGCACCTTGACCAGTTGGGGCTTCGGGTCAACCGAGAGAAGAGCAAGTTCTGCCCCGTGCAGAGAATCTCCTTTGGAGACACGTGGTTGAAATCGCTGCGTACCATTCACATCCCGGGTGAGCTCAACCATGCAGCCGATGCGCTCTCACGGCAGCTAGCGTCCCAAGGGGAATGGAGACTCCACCCAGGCTCGGTCCAGCTGATATGGGAGCGCTTCGGGGAAGCCCAGGTCGACCTGTTTGCTTCTCCCGAAAACGCTCATTGCCAGTTGTTTTACTCCCTGACCGAGGCCCCCCTCGGCACGGATGTGCTGGCTCATAGCTGGCCACCGGGCATGCGCAAATATTTGTTTCCTCCAGTGAGCCTAATTGCACAAACTCTGTGCAAAGTCAGGGAGGATGAGGAGCAAGTCTTGTTTGTTGCGCCTCTTTGGCCCAACCGGACCTGGGTTTCCCACCTCACACTCCTCTCGACAGCCCCTCCCTGGCGAATTCTCCTGAGACAGGACCTCCTCTCTCAGGGACGGGGCACCCTCTGGCACCCGCGCCCAGATCTTTGGAACCTCCACTTGTGGTCCATAGGCGGAAGACTTAGGTGACTTACCGGCTTCGGTGGTTAACACCATCACTCAGGCTAAAGCACCCTCTACGAGGCATGCCTATGCCCTGAAGGGGATTCTATTCGCTGAGTGGTGCGCTTCTTGCAGAGAAGACCCCTGAACTTGCCAGATTAGCGTTGTGTTATCCTTCCTTCAAGATAAGCTGGAGCGTAGGCTGTCACCCTCCACACTGAAGGTTTACGTGGCTGCCATCTCCGCTCATCATGACGCGGTTGATGGCAACACGCTTGGGAAGCATAATCTAATCATCCGATTCCTCAGAGGCACGCGGCGATTAAATCCATCCCGCCCCCCTCTCATGCCCACTTGGGATCTCTCGGTAGTCCTGGCGGGCCTGCAGAGAGATCCATTCGAGCCACTCGAGTTGGTATCTTTAAAAATTCTGTCCATGAAGACAGCTCTGCTGATCACGTTGGCATCGTTTAACAGAGTCGGAGATTTGGAGGCATTTTTGGTCAACAATTCGTGCCTGGAATTCGGGCTGGCTTACTCTCACGTTATCCTGAGACCTCACCCCGGCTATGTGCCCAAGGTTCCTACCACCCCTTTTAGAGATCAGGTGGTGAACCTGCAAGAGCTGCCCGCGGAGGAGCCAGACCCAGCCCATTCACTGCTTTGTCCCGTTCGCGCTTTGTGCCTTTACATGGAACGAACGCAAAACTTAAGATCTTGTGAACAGCCCTTTATCTGTTATGGTGGTCGGCAAAAGGGAAGTGTCGTATCAAAACAGAGGTTGGCCCACTGGATAGTTGATGCCATCGCCCCCGCTTATCAATGCCAGGGCGAGCCACGTCCCCCGAACGGTAGAGCACACTCTACTAGAAGTGTCGCCTCCTGGGCGTTAGCACGTGGCACCTCTCTCACAGATATCTGCAGAGCTGCAGGCTGGGCGACATGTAACACAATCGCGAGATTTTATAATCTTCGAGTGGAGCCTGTTTCCTCCCGATTACTGGGTAACCCCAGTCAATTGGGGGGAAATTAAGCTCGGTGTCAAAAATGCTTGCTGCGCCATGCTCCCTAACCTGGAGATACGTGCTCTTTTTCTATTCTGCTAGTAAGTTCCCCACTGGCGAAATGATAATGGTAATTAAGGGCCTAGGGGACGTTGGAAGGTTGCTCTCTTGGTGATGCTTGTGCGCTCACGCTATGCTTGGCAAACTTCACATCAGGAGCATGACGGGCTTAGCTGCTGTGGCGTTTTCCATACTGACTCCCGTAGTCTGTTACCAGACGCACGTTGGATTTCCCATATGAAGGGGAACATCCTGGTTATGTACGTAACCCACGTTCCCCGAATAGGGAACGGAGACGTGCGTCTTCACTGCCAGAGCAGCTGAGTGTTTGGTCTTCAGCTGGCATTTGGCATTCATTGGCCCTTTTTCTTTCTCTTCAGAGTGATTGGTCGTCTAGCGATCTCCCGTAGTCTGTTACCAGATGCACGTCACCATTCCCTATTCGGGGAATGTGGGCTACGTACGTAACCAGGACGTTCACCTTTTTATGTAATTGTTACACTTTTTGCATTACAGTTCATCAGTCACATTAAATAACATTTTGGGTGAAAAAAAATCTATTTTCAGCAATATATAGCAAAAAAAAAAAGGTGTAACTTTAAATCAATTTTAAATATTAAATTTATCAAACATTTTACAAATGTTTACAAATAAACATGCAACTGGTCAAATCTGAAGTAAAAAGACTGAAATAGGAACTTCTACAACAATCTTTGATTCATATACAATTTTAAAAACAATATATTTTTTAAAGGTCCCGTGAAGTGCTTTGAAATGTGCATTTGTATTCGATGTTTGGCTTAATCTCAACCAAAACACAAAGAGAGGTTGGGACATAGTGTAGCTCCTCGTCTTTTTATAAAGCAGCCAATAGCGTTTAGCTTTATCACCGCTCTGCCAGTGAGAGTGATTGAGTTCAATCGCATCATATGTGAAGCGTCTTGAAGGGGGTAGGGCATGTCAGGTAGTAGAGAGCATTTAGTTGGCCCTTTTTAGTAGGTCACAATTTGATGAGAAACTGAAGTATGAGGTAACGTGAAAAAAAACGTTGATCCATTTAGGCTGAAGTGACACACTACAAGCCTTACATGTTTATATCAGTATAATATATCTTTATACCTTCTAAACGAGAATTTTGTCACTGTTTTGGAGCACACTAGCTTATAGATATCCGAAAAACTAACACTACTGATGCTAACATCTAAAAAACTTTGATTTAATTTCATGGGACCAGTGTAAGAAAAACACATCACATGTTCAAGCAAAGTGTGTAGCCAAGCAAAACAAGATGCATGGGCTTTCCCAGCTAAACAATAGGTCTGGGAAGTGGGATGTCTGGGTCATATTTCAAAAACGCTGTGGCAAATTACTAAGATTAGCAAAAGAAAAAACCTAAACAAACAAATACATTTATCAGATGGTTTCTGATATTGAATTAGAAATATCCTGTATAATCAGATCATGCATTAAAGCACAATGCTCAGAAATGCTTAAATGCATGAATTAATTAACATAACAGATATGCATTAATTAAAGTGAGTGTCGAGAAAGTAAGTAAGAAAACCAAATATATAATGGTGCAATGCCAGATGCTGACAGATGCTCTCATGCAAAAAGCAATAACAGCAGTTTAAGTGACAAACATGGACACCTTGACCATTTGTGTCTCCTATAAGACATACTGTCCATTGTTGCGGAGCTCAGGCTGTTTTTTCCTGTTAAAGAGAGTGAGGCCATCGCAGCTGTACTCTTACTCTTTGTCTCTGTCCTTCCTTTCCTCTTCGTTTTCTTTGCACACATACTGTACAAACTCTTTGGTTATCAGTGATTATACAAAATTCATGGAAAATTATAGTGCTCATATAGATTAAAGCTTGTTGATCACTTAGGGAATTGGTATAGATATTAATATTTTCATTATTTCAGCAATAAAAATTTATTAAGATATATTTAACAGTTCAGATGGCCTACCTATTCCAAAATAGCATTAAAGTGTTTTAATGTAGTCCTTAAACATATAAGTAACTATGGTTGAAATATAAATATTTTCACATAAATATTCATTCATTCATTTTCTTTTCGGCTTAGTCCCTTTATTTATCTGGGGTCGCCACAGCGGAATAAACCGCCAACTTATCCAGCATATGTTTTACGCAGCGGATGCCCTTCCAGCTGCAACCCATCACTGGGAAACATTCATACACACTCATTCACACACATACACTAGGGACAATTTTAGCCTACCCAATTCACCTATACCACATGTCTTTGGACTTGTGGGGGAAACCGGAGCACCCGGAGGAAACCCACGCGAACACGGGGAGAACATGCAAACTCCACACAGAAATGCCAACTGACCCAGCCGAGGCTCGAACCAGCGACCTTCTTGCTGTGAGGCGAACGTGCTACCCACTGCGCCACCGCGTCGCCTCACATAAATATGTTATATAAATATAAATAAAAAAAATATTTGTCAGTGATCAGCAGTCTGTACACACTAATGTAGATGAAGTGTGTGTGTTGGCACACGTGTGTATATACACTATTTATATGTAAATAACTATTCTATTTGAAGTCAAAAATATTAGCACTCGTGATTTTTTTTTTCTTTTTCAAATATTTCCCAAGTCATGTTTAACAGAGCAAGGAATTTTCACAGTATTTCCTGTAATATTTTTTTCTTCAGAGAAAGTCTTTATTTTACTTTGGGTGGAATAAAAGCAGTTTTTACAGTTTTAAATTGATGTGTAAAGAGAAAGTTCACCCAAAAATGAAAATGTATTTATAATTTACTCACCCTCAAATTTTTATAAACCTTTATGGATTTATGGATTGTTAAACACAAAAGAAGAAAATTTGAAGGAAGCTGAAAACTTGTAGCCATTGACTTTCATGGTGGGAAAAACAACTACTATGAAAGTCAATAGTTACATGTTTTCACCTTTCTTCAAAATATCTTCAACAAAAGAAAGAAACTCTGACGGGTTTGGATTAAGCAAAGGGTGAGTAAACGATGACAGAATTTTCAGTTATGGGTGAACTATCACTTTAAGATGTGCATATTACTTGCATTAAAATGATATATTATTTGCTGAACGTAATATGCATAATTATGATTGCATTTGATGTAGATTTGTTGTCTGCTTCTATATGATAGATATTTAGTGTCATCCTTGCAAAACAGTACACTTAACAAATCATAGGATGCATGTAAAAATGAGGCCTACATCCATTTTAGATGAAGCACCACTAAAACTAGTGTCTAAAAAAACAAGTAAACTAAATAACTACACAGAACACTTCAGGTTAAGATATTTATTTTGTCATCAGTGCAAATGTCAACTGCAAGGTGAAAGAGAGAAAGCAGAGCTCCATTTTACACTCGGTTACAAATTAACTGAATCTGAGAATGACATGCTAAAGACACACCTCCCTCCCGCAACCTTTGCACAACCTACCTGCCATTTCCTTAATCTTGGAAATGCCTAACAAAAATGAACCTGTCCATGATAAAATGTGACGTCTGATGAGAAAAAGACATCAGTTTTGAGATATTTCTAATAACCGGAAGAGCCCATTCTCAGGTAAGTCTCACAACACTTTCAATGTATGCTAAACAAGTACAATACCCATGATGTGTGTGTTTGTAATATAACTCGCAACAAGCCTGACATGTGATTGCTTTGGAGGGCAAGTTCTTACACTCGTAAAAATAAAGGCCTTTATTGGCATCTATGGTTTCATTTAACATTCCCAGAAATGCTCAAATTAAAAATATTCTTTAGATAATGTGGTTCTTTTAAAGCAATAGTTTACCTAAAAATTATAATTCTGTCATGCTTTACTCACCCTTTAATTGTTCTAAACCTGTTGAACACAAAAGAAGATATTTTGAAGAAAGCTGAAAACCTGTAACCATTGACTTCCATAGTATTTGTTTTTCCTACTATGGAAGTCAGTGGTTACAGGTTTTCAGCTTTCTTCAAAATAACGTATTTTGTGTTCAACAGAATAAAGAAACTCATAAAGGTTTAGAACCACTAGGGTGAGTAAATAGTAAAATTTAATTTTGTAGTGAACTATCCCTTTAATAACCATTCACTGAAAGGTTCTTTGGGGAACCAAAAATGTTTTGTTCCATTGCAAAAAAAACAAAAACAAAGAACAAAACAACTACAAAAACAAAACTTTCAGAACCTTTCAAGTTTTCAAGAGTGTAATACATCATTTTAGTTTGCTAGTTTAATGTTTAATGATCACACTTTCCTATCAACCCTGTCAACCCTCATGCCATTTGATTTTCTGTTGTTAGCTACAACAAGCTCGAAAAACTAGGGTCAACTATTATGGAAATCAATTCAGTTAACCACATATGAAAGATTAGACAGTTCAGACAACACTGTCAAAAACACTACAGGAAAACAGGAAAGGTAAGCCTGACACAACTTTACTAATACAATGTCATTTTATGTAACAGTTTAAATAAATTAAGTAACAGTTTAAATTTGATTTATGAATATGTCAAAAGCAGTTTTGAAGAATAATGCTTCTTTTTATGCTGTAACAACAACAATGCAAAGTCCTTAGTGAAAATGTAATCAGTAACAAACAGCGTAGGAGTAGATGAGGGAGGGTGTGTGTAGTGTGTACTACTTCTTGAGGAGGTCAAGTGAAAGACTTCTTTTCGTGTCGTGTTTGTTGTGGTATCTGTGAATCTGCAACTATAAGGAGTCAGTTCTTTTTTTCGACCACACCTTTTCTTTCTCACAAGTTGGCTGGCTTTTAGATCTTGCAGGTATGCTGTTGTTACAGGGCCGTCCTGAGACAGGAAGAGATAAAAGCAGCTCCTGAAGACTGTTTACAGCCAAATGAATAGTGGGAGAGAGTGAGGGAGTGAAAGGAAAGGCTCCTATAAAAAAAAATGACTGAATCCTCTAAAAGCCGTCCTTGTGTATGTCATGAGGAGATAATAAGGAAATGCAAAGCCTTTGAGGTGGAACATAAATATGTTCTTACATATGGAGTTAATTCTAGCTCACTGTCATGGCAATCTGTAACTTTTACATTGTTGAATTAATTGTTCGTTTATATGAATTTGTTTAGCGGCCACACCTATTCACTTCAAAATGATTGAATGTGTCAGCATGTAAAGGTTCCTGTTTTTTGTGTCTGCATATGTGTGAATTATAGACACAAATCTTTTTCAATTAATAATATGGCACAAGGTGATTTAAGTTTATATGGTCACATTCTGGTTAAAATGTAGCATTGGGTATATGGGTAAAACCTAGTGATTTGAAACAATGTTTTAATATGACAATAATTAGTATTTTGGGCCTTCACTTTGATATTTAAAATAAAATTTTATTGTTAGTCATTAGTTAATATGTCACCAAATCATTCTTATGGTATATAAACTAATGTTACACTAATGTTACATTTTGGTACAAGCTATAAATTGTGTATGTTTGTCCTATTGAATTTGACAGCCTTGACAAAAAAAAAAAAAAAAAAAAAAAACCAAAGCCTAATACGACATTTTATATTTAAGAAGTCATACTTGTACCTAAACTCTTTAACTCAGGCCACTTCTCTAGCTGCTATTTATCATCTGTCTTTAATTGTGATTTGTGCAGGAAGCAGGAAAACATGGGGTGTGTGACACACACAGTGTGTGTGCTACTGTGTTTTTGGGTCTCAGGATCAAGCTACACTCCTCAGACTGTGGGTCCATGTACGGTCAACAGAGAGACGGTAAGGAAAAACAACAGTCACTTGGGGCTCTTTTGTTCCCCGAGCCAGAGCGAGCGCTGCTACATCAGGAGTATCCTGTTTGTAGGCACAGTTTCCTGTTTTTGGTGACAGAGGTTTACCCAATCTGCTAGTGGTTTATCTTGTGAGAAAACAAATGTCTTGTTTTACATTTGAAAACACAAGCAGGTGATCTGCTGATATGTTGTTTAAAAATATTTTATTTATTATTTTTTTTTAATTATGTATTAGCATACAATTGAATAATTAAAAAAATACTTGTATGGCTAAACCTAAAAAAGTGGCATAGAATTTACAATGAAATAAATTACAATGTTATACCAAAATCAATTATTATAAAGAAATGTGAGGTGAATGTTAAAGACTGAAGTAGTATTTACCTGTAAAACATACTGTAGGGTGAAGTCAGTAAAATTAGGGCACTTTATGGTAAAACATATATCAAATAACAATAAATCTACAAACATTATATATGTTTTAAAAGGTGTTTTTATTCAAGATCCTAACTATGTTATCTGAAGGAATATGGAGTGTTTTCTCCCATAGGGAGACATTTCTCCACAAATCTCCACATTTTTCAGGTACATTGGGACAGGACAACTAATACAGTGGTTCACACATTTTTTACTAGTTTGTGCTTTAAATATATATTTGTTTACATTAAGTTATTTGTCCAAATAATCTTTGTATGTATATATTTTTGGATAATGTTAAATAATATTAAACAGATAAACTATAGTGGATTTTAATGGTGTCTAGGTTTGAATATGACTAGATTTGATTTGATTCTGATTTGCAAGCTCATATTTCTGACGTTTTTCAATTTACTGTACACTGTTTCTCACATTAAGCAGAGTATTATCTTTTATTTAATATGATGTTGTGCATTTGCTGAAATCTGAATGTCCAATTTTTCAAGGCCTATAACATGCTAAGTTGGTAAATTGGGACAGTAACAAAAAGATATATATTTTAATTAGAATGAAGAAACTTGGACAACAAATTGCCTAATCACAGAAACAGATGTAGGCTAATACAAAATATCTAGCTATCATAGATGGAAATAATATTAATAAAAGAAAAAACTTAATTTAAGAAACTTAAAATTTTCTGATATTTTCAAAAATAAATAAATAAAAATCCCCGTCATTGTTATTTTACTTTAACACAGCGCTACACCAAAAAGCGTATTTGTCCCATTTATCTGATCTCCCACTTTTGCTGACTTTATCATACTCCTATCATTTTACAGCTTATTTCCATTGCCCAAGTAGTTTCATAATCATATACCTCTTGATTCTTTTTTCAGGCTGCATTTGATTGCAGTGGGAAAAGACTTACATCGGTACCGAAGCACATCTGGATGAACGTGACCTACTTGGATTTGTCTGACAATCTGTTAGATTTAACTCGCATTGACAGTTTCAAGCGCCTGAATCGATTCAGCCACTTGGTTACACTGAACCTATCAGGCAACTACTTCCCCCTGCTGTTAAAAGAGCATCTCGACAGGCTTTCTTCTCTTAAAGTGCTAGACTTGAGTAGATGTAAACTGGCCGCAGTGGAGGCAGATGGTCTGAGCAGCCTCTCCAACCTGAGACTGAGTCAGTTTGTGGAAATCAGAGGAGAACCAAACAGACACCAAGTGGAAAGACTGAAGCACTTGCTAAACGTTGATGGTACGAATACTTTTGTTTTCTCTCTATTGAACTGTGTTTATTAATTCAGTCAATGATAAGTATAGTTTTTAAATTATATTACATTTTCCCTTTTTTCCGGTTTTATGTTAGTTTAAATTAAAATAAATAAATGAAACATATTTTTACAGATAATAGTATTTCAATAGTTTTTAAAAATGTCAAATGGTGTAACAGTATCCATCAGGTAATAAGTACAGTAACATATTTTCCATTTCAAACTTTTTACAAATTTAGAATTTACAAAATATTGCAATTACATTAATTCATAGGTTTCAGGGAATTTCACCACTTGACATTTAACAATTTGAAACAATCTGACATTTGTAAGTAAAGTAGCACAATAAGTTCAACAGAATCTTGAAATAACTATAAGACTATAAAATGTACTCCAATAATCTTTGTTTTATTTACCTCTTAACATTTTTATTATGTTGTATTTTTGTTTTATTATTTGATTATCTATTTTTTGTTTTATTCTTCATTTTGATATCAGTAGTTTAATCAATCAATCAATCTAAATTGTGGAATCAAAATAATAATAAATAAATTATATAATAATTAAATAAATAAGTAATTTTGGTACACTGTTTTACAGTTAATTAGTGCAAAAACACCCAGTAAAATACCACATACATTCTTTACAGTTTACTACTGTAATATGCACTGCATTGTGGGCCATTTTAAAACTTTTACAGTGACTTACTGCATATTAGGAATTTGCGGTATTTTACTGTAATAAAAATAATCAATTACTGTTACTGTAGTTGAAGACAAAAATGAGACAGTTAATGAAAATATGTCACATGTTTAGAATTCAATAGTAAATACTAAAAATAAAGGTTTTGTACTGCTAGTGTAAAATGTTAATAAATTGCAGTAAAGGTACTGTAAAAATGGTCATACTGTAAAATTAAAAAGGAAGTTACGGTTTTACCATAAAAAGAAGTTACGGTAAGGCTTTTTTACTGCAAAATGAAATTGCGGTAGGGCCCTGCTACTGTAAAACACAATAACAGGTAAGCTACTTGAAAAGGGCAAATGCGGTAACTTGTTGGCAACAGTGCTGCCAGTAAGTTACCACAAAAATATTTGTATATGTTATGTATATAAATGTTTGAAATAAAATGTCAAACAGTAAACAAAAACTGTTCATACATTGCATTTTTTATGTAAGTTTCATTATGTTGGCTAACACCTTCAAACTTTGTGATCATCAAGGCTGACAAACTTTTTTAATATAGTTTGCTCTGCATTCATTATATTTATATGCAACAAACTATTTGACTGCCACAGAACATTCTTATGTTGAATATTTAAACATGGATGTACACTTTTATTTCACCACCATTCATTTGTTTTTCTCATGGCAGGACATTCTGAGGATGCCAACCGCGGAACCTTCCTTCGTAAACTGCTCACAGTGGAAACAAACACTACAATTAATGGTTAAACCTTTTTTTAATTAATCCAAGTTCATTACCATTGATTTCCAAATTTACAATCTTGAATTCCTCTGGTAATTAACTAACCAATATAAATACCGTTTATAGGCACAAAGGCAGTTAATAAGGATCAAAAACCTGAAAACTCTTCAAGCAGCTGGAAGGTTCTTGTGGCTGTTCTGGTTTCAGCAATCACCCTCTCTGTTTTTATCGCTGTAATGGCCAAATGCAAAGTTGTACACAGGTATCTGGCAAGCTACAGACACTCCAGACTCAGCGAGGTAGACGCCACCAGTCAGTGTGACCCTGGCAACTTTGAGGTGGGGTTTGCGACCCATGGTGGCCCTGGGACCCGCGCGGTTGCACCTGACACTGAGGAGGATGACGATGGCTTTATTGAAGATAACTATATTCAAGCCAGTGAGAGTGAGAGAGCTGCTAGAGAGACAACTTTGACTGATGATGACGATGATGATGATGAGGAGGAGGAGATTGAGTTTAGTATTGGTTAGTCCTGATAAATCGAATGTTGTGCTATATGATGATATTTATAATAACTTTTATTGAGAAGTTAGAGACTAACAAACATGTAGTATTGCATAATCAGTTGTTAAACTATTCATTGAATGATTCATTGACAAGAAAATCAGCATGCAATAAATCTGTCAGATTTTTGAACATTTAAAGGAGTAGTTCACCCAAAAATTAACTCACTTTCAGGCCATAAATGATGTAAGTAACCTTTTTTTTTTTTCAGTAGAACACTAAAAAAAGATTTTGAACTGAAACGGTGGTTTGGCACTTTGAGAGAAAACAACAACAACAACAACATACACGTAAACAGGTGACAATACATTAATGTATTATGAAATGAAATGAAATGATTGGTGTGCAATAAAATAATTATTTGGGTGAACTGTTCCTTTAAGCCTTTGGCAATTTTTGGAATTTGAGAAAAATTTTGAAAATATGTGAATCAAAATGTAATGAAATTTGAATGTACAGTAGGCTATATGAACTAATCTTTAATTTAATGTTTGCTAACATTGATGAAAGTTATTATGAAACTTTATTTTAAATAATAATACTTTAAAAATCATCTGCCATTCTTGAATTTGAATTTATTATTACGTTTTTGAGCCATACCATTTAGTATATATATATTCATTCATTCACACACACCATACACTATGGACAATTCAGCCTACCCAGTTCACCTTTAGCACATGTCTTTGGACTGTGGGGGAAACCGGAGCACCCGGAGGAAACCCACGCGAACACGGGGAGAACATGCAAACTATATATATCATTTTTGATTTGTGTTTCGCTTTAGTTCTAAATTAAAAGATTTTTTTGTCGTTGAGAAAGTTGTATTCTTATGTTTTCCACTGGGTGCCGCCGTTGTGCCCATTAGGCTACTAAATCCAAGTGATAAATTATCATCAGTTTTATTATTATTATTATATATTTTGATATCCTTTATAAATTATACAACTTAACATTATAGTCATAGCATTCAAATCATGTTAAAGGATAGTGTTCATATTTTAAATGTGTCTGTTGTTTAATCATGTTACCTAAATGTAGCTGACGTTGGTTCAGGCTGTTTCTACATTACAATCGAACGACGCGACAAAATGCGTTTGATTATAATGGCAGCGGTGTAGTTCTGTCGCGTCGCGGTGAACAGCACAGCAACAAGCTCGGGCTGCACAACCGGTTAGACGCCTACAAACCCGGAAGACTGGGGAAGTCAGGGATGGGGAAGATCTCTCGGCATTTCAGTTGATTAAACTTTAGCGACATTTGCAAAACTTCGACACCTGTCAGTTAGTGCTTGTCATCCAATACCTTTGACGAGGATGGCTGCGTCCGCGATCTTCATCCTGGACCTAAAAGGCAAGGTAAGTGCGCGTGCACCTGTCGGAGGAAGGTCGGACAGTTTATACTCTCAGTGTCACTCTGTTTGAAAGGTGTATAGCAAAGAATAATTTAGGTTTAAACATCAGTTGGCAAATTAAATTGTGTTTACTCACTTTGAGGTTTATTAAATAGCCCAACTAATGATGTCAGGATGACAAAAACAGCATTTACATCACACGCGCAAAGTTAACAGCACTGTCACTGAACGAAACTGAAATGTTCACCTTTCACAAATTTCATATCCTAACATCGAAATGCTGTTGCAGTAAAAAAAAATGATTCTGCTAATTAAAATGTAGCCTACAATTGTTTTTGGGATGTGGTCAAGAATAGTATTTTTTTTAATTGTAAATTAAGTTACTGTAGGCTACATGATACGGTGTCGCCACATCATTTGTAGCGTTTTCGGTGGCGCAGTGGGTAGCACGATCGCCTCACAGCAAGAAGGTCGCTGGTTCGAGCCTCGGCTGGGTCAGATGGCATTTCTGTGTGGAGTTTGCATGTTTTCCGTAGATTGTCCGTAGTGTATGAGTGTGCATGGATGTTTCCCAGTGATGGGTTGCAGCTGGAAGGGCGTCCGCTGTGTAAAACATAAGTTGGCAGTTCATTCTGCTGTGGCGACCCCAGATTAATAAAGGGACTAAGCCGAAAAGAAAATGAATGAATGAATATTCAAACATTTGTGAAATGTTAAAATACATAAAAATTATATTTCATTGTCATTCAGTGTAACAGATATTTTAATATAAAACAATTATTTTAATCTGTACTTATGTAAATATATAAAATAATAATAGATCATGGTAAATGTTTTGTTTTAAATAATAAAAAACGTATTGCAAAGTATAAACATTTTATATTACAATTATTTTGCATTTTGGATGGTACTGTGATCCTTAAATAGAATCAATAGGCCAATTTATTGACACTGGAAAAATAAATAAATAATAAGGTTAGAAAAAAACGTTCTGCTATGTGTACTATACTAATTGGTACTTGTAATAGCACTTACATATTGTTGCTCTTTTTTGTTTGTTTTTATTTCTAATAAAGTCATTTTGGATTAAAGCATCTGCTAGATCAAGTGTAATGATGTGATTATCAAAATGATTCTTGTTCTAAATATGACTGACAAGATTTTTGGTAAATAAACTATTGTTACACTGAATGACATTTTAGTGGGTGTCGCCTGTATATCATGATAAATTTGAATGTATTATGCTCAGAAGTAATAAATAGTCTTTATTTATTAATTAATTAATTTATTTATTTATTTATATCTTTATTTTTACATTTGTATTTAAAGAGAAGATCAGAGCACATTAGTTTGTGAGATGTAGTGGGTGGATGGGAGTATTTCCATGAAAACAGAGCCTCAGGGTCTCAATGGAATGGATTACCCTCCAATATACCCCTGGATTTTGGCAGTGCTGATGAAAGCGCTCTTGTCTGTGCCCTAGAGCAATCCAATATCTCCATTTGAAGGAGTACCTCAACACCAGCCACATTAAAGTCAGACTTCACTGATCCTTTAAGTTTCGTCCTACTATAAACCTTGAATGCACCTGTTAGCAGAATAAAAAAAAGGTGATCTGGACTTTAAGCATTTTGATTGTATCTTAGATTGGTTAGTAAATATATTGATGTCAAAGCTTTCTTTGTTTGTGTGGTTAATATTTTTTTAGGCTGATTTGAGTCAGAGTTTGCAAGCAAATCTTGTACCTTACGTGTCCTGAAGTATTAAGAAGAATTTTGAGGCCTTTTGTGTGATGGCTGGTGTCAGTTTATTTTAGAAAAATATATATTTTTCATAGAGTAAACATCAAGGTGTTCTATATGATGAGGATGTTTCAACAAGCTCATTGATAATACGTGCTTCAGCCTACATTTTTGTGAAAGTGCAAAAATGTACTTAAACATACAGTGTATTTGACTGCAGTTTGAAGGTAAAATGAATGCTATGGTGCAGTAGAGTTTTTAACATAAGGACATATTCTCGATGAAAAGATTATTTCCATGCAATTCTCTGCACAACAACAAATAAATACCACAAAACAACTTAACAATGTCCATAATTTGTAATCGAATATATGTTTGCCTCATCAGTCTCCATATGGACAATTTTTTGAGGTGTGGTGAGTTTGCTCAGTAGCTCACTTTGTACTGTATTGTACTTGTGATACAGAGAGCTTGAGTCCAGTGAAGCACAGTTTCACAAAAAAGATAAAAGCAATGTAAAATCAAGGTAAAACTGTTTGTGGTATAAAAAAAATTGTGTGAAAACACTATTGGTTGGGTTTAAAGGTGCAGTGGGAGATCTGGGATAATGCTAACTTTAGCATAAATAGCATTGAAAATGCACGTCTCTCCCTGCCATCCAAAGCCATGCCTCCTGAAGTCATGAACGTGCACCAAATAGATGACCATAGAGAGTTTGGGCTACCCATTGTAATTTTGGCCCAAAATCTTTAATTGGACGAACATTTTTTAGTCCTATGCCTTACAGCCAGAATTTAAAAATACATATAAATGCCTTTAGATAATTTATTTTAATAATTACTGTTGGAATGTGAAGAGACTTTCAACCAGCACAACAAATAATGTTTCTGAAGACAATCACCTATTGCACCTTAAGGAAGGGTTTAGGTCAGTCATTTGCTAGATGATCTATGCGACAAGCCCTGCCTTCTTGTGGATGTGTACAGGAAGTATGCGTATCTGAAACTTACAACAAAATGTACTCTAAGTAACGTATTTCAAATTTGCAAAAATGTAGACAGCGCCCTCTAGTGGATTTGTCATCTGAAACGTTCAACAAAACATACCATGAGCAACATAGTTGTCATTTTCTATTGCTGTGATTTCATGTGAGAGTCAGGTTGTTTGTTGGTTTTCTTAAAATAGCCTAAAGGAACATGGCTTTCTATGATTTGTTATGCAATCATAAATGATTTCTTATCTTCTCCAACCAAATCATAAGTTGGGTCATGCAATGCTTCAAGTGTAAAATGCATGCTGGACATTTTTATCTAACATGTACTGTAATGAGTGTTTACTTAAGTTCAGAAGTTGTTTTTATGTATTGAATTATTAAGAGTAAAATGTACTTATTGAATGTTTATTTATACTTTAGAAAAAATATATGTATACTTTAGAGAAAATTTAAGTGTGCAAATAGGTGATAATAACAAAAGATACCATGTAGCTACTGTAAGTATATAAAATAAGTAAAAACTAAATGACAAATCAGGTTAATCAGGTCAGCCCAGTTCACAAAAGAATTTGTCAGTGCGGATTTAACAGGTTAAAAAAATCTGTATTTTCATTAATCACATTCATCAGCAAGTTGAGTGTCATCTAGGAAAAAAAATTGCAGTGCATTGTTTTATGACATTCTTGTACTTTTAAACTTGTTTTCATCTTTAGGTGCTCATATGTCGGAACTACATGGGCAACATTGACATGAACGTGATTGACAACTTCATGCCGATAATGATGAAGAGAGAGGAAGATGCAGATTTGTCGCCAGTTGTTATTCACGGCTCCACACATTTCCTCTGGATCAAGCACAGCAACCTGTACTGTATCCTGCATTAAAATGTTTAAAAATAATCTGTCACGTCTTATGTGAATATTTAACCTGACTGTTGTCCAGTACTAGCTCTTCATACTTAACAGATTTTACTCAGTGGTTGCGATGACAAAGAAAAATACCAATGCTGCTCTTGTATACTCCTTCCTGTACAAATTAGTAGAGGTAAGTGTGTTTTTTTATCCATCAACATGACAATACCTTCCATAAAACCTTACACTGCACAATCTTGTTGGCTGTGTAAACATCAATACCCGTAGCACATTTCCTCACCATAAAATATCCTTAAAGGCATAGTTCACCCCAAAATGAACAATTACTCACCATGTACTCATTCTCAAGTGGTTACAAACCTTTATGAGTTTATTTTTTCTCTTGAACACAAAAGAATGAAGAAACCAGTAGATATTGACTTCCAGGACAAAATACTATGAAAGTCAATGGCCACCGATTTCCAACATTCTTCAAAATATCTTCTTTTGCCTTGTACAGATGAAAAGTGGTTTGGGCGAGTATCTGATGACAGTTTATATTTTCATTTTGATTAGTAGTCTTGTGTTTTCATCATTTGTTTTGCAGGTTTTCACTGAATATTTCAAGTCACTGGAAGAAGAGAGCATTCGAGACAATTTTGTGACGGTATATGAGCTAATGGATGAAGTCATGGACTTTGGATTCCCTCAAACCACTGACAGCAAGATCTTGCTAGAGTAAGTTCTGACAGATTGAGCATTCAACCGTCTCTGCTCAGAGAACACCATTCATCCCGTACTAACAGTGCTGCGAGGGGTCAGCATTCACTATTCAAGCTCAGTGCTATTCATAATCACTATATGTGCTTTGTGCAGAGGGCACAGTTTGACAGAATGCAATTATTAGTGTTATAGTGTACACAGAGAAATTGGATAAACCGACGTGGAGAAAAAGTACAGATACTCTATTATAATTTTCTCTAGTAAAAGTATTAAGCACTTTTTTTAATTTTGCTGACGTTCAGAAGTACAGTACTCATTTTTATGTATTGAATTATTCCAGCATATGTTTTACGCAGCAGATGCCCTTCCAGCCCTTAATAGTCATAATTTAAGTGTGTAATTACTTGAGACTAACAAAATATAGCATACTGAGTATGTAAAATTAGTAAAAACTAAATGTGTGCTAGAAAAAGCACACAAATCAGGCAAATCAGGTCAGTCCAGGTTAACTCAAAATAATCTGGTTCCAAAATAAAACATGGGTTTAATATCTCTGAGCCAGGGATGATTGGTCCAGTTGAAAATAAGAGAAATGTTTTGTTTTTTTAACTGAATAATGATTTTAGTGAAGTTAATAGTATGATAGGATGTTTTAAAAAGTAGTGAGGTAAAAGTTTCATTTCATTAAAATGATAATCAAAAATAGCTCCTATACCTCTAATCCATGGTGTTTTATACTGTATATTTATTAACAGTTTTGATTAATTTGATTTTGCATTATGTGATTTTTGTTTTCTGCTGTAACTGTTGATGTTTACAAAGTTAAAGAAGTAACATTTATTTACATATTTAGAAGTTTGATACAATGTATAGTTTGAGTTGGCCATGTCAATTTCTATATTATTTCATATTCATTGTATACGTGAATGTTGATCAAAGATAAATTTAAAATCATATGATGTCAGAGTAGAGATTGTGGTCCCATCCCATGTTGTAATTTTAAAGCATAAATGAACAGAAAACACATGTGAATCACAAGATATAGGCAACTGTTTATTAACAGATTTTTTTATGGGTATATATATATATTTATATATTTATATTTATATATATATATTTATATATTTATATATATATATTTTTTGGGGGTATTCAAGAGTTCACACTTAGCTGATGATTGATAATAAAGCATATTTGGCATGCTGTCCCTGGAGAGAGCCCTGAGTTCAGAATATCCTTGAGCCCGGGGCTCCCTCCCATAAGAAGGGCGAGAGGGGAGTTTGAGTTCAGGTAGGTCTCGAGAACTCCCCTGCTTGTGAACGTGCTGAGATATAGCTGGCTAAGAGTTTGTCTTACTTTGGAGTAGTCAATTTACTTATGGTGTATGTCTTTGGACGGTGGGAGGAAACCGGGAAACCCGGGGAAAACCCATGCGAGCACGGGGAGAACATGCAAACTCCGCACAGAAACGCCGACCAGCCTGGTGAGGGGCCGAACCAGCTGCGTTCTTGCTGTGAGGCAACAGTGCTAACCACTGGGCCGCCGTGCTGCCCTATCAGGAGAAGGGGAGGAGTAGGGGTGGAAGGGGGGATTGTTCAAGACGAAGATGACTGGAGTGGAAATATCTGGTTATTTGTAGTGTGTCAGTATTCATCTGATTGGTGCAATATACAGAGCTGATGCGGTACCAGCCGTGTTCAATCATAAGCACGTGATCCTCTCAAAATTATAAATAAACCACACTTAAAAAAAATTTGAGTGATGTACACTGACATGAAATGAAGACTCCAAAATATCAATTAGCTAGAACAAGTTTCTATTTTATTGAGGGTGTTGCCCTCTAATTGGTTCTCCCGTGGTATTACATGATCACGATGCAATTACCACATTAATAATTATAACAATAAATATGCATTTACATTATATGGTTATAGATGGTGTTCAAAGAATTGTACATAAATGTAAAAGTATAACTTGCTAACTTAACAATATAATAAAAAACATATCTTATAAATTCAAATCATTTAATAAATATTTTTGTTTATAAGTTCTTATCAGTTTCCTAGCTTGGCAAGCATCCACTTAGCAGACAGCTAATTATCACTAGCTCTTACTGACAGCAACACAATACCCTGTCAGCTGGAGACACTTGAGGTTAACAAAAACACACACACACACACACACACACATACACAAGCACGCACACACGCACGCACGCACACACACACACACACACACACACACACACACACACACACACACACACACACAGATCTCAGACCTTATTTTAAAAACAACACTGATGCAGAATCAATTTGAAATTAATGAGGAATCCCAATTATTGAACATTCAAGTGGTTTGTTTTGGTGTATTTACTTGAATGCTAATGTGCACCATTGCACTGTGTAATGTAAGTCTTAACATCCATTTTCTATTTCAGTTGTGTTTTTGTGGATGTGCCTTAAGGTAAACACTGCATTAACGTATATGATAGAAAGACAGAAATGGAAAAACAAGTTCAGGTGTTTGTCTGTCTCTAGGGGCAGCCATGTTTTTCCCATGAGCCCTTGTTTTCTCAGTATTGTAACACCAGAGGTCTGTTTACATATCTACTAAAGTTACTTGACTCACTGATTTTGTTTAAATCTAATCTCATCTGTAAGTCTGTGACACATTAGATGAAAGATCAATGCCATGACAAATAATGATGCTTATCAAATAAGATGACTGGGCATCAAATTTTGCTGGAACAATAATTGCTGAAGCTAATATTCAAAAATAGGTTACTTAAACAGGTACAGTAAAATAACAAAAATAACTACGTTTTATTAAACAAATGGATCAAACTAATTAAATTGCAAAAGGTTTATAAAGTACAGTAAGTAATACATTTCACAATAGCTCTTATTAATGTTAACTAACATGAAAACATTTGTTATATAAGATATTATGTTAATGTTAGTAAAAGGAAAAATAACTGATTGTTATTAGCTTCCTTAAATAAAATCTTCATTATATTAGATCTATTATCTTGAAAAACTATATATCATATGCATATCACTTTCAAGTCTGAATTTAAAAAGTGGGGTGTCAGTAAAGGTTAAATAATGAACAATGTATTTATCTTGATATTTTGAAGTGAAACAGTATTATGCATGTTCATTATTATCACAATATATTGTATTTTTGACTCTCTATAACTAACTTGCGCTGGTGTGTTCATTTAATCTGTACTTAAACTTGTTTTTAGTGTTATTATTAATGTTAGCATGGCCTAGTGATCTTCTTTCTTTTCCACACCAGGTATATCACCCAGCAGGGGCACAAGCTGGAGGTCGGCGCACCACGACCCCCTGCTACAGTGACCAATGCTGTGTCTTGGAGGTCAGAGGGCATCAAGTACAGGAAAAATGAAGTCTTCATGGATGTCATTGAGTCTGTCAATCTTTTGGTAAGCTAATTAAATATACTGAAGTGACAACAATCCACAGTCCACGATTACATTTTAGACTGGTTTGTAGGTTGGGCATTCAGTATCATTCTTCTGCATTTAAATTTACTTATATATATTCTGCACATGCTAATTGTTATGCTAATTGTTATATTTATAATGCGTGGGTGCATTTTTTTTTTCTCTTGACCAATTAGTTCCATGGAATTTGTTCATACATTACTACATTTCAGAAAGATCATGAATATTCAAGACTGGCTCAACTTTGCAATCGAATGACTAAATTATCTGTAATATAATAAATATAAAATTGGGAAAATAATTCAATTGGAAACAGCTATCATAATTTGCAATTGACTTTTACAGTATTTTAAACTATTGCTGGTTTTGGCTGCATATTTTGATCAAATACATTTTAAAGTAAATAAATAAATAATAATAATAATAATAATAAATAAGCAATAAATGACCATATTGTAATTTGAAACTCTTATATATGGATGATTGTTTTTTTACCACAGATTAAAAAAAGGCAATTGGGACTTTATATCTCACAGTCTTTCATGCAATAATTTTTATTCATTCATTCATTCATTTTCTTTTCGGCTTAGTCCCTTTATTAATCCGGGGTCGCCACAGCGGAATGAACCGCCAACTTATCCAGCATATGTTTCACGCAGCGGATGCCCTTCCAGCTGCAACCCATCACTGGGAAACATCCACACACACACACTACGGACAATTTAGCCTACCCAATTTACCTATACCACATGTTTTTGGACTTGTGGGGGAAACCGGAGCACCCGGAGGAAACCCACGCGAACACGGGGAGAACATGCAAACTCCACACAGAAACGCCAACTGACCCAGCCGAGGCTCGAACCAGCGACCTTCTTGCTGTGAGGCGAACGTGCTACCCACTGCGCCACCGTGACGCCTATAATTTTTATTAGAATGAGTTATTTTTTTCTCCGAATTTTGCCTTCTATTTCACAATTCAGAGATAAAGTTAGAATTGTGAAATATACACTCAGAATTACAAGAAACAATGTGGCAATTTTTAAAAACATATATAACTGTGAAATATAATATTATAAATGTTTTAGTTTTTTTTTGTCAGAATTAAGTGTATATCTTTGAATTCTTAGTTTACATCTCTCAGTTTTGCAAGAATAAAATAAACAGAATCACAAAAGGTTGCACTTTCCTTTCCTTTCCTTTTTTATGAAAAACGAACTTGCATATAAAAATGAGCAAATTACACTCTAAAAGAAATGCTGATATGTTTCCAGCCAAAGTTAGGTAAAATATGGACAAACCCAACCATAGGGTTCACATTTTCATTTAGTAAAGTATTTTCTATTTTCACATTTTTCCCAAATTTGCCTCATAAAACAACCCATCAATTTTAGAGTGCACTTTCCATGTTCTGTGAAAACATCTTTCCACATGCTTCTACAGTACTGACATCAAACAGCCCAGGCTATCTCTTCATCATCCTACTGTACTTCACCTCCCTCCTTCATATTCCTCAGGGTTGAGGGTCGTGTCTCCAGACTTCCTTACATTGAGACAAGGAGGAAGCAGCTGCCGTCTTTAAGATCTTGTTGTCTCCATTTCTTTTTCTGCATCTGAACTCTCAGCCTGGACTGGCTTTTGATGGATTCATTAGCTCTCCTCAGGCTCAAGGTCTAAACGCTGGCCGACAGTAGCTCTGAGAAGCACCGCTCTTGATTAAGAGCTAAATCACGTCTCATTGCTTTCTAATTCTGCATTGCTATTCATCCATGCAGACTTCTCGCTCTTGCTTTTTCTGCTTCTTGTATTTGAGAGTATGATGTGGACCCTGTTTTGGATGTTTTAGATCTATCTTCAGAGTCTAGTTTGTATACATTTAATATTTTATTAATATAGTGCTTTCTCATACCCGCAGTTATCACTGCATAATTCAACTCCCTTTTTTTTGCCAGAGCATTATAGCACAAATCACACAGTTACTGCCCTGCTTGACAGAGTGTAATAAATCGTAGATAGCAGTAATGGTGATGATGCAATATCACACCTTGCCACTTTTGATTGTGCTTTGCATTTATCTTCAGTGTTTTTGTTCGCTGTAGGTCAGTGCTACGGGCAGCGTTCTGCGGAGTGAGATTTTGGGATGCATCAAACTCAAAGTCGTTCTGTCAGGCATGCCTGAATTAAGGCTTGGACTCAATGATAAAGTGCTCTTCGAAATCACCGGGCGTGAGTACACTTGTGTGTCTTTAAAACTGAAATGTGCCTTATTATTTTGACAGTGAAATATTTTCTTACATTAATGCGGAGACTGCTATGAAGTAAATGAGTTGTAGGCTGATTTCCACTTTGTGGTGGTAGCAGCTTAACGCTGTCTACATGTATCCTGTTTATTTAATTTGGAGAATATTTATATCTTTAAATTATATCTTGTAATTCTGACTTGCCTAATTAACCTGATTAACCTAGTTAAGCCTTTAAATTGCACTTTAAGCTGAATTCTAGTATCTTGAAAAATATCTAGTAAAATATTATGTACTGTCATCACGGCAAAGATGAAAGAAATCAGTTATTAGAAATTAGTTATTAAAACTATTATGTTTAGAAATGTGTCTTTCTGTTAAACAGAAATTGGGGAAAAACATATACAGTGTAATATTAAGGGTAATACTAATAATTTAGGAGGGCTAATAATTCAGACTTCAACTGAATATAATGCATAACACTAATATGTTTCTTAATAAATTAAAGGCACAGTATGTAATTTTGGCAGCTAGAGGGTGCCTATTCACAACAAACAAAGGTGTAGTTTGATGACACTGTGACTGAGTGTGGAATTCTTTATTACTTTCTAAGGGACTCCTGCAGAGATCATGTTCATGGATGAGATAAAGTATTCAAAACTTATTATCATGGTAGGGAAGTGGAGTAAGGCTGAAAGCCGTCAAAGCGAAACGAGACCACTGAAGCAATTGCTGATGAGAGACGAGTGTGATGCAGCACAAAAGCAGCATCATGATCATGTGGGGAAAAGGCAGTGCTGTTTTATCAAAGTAAATACATTTTAAGGTTCTGATATAATGCTGCTCTGTACATATTAAAGCACTTTAGTGTTTCCACATTTAATGTAAAACCAAACCTAAAATCAAGGATGTATGATGTCATTAGCATGGCAAAGTCGGTGTCACTAGTTAAAATTGCTTTGATTTGATTTGAACACTTATGAAACATCTGGGATAATGTAAGTACATACGTCAGCAAAATATATAACACAGTTGTTTTTTGGCTATTTTAATAAAAAGAATTGTACAAATTGTGCCTTTAATATAGCCAGAATTGCAATTAAATTTCTTTACAAGGTTGTAATTGCAAGGGTAATTTTAACCTGTTTTCGGTCTACATTTTTGCGGTTCTGTTCCAGTTGAATGGACAACACAATTACAAATTTCAGTGTTAAATTGACTTTTTTGTAGCTCAGAAACAAGCTTAATTCCCAGGGCTGTTAGTCTAGCAGCCAGTTGATCGCATTTACTTACTTTATATTAAGCATCTCTCTGTCTAATTTGCACTTGTTAGGTGAATTTTATTCATCTGGTTCTCTTGGTTAATCCCCACCGCAGGCCTGAACCAGCGGGTGTTCATTTCACAGCAGACCAGATCTCACTTATGCATTCAGCATGTGCAGTATAGAAGCAGTTACTCCGTCTACAACAAGATTGCAGAACGGGAATCAATATCAAATTAATTTGGCCATCATCTTCTGTTAAAATAAATTAAGATCAGTGTTATCTTCTTAATTATTTACCCAATTTTTCCCAATGGTTCACCCAAAAATTAATATTCTGTCATTGTTTACTCTTTTTCTTTTTCTCGTTGAACACAAAAGAAGATATTTTGAAGAATGTTGGAAACCAGTAGCCAAAAACGTCCATAATTTTTTCATACTATGGATGTCAGTGGTCAAAATTCAAATGATTTCTTTTTGTGTTCAACAGGAAATAGAAAATCAAACATATACAATTTTTTGGTTGAACTATTCCTTTGTCCAAGCTTTGCTGCAGCTTGAAAACGTTTACTTCCACAGGAATCGTTTTTTTTTAATCAGATTCTGGGAAGTGACATAGAGCTGCTTGTTTCTTGTGCCACTTCCCCACTATAAGGCTGAATTGTGACAACTGTAGTAACACAGCTGAAGGTAGAAGGTGTCGTTCTGTTTTTCTATCATGTTCAATCCTAATATGAACCCAGAAATCGCTTAGCTTCTTTGCAGAAGAAGAATTTGACAAATGAAACACTGCCCTCTACAGGCTCAAAGAGAAACCCGTTTTGGTCAAGGTGAAACTAGGACATTAAATGAGGACAGCATTAATCTTCTCTGTAAAAATGTTATTAGGTTCTTGTTAGGTTTTTCTTAGTTAGTAATAGTATGCTACATTAGTTAATACCAAGATCACTATATAATAATTATGTATTTATTGTAGAGCCATTTTTAATAGTAAGGTGGATGTTGGGTTTAGGTTTTGGGTTAGGGATGCAGAATAAGCTCATGCTTGATAACTATTAATGAACAGTTAGTATCTCAATAATAGGCAGGTAATAAGCCAGTAGTTTATAGCGTGAATTGTGACCTAAACTAAAGTGTTACCAAATAAATTAATGAATTCATAAGTATTTCTATTTTAATAAAGAAATTATATAGTATTTTATTTATTTATACCTTTGTTCATTTTAAGAAAACATTTTATTTCTTTTCTTAAAAATATTTATTATCTCATTTATTTAGTGCAATATTTATTGATTTAATACAATATAACAAGATCAGGGCGTCATGGTGGCACAGTGGGTAGCATGATCGCCTCACAGCAAGAAGGTCGCTGGTTCGAGCCTCGGCTGGGTCAGTTGGCATATCTGTGTGGAGTTTGCATGTTTTCCCCGTGTTCGTGTGGGTTTCCTCCGGGTGCTCCGGTTTCCCCCACAAGTCCAAAGACATGTGGTATAGGTGAATTGGGTAAGCTAAAATTGTCCGTAGTGTATGTGTGTGAATGAGTGTGTATGGATGTTTCCCAGTGATGGGTTGCAGCTGAAAGGGCATGCTCTGCGTAAAAGATGTGCTGGATAAGTTGGCGGTTCATTCCGCTGTGGCGACCCCAGATTAATAAAGGGAAAAGAAAAGCTGAAAAGAAAATGATTGAATGAATAAATATCAAGATCACTAGAAATGTATTTATTTATTGATTCGTTGATTTAAGACTATTCATTCATTCATTCATTCATAAAACCACTAGTGTACATTTTGGGGGATTTTTTTTTCTAATTTAATGAATTTTTTTTATAGAAATAATATTCAGTATTACATTTTAAACATGAAATAAAATTTTAAAAAGCGGTTTGTCCTTTTGCTTTAGAGACCGCAGCACATAATCTGATATTATTATTTACCAATATTATTTGCAGAATAATGTTTTTTTTTTCAAATAACATGGACATTATATTAGTTATTTGATAAATAAATGAGCAGACAAACCTGCTATCTTTAGAGCACTCATACAGCCGCCGCGTCAGGAACTGTGTACCTAAAAGTGCACCTCTGCTTCAGAACACCAATCACTTTCCCCCAAAGCATCTGCCTGTGGGCCCTGGGGAGCCAATCAGAGAGCTATAAGAGAGCATCCCAACCCCATTCCGACCTTTAGTCCCTGCGGTTGATGCCATCAGTAGGAGCTTCAGTGTCTCCCAGCAGGACACAGACACCCAGAGATCCTCATCTGACCTCTGCGTTCCCCCTCGAACCTCTGAGAGTGCTTTCATGTTCCCCCTGTAAATGTCAGTCCTGGATAGAGTGCAGTACATTCATAAATATAAAGAGAACGACTCACACACAAGCACACACACACATATACTCCACTGAAATCCCTCAGCACTGTTGTATTAGTGACTTTCGGGGCTCAGAGGCCCGGAGTCATTAAGAAGCTCTTCTGTAGTCACTGCCTTTCCCTTTGCTGAGGTCAAACAAATAAACTACCTTCACACAGAAGTGCTATTGTTTGCAATTTCCAGGATACATTAGGATGCTCTGCGGCCCTCTTTACACCTGGTATTAGGATGCTTTTTTCTTTTTTCTTTCATAAAGTAGATGTTTAGATGTCTTTCAACCACTTTTATGATGAGGAAGGATCTATGGGCAGGTGTATGTTTAGGCTTTTGATGGAATATTGCGAAATTAGCTCATGTAATTTACATATGGTTATCATGTACATAAATTAGTGCTGTCAAATGATTGATCGCATCCAAAAATGCAAAAAAAAGTCATATTTACAAAATATATTTGTGCATATTTTTGTGTATATAAATATATCCATGACTATATTGTATAAAGTATTTGTTTATATTTATTTATATTTAAACATGAATATATAATACAGTTTACATATAAATATAATTATATGTTAATATATTTATTTTTGTATTTTATGTACAGTGTGTGTGTGTGTGTGTGTTTATATACATAAATATACACAGTACACATGTACAAACTTTTGTCTTGGATGCAATTTAATCATGATTAATTGTTTACTAACATATATTAATATTTGTTTCAATATTATATATTGGTTATTGTATGTTTTTCCTGATTTATAATCCTTTTCCTTCCTTCCTGATGAATGACCCTTTTTAATTGACTTGAACTTAAGAATCTGCAACTCAATTGATTGTGAACTCTTGAAATGGCTGAGTATATAAGCATCAAGAGAATGAATCATTACACTGATAGCCAAAACATTGGTCTCCTTATCTCGTTGTTTATTTAATATATTTTTGAGTGCAGACCAACGATATAGTAAAGAAAAATCCCCTCAAAAAAATATGATGTACGCAAAGCAGTGAAATCAATTAACCATTTAATGCACAAGCCATGCAAACCCCTCAGAAATGACCCATATAAATGTATCTTTTTTTCTGAATCTTTCAAAGAGATCAAATATTTGGTCATTTATTACAGTTATTTATTAAATACCTTATTTTTGATTTCCACAAAAAATATTGTGTTCATTAATTCTTTCTTATACATCAATTTTGTACTATAATGTTTTTAATCCTACATCAACTTGACATGTATGGGTCCAAAAAGACCCATATAGGGACGCGTTGATATTCTCTAATTTATGCCAGTAAATTTTTATTTGAAAGTAAGAAAAGAAAAATGAATTACTGAATATGCAATGCTGAAAGAACTTCTTGCAAAGACATAAAAAATATTGTTTTAGGTCAATGTTATATATGAAAGGGTTTATGAATTAAGTAACATGAGTAAAATATATAAATTGTTGGTCACATTTTATTTTAATGTACAATTAAGTCTATTAACAAATCATTAACAAACCATTAACTAAGACTTTTAGCTCAGTAAGCTACTAATTAGTTGTTTATTAATATTGGTATGGTAGTAGTTGAGTTTAGGTATTGGGTAGGATTAGGGATGTACAATAAGATCATACTTTATAAATGCTAATAAACAGTTAATAAGCCAGTAGTCAATAGACAATAAGCCAGTAGTAAATGGAGTGAATTAAACTGTAGTATTACCAAATTGTTATATCTCATTTTTATTGTTTCAAATAAATTCCTAATAGATCATTTATACAATTTTAGCATTCATATACATGATTTTCTAACATTTAAACTTATTTAACAAATCATCAAAAGTAATTAAATTGAGTTTCCTAATAAAAATAAAATCATTCATTTTATGCAGCTGATAAGGCATTTTTGGTGACTAAAATCGTGTCCCTGTTTATTGCTTTGCATAGAATAATAAGATTTACAGCATATTAAAGATAGTATACATTAAATAAAACATTCACAAACCTAAACTGTATTTCACCAAAGAAATTGTGGAAAAGCTCAAACTGGATCTTTGTGTGATTACGATGTGTGCCTGTGTGCAGCTTCTAACTGATTAAATAGCTTTTCACAACTTAAAATCATCAGTGGTCACTTTTTTATATTAGACCTGTCTTGGCTTTGTTTCTTTTACCTTCAGGAGAGAAGAGCAAGTCTGTGGAGCTGGAAGATGTGAAGTTTCATCAGTGTGTGCGTCTGTCTCGCTTCGAAAATGACCGGACCATCTCTTTCATCCCACCTGATGGAGAATCTGAGCTCATGTCTTATCGGCTCAACACCACGGTCAGTAGATCAATACATGTGTGTTGATATAATTGGTCAAAAAGAGATGAGTAGTCATTTAGAATATCAAATTAAAATAAAATGATTAGTTGAGTTGTGGTGTTTAACGGTAGATGGTTTGTTGTTAAAGCATTTGGTATTTTGGTATATTGGTTACTTATATAAAAACATCAAAAAACAAGCAAAAGAACATTGAGAAAACAAGGCAAACTTCAGAACGCATAATTTAAAAATAGTTTGAAATTAAAAGGCCAAAACAAAAGCACATTTGAAATTCGGACATATTGGAGAGCTACTCCAAGTAGTTCTTCAGTGTTTGGTACGTGTACAGAGTGAAACATTCAAACTGATCTTCCACTTCCAGTGTGAGGAATGAATTGGAAATGGTCACATCATTTTCAAACTTTTTTTTACTCGTAATTTGATTGTTTAAATATGTTTTATTAAAAATTACATTTCGAGGACATGTTTTTATTTTAAAGATGATGCACTGAAGGCAGTTTTTATACAGTATAATGATATAATGTCACGATATGTAACTACCTTTCAAAAGTAAAATTGAAGATGTTTTGTAAAAAGAAGTTTATTTTGCACATTATGGCTGCATTTATATATATAAAGTCAATAAATATTATTATTATTATTAGTAGTATTATTACCATTGTTGATATTATTTTTCTTTTTTCATTATTATAGTAAATTAGCAAATTTGTGGAAAATATTATTATATTATTCTAAAATATTATTTAAAAAATTTGATATATATGATTTGATGAAAGGAAAATTCAAGGATCAGCATTGATTTGAAATTTAAATGTTTTAAAATATTATAAAATATGACCATGGACCACAAAACCAGTCAGAAGTATATTATAGCAATAATTATATTATTAATGTACAATAAATAAGCTCTCCATTGATTTATAATCAATCTGAAGAATCAAAATACAGACAAAATTGTCTATAAAGTTATTCAAATTAAGTTATTAGTAATGCACATCATTCGAAATGAAGTTTTGTACTATATACGGTAGAAAATGTCTTCATAGAACCTGAGTTTGACCTAATATTCTGTCTTTTTTGGCATAAAAACAATTAAATTACAATAATAATAATAATAATAATAATAATAAAATAACAATAATTATGACTCATACAATGCATTTTTGCAACTTAAGACGGTCAACTTAGGACTGTTAAAAAGGTTTTGTGATCCAAGGTCACAAATGTCTCTACTGTTATGTGTAATCCTTGCAATACTAAAGTATTAAATTCTTTATTAAATTGTAAAAAACATATTTGAAATATAAATGTTAGTGGAAACTAATTATGAAGTGGTCATGGCCTTGTAAAATCAGAACCAAAATGAGATTTTATAATCTGTGCTCCATTGAACTATTTGAACAATTCGTGAAGTACAGTAGATGGACAGCTGATCCTTGTACAATACATTTATTGTTAATATAAACATTACAGTTTTATGTAATTTATTCAAAACAAGATTACACGTGCAACTGACAGCGGGTGTCTCAATAAGTGTCAGCACAGACTCACTGCTCTGCTCTTTTCTTTGTTCTGACAGGTGAAGCCTCTAATATGGATTGAGAGCGTAATAGAGAAGTTCTCTCACAGTCGAGTAGAGATCAAGGTTAAGGTAGAGCTTCACATCTACACAATCTACACACTCCACTGACTCTTGCTCTCTCTCTCTCTCTTTCTGCTCTCAGAAATTAGCTTTCAGGCTTCTGTCTTGGGGAAAGGCTCAAGCTCTGTCCAAAGACTTGTCAGATTCGGATGTAAACATGCGGTGTGCTATTGCCCTTGCCATATACCCACCAAACTTTAGTCTCTGAAAGAAAGTAGCTTCGGAAGTTTGAGTTTGGTTTGGGAAGTTGTGTCTACAGTTCCTCAATCTGTTCTCTCCAGGCCCGCAGTCAGTTCAAGAGCCGCTCCACTGCCAATAATGTGTCCATCTTAGTTCCTGTTCCCAGTGATGCTGATTCGCCCAAATTGAAGACCACCACAGGACAGGCCAAATGGGTTCCTGAGAAGAGTGCTGTGGAGTGGAACATCAAGTCCTTCCCTGTAAGTGTATTGTTTTGTTTATTATGTAATAAATGAAACTAAAATGGTGACAGGCTTTAGGTATTTGAGGATGATGAAAACAACATTTGAGATGCTGTGTAAGGAAACACTCCACTGGTTATTCCAGTTATAGTCACAACATCTGTTTTCTATTGTCGTTTGCATACAGTTTATTTGGGTTTATTTATGCAGATTTTTCAGAAACAAAATGCCTCTTGACTTTTCCCATCCACAATTTTTTATTCAATATTTTTAATTTTTTTAAGATAAAAAAAAGGTATTCAGGTATTTATTTTTGTGTGTAACAAAAATTATTATGGTTTCGTTTTAGTTAACCCTGATCTAACATTCAGATTTTGAAACTCTGAAAGAGAAAATACTTAAAAATAAAAAAAAGAATCAGATCACTGTATGTATGTATATGTATGTAGGTAGGTAGGTAGGTATTTATGTATGTATGTATGTAGGTAGGTATTTATGTATGTATATATACAGTCAAGCCTTTCTTCTAAACATTTAAGCACTTTTTGCATAAAATAGCAAAAAAAGTTAATTTTAATATTACTTAAAAGTCAATTTTGACATAATTTATATTTTTTTGTTATTGTTATGCTTACCAATTGTCATTTCCTTCTCAAAAGAATAATTTTATCTGAAATTTTGAAGAAATCCTATCAGACCTTCATAAAATAAAATCAATATTAAATTTACTCAAAGCCATATCTAATAAATCCAGTACATTCAGAGAAACCAACCATGTTCAAGCAGTATCTTAAATTCTCAGAGCTGTGTAGATACGTACTGTAGTGTTTTACTTTATTCTTTTTAGTTTATTTTCTCCCTATGTCCTGCCAGTTACAGGCAAAATCACAAAAAAACTATACAGAGCATGTATACAAAAAATAATAATAATAATCACAAGTGCTCCAATGGATTAATTAAACAAATGTAATGTCTGCCCAAGAAGGAAAATAGGACTTACATAGGACATCAAACATACTATAGAGCTATACTGAACTGACAACTCTGTGCCTTATTATAGATTTATTTTACAATTTATTTTCAAGTCCTGATGATATCTTGTGCTGTACACCATTACAAATAGAGGAAATTTTGCATCAACCTCTCAGGAATAAGACTCGTTTAGAACTGAACTGTTAATGAGAATTTAGTACTTATGTGATGATTTTTGCAGCGTTAATTAGACAGTTAGATGTGTCAGAAACTAATGATGTGTCTTTACTGGGTGAAGGGTGGAAAGGAGTTCATGATGCGAGCTCATTTTGGACTGCCGAGTGTGGAAAGTGATGAACTGGAGGGCAAGAGACCGATCACAGTCAAGTTTGAGATTCCTTATTTTACAGTGTCCGGCATTCAGGTGCGGATAAAAAAACAACACACGTTCACCTCACAAATCATTCTGTCATAACACTGTCCTGCATCATATTTGCTTGCTGTGTTTGTTTGTTTGATTCTAAAAATGAGTGTCTGTTTTGCTCTAGAATGTCACACTTCTAACAAAATATGATGTATTTTTTTAGCATTTTAGCTTTTGTAATGTTAAGGCAGTATGTATTCATTAGAAACCTGACACAAAGATGTTATTACGGTCTTCCTGTGAGCCAAAGTCAGCCACTTTTCACATTTACTGCATTTTTTAGGACTAAGCCTGATTTCATGGTTAAATTATGGCCACTAAAAAAAGAAAAAAGGTGTTTTACTACTGATAAAAAAACTACATATTTAAAAAAGAATACATTTATAGTATGTAAAGTTCTTTGACATTAAATTGAGTTTTTACTCCTTTGCAGATGTTTAGCCCAATTAAATAACTTTATAATTTAACTATATAATATTTTGTGTTTAAATATGTTTATTTTATTTTAAGTAAAAATATATTAGATTTATGTTTTTAGAAGTATCTTAGTTGTATGGATTTAGTATTAGTTTTTAATTACTCTGCTACTCTACTATAAAAAAAAAAACTAAATATAGGAAAATCATATTTTAAGATTTAAAAAACAAACTAATTAGATAATTGAATATCTTGTACTTTTATGATTTTCCCAGAGATCTTTTAAATGTTATTTAGTTAAATAATAAGTTATGTTTTGACTACTCTTGTGCATTAAATTAGTATCGTTTAGACATAACTTTGGTTTCTAATAAGTTTAATATTTAAAATACATTTTATTTCAGTGTGTTTATTTTATTATTACATTTAAATTTATTTTAGTTTAATGGTTTTAGTCAAATAAAAGTATAGGCTATAGAAATGTGAACGAAATATTTTCAATTAGATAATACTAAGATTTTTATTTTATTTGGCCATATCTATAGTTATTATGCAGTAGATATATACAGTGCATCCGGAAAGTATTCATAGTGCTTCATTTTTTCCACATTTTT
This sequence comes from Danio jaintianensis, assembly GCA_903798115.1. Classification (NCBI taxonomy): domain Eukaryota; kingdom Metazoa; phylum Chordata; class Actinopteri; order Cypriniformes; family Danionidae; genus Danio; species Danio jaintianensis. The sequence continues at coordinate 16,768,386 of CAIGQV010019356.1, read as the reverse complement.
TTAATGTTACAGCCTTATTCCAAAATGGATTTAATTCATTTATTTCCTCAAAATTCTACACACAATACCCCATAATGACAATGTGAAAAAAGATTTTTTGAAATTGTGGCAAATTTATTAAAAATAAAAAACCTGAAAAATCACATGTACATAAGTATTCACAGCCTTTGCTCAATACTTTGTTGATGCACCTTTGGCAGCAATTACAGCCTCAAGTCTTTTTGAATATGATGCCACAAGCTTGGCACACCTCTCTATGGGAATTTTTGCAGTACCTCTCAAGCTCTATCAGGTTGGATGGGAAGCGACGGTCTACAGCCATTTTTAGATCTCTCCAGAGATGTTCACTAGGATTTAGGTCTGGGCTCTGGCTGGGCCACTCAAGGACACTCTGAAGTAGGTTTTCATTCAGGATGTCTCTGTACATTGCTGCATACATCTTTCCCTCTATCCTGACTAGTCTTCCAGTTCCTGCTGCTGAAAAACATCCCCACAGCATGATGGTGCCACCACCATGGTTTACTGTAGGGATGGTATTAGCCTGGTGATGAGTGGTCCCTGGTTTTCTCCAAACGTATCGCCTGGTATTCACTCCAAAGAGTTCAATTTTAGTCTCATCAGACCAGAGAATTTTTGTTTCAGATGCCTTTTGGCAAATTCCAGGTGGGCTGCTTTGTGCCTTTTACTAAGGAGTGGCTTCCGTCTGGCCACTCTACCATACAGGCCTGATTGGTGGATTGCTGCACAGATGGTTGTCCTTCTGTAAGGTTCTCCTCTCTCCACAGAAGAACGCTGGAGCTCAGACAGAGTGACCATCGGGTTATTGATCACCTCCCTGACTAAGGCCCTTCTCCCCCGATCACTCAGCTTAGATGGCCGGCCAGCTCTAGGAAGAGTCCTGGTGGTTCCAAACATCTTCCACTTACGGATGATGGAGGCCACTGTGCCCATTGAAACTTTCAGAGCAGCCGAAATTTTTCTGTAACCTTCCCCAGCCTTGTGCCTCGAGACAATCCTGTCTCTGAGGTCTACAGACAATTCCTTTGTCTTCATGCTTGGTTTGTGCTTTGACATGCACTGTCAACCCTGGGACCTTATATAGACAGGTGTATGCCTTTTCAAATCATGTCCAATCAACTGAATTTACCACAGGTGAACTCCAATTAAGCTGCTGAAACATCTCAAGAATGATCAGTGGAAACAGAATGTACCTAAACTCAATTTAGAGCTTCATGGCAAAGGCTGTGAATACTTATGTACATGTGATTTTTCAGGTTCATTCATTCATTCATTTTCTTTTCGGCTTAGTCCCTTTATTAATCTGGGGTCGCCACAGCGGAATGAACCGCCAACTTATCCAGCATATGTTTTACGCAGCGGATGCCCTTCCAGCTGCAACCCATCACTGGGAAACATCCATACACACTCATTCACACACATACAATACGGACAATTTTAGCCTACCCAATTCACCTATACCACATGTTTTTGGACTTGTGGGGGAAACCGGAGCACCCGGAGGAAACCCACGCGAACACAAGGGAGAACATGCAAACTCCACACAGAAATGCCAACTGACCCAGCCGAGGCTCGAACCAGCGACCTTCTTGCTGTGAGTAGAACAATCTACCCACTGCACCACCGTGACGCCATTTTTCAGGTTTTTTATTTTTAATAAATTTGTAACAATTTCAAAATATCTTTTTTCACATTGTCATTATGGGGTATTGTGTGTAGAATTACATAAAAAATGTGGAAAAGTGAAGCACTATGAATACTTTCCAGATGCACTGTATATATACATGCCCATAGCCAGGGGGGGTTTCGGGTGGTTCGAAGAACCACCCCCTACGGCCAAAAGGTCCAGACTTTGTCCTTTTAATTATTTTATGTACTTTTTTTGTAATTATTTTGTAATAAAATTTGTAACAAAAAATAAAAAAAAATTTTTAAAAACATTTTAATTAACTATGGCCAGTAATTTGAATTCCATGGAGCCTCAAAGCCACAATAATGTGACGCGAGTCACGTGACATAACCGAGCTGTAACTGACATTTGAATTTTTGAGGCGATATCATCATCCATACTGTGTAACGTTATGGGTCGAAAAGAGCAAGGGAGACGGAAGAAAAAGCAGGCAGCAGTGTCATTGTCGCAAAATATTTAACATATGTTCAAAAAGACTGCCTGACAGGGTAAGGTTAACGTTACTTCCTAACAGATGAGAATCTGTCCCTAATCATCAGGTTCTAGGCTAACTTGCCGCATTAGCCGGGGCGTCCTGTATATTGGGCATTATTGATCGTGTACTTGACCTCCCTTTCCATATTTTTTGACTGCTATGCCATTAAAATTTTGGAAAATAACTGTCCGAAGAAGGCTTTAATACCAAGCGGAGTCCTCAGCCGTCAGCTGTCACTTCACAGCAAAAGGCGCTAATCCCGTCATGTCCGTGTTTTTGAGGCTGTTTACACCTGGTCACTTCATTCGTTTTTCTGATCGGATATAAATCCGATTGCTCAAACCACTTTAGACCGTGGTCTGGGACACATTCCAGATGAAAATGGACAGGTCTAATTACATTTTTTTGCACAAAATTTTAATAAAATAAATTATACATTTTTTTGCACATAATTTAAACAAAATAAATTATGACCTGGAGAAAACCAGCCAAACACACGTAAAGTGCATAAATAAATAAATAAATACATAAATACATATTTACTATAAGCATAAAACATGTGTTCTAACTTTTCTTCATCTGCCAAGAAAGTAAACTAGTCATGTTCAACTACACGATCTTTAGGCTAATATGAAGAATGTTGTCTTAATTCATCATCATTTTTACTTTTATTTGTTTAAGTATTTGTTTCGTTGTATTTATTTTTTTCTTTCACTTAAATAATTTAATTTTTATTACAATTAATATCAAATGGCAGCATTACATTACAGAGATGCAGCATGCTCCTGTAGTTCTGTGAAAAGAGATGAAAAATAATATAAAATATAGCATTTCTTTTGATTTCAAAGGCCAAGTGTTTTGTTTTTGGAAGAGTATGTTGTATTAAAAAAATGAAGCACAAAGTGAAGCACAAAGCCTTCTGTAGCCTGCATTTTTTGTGGATTCTTTAGCTTGGACCTTATTCTACAAACATAAAACGATAAATAAAAATGTGTCAAGCACCAAAAGCAGTTAAGTTTATAAATGGAGTTTTATATAAAATCCACTGATAGGGACATAAATAATATTTTAGCTAATATATATATATATATATATATATATATATATATTGCTAAAATATAATGATTGGCATTATCAGTGGATTTTACGTATTTACAAGAGAGGCATAAAAAAAGTGAAGTACATTATTATAATTTTTATTGTTGTTATTGTTTTATTATTCAGATGGTCAATTTCTGACTAGTGAGGTTGTATGTGCCTACCAGTTTGTTATTTGCCTAATAAATCGCAACACTTTTTTTTTTTTTTATTCCTAAAATTGCTTTTTCTCGTGACATGGACTAATAAATTTATGGACTATATATTTTATATATAGTAAATATAAACCCAACACTTCATATTTCTTATTCAAACTTTTATATTTGAAACACTAATCTCAACTTATTGTTGACTGTAATATAAAACTTTAATACATGTTTGTATACTATATTGGTAAAAGTAGCTTGTGCTGCTCATACAGTTGCAGTTTATACTGATATTTTGATAATGGCCTGGTAGTTGTAAATCTTGTTGCTGCAAATAATTGCTAAAGCTTTTATCACGGTATACAGTATTATAACAATATATTTACTTAAGCTGTGAAAAAAAGATTACTTTAACAGGTATAACAAAAAGCCTAAGTAAGAATTTTGCATGCCATAATATATGAAAATTTTAATAATAATGTCTGTTTGAACATAAATCACCTATTAAGTATTCAAGCATGTGGCGCTGTGATGAACAGCTACTAATACAATCTGAATATATAGTTATAAAGCACTCTAAAAGTTAAAATAATTATCAATATTGTGCATATTGATTATCACAACATATTGCATTATTGAATATCGCTATATGTCTACCTCTATGGGAAGCCCCCATAAAAATAAAAAAAAATTGCACATGATCTTAGTAAGCAACTTGACAAAACAGTTGTTATTTTTTGTACTGCAAAAAGCATGCACGTGATTCCACAAGACAAGCTAATCCAGCATTAAATATTTCATAAAATGTCACCAAAATGGTGTATTTAAACTTCTTAATCAAATACAAAATGTTGGGGGAAAAATGCAAAAAAGGTCCACTTTTAGAAAAAAAAGAACCCCCCCCTTTCAGTAGGCTGGCTACGAGCCTGATTATAGATAGTATACTTAAAAGTTAAAATATTATTTTGTTTTTTTTATGTGTGATAACAAACAGGTGCGATACTTGAAAATTATCGAGAAGAGCGGATACCAGGCACTACCGTGGGTGCGTTATATCACTCAGAGCGGAGGTGAGACACATTCACAAATTCAGTCTCACAACACTCTCATTCCATTTCTCAATTATCATTCTGATATAAAACTTATCTTCACCCTGGTTAAGAGTTCAGTGAACATGAGCCTTACGCTGTCTGCTGTCTCACACACACACACACACACACACACACACACACACACACACACACACACACACACATTGTGAAATAGCGAAGACTATCAGTTTTCCATTTGCATCAGCGACACCAGAGGAGAGAGAGTCACTCTAATCCTTCAGCCCTCTTCACTTATTCATAAGAAATGCAAAGCAGTCATCAAGCCACAATGCAATTCTTTAGACATATCCAAACACCCAACTGCCAATAACATTCGAGTGCCTTTAAATAAACATACAATATTTGATCAAAATTATAGTGGAGATCAAAAATAAAGAAAGACCTACAATTTTCTACATTTGAGGTCACTGTTTAGTCCTAGAAGTTATCCTAGCACAGGAAAGCATATTTCGCAAGGTACATATATTATGAAGCACAGTATAACCCTTTTATAGTTCACTCAAAACTGAAAATGAATTTCTTCTGGTGAACACAAAAGTAGATATTTTGAAGAAGGTTGAAAACCTGTAACCATCGACTTCCATGGTATTTGATCTTCCTATTATGGAAGTTACTCGTTACAGGTTTCCAGCTTTATTTCAGGTTTCAAAATATCTTCTTTTGTGTCCCTTTAAATGAGATATTTGAAAAAGAACACTGATCAAAATTAGTTCAGATACCAGTTATCGGTGTTAATCTGGAACCTGGTGGTAATTTCCTTAATTATTTAATTTGTAGCCTGCGTGTCCATAAGGTATGGGTCAGTATAAGATTCTGACTGTATGATATGCTTGGATAAAAGTATCACGGTATTGTAATTACTGCTATAAAATATGTTCTTGTTATATGTCTGGCTAAAAAACAACAACTTTTTTCCCCATTGAACACAATATATTTTATTTTAAGAAACATTCAAAATATTTTGGAACAGTAGCTTTCAATGTGGAGGGTCCTTTTCTGCTGGAGATACTGTTGCCCTATAAACTTAATAAAATAGTTTTACATATACTATAGGAAAGGTATAACAGAAAAATTTGGCAGTTTTAAAACCTTGACTTTTCAGCAGAAACGTGAGCACAGTCCTAAAAATGCTCAGCTGTGAGCGTTTTTGCAGCATAGCTTTTTTTCAGTCGGTTGCTATGATACAGAGTATCCCGTTGTACTATTACAAGTTGAAGGTCTTTAGCAGATTATTTGTTGACAGTTGCATTGTATTGTACCACCCGTCCTCCACTGTGATTGGGAGACTAGCTCAAAAGTGACACTGATAAGCACCACATTTTTCAACTTGTGGTGAAAAACTGCAGAGCGCTCATTGCTGATCGTAATACACACACTCAGCAACGCAGTGCTACCATTGACAACAACAGAAAACAAATGCTCAGCTTGAGAAAAAAAACACTTTGGTGGACACGCAGCATAACTTTCCAGTTTTCACTGACTTTGCAAGATGGTTAGCCTTTCTCATGTCACTGACAGCCTCTGACAGCAGGTTTTCCAGATGAATGACAAAGGAATGACCCTTTCAGCCACACTGTAGCAGGATAAGCTGGTCTTTCCAAGTCTGTGATTTCTAGAATATTGCATTTTTACAAAAGGCTAGTCATCTACAAAAAAGTACAAATGCACATTATGACAGAATAATGCAGAGAATGTCAATGGGTAATCATTTAGCACTGCTGCTGCAGTTACTCTCCAGTTCAGCACTGAACAGGGTGAGTATCAGTATCTAAGCACATAGTTAATTATTAGTTAATTTGGAACTAAAAGCCTAGTCTGTAGTGACCAAACCTCTCATCAGCAGAACCATCAACAGGCCATACTAACCTTGTTATTACTTCAGCAACATGGTTTCTTCCTTGTGTTCATTTCCCCAATCCGATATAAATTTTCTTGCAGGGCCAGAGCGTAAAATGGTTAAAACAGTTCCTTCAAGCTAAAAAAAAATTAAAATGAAATGACACTCCAGAGTCCTGATCTAAACCAGATTGAAATTCTCTGGAAAATCCTTAGTGATAAAGTTATGGATAATAAACACTGCAGTTGGTGAACTGTGAAAGAGACTGAAGAAGAGCATCTAGTCTCTCAAAGTACAGCACTAGTGATGTCCTGAGAGACACTAGCAATATTTTGTGAGAGACTAGTGATGTGCTGCAAGAGACTAGTCATGTCTTGAGAGACTAGTGATATTCTGACGGACTAGTGATGTCCCGTGAGAGACTAGATGTGATTTAGCCACAGATGTGCTGTAGTCATTTAAAGCAAGGGCCTCTACATTTCCTACTAATTTCTGACTGCTGTAATCTTAAGAAAAGAGTGTATATAAATTCTCTCATTTTGATCTATACTGTATGTCCTTTCTTTTTATATGCAATTAATTATTTGTACCTATCTATTTTTTTTTTTGACAGATTATCAACTGAGGACCAACTGAGAGAGGACAGCGCCGGTGTGTGTTGTGTCTTTTGTCGGTCCTGTTTCATCAGTCAGACAGAGACTGCGCTTCACACAGCAGTCAGACAGCTCTACCTTCTCCTTTGCTTTCACCTCAGATCAGGTTTTACTAATTTAAACAAGGAAGTCGGACAGCAAAGTCACTGAGAAACTCCTATGAAACTATCGATTTTAAATTATAATCCAGAGGTTGTGTTACAGAGCTAGAATCTATTGATATTTGTACCCTCATGTTCTTCCAAACCTGTATGTATTTTCTCTATTTAAACACCATAATATAAAAGTCAATAGAGTTGTTGTTGTTTTGGACCCTATTGACTTTTATTTTATGGATATATAATATCTTTGGTAATGTTTTACAGACAAAAAATAACATTTAGGGTTCAGGGTTGTTATTGTTAAACTAACTAGCTTAACTTTTTGCTCATCAATGCTGTGAAAGTCAATGGCGTCCAGGGTTGTTGTTTTGGACCCCATTGACTTTGATTGTACAGACAAAATCAATTAAATCATTCAAAATATATATTTTTACACGTTTCACTGGTTAAAAAATATAACTAAACCAAAAGCTAAAACCTAAAAACTATATAGACATAAAAAATAAATAAAACAAAAATATTTAAAATTGAAATGAAGACAGAAAAATTACATGTGAATCAAAAACTGCACTACAATAATGATTTTCAAAGTTGTAAATATATATATTTTGGAGTACTGTACATTTTACAAGAAAACAAACCACAGACTTTCTACTTCAGAATATTAATTGAAATCTGCGCCACTATTTTTAATTAATTGTGAAATTTAATATCAACATCTGAGTGTAAATTATAGCATAGAAATGCTACACAGGTTTGGAACCACACAAGGGTGAGCAAACGATGACAGAATTTTCATTTTCCGGCTCAACTATCCTTTTTACTTGTCAGATATTAACATAAGCTGCTTATTTTCATTTCTACAGTTGGTGAAGGGACTATCTCTCAGTGTGATACGATCTTATGTCTGTAGAGCTGTAAACATAACCACAGGCCCAGTGAAATTAATACCTTGTGCTCAGAATCAATGATTAATAAGGTAGCGTACAGTCTGGACAGCACCGTAACACTATATTTTCACCACAGCGGCCTGTATCTTTGACTACGGTTTGGTTTGTTCTGACTCAAAATACCACAAATGCCTATACACTTTGAATTAAAAGGCGTAATGATATTACTACAAATCTCTCTCAACATAAAACAGCTTTATGTTGACACTGTATTAATTATTGCATTTGTTTCTTTAATCCACGCGTTTAAGTCAACACATCTGATCAAACATGAGTTTTATTTTGTGTTCATGCTGCGAAAATCCTCCTTCCTTTCATTCAACATGCATTGCACCACTTGTTTTATCAGCGTTGTGTGTGTGTGTGTGAATACTGTCTGCCACTTCCGCAGAGGCAGCAGAATATATTATTTGTCACATTTAAATGACTTCTTCCATCATTTATTAACCAAAGGTCAATGGCTTGACAACATCTGATATTTATTTCACACTAAATCTGAAATCTGTATTTTTGATCTTTTTTTTATTGACAACCTTTTTTTTGCTCAATACCATACTAAAGGTCACTGTGAGGAAATAAATGGATTTTTGTTTTGGCGAAAATTTTGTGATTATTTTCTGCAGCTCAGTTTGCCTTATTTACCTAAGGATATTCCAGCTATTGAAATAAATTGCTTGGTTTATGCATAAGAAAACGGATGAAATATTTTCGTTTTCAATCATCCATGAATATGGGTGTTGTACGCGCTGCTATTTTTGCTCGCATTCTTTCTTATCAGTCTCAACACATGACAGGCCAATAGAAGGGTGACAATGGGTCACAGAGTCAGCCATTGTTTACATGGTGACTGAGCAGCTGTTGCACAATAGCCAGCTTGTTGTGGGTAAGGACAGGCATTGCCCAACACGACCCAGTCACTCCCATCCATAATTGCTTTCCCGCCAGTCTGTTACTGGCCATTTCAGAGCGGCTTCTGTCCTCACAGAACAGCTTAGGGATGAATGACTCAGCTGCAGGGTTTCTTAAACATGTGAGATGGACTGAACTAACATTTCAACTTGCCTGTAGCTTTCTGTTATTTATGTATTTTTTGATCATTTTTAGTAGTGTTAGAAGAGAACACAACCCACCGAGCACTTTTGTGTTTAAAAGATGTCGAGTAGATACCTAAACATTGGCTAAAACCAGGCTGAATTTGGACTGTCAGTGCAAATCTAATAGACTTTTAAGAATAGCCCAAATCTAGATCTACTAGTCTATTTTTGGACTATTATTACAGTAGGCCTCTGTTCGATTTTCACTGACAGCCCAAATGTAGCCTTGTTTTAGGCAAGACATCAATGTTTAGACTTCTTTTAAACGCAAAAAGAAAAAAAAGAGCTTGCTGGGAAGGAATGTTGCTTCATGGTGAGAAAGATGGTTCATTCCAAAATGAAAATTCTGTTTTCATTTATGCAACCTTGTGTCCTTTCAAAGGCTTTTTGTCCATCTTCAGAACACAAACTATGATATTTTAATTAAATCTGAGATTTCTGTCCCTCCATTCAGAGTCTGTTTATATAAGTCTTCCAAAAAAAGAAGTGTCTTTTGAAGAGACATGATTGCTCTGTGTGATGAGCAGATTTAATTTATGCTTTTATTCACATATAAATATTGATCAGCAAACATGAAGAGATGCTCATCCACACCTGCTTAACATGCAAGAATGAACCTCGCAGGTTCTTGAGAGTCAAGCAAGTGCGCTTGAGCGTCCGTGACTAAATTGAAATGCTGTAAACATTGAGATGTGAATAAAGTCCTAAATTAAATATTTTAGTGGATGAATGAAGTCCGGCTACATCCAGATTAAACTGGATATTTCTGAAAACGCAGTTTCTGTTTCAACACACTTTTTCATCAACAGTGAAGTTTGTCTGTGACGTATCTGAAAAAAGCTTTGCTGCAAATGCAAAAAACTCTCAATGACACTAACTTATTTGAAATTTGGAGGAAATGTTATCACTACTTTAAAGAATAAATCTAATATATACGGTTTCTTTTTTGATGTGCATCTAATATAAATGTATGGTTTGTTAGTATAGGACAATATTTGGCCGAGATACAACTATTTGAGGGTGTCACGGTGGCACAGTGGGTAGCACGATCACCTCACAGCAAGAAGGTCGCTGGTTTGAGCCCCAGCTGGGTCAGTTGGCATTTCTGTGTGGAGTTTGCATGAGTTTGCATGATATGCGGTACAGGTGAATTGAATAAACTAAACTGGCCGTAGAGTATGGGAAACACCCATACACTCTTGCATTTACACACAGTGTTGGGTTGCGGCTGGAAGGGCATCTGCTGCGTAAAACATATGCTGGATAAGTTGGCGGTTCATTCCGCTGTGGCGACCCCTGATTAATAAAGAGAATGAGCCGAAAAGAAAATGAATGAATGACAACTATTTGAAAATCTGAGGGTTAATAATGAAATATAATGAGAATAAAAATAATGAGAAACTCGCCTATAAAGTTGTCCAAATTAAGTTCTTAGCAATGCATATTACTAATAAAAAATTAGATTAGATATATTTAGGGTGGGACATATACAAAATGTTTTCATAGAACATGATCTTTACTTTTTTTTTTTCTACTCTAATGATTTTTGACATAAAAAAAAAATCTATCATTTTGACCCATACAAAGTATTTTTTTGGATATTGCCAAAAATATACCTGTGCAACATTGCCTGGTTTTGCAATCCAGGCTCACATGTGTGTGTATAAGTCTAGCTTAGGTCTGTCCCAATTTTATGTTATGCCTGCTTTTCTAAAGGCATTTTTCTCAAGTTCTCACGGCCGAACCTGAATGTTTATTATGTGTACAAATTGAAATAGATTTCCACTAAATGGCTACAACCTGCCATCTGTTTTCCTCCATCTGTTTGTGGATGTTTTTCACAAGCCCTCCAGAGCAAAATACCAATAATTTGCATCAAAGTGTAAATCAGCTTCCCTGTGTTTCCACAAACCAAAAATTATCCTTTCTCCTTAGAAACGTTTACAAAAATAAGGAAGTAAATAAAAAGGGTTCACATTTAGATTCACATTCTGATCCTTTATTTGATCTACAGTGTCACCTGCACAGGTTGTAGTGTAAATCCCAGACATGCAAACTGACACAGCCGGTCAATTTGCTCTCTCACACAAATATCAAAGGTGCTGAAAACATCTCCAGGTGGACAACCGTTCACTATGCTTACCATTGCCTGCATAAATAAAGCAGTCAAGGACACACACATTGAGGCTATTGAACAGAAAGCAGCATGTTTCACCTAAAATCAATTAGCTTTACAATCAATTAGCTTGTTTTTGTGCTTTTTCAGTACTTTTAACTGTACTTCACTGGTGTGAATCATGTAAAAAGCTGAAAGTTTGTGCTTTTAAAAGGTTTAATGGCTGAATCCTTGAGCCAAACATGAATCAGTTTGTTTGTGAAATGCTACTGTAAATGTCACACGTGATTTGTGCCTTAGTTTAAGATTTTAGCTCAGTTGAAGGCAAACGTTTACATACGCCTTGCAGAATCTGTATTGTTAATTATTTACATTTAATTAAATTATTATTTACCAAAATAAGAGGGATCATACAAAGTGCATTATATCCTATATTTAGTCCTGATCTGAAAAAGTAAAAATAATTTAAAAAATTACCCCTTCAAAATTTTCCTACACTTAATTTTTGATGCTGTGTAGCTACCTGATCCACGACTTTGTTTTATTTTTTAATTCATGAGTCCCTTGTTTGCTGTTTTTCAGAAAAAAAAATCCTTTACATCCTTCAAATTCCTTGGTTTTTCAGGATCTCTTGTGTATTTGAACCTATTCTATAAATGACTGCATGATTTTGATCTTTGAACTTTCACTGTTGCTCCAGAAGAAAACAAAAATGCATTAGGAGCTGGGGGGAAAACTTTTGAACAGCATAAAGATGTGTCCTATTTTCATATTTTTGCCTAAATATCACACATTTAGTACTGCACTTCAAATGCTACAGAAGATGTTTTACAGAAGACGAAAGTTAAATTTACCCTAAACGTCAAATTCCAAAAGTTTGCACCCCCCAGCTCTTAATGCATCGTTTGATTTTCTGGAGCATCAGTGAACATTTGACCCCACAACACGGACTATTTGTAAGCAGCATCTTTTGATATGAGATATCTTACTCAGGTCAGTTCTAATCAAAATGAACATGCATTTAGCTTGATCTCTCTTATTTTGCAGATTCTGCTAGATGTATGTAGACTTTTGACTTTTGCTGTATTTATTTTGTAGTCACAGTTATATAAGCCGAGCCAGACTCGATGCCGTCTCTCTTCTCCCCTGCATCTGTGCTGAAATACTGAAGATTCGCACTGTCCTTTCCCAGCGTCTCTGTCCCGGCCCTGTCCTATCCAAGAAGAACGCCACTGCTGCGTAAATTCCAACCGCAAACACTGTAAAACTTCCTCCTGCCAGCATCACCACCCCGGATATATACATGTCATTGAGTGCCTTGCCAGGTTTGGGCATGTGGTATGCCAAGGCCATATCCAGTAGCACAGCACCACAAATAAGCAGAGAGGCTCCTGTGATGAACATAATGAGGACGTCAGACAAACCTCCGCTCTTTAGCATGTTTATCCGTCGTCTGCTTCTCACACAGTTCATGTCCTGGACGGCGGAGCTTAACAGCTGCTTTAGTAGAACAGCCAGAGCGAGAAGACAAAGAGCAGTTCCCGCGCCCAAACGCCACTCGCTGGACAGGCTGGTGGTGGTGGAGAGGAGGCCGACACCGCCCAGGCCGCAGCCCAGGATCAAGGCCACCGAGGCACAGTAGCATAATAGGGATTTGCGAGGCTCACTGAACCACCAGAGCTCCACCTGCTCCTCCAGGAGGTTCTGCTGGATACGGGCTGGGTCAGGATGAGGGTGGCCTCTCGGAGGAGAGTAATCCTCCAATTCTGACATGATGTTCGGCTGGTGGGGTAATGAAGATGGGCTCCCAGTTGTGAGAGGACACCTGGTTAGAGTTCCTGGAAGAAACATGTTGGAAATTAGGTGAGAAGATTGAGGAAACAAATCTTTATGAAAAAAAAATAAATCATCATAATAAAAATGGATAAAAATTCATAGTAAACAATTCTGTGACAGCATTTTAGTCATGGGAAGGCATTTTGGTGTTCATAACTAAATATTTCATTATTTCTTTATCATTAACAATGTGATATAGCAATCTATTTGAACAAATAAATATGCTTTGTACATTAAAAAGTGATTAGTTGACCTTACTTAAAAAAATTAAGTAAATGGAAATATATGCATAATTATAACAATTAAGTAAAGTTATCTTAACAGTTCTACGTTACAACAAGTTTACTCACTTGTTAAGTAAATCAACTTGTTGCTTTTAAGGCAACAGGTTTACTCACTTTTTTAGGTACTGTTACTATTTTTAGTGCACACACTTATGATAATTACCACACACATCATATTTGACTTTCTAAATCGATTTTTTGTATAAAACATAAGTAGTGCTTGCAGGGCTTTTCATTCATTCATTAATTTTCCTTCGGCTTAGTCCCTTTATTCATCAGGGGTCGCCACAGCGGAATGAACTGCCAACTTATCCAGCATATGTTATACACAGCGGATGCCCTTCCAGCTGCAACCAGGTACTGGGAAACACCCATACACTCTTGAATTCACACACATACTACGGCCAATTTAGTTTATTCAATTCACCTATACCGTATGTCTTTGGACTGTGGGGGAAACCGTAGCACCCGGAGGAAACCCACACCAACATGGGAGAACATGCAAACTTCACACAGAAATGCCAACTGACCCAGCCGGGACTCGAACCAGCGACCTTCTTGCTGTGAGGTGACAGTGCTAACCACTGAGCCACCGTGTTACCCGCTTGCAGGGCTTTGTGGAAATGTAATTTCACTATAAATTGATGATACAAAAATATAGCTCTACTTTTTAGCTGCATAAACCATCTTTTTTTTTACAAAACAAACACCATTATGGCCCATTAAATCCAGAATTTTTTTCCCCACTATATTTATGTAACATACAATTAACCAATTATT
>CAIGQV010019356.1:16708696-16753796 GCA_903798115.1 Danio jaintianensis | reverse complement strand
ATATATAATTTTAATTATAGATATAATTTTAAAGATATTTTTAAAATAAAACTATAGCTCCAATTGGTATGAAAGTGTCACATGCAATCAAAGTCACTAGGCAAAAAAAAGAGGTATGTTGAAATGCACATCACTCTCTGTCCTCCCTAATATATGCAAATTCTTTAAAAGTATGTTAAGATTTTTAAACTACATTCTGAAACCAGACCAAAATGTACAAATAAATCTGTTATTAAAATCAGTAAATTGTAAGACCAAACACCTCAAGGTTTGCTTTAATTTAAAACTACTGTTTAGTTTAAAGCCTGTTAATGTGGTTATTAAGGACAGCCATTTGGATTCCTGTAGAGAGAAAATAAAGATTTTAAATAGTGAGAAAGACAATTTCCCTCCTGCTCAGGGGCTGAAGCCTTAATTCCTTCACAAATGGCCGGTCTCTGTGGTCCCTGTGACCCTCAAGGTTGCAGGACAGACAGCTTGTCTTTACAATCCCGTAAGTGGCTTTGGCTTCGTAGTCAGCACTGCTGCACCAGCAAACTGCATCTGCTCTTAAACTACACTGCATACATTATAATCAAGGGCCAAGGCAAACTCTTCTTTTCATCCAGAACCTGTGTGTCATTATTTTGCACTGTTTGTTCAAAGTCAGTCACCTCACACGTGTGGCCGCAGGGGTTGTGTACATGTACGTTTCCGAAGCTTTGATAATTAAGTCCCTGTGGACCTGAGTCTCCTATCGCTGACATACTGCTTCCCCTGCAACTGAGGTGAAGCATGAAAAGAGAAACGTGAAATCAAGAAAGCCCATGAAACAAAAACACCAAAGTCAGACAGTAATAAGACTACTGTATAATGATTGTTAAAATGATAGGTCACCTAAAATTAACTGTCCATGTTGTTTCAAATACATATAGGTCCTTGTTTGGAACAAAAGATAAGACATATTAATAATGAAAATCTGGATATGCCTAAGCATAGTTGAATGATAAGAGTTTATTAACATGCACACCCCAGGCTCTGTTTGATTGGCCACAATGTTTCCAATGAGATCACAAAAATGTTTTCCCCCTTATTATTTAAAGTTGATCTGAGCTTATATTAAACACACTATGTATGTGGGACTCTTATTTTGAAAACATGAGAGGAGGGGAGACTAAAGCCTGGCTCGCGATGTCTTAACCTTTTTTAATACGCTGCTAAGTGACATGGATAGCAGTCAAATGGAGGTGCTGATGTACATATACTCATAGAAAACAATGTTCAGAAGACTTGGCGTGGCACTTCGCATTCGTTGTGCGATGGGCTTTAAGGAGCAGTTCTCAGCCAGGCATCTGTTAACAGCGTGTCAGAATGCAAAATGCGGGATATACAGACTATAAATTTGTTAAGCGACATCCAAAGAGACATAATGTCAGTTTAAATGTATCTTTTGTTTGTTTAACATGTATATTGTGAAATGTGCCACGTATGTTTGTAATGAGGCATCAAACACATGTTTAATGCACATTGTGTTATATCAGTTAGCTCTAACTGTCCTTTCTCTTGAGTGAAAGATGCCAATAAACCTAATAAAACTCATCTGTTTATGCCTTTGTTTTCCTATATGTCTCAAAATGTAAACATGTAAAATGCTTTGATTTGATTCAATGCACTCTATGGCACCGTTAAAGATTACTTTCAAAGGGGTACCATGCAATTACTGCATTCAGAGTTATTTACAGTGTAAAAGATTTGGATTCTCATGCAAATGCTAAAAAGAAAAAGTATTTCTTTGTCAAAAATCATACTTCCGGGTTGTAAAGTAAAATCCCGATGTGTAAACGAATCAGTCTTTTGACTGATCTTACGCAGCCTGAATGATTCATTCATTGTTCAGATTGATCCAGTTCAACTCTCTAACTCACTCAGTTCAACTCAGTGACTCTATGATTCATTTAGTGTTTATCTTTACTGGAACATTATCAGTGAGCAACAACTAAAATACTGGTTATGACTTGATATGAATCTTATGACTTGGAATATGCACGTCATATGAACCATTTTATGATTCTTTTATTGCGCTTTAGAAGCTTGAAAGATGCAGTATAAATCTTGTTTTTGTGATAAACCAAAATGAGCAAATTAACCATAAGAGTCATAAAAGTAGTACATAAGACGTTAGTTATATTCCAAAACAAAGAAAGAAACTCATAATGGTTTGGAACCACTTGAGGATGAGTAAATAATCAGTACAGTTTCATTTTTGGGTGAACTATCCCTTTAAGACGAGCATAATGCCATAATGATAACTTTTGAGTGAACTATACCTATAATAATAATAATAATAATAACAACTTTTGTGTAAAGCATGAACCTTATTATGAATTCATGAATTATGAATGAGTGTTTTATGTTACAGTAGAAATATACTCACCCTAAAAAATGAGAAGGTTTCTGTGATGAGACGCTTTCTCCATGTGGCAGTTTATCATTCAATGGGGCGTTCAACAAAGTGCAGAGAGAAAAAGGCTAGCGAGGAAATATTCTTTATCACCTCAGGGTTTGAGCTTATTATTTGTGTCCTTCTCCTCAACTTATACTTAAAATCATTTCTAAAAATACACAGACTTCCAGTTTTTGATCTGCGATGGCTCCTTGGGAGGTTTTCCTCTTCACTTTTGAGAAGTCACCGACAGTTGTAGTCCAGACTCCAGAAAGTATATTTATAAGATTGTCTTGAAAAACACAACCAGACAGCTGAAAGTGTGTAAGACGTAATAGCAAGTTTGGAAGATTCCTTTCTAAAATCAATGGAAAAACAGCTGATATGTCAGTGTAGTGGCCTTGGGGCTGGATAGGTATCCGAGTTAGCCCTTAGTTTTGTTCAGTATGCCTGCAAGGTTATTTCATAGGCAAAATGTCCTGGCTGTCAGTGCACAAGTGATCCATGAACAAGGACAGAGGTGTTCAGCTTTAGGAGAACCCTGACAGCATTTCTCCTCCTGTTTCTTGGCTCACATTGCTGTTAGCTATTGAAGTTTAGTGGGTTTTCTTGAATATTTAGAGCAATCGGCATCTTTCCAGACAGGTGTGAATGCTGAGCATTGTGGCAGGCCGAGCACGCCATTCATTCTCTAGTCAAGCGATACACTGTTGTATCTCTGACTGCAGGTCTCTGACGTATCTGAGAAAGAAGCATTCATAAAGCAGGCTCTTGTCTTGTCTCCGGTCACCATACAACAGCTGATGCCTTGTCTAGCATACTCTTCATCTCTGCCACAAAAACAATGGAGCAAGTCTTTGAGTCCTTCTCTAAGCCAGGATGAGGCAGGTCACTATCTGCGGAAACAAAGGAAGTAAAGAATGACAGCTAGATGTGAAGAGGATGTGCAATACGTCTAATTCATCAGGGTTTAACCAATTGCTTTTGATTGCTAAGAGAGGAAAACTGCTGTGAGGGGAGATCAAAGTAGGGCGGATTTTGTCTTTCAAGTGAGCGAAACAGAACAACCTTTGCGGCAAGGTGGAAATTAATCTTTCATGAAATAATCATTTTGTAATTTGTAGGTATCCTACTATGTAATATCAATATATTCTGATGCCTTGTTGAAAGTTTACTATATATTAGTAGTGCTTATGAAGACACCATTTTAAGGTAGTGTTGATGAAAGTTTTTTTTTTGTTAACCACAACTAAATTGTAGGACAGTACCTTGGCTCAATGGTTAGCACTGTCGCCTCACAGCAAGAAGGTCACTGGTTTGAGTCCCAGCTGGGCCAGTTGGCATTTCTGTGTGGAGTTTGCATGTTCTTCCCGTGTTCGCGTGGGTTTCCTCCGGGTGCTCCAGTTTCTTCCACAATCCAAGACATGCGCTATAGGTGAATTGGGTAAAACAAAATTGGCCATAGTGTATAAGTGTGTGTGTGAATGTGAGAGTGTATGGGTGTTTCTCTGTACTGGGTTACGGCTGGCAGTTCATTCTACTGTGGCGACCCCTGCTAAATAAGGGACTAAGCTGAAGGAAAATGGATTAACTAAATTGTACATCAGCATAGGATGTATTCTTCATAGATTTATCTATGCAAACAAGCTTTCTGAAAAATATCCAAGATGGCTGAGAGAAATGCAGTTTGCTTCCGATATGCAAAAAGATCTTAAAAGTGCTGGATGTCCAAAATCTAATTATGTATAAAATAGTAGGCATCTTACAATCCCATGAGGCCACAGGAGAGAGTTTGTGAAGTGAAGTTTATTTATAAACTAATTTCGAGAGGAGCTTGTGCTTATGATTGATAGCAGCTGGTCCCGCATTAGCTAATGCATGATCCACCAATCAGATGATTCCTAAACCACTATA
Source organism: Danio jaintianensis (assembly GCA_903798115.1). Classification (NCBI taxonomy): domain Eukaryota; kingdom Metazoa; phylum Chordata; class Actinopteri; order Cypriniformes; family Danionidae; genus Danio; species Danio jaintianensis. Next base: position 16,749,460 of record CAIGQV010019356.1, on the reverse strand, counting down.
AATAACCAGAGTATCTTTCCTTAACCATCTTCGTCTTGAAGAAGCAGCTTATAACAGCCACGCTCCGCCGAAGATACAAAGTAACTATCTCGAATCCAACATGGACAATCGCAGCAGCAACAACAACAACAGCAGCAGCAACGACAACAACAACAACTCTTCCAAGAACCCCGCTCTCCCGGAGAACCAAGCTGCTGGCCAACTTAATCCAGCCCCGCCTAGAGTCTTCGCCGAGTCCGAGGCATCAGCAAGAGGCAGAAGACTCACGCGCTCTACTTCATCCAGAATTCTCTGTCACCAAGGATCATCTTCACTCGCTACATCCAGGCAACCCATAAATTCACCCGCTTCATCTTACGCCTCTGCCCTCTCCGCAATTGACTTACATAAAAGACTCACCATCCCGGAACTCCGCAAACTCCTTGCCGACGCCGGAATCAACGCACATCGCTCCCTCCATAAACAGGAACTGCTGGACCTCTACTCTAGCATGGTCACGGAAAACCCCCTTCCCACGTCAACTCCCAGGGGGAATCCCCGAAACCCCAGCTCTCGTCACTCCCCCTACCCTCCGTCTACTCTCTCCCAGCCGGGGAAAACTCAGCAAAACAAAGCACCCAAAAGAAGCCACGCCCCCAGCCGTACACCATCAGGACCGCACCAGCAAGAAACCCAGACATTTATCCACCCTCCCAGCTCCCTACCACAGGAAATTCAACCACTCAACACCGGATCACCCAACTGGCCACCAGCTCCACCTTCTAACCCTTCCCCTAGCCCCCCCCTTCCTACTACTCTAACCCTTTCTCAAACTCATAATGTTCCTTTTTCTCAGGACCCTCTCGCTCAACCCCCATCCTTTCTCCCCCCCCCCCCCCCCCCCCTCTCTCCCCCCCCCCCCCCCCCCCTACAGCTACCTTACCTACTTCTAGCCTTCACTCTTCCTTTCCTCCCTCTTTTCTTCCCCCCGCACTCTCAACCACAGATCCTTCTCAGCTTCCTGCATCTATTTCCGCAGCATGCCCCCCATTCACTCTTTACACAGCGACACCCCTCCCTCCTCCGCATAACGCTTTAGCCTTGGAACCTCCCCCTGTCTCCAGTACAGCAAGAGCCCAAATTCTTTCAGGTGCAGATATAGACCTCATCACACTCCTTTCACCCATTTCACCCCCCTCGGCAGAACGACAGGTATATTGAGGCGAATTCTCCCTCACCCTTAAACAATCTACAAGCATTCAATCCCGTACACTAACCTTAGCAGAGTTCATCATCGCATTTTCACGCTACACTAAAACCATCTGTTCCGTGTTCCCCCATAGGAGGCGCGAGCTGAATGACTATATGGCCATCATTCTTTCTTACTTACGGGGGAACACATTTCTATACATACCACAAACTGTTCTCCGCAAAATGTGCCATCCGCACTACCCAGTGGAACCAGTGCTCTTATTGGGGGGCTCTGGACACTGACCTCCACAATAGGGTATTTTTAGGTTGTCGCAATCTAACCTGCGCCGTCTGCCGTTCCTCCCTTCATCCCCACCACTTCATGCCCTCTTGTCACTCCCTCCTCCGATCCACCTCGCCCAGTTCCCAGGTCCACCAGTTACGTCCCTTGCCCCCCTATTACCCACATCCCCCCCCCCCTTCCCTCTTCCTCTTCTTCTTCTCCTTTCCCCTCTTCTAGATACCAGAATTGCCAAAAATTCTACGTAGGCAAATGCTTTAGGAACCCATGCAAATTCTTGCATCTTTGCAATTATTGCGGAGGCGCACACGCGCTCACCGTCTGCCCCGTTTCCAGAGCAAATAAAAAATCTAGAAACTATTTATCGACTCCTGTCAATATCTATCAACTGTCTTTTGAATTACGTTGCCACCCTGATAATAACTTTTCTGACTTTCTCGTTTCAGGTTTGTCTCATGGATTCCACCAGGCACTTCAGCTCTCCCTTCCTATAATCTGGTTTGCCCTAATCTGCAATCCGCATCCGCTGAGCCCGAAATCGTAGACCAATTAATTAAAAAAAGAAATCGAAAACAAATTTATGATCGGACCTTTTTCCGCTCCCCCGTTTAGCGTCTACCGAATTAGCCCAATTGGCATCGCCACACGAAAATTTTCTGGCAAAAAACGTCTGATTATCGATTTGTCATCCCCCCATAACTTATTTTTCGAGCATCAACAGCACCATCCCGCCAGTAGAATTTTCCCTAAATTACCACGATATAGACAAAGCTATCTCCCTAATAAAAATCGCCGGTCACAACGCCTGGCTCGCTAAAGTAGACATCACTTCAGCGTTCAAAATTATGCCCATCCACCCCGATTTCTGGCACCTTTTCGGCATTCAGTGGCGATCAAAATTTTACTTTGCAGTCCGACTAACCTTCGGATGTAGAAGTAGCCCTAAAATATTTGACATGCTTTCCGAAGCCCTATGCTGGATCTTGTCAAATAACTACGGCATTCCCTACCTTATCCATCTTTTAGATGACTTTCTCATTATCTCTCCTCCGTCGGCGCCGCCAGCTAAACACCTCGCGATCACCCAAAAGGTCTTCGCCGACCTCGGCATTCCCCTCGCAGCAGAGAAAACCTCCGGACCCGACACCTCTATCGAATTTCTAGGAATCACACTAGATTCTAAGAAATTTCAAGCATCTCTCCCCAAAGAGAAAATCGACCACATCATTTCTCTTTCTACCTTATTTCTCGAGAAACAAGTAAGCAAAAAACGCGAACTTCTTTCCATTCTTGGACATTTAAACTTCGCCATGCGCATAATTCCCCAAGGCCGCCCATTCATTACTCACCTCCTCCAGCTCGCTAATTCCGTCAGCGGTTTAAATGACACCATCCTCCTGTCTAAACCCTGCCGTGACGAACTCCGTCTATGGATATCATTCCTTAACTCCTGGAATGGCTGCTCCCTTTTTTTACAGCGACCTAATTTCATCCCCCGTGGATATTAACTTATTCACGGACGCCGCCCTCTCCGTCGGGTTCGGAGGATATTACCAGGGACGCTGGTTCGCTTCTCCCTGGCCCCAACAAATGTTTAATGTTCACCAAAACGTACACTCATCCGCCCTATTTGAATTATATCCCATAGTCGTTGCTGCCATCTTATGGGGAGATGAATGGACTGCTTCTAGCATCTTAATACATTGCGACAACGAAGCCACCGTGCAATGCATTAATAAAGGGCGCTCCCACTCTATGTCACTCATGCCTTTATTAAGGCGGCTCATTTGGACTGCAGCCACAAAACAATTCATTGTAACTGCTAAACATGTACCTGGTATCAAAAACCAGATCGCTGACTCTCTCTCTCGTTTCTGTTTCCAGAGATTTCGGCTATTGGCTCCAGAGGCGGATCCCCACCCAACCCCAGTCCCTCACTATTTACAACTGATATTACCATTAGTCACCCCCTCTATGAGCTCCGTGAAATCTCGTTGTCCCTCATTTTACAAGCCATAGCCCCAAGAACCCTCCAGTCATATCTCACAGCCTGGAATACGTTCAGATACTTTCACTCCTTATATCAAGCTCAATTCCCAGATTTTTCTCTCCTCTCCATCACTTCATTTATTTCTTACTTGCACTCCATAAAGAAAATCCAAGCAAGCTCTATTAAAAGCTACCTAAGCGGCATACATTTCTTTTATAAAATTATCCACGGAGCTCCCTCTAATGCCATCACCAACACCCAAACCAGCCTTCTTATCAAAGGCATTCAAAAAACCCACCCCTCCTCTCCCGATTCCCGACTACCCATTACCCTCGACATACTCTCCAAATGTATATCCACCATTCGCAAAGGCTACCAGTCCCTACACACAGGCCGCACCCTCGACGCCATGTTTAACTTAGCATTTTTCGGATTTCTCAGGTGCTCTGAGATAACCACTACTTTCAAATTCAACCCATATACCCACCCCACAATTTGGGATTTGACCTTGTTGGATAAAGAAACCTTCTCCTTCTTTATCAAACAAAGTAAAACCGATCAGCCCAAAAAAGGGCATTTCATTCATATCTTCGACCTCCCCTCCCCCACCCACCCCTTCCAAACTCTGTTAGCTTTTTCTCACTACAGGAAAAAACAGAGTTACAACCCCCTCTGCCCGCTCTTTGTAGACGACGACAACCATCCAGCTACACGCTTCTGGTTCCAAAAACACCTCAAAGACGTTCTCCGCCTTTCAGGTTTCCCCCCAGACTCCTTTTCTAGCCATTCATTCAGAATCGGAGCAGCTACATCAGCAGCTCACAAAGGGCTCTCTCACCAACAAATCCAGATCCTCGGACGATGGTCCTCAGATGCTTTTAAATCATACATCCGCCTCAGCCACTACCACCTCAAAACTGCCCAGCAGACCCTCATCAGCCGCCCCCCTCCCTTCCAGTAGCTAAAGATAAGCTCCTTACTTCCTCCTCTCTGCCCCCAAAGGCCAAGTCATGCCTTTCCCTTAGTTCTACCTCTTTTCCTTTTCTCTCGTTTCCTCGCTGCAGCCATTAACGAGACGACTCCCTCAGGAGTCCCCATTCATTCATCCCACTGCAGGAGCTTACACCGCCCCATCCCTCCCTCCCGACTCCTGCAGGATACCAGCCCCGCAGCTCTGATTCTCACGAATGCTCCCGAGCTTCATTCCTACACAAATCTATCACCGCCCCCGCCCGGCCCTTATATTTCTTCCTTCAAGCGTCGATGCTCCGCTTCCTTTAGCGTTGAAGTACTCCGCTTCCTTCCTTCTAGCGTCGATGCTTCGCTTCCTTTAGCGTTGAAGTACTCCGCTTACTTCCTTCCTTCAGCGTCGATGCTCCGCTTCCTTCAGCGTCGTAGTACTCCGCTCCCTTTCTCTCTCCTAGTGTCGATGCTCCGCTTCCCTTAGCGTCGTAGTACTCCGCTTTCCTTTCTTTTTCTTTTTCAAGCCTCGATTTCCTCCTTCTGCACAGGCCCTCACTCCCCAGCTCTGACTCCCGCGGAGTCTCCCCGAGCTCGACTCCCACAGGAGTCCTCGCCCTGGCCCCCTCCCGCAGGAGTCTACACCAACCCCTCCCTTTCCCAACTCCAGCGGGAGACTAGCCCCACAGCTCCGACTCTTACACGAGCGTTTCCGAGCTTGATTCTCTCACGAATCTATCACCGCCCCTGCCTGGCCCTTATATTTTGTCTGGCCCTTATCCGCTTCCTCTCTTCTTTCCAGCGTGGATGCTCCGCTTACTTTAGCGTTGCAGCATTCCGCTTCCTCTTCTCCCAGGTTGATGCTCCGCTCTCCCCAGCATCGTAATATTCTGCTCTACTTCTTCCTTCTAGCGTTGATGCTCCGCTTCCTTCAGCGTCGTAGTATTCCGCTTCCTTTCTTCTTTCTAGCGTCGATGCTCCGCTCCTTTAGTATATAGTTTATTCACTTAGTAATTTTAAGGCAAAATACTTATTTTTAAATAAAGTCAACTAATTGCTTTAAAGGTGCCATATGTAAGACACCCAGTGATTGAACTAGGTACTGCATTCCTGGATCAAAACAAACGCAAGCGCAGGTTGCCAGATTGAGGACCAAAAGGAGCGATTCTCACGATCGAGCCTAAAGGCTGACTTAAATCGTGTTCTATATAAAAGCAACGGCACGCGATAGAAGGAATATTTCCCATATTAAAAGGAGTATTTGTTCTAACCAACATCTCGAATGGATAAGCTTGCAGCTGAACAACAGAAAACTAACAATGATCACCTCAGGTACACCTCATGTGCTTTATTCAGTGTTAAATGCTAACAATGAGTTTGAATGCCATTTTACATGACATTTATTACCATACTACTGAAAGCAGCAGCAGATAGTTTACCTCAGATATTGAAAATAAAATAAACCGTTTGAAATTGAACTTTAGATCTGTGATTCAAAACCAACACATAGTGATTTAGCATCTACATTTAATAAAATAATGTTAAAGAGGTTTAATACATATTAATTAGATTATAAACCTTACCATTTCGTGAGTGAGTGCATATTCTGTGCTTCTGAATGGCTGTATTTAAATTTCTATAGTGTTTCGTCTGGTGCAAACATTGCTTATCACTGCAAATCTCATCACGTAGCATGTTGTTAAGACATGGGATTACAATGTAACCTGCTCACCTTTACGCTCATAATATTCATATTATTTGCTAATTAATAACCTCATGTGGAGCTCTGAATCTGCGTCTCATTTCGGAGTCTGCTACTGTCCACTGGAGGTCGCATTTCAGTCACAAACACATGCTTTGAAAGCCTTTCTGAATGAATGAATGAAATACGCTGTTTTCCATCAAGGCAACCCAGGGTGCTAAAATATAATTGGCTAAACTGGCATTGAGCGGGTTAAAAGAACCAAAACAAAGACAGCGTTCCAGCACAGAACGCCCATTTTCAAATGTTTTTCAGATAAGAGTGTTCACTTGGCATGTATCTTAAATATCTGCTAACATTATGGTATTTTTATGCTTTAGGAGAGTCAAAAACTTACATACAGCACCTTTAAATGCAGTGGGTTTACTCACTTTTTAATAGTAAAGTCAACTAATCACTTTTTACAGAGTAAACATAAAAAAGGCATTTGCACGAGAGGACAGGAAAAATGTGGAGAACTTTAATTGATTTGGGTCTGGTGGGAAAACATGTTCATTATCAAACTAGGGAAAAGACTGAAACAAAAATGTGAAAGACAATGAAAGGGGGAGGAGGAAGAAGTCATGATTTTGGGTTTGTTTTCTACAGAAGTTTGGCCATACAGATGAATATCAGAGTGAATGCAAATGTTTTCAGCACATTCTAATGTACAGAAGGAAAAAAGTTAGATGTAATACACTTTTTAAAAAAATTCTTGCTGCATTTGTTTTAGTTGAATCAAGTAAACTTTTCAAGTCATCTCAACTTACATCAGGGAAACTGACTACTTATAATAAAGGTTCACCCAAAAATTCAAATGACCTAATTGTTTACTCTCCCTCATGTGGTATTAAACCGTTATTTCTTCAGCTGAACACAAGAGAAGTTACTTTGAAGAATGTAACTTTCAGAACCAACATTTTTGTGTCCAACAGAAGAAAGAAACTCGTAACGGTTTTAAACAAGTGAAGTGTGAGTAAATGATGACAGGATTTTCATATTGTTATTATTATTATTATATATTTATCATCTATTGTCATATCATTTTTACAGTGTTGTTTTAAGTCTTTAAAACCCTTTTTTGGTTTTTGACCTTTATACATGTACTGTCATGCTGAAAATTTACATTTTACAGAAGGACAGTTTATAATTTAATACAGACAGCGCTTATGGCAGTCCGAACCTACACAAAACTCTACATTTTACTCCGTATCAAATAAGTTATGTTGTGCTGTACCTGAAAAGGAAGAAACTAATCTATTTTCTATATGATTGGGGTCCTAGAGGGCCAATAGTAAGTCGTTATGGTCATGCCTCTTGCAGCCCGTCTCTCCTTCTTGCTTAATCCACATTTTATCAGCCTGCACACATGGCTCAAGTTACTGTCAGGCATAACCTCAGGAACAAACCGCAAACTGCAGCTGGCATGGACTGTTACTTCAGAGCTGCATAAACCACCCTTGATTCTTTACTCTTAATCTCTTGCTTTTTTTTTTTCAACTGAGAATTGCGTTCTATTTCTCTGTTTCTGACTCAATTTCAGTATCTTATCTGTCTTTTCTCATGTTGCACTGGCGTTCTGTTGGCTGGGGAGGGTTGGCTTTTTGAAAAGCACAGCTTCGTCTCCCGGTGCTCTTTCTTTTCATCATAAAAGTTAACATATGCCACGTACCTTATTCCATCATTTCACTTTAAGACTCAGTGGTGTCATTACAACCTCTTTTTCCATCAGTACACTTTCCTCTAAAGAACACTCCTTCATTCTTACCTCTCACTGCGGCTTAGCACCACATTCGTAGGAGGTAACAGAACACAAAATGACATTATAAAGACAGATTGCTCAATCTTGCTCTGCGCAAAATCGCAGTGTTCTCTATGTATGATTAACTCTGCAACAATAGACCTGGTGGATTTTATGGGTGTGCAAATAGAGTAGGAACATAATATGAGTCATATTTCTCGAAAAATCTTTTGAGAATGTCAGAAAAGGCTGAAATACACTATACGATTTACCGTCTGGATGCATTAGTGCTAACAGCCAAAAGTCAGAGCTGCTCTAAAAATTTTGGGTAGTCAAAAATGTTTAGCTTGGAAAAACAGGGTGGACCTCAGTGGACCCCAAAGAGAAAAATGTCAAAAACATGAGCAATTAATATACACTAAAATTGAATATAAAAATGTTTGAAACAATATATCTTGTTGAAATGGTCTTAACTAGCAGACAGTCATAATTGTTTCAGGTAGAGAGCAAACAACACAAGGAACATGTAAACAGAATGCACATGCAGCGTTTGGCCAATGCTTTTGTTTGTAGCTTCACCAAACATAAAAGAAGACCACATGCATTTATTTTGAGGTGCTTTTGATGAAAACAAGTCAACAAAACCAAAACACATAGACCCAAATAAAAATGTATAATCAGTTGCCCAGTGCGGATAAAAAAGTCATGTGCAAATTGGAATGAATTGGACAACTCTGATTCAGATGTCATTCAGATTGCAAAGGGGTTTTAAACCTTTTCTAATCATATTAATGATAGATATCAGATTAATAGATAGATAGCTGGTATGGAAAATTTGTTTAAAAAAAACAACCAGAGATTGTTTAATAAAGATTCAATTGAACTGATCAGATTTACAGCTCTTGGATTTACCATTTACCATAAAATAGAAGCACACAACTGAAATAATTCATCCACCAGCAGTTACATTAAAAAATATAATGAGTTATTTAACTTCATTTTCTAATTTTACAAAACATTTTTAGCACATTTTTTATCTGATTGTGCCAGTGCGTCATAAACTCCGGGCATCATACCGTACATTTACTCACTGTCTACAATCTTGGCATCATTAAACAACTGAGAATCACACCATCAGAAAACAACAAACCTGCACAGAAATGTATTCGTCGGCTCAACCTCCTTGTCTCGTATGCTCCGACTGGATGAAATAAAAGTTTGGAGCTAAAAAAAAAAATCAGAGTCTGTGCCCATCATACACTACGCATATTTCTGTGAAATCTGTCAACTCTGACTGCCTAAAATCTGCAGACAGGATCTGACTAGGCAAATAGCTTTGACTCGTCCAGACTGCAAATTGGGGCAACAAATCTATGCAAAAGTTATGTAGTTTATTCCAGCCACAAGTTGACAGATTTTGCAGAGAATTTCACAGTGCATGAGAAGCACAGACTCTAGTTTCTACTACTGCTGTGTCTCATTTGGAAGGCTGTGTCCTCCGGAGGTCAACTTTTTTTTGGTCCCATATGTCATCAAGGATGTCTTCTTTGAGAAAAGGAAGCATAATTAAGTGTGAATCCTTGTAAGGTGTAAATTACTGCAATTTCCTTTTTTTCTGATGCAACAATTTCTTTTCTTAAATGAGGCAGCCAAATGATGTATGCGGATGACAAATATGACCTCCGCAGGTGTAGCCTTCGAAATCAGACAAAGCTTATGATTTCACCCAGTCTGAGTATAACAAACGTGTTTGATATTTCAAGCCTATTATAGAAAACATATTGTTTTCATTTATCATGGGTCTCCTAGCAACAAGGTGCATGCTTCCACATGCGTTTGCTGTGTTAGGACAATAAGTCTGTTAGTGTAGTTGTTTAGTTTATATGACATCCATTTTTCTTTGTATTGCAACCTTAAGGGTTCTGTTTTGTCTGGTAAGGTATATGTTGCTCTGTAGTCACTGCTGTGCAGTTCTTGATTTTTCTGTATTGGGCACAGCTGCAATATTAAGCACTAATTAAATCACCAATTAACAGGCCTGTCCACCCAGCTCCATGCTGCTGACAAAAGGAAAAAAAAGCATTCACCTCTCTTCCTGCCTGCCTCTCTTCCTTTCATTCTTAAAACAGTGACAGCATCCAAAATGTTCAGATCTGACCTCTAGGACAGCAGAAATGTGAACACAACCCATAATGCAACACAAAAAAGGCAGCTATTCAGGGGTTCTTTTCCCAAAAGCATTGCAAGGTCACAAGTTCCTTCAGGGTTCTGTTTTTTCCAGTAAACATTCACAAACTGGTTTAGTTGCAAAACTGCAGCTCTTGACTACTTTTTGCATTTCTGTACATGATGAATAACATGGCAGAACCCTGAAGGGAACTGCATAATCCAAAGAGGAAAACTAAGAGGAAACATAAGTATTGAAGCTTCTTGATGCCATGTTTATTATTTGCAGAATCTGACATTATTTTGATCTCAACATTTGCAATTAACAGACATTATTCATTGAAATATGGATGTGTGACAGTTTTAGAAATTGTCATAGGTATAGTTTCTCCAACAGTACTATGTGGTTAAGTAGCTACGTCATTATTTGGGAAATGATCCAGCTTGGCCGCTGAGCTCCACTCTCTGACCTGACCTCCATCTGTGACACAGACACCAGCCTGGGTTAAGACACCCGAACCTGCTTTGTTCTCCTACTTTCTCAGGGCATGGTTTCATTCTGAAACACACTGGCTAGCTCAGTGTCTGTCACAGAATATTCCAGAATGTGGACTCATGGGATGTTTCAATATTATTGAGTGCTGTCATGCACCTGTCAATGTTGGAGCTTATAAGGGATCTCTGACGAAAGTATGAGGGAAAGTGTGTTGATTGCTTGGCTCCTGAGAGCAGAACTTCCAGGACAAGTGCAGATGCTTTTGTTAAAACTCTTTATCATAGAAAAAAAGTGCTTCCATGTAATGATATCAGATTATATGACCATGGACCTAATAGACCAAAATCATCTACTATAGTACTATTTACATGGCTCTTCAAGATACAAGGAATACCATTGTGTTTTTAACTTGAGTCATTTGACATTTGCCTCTTCTTTTGGGTTGTTTGCTTTGTCCTATTTTGATTTTACTGGTGTAAGGTTTCACGCCTAACAATAAAACAAGAATAAAATGTCATAAAACTGTAATTTTCTCTCCATGATGTGAGATTTTATCAACATCTCCAGTGCAGCAGATAGAACATATTAACAATGGTTCAATGGTAGAAAGAGGGTAACCAAGATTAATTACTATCTTTTTCTCCCTAAACTATTACACTGTCACTGTAAAGCACAGTTCGCACTCTGCACAGAAAGGGCACGTACAGCATTAAAATAATTTGCTTGTCTTTTATTTTATGATACAGAACAAGATTAACTATACAGAAGGGGGGCATTACCTTCTTTTGCTAGAACTGTTTCAGTACTGCTTTTTTTTGGTTTTAACTTACACTTAATGTTTAAACCACAATAACACTACCATGGACTGCATTATCGGTGTTATCTGATAATTTTATAACTTCCTTATTCTTGACCTCTAGTATGATGGACATATTTGTTTTGTAAAATAATACATATATGTTTACAGTTATGTTGTCCCGACGATTTCTGGTGTTTTTACACAACTCTAAGAAATAAATGGATAAATAATGTCCATTAGTATTACACTGGAAATAAGAGTATAATCTTAAAAGGCATTAAATAATAATAAATACCAGATTGTAATGTTAAAAGGTAAATGCATTTGAATTATGAGATACGGTTAATAATTAATATTCTATCTGGTAAAGTTTTTGCATGCAGTAGCAGGAAATGTGCTGTACTTGCTTTTAACACTGCTGAAACTATTGAGAAATATTAATATATTCATGTTTCATAATTTAGAATATTTTTAATGTGGTTAAAAATCGAATATTCTATTTACAAGAGAAGTTAGTAGAAGGTTAGTTACAGAGTTTTAGGAGTGCAGATATTCTGTTTATCTGTTTAAATTACATTAATTTAGGAACTTCCTTGGCAAAAAAACAACAACGGTGAAATTCTGCCTATGATAATAAAGAGCACCACAATCTCAGTGTTACGGGTACACTATCAGCACTAGCACAGTTGTGATTATTTGCTTTCAAATTATGAATCTATGTATCCCTGCAACAGACAAATGTTGCTATTTTTATATGCAGCATTTTAATAACATTTTTAATAAAATGTACCCTCTGGATTTAGATGCTTAGGCTACAAACAGATCTGAAACAGATCAAACAATTACTTGAGTTTAAAATACCATGATTTTGCACATAAAATGCATTTCCAGAAATGAAATTTAAATAGTGTACGTTTAAATGCCCTTAATCCTCAAACTCCAGTACAAAGTAAGATTACATACCCTTCGACTCTATAAAAGCTCTGGGTCTTCTTATGTCTTATAACTCATAATAAACATAATTCTATTCAAACCTCACATTTAAACACACAGTTCTATTAAACTTCTATTTAAGGGAGGACGGAGGCGTGCAAACAGAACGGTCCGTTCTTACCTGTGATGCGCTGGCAGGAGGAACACCATCCCGAACAATATCAGCCACAAAAACAGACAGAAAGAAACACACCGCCGATCCGTCTGACAGAAGAAACGCGCTCAGCTAAAACAGACATCAAGTTTAATGTAAGTCTAACACAGTAATCCCGAACATGTCAGGTTGTCGCTGCGAATGGCGATGCAGGTGCAGCGCTCGTTCAGTCCGGACTTTTGCCCTCCGCTCGGAGGTGTGGTCTTTTCTCTCATTGCTACTCTGATCGCGGAGCATGTAGTTCAGCTAGAATGTGTGTGTGCGCGCGCGTGACCTCGTCGGTCCTCTCCAGCGGGACACCTGCAGCGATAAGAAGCTTCTGGTCCAAAGGTCTGACGCTAAATGACGCCTAATGAAAAACACAAACAACGTTCGTTCATTGTGCGTCGCATGTTCGCTGCACGACACCTAGCCTACCTGTGAATCGTAGCGTTACCTGGTTTGTTTGCTTTAAACCGGAAACCCAGTGTTTATCATTCTCCTCAGGCTGGCTCTGAAATAGTCATTTAACAAGTAATGGTGAATTTAAAACTTCAATGTTAACTGCAAGAATATCAACTTTCATTTATTTCAAAGTGACTTCAGTTAACACATTTTAAACTTATAACGTGTTTGCAACCCATTTTAATGTAGTTATGTTTTGTATTTCAAAATAGGTATCCACTCTTTTCCAGATGCGACTGCTTTCAATTATGTGTTGCACTTCCGGCTTGGGGAACTTCAAGAGAACTGAAAAAAATAATTTCATATAATAAGGTTAAATGAACTACAAGTAATTGAAATATGATATAACAATTTTATGTGACTTTAACATGACATTATAGCAGCGTATCACATAAAAATTTTGTGGTTATTTGTGGTCTGCTAAAGTAATTTGTCAATTCAATTCGAATCAGTTGCATTTTGGCATTTGATATGTGAACTCAGAGGAGAGTAATGACACTTCATTGTACCCATTTTTTTTTTTTTAACACGTCACTGATTGTTTACTCCCATAATTTATGCAAGCATCATGGGGCAAAAGAAAAAGGTGAATATCTATATCGCAGTGTGTTGAATTTTGATTGCTGGTCACCGTATTGAAGAGCTGACTTGAATTGGGTTTTTGTTTTATAAGATTTCTCCTTTTATAGATTTTACTTTATAAGACCTCAGTGTATGAGCCATGGGTATTAATTTAGTTTTTTCTTGTTCTCTCTCTTTCTCTCTCTCTCTCTCTCTCTTTCTCTCTCACTCTCTCTCTCTCAAAGTGCCATTGACCATCGACTATAATTTTATGAATCACCAAGGACCATGGTTTCAGCAAAAGATATTCTTTAATTTTCTACCAAAGAACAAAAGTCACCTATACATCTCTGATGGCTTGAGGGTGAGTAAATTCACTGTATTCATTTTTGATAGTTAGTTTAATTTTGGGGTAAGTTATGCCTTTAAGAGTGGTCCAAAAACTGTATTTTTTGCTTCAAAATATTTTTAACACTACATTTTTGAAAACAATATTAGTATTGCTTCAGAAGAAAAAGACTGACATAATAAATTTCATTTGCCCCCAAGGCTTGCACAGGTAGCGGCACTAAATATTGCTTATCTGAAAATGGTGACACCCAGTGGTCCAGTAAGGTGACTCCTTATAAACAAGCATCAATCGATGTACTGTATATTACAGGGCATACAAGACCGCAAACCACAGAAATCAGATTTCCCAGAATACTTGCAATGAGCTGACACACTGTGTGAGATATTGTGGGATCTCGTCCGGAGCATTACCCTGTGTTAAGTGTCAACTAGTGTGTAAATAATATATAAAAGTAGCACATTTATTATGTATATAGTCTATACAGTACACATGTTAACCAGAGGTGTTAGTAGGGTATATATTTGAGATGTGGTGCATTTCAGAAATTTATACTGTTTGTTTCAACATACTATACCTTCTAATGTTCATTTAATGTATTTTCATATGATGAACACTTCTACCACTCAGTAATTAAGATAATTTTAGGAAAAGTAAAACATGGGATAAATGATTATTTAAAAAATGAATAATATATAAGTCGGTAAACTAAAATAGATCTAAAATACAGGACTGTCTCTAGAAAAAAAGAGAACATCTGGTCACCCTAATGCACATACAAAAATGCAAAACAAACTAATTTACTGCGCAATCACCTTGGAAGTTTAACTTGTAATAGCAATATTAAAGTAACACAGTGATTATGCAATCATATTAATATGTAAATGTATTTATACACACACAACAAAAATATTGCAGCCCTCTCTCTGAATTTAGTTGCATTATCTTGTGACAGATGTTGGCTTCAACGCCTCATGCTGTTGGTCTTTTGGATCTTTGATGTTGTCCCCTAGTCTCTTGGGCTCATGGGATGATGCTTACATATTTATGAAGGTCATTCATGAACCTGTCTTCATCACTCTCCTGTCAGGGGAAGTAGAAAATACAAACACACACACACACTTTGTGCATCATTGGTGACGTGAAGTTTGGGCTTGGTTTGAGTGATGTTCTCCTTTTGGTGAGCCTTTCTTCCATGCAAAGAGTCCAGTTCTCGCTCCATCCACCCAGAGGAAAGCAGCCCAAGCATCGATCTTTTTCTTCAGCCATTAGTGCTGATCTATTCCCCCTCTGCCTCATCCCAGGTTCATTTGTATTCTAATTGCCAGGCCTTGAAGTGACATGCTATGTTTCGTACAAGGCTGTTTTCTGTCAATGCCGTGCCAATACTAGTGTAGCTTGGTCTTCAGCCGCGCTTTGATGTTTAATGTGCCATTTTAACTCCAGTCAAGGCACATAAATATGTATATGTTGAAAAATAATGTTTATGGGGTGGAGGCTGGCTAATAATATCTGTGCGGATCACACACGATATGTATGCGCATGATGACGAGTTGATAATGGTATCATTTTCAAGATTTGAACTTTTTGAAAAAGTTGGGTTTTCAGATCTCCAAAATGGCATTGACGTGTGAATGAACTGCGAATAAAACCTAAAACATTTTCACAAAACTTGTATGTCATGTAAAGTTACTTAGAGACAGTTTCAGGCTAGTTCTCCTCCAGATTGTCCTAATTATTTTACATTCATTAATTCACAGAATTTTACTTTTTCGAATTATGATGTAAAAATTGTTAATGGTAAAATATCTTGCAGTTTATAAATGTAAACCATTTTAAAGGTGGTGTGATAGTCTTGAAAGCATAAATTAGAAGGGGTTAAAATGATAAACAGTATATATTTTTCAAATTTTAGAATTTGAACTTGTAAAAATGTTTTTTTCATTTTTAAAGTCAGTAATGTTGCATGTTTTTTTTTTTTTTTTTACCAAAAACACATTGAATATGTCAGAATTTTAGATTTATTTTTTAAATGACAAATTATAAGCATATTAAGTAAATATCATTTTACACAATGATATTTTGTAAATTCCCTACTGTAAATATACCAGAAATCAATTTTTGATTGATAATGTGTATTGCTAAGCACTTTATTTCAGTACAGTTTAATTCAAGTTTATTTGTATATTGATTTTCACAATAATTATTGTTCATTTTGGCAGTTTTAAAGGTGATTTTCTCAGTATTTAAATTGAATCAATATCAGATTACAGATATTCAAGTAGTTGTATATCTGCCAAATATTGTCCTATCATGCATACATCAATGGAAAGCATATTTATTCAGTTTATGGTGATGTATAAATCTTAATTTCCAAAAATTGACACTTATTACTAGTTCTGTGGTCCAGGTTCACATACATACTTTATATACTTATATATAAAGTCAAGTATTAATTATTTAGCCACTTACATCTTACCTCACAATCTCTCACAATTAAAAACCATATGCTGTACATGTTTTTATATTATTTTTTGAATAACTCATTATTTTGACATTATTGAGCACCTTAACACCTCAAAGTAAACATGTGACTTATTAAACCTTCCATCATCCCCCTCAGTATCTGTTGGAGTCATTGAAAATCTTGGCAGGTCAAATAATAATCTCAACTTCCTGACCAAAAACTAGGACACCAGAAAAAGAAATCTCACTGTTGTGCCCTATTTATGTTTTATAATTCATCAAAAATTGTCGATGACATTGGATTCCTGTCTTTGATAAGCAGCCTAATTTTATAGCCAATTACGTTTGCAGCTTTCCTCACTCAATCCATTTCCTCCCCAAAGACGATAAAGCCCAGTCCAAGTCTGTGACATTTAAAAGACAAAATAAACTCTTAATTCAGCCTGCGTGACACTGAGCGCAGAGTGTGTGCTCTCTTCTCTCTCATAACGCTGATGATAAAATATGGCCCGTCTTTCAAGGCAGGAATAGATGCATGCCGAGTGTCACACATCAGTTGCGACACATCAACAAGCTTGTGCTGGCAGTTATTATTCATGGTTGATGTTGAAGGCTTTGTGGAAGGAATAAAAGACAGGTAATAAATGTGCTCCGTCAAACGCTTTGCAAGGGAGATATGCAGAGACAGCCGAGCAGTTACTGTTATCTTAAAATGAGTGTATGTGTGTGAGAGCGAAGGCGAGAGATTATTAAAACAGGTGTGTGTCTCCACATGCTGATGGTGTGTGATTATTCATTACTTGCGGACTCTCTGCTGAGAGCAAGTCCCAGAGTCACCTTGACTGCAGAGCCTCATACAGAAATATCACACTTATTACAACTGCTGCCGCGGCCTAACCTGTCCAATCCATGTGAGGGATGATGATTCTGACTGGATGTGATGCTTGATTTATGGCGCAATGTTTGGTTTGATACAATGCTTATGTAATGGTAGTCTTATGAAACAAGAATATATGGGATTGTAAATGCATATAAATAAAATGGGACACATACAGTAGTGTTATATTATTATTATTATTATTATTATTTCCCTGGCTGTCTTGAATACTTGATTCTGAATGGTCAGTCGTGAGATTGCAAGTTATGTTGTCTGTGATGACAACCGCTGAAACGAATAGTTTTATGTCAGCTTTGCCTTTAATTAAAGAATTAAGAAATTATTATGGCTCAGAACAATGTTTTGTCTAATTTTTATGATTTTTTCTATCTATCCAATTTATTTATGCATAATCCAAATATTTAGGAAATATAATGAACTATATTGTCACATAGTTTCAATATGTGTGCCAATTCCTTTTGAAATTTTTACTAGGCTTTGTAGTGACATGAGTTGCAATTCCTTTTAATAATTTAAAATATGCTGTATTAGCAATATATATATAATATAATTAAGTGCATTTTAACATATATTAAATAAACTATTTTAGGGGCGATACGGTGGCTTGGTTAGCACTGTCACCTCACAGCAAGAAGGTGGCTGGTTTGAGCCGCGGCTGGGCCAGTTGGCATTTCTATGTGGAGTTTGCATGTTCTTCCCGTGTTGGCGTGGGTTTCCTCCGGGTGCTCCGGTTTCCCCCGCAGTATAAAGACATGCGGTATACTGTAGAGGAACTGAATAAACTAATTGGGCCATAGTGTATGAGTGTGTATGGATGTTTCCCAGTACTGGGTTGCAGCTGGAAGGGCGTCTGCTGTGTAAAACATATGCTGGATAAGTTAGCGGTTCATTCCACAGTGGCGACCCCTGATGAATAAAGGGACTAAGCCGAAGGAAAATGAATGAATAAATTATTTGAAATATAAATTCTAAAATATATTAATTGTTCATCTTTTTTTAGAGTTAGGGCTGGGCAAATGTAATTATCCCCTGACAGATTATTTGTTTCTGTATTCTATGTTATATTTTCTTACTACTCATTTAAATTAGAGTGGTGGTAAAAGCTAATTTATTTGTTTAATCTCTGTATTTATTGTTTGAACATTTATTTCTGAATATATATCTTTATTTACTGGGTAAACTAAAGACAAATAGAGAAGATAGTCTATGTAGGACAAGACCATTTGCCGGTTTGCAGACTGTTTATCTCCTAAAGTTTAATTATAGTAAATATTACCGCCCAGGGACTTACAAGCAGCTATTGTATTTGACAGTAAGACATTGATAAATGAGCCTGTAAAGTCCATGTAACTAGAATTTGTTTTGTGTGTTTCTCGCAGTGCTTATACAATGCATATGTTGATTGTTTTTTGATACCGTCCCACTGCTGCTGCTCAGAAATCTGAATTTATAGTCATCCATAATTAAAATTCACACTGTGCGCTCTGCTCCCAGATGAACTGTGTTCTTGGTCAGCAGATATGTTGCAGAAACCCCTTACTCAAATGCTTTGAGACTAGCTGCTTCTTCATAGGCATTATCTTGTGTGGTTTAAGGAAACGCTTTTTACAATTTGCTCATTTACAGTCACTGTGGATTATTTGCTTACAGATGAGCCAGAAAAATCCTTATGATCAGCATTGTAATATTTGATTTGATTTTCTTTTTTTCAATAAAAACAACTCCTTCTCATATTTAATAGTACAATATAGTCTCAGTATAGGATTTCAAAACTCCTAATTAGTCACAGTATTGATTTTGGCTAAAAAGTACAGGTGAAGTAAAGGGTGGAAAATTATATTTGGTTGCTCTTTATTTTTTTGTGTTCTTGTTACAGTGTAAGTACTGAGTAATGTTAATTGACAACACCCACAGTGTTAAGAAGGGAAATGTTGCAGGTAACAGATTACAGTTTACCTTATTTAACCTGTAACAAGTAGTATAACTATTTCAGTTACTTTATTAATGTAACTGATTACATTTGATTATGTTCGGATTAATTTTCTGAATTCCCAAATGAATGTTTTCAACTGTTAATCATTTTAAAACATTTAAACCAGTCAGGGTTAATCTTACAGTAGTTGAATTAGTATTATTGAATTGATGAATGAATGGAAATAAAATTATAATTTAACTTTAAAGCACAGCCATTAAAAAATCTAACTCTTTCCTTTAAAATTGTGCTGTGGTTAAATACAGTTTTTAAATATATTTGTTGTTTAAAATACTGAAGTGTTAGAAATGGTCAGATGAAGTTTGGTTCACCTAGATATATATATATTAAAAAATATTCATATCAAATATGATTCAGTATGATACGTAAGATTCAGTTTCAAATATTTCTCTCTCAAATATATCTAAATAACCATGCCTCTCAAAATAAAAGCCTCTGCTTTTAAACAAAAAAGTATTGTTCATGTTTTATCTCCACTTAAATGCATGCATATGTTTATTAAAAAAAGAGTTGTTTTTTTTTACAAAAAACAATAAAATGCTTTTTTTTTTTTTTTAATATACAGTATATAATATACAGACATGAATGGGTGCATATACACAGGATGGGGGCGGATCATTTTGCTGTGGTAAACCCTGATAAAGAAGGGAGTACGTCAAAATTGAACTTTTCATTTTTACATGTAATCTGATCTATACTTTCTCTGTCTTATATTTCACACGCAGGAGACCCAGAAGTCCTGTAACTCATTCAGGAGACGCGCTAGATCTTCTCTTATTGTAATATCCCTAAAACACGGATTGCTGTAAAAGCACATCAGAGTAACATAGAAGCGTTGTCTCTTAATTTACGAGATATCTTGTCAGTGGTGGAGAAAGAGTTAATATGTAATCATGTTGACTGGAAGGCTATTGCTGGGTTTCCACCAAAAAAATTAGCATGAGCTTTACATAAAGTCTATGCAAAGGCGGCTCGAGTCAGGCAACCTGTTTGGCATGAATGGACAGAATTCACCTTAATTGAGTCTTCTGTGCAAATTAAATAAAATTCAACTCGAGCAGAACATTCGCATGAGGCAAAAAACATCCCGCAAGTAATCTAGAGTGAGTGACATGGTGCTCCTAGTTTGGTGTGAATAACATTGATATAATATTAATATTGCATAAGGGTGGCACGGTGGCTCAGAGGTTATCACTGTCACCTCATAGCAAGAAGGTCGCTGGTTCGAGTCCCAGCTGGGCCAGTTGGCATTTCTGTGTGGAGTTTGCGTGTTCTCCCGGTGTTGGCGTGGGTTTCCTCCGGGTGCTCCGGTTTCCCCCACAGTCCAAAGACATGCTCTATAAGTGAATTGGATGAACTAAATTTTCTGTAGTGTGTGTGAATGTGAGTGTATGGGTGTTTCCCAGTAATGGGGTTGCAGCTGGAAGGGCATCCACTGCATAAAACATATGCCAGAATAGTTGGCTGTTCATTCCGCTGTGGCGACCCCTGATATATAAGGGACTAAGCTGAAGGAAAATAAATTAATGAATGAATATTGCATAATATTGACGGAAACAACAAATTGTGGAAAAAGTACCTGAATTCGAACTGCCAGTACCTGCAGTTCATCTGAAATACATTAGATCTCTTTACAGCAACTCGTTTAGTGCGTTGTTTGATATTAAATAAAAGGAGAAAAGCTTAGAGAAGGTTTAGCTGTCCTGACTGGCAACACTGCACTTTAGTAAACGTACAGAATATACAAAATACTCTTATTTCAAATCATGAAGGAAAATGTAATTTCCTTTTTACACATTCAGAATGACGAACGATCAACTGTAAGATGTCGGTGTCAGTCCTCAGGCCGGTCTGTTTCTTAGCTGACACGCTTGTCCTGAATCTGTCTGTCTCCCATCTCCTCCATCTGCCTCTTTAACAACTCAAACTCCCTACCTGGATTCATGCTCTTCCTGACAGTGTGTTAGTTAGTTAGTTTGTTTGTTTGTGTATGTGTGTGTGAGAAGAGAGAGAAATAAAGTGAGAAAGACTGCATGCTCCATTACTGCATAAAGCCCGTAGGGAACGGGGATGAAGAAAAGAAAATGATGATAATATTGAAGTTGGCAAGAAAAACAAGAAATAACTACGCAAGCAGAAACCTGGAAGGATAATGAAAAAAAGTGAAGAAATGGAAAAGCATCATAATATAGACAGAGGCAAATCAAACACTGGGAGAGGGTAGAGTTCATATTGAGGACAGCTCATCCATAAACTGGACACTTTCTAAATCCTGGTGTTTTTCTCTTAAGCCCCATCTCGAAGTCTAAGACGGCCTCCTTCATGCTGGTATCGTTTGCATCAAGGAATAATAAGATTAATTTTGCAGGAGCTGAAGAGTAAAATAACAGTGATTATAGCCAGGCTTTCATCACTCTGTCTTTCATCCCGCTGCTCTCTCCGGATTGATGGAAGCCGACGCCGCATTTCCTTCGCGATTGTGGCGATGTCCTCGGCCAAATGCCAGCGTTCTTTTGATTAATCTGCCTGCTCTGTTCCAATCAGTGTCACAGCAGGAGAGAAATGCCATGTGTTTTAAATGGCCAGCTTTCGCACATGGGCCGGTTTTATGAGCTCGGCCTGCTGTGGACTTGCACAAACACTGTTCTGTTGGCTGGACAGCTTGGGTGCGAAAAAAAACAACACTACGTAAGACTACTTTGGAAGGCAGAGGATGACAGCTTGTCAAAGGATATTATAAATAGATACTTCTATATTAAAGGATGAACATCTCTTTCACTTTCAACCAGGTTTGACATTCAAAACTTTTGTCTATTTGAGTGTCAGGCAGTGTCAAATACTACATTACTATAAGCCACAGTGCACTTGATGATCAGATGAAACAGCCTCAACTTTTCTAACAAGACAAGCCAAAATAATCTGTTAGTAATTGTACTGACTGACTGAAAATTGTTCATGTAAACACCTCAGTAACCCTGACACACATGATCACACTGGTGTGATCAGTCTAGGCTGATCCTTGTAGTGTATAATCACACAGATGTGATTAGAAAGTTCAGTGTGTGATCAGCTGTTAAATTTTAACCTGTTTTCCCGATGGCTGGCATTGAGCCAGAGAAAAATGCATGTGACGCGTTCAGACATTTAAATACATATAAGTACATATAAAATACACTCTGATGTCAGTTTTAAACATAATCGGAAAATGTGCTTTATTCACATCAGATGCAAACTCTTTGGGCTTCTTGAACATTTACTCTATTCTTCTCACAGGGAAACAGTCACTTACTTTTTATATATTTTGTGAGAATTTGATTAATTTACATTCAGCAGCCACTCAATGAAGACTAACATGGTGGGCGCTTATCATAGATCAAATAATGTGATTATTAAGCTGTTTAAATGACAAAATACATGTTTGAGCAAAATACATTATGAAGTTTGATGATATTTGAAAAAAGGGGAAAAATAAAAAAGCATAAATCATTGTGTCACGTAATAAACTTGAGACGTCACCACAGAAACGTCAATAGAGGGTTTGCACTTACATCAAGATTTGGTCAGTTATCTGTATGCACAGATAGGGTATATGCAGAAGTATGCAGAATGATTTTTAATTTTTCAGTAACCTCGGTCAAACGCTTCTGGTGAACTGTATGCTGTTACAAAATCGGCACGTTTAAGGTCTGTTTTCTTTAAAAATCAACGATCTTCACTGCCTAACTGATATACGATACAAAGTGGGTCTCAGAATGCACAAGAAGCACTGCATTAAATTACATTTTTCCATGCCATGTTTTTAAAATCTGAAAATTTATTTTACTCCAGTATTTCCAATGGATTTTCTGCGCTCACCTGCTGATCCTGACGAGCGCGTGCGTGTAAACGGCTTTTCATCTTGTTTTAGGCTTGAATAACTAAATGAATGCTTAAGTCTATTTAACTGATTATATTTTAATTACATTACAACATCGATGCTGTAAAAGGAACCATATAAAATTGAAAATAGTCACATTAACCGCTCATCGAAAGTTTATCGGTATGGGAAGAAACAGTAGCTGTGCATATACCCTATATTCGGATTTAAACAACACTGTGGATTACATGAGTAATCTACCACTGATTATGTTCTTTTGCTTACATATGCTGTCTAAACCACTGAAATAATGCATGTGGAAGCTACTAAATCATACAGCAAAGGACTTAGTAAGCCGGAAAGGGTAGGGTTTAAGGGTACGAGTTTAAAAGATACATATAAACAACATTATTAAGATATTAGCCTAATATTTCATCTACTTATTTGGAAATGATAAGAACAAACATGAATGTTGTCAAGATTCTTGCTCTTAAAATCCAGGTTCAGTTTAGCCAACCACAAAGACCCTTCTTCTCACCTCTGGTTTGTTTGTATATAGTACTCTAAATGTTTTAGTCTGACGTTTAGTATAGCCCCAAAACATTAAGATAATTGATCATTTTCAGCGGCAATAATCACTAACTAATTCAAATTTTGTTTGGTTCAGTCAGTGGCATTGTTTACATTCTGTGCCAGTTGATGAGGCTTCATGACAACATTCTTTACAATCACTTTATTTGTTATTCATATCAATACTACATTTGCATGTAATCAATAAGAATGATTTCAACCTTGAAACAAAGGTTTAAAATATTAAAGGTTGAAACATGTAAACAGCCACTGGCAAAAAAAAAAGATTGTGGGAAGAAATATATAGAACATACTTCAGTATTGCAAAAATGTACAGACCCCCTCTAGTGAATTTGTCATATAAAATGTGCACCAGAAACGTATCCAGAGCACCATAATCCAGGTTTTGCAAAAATGTAGGCTGAGGCACGTAATTTCAATGAAGCTTTGTTGTTTTCAGCAATAGCACTGGTAACCAAGATCACTGTCCAGTTGAACAAAACTACATAACAAACAATTTTTGAAAAACAAAGAGCATGCAATTAAACACACCTATAATTTAACATCAAGATTTTTGTAATCTCCACAGAACCAATTATGTAAATAAAATCTTGCCAACTAAAGTATAGTTGAATCTAATGGCGTGAAGCATCTTTGAAGCCATTTGAGTGCTATGCAGTATCTCAGGAGACCGCACATCAGTGTGTTTGGTCTGTCTTCACAAAATTGGCTCCCAAGCCAGTCATGAAGCTTGGTTAATGCTGACTCGCCAACCAGCACAGCTGCACCAGCACTACATGGACACTCAACACACTATTTTGCCCAAACGTACAGACAAACAAAAGGGGGAAAAATAGAAACTTAAATTGGTTCCTACACTGAACTGTCTGCCCTGTGTCTTTTGTAATTTCACAAAGCTGTTCTCAGCCCACAGCTACAGTAACATGCTTTTGAGTTCTGATGATACAAGCAGGTCCTGTGTTAACCGTACTGTAGATCTCAGCAATGCTCTCTGCTTCTGCTGCTGGAGAGGATGTTCTTCACTAAACAAATCAACAGAAGACAAACTCCAACTTACTTTTATCCAAATTCATATACATCATCATTACAGTATGTTATCAGCTAACAACTTTATGAAAGTTTTGTGAACACTCAAAATATATTTTTTGTATTGTTTGAGGATAATTGGTGATACTGCACAGACATTGTAAAACAAATATTAGAAGAATCTTTCCAGCTTGCAATTGTATTTATTAAGAATGTTTCCCTAACATTCTCATAAAGTTATGAAAATAAATATATATTTCTGAAAGTTGTTAAAAAATATACAAAATGTTACAATTTCCAATGTTTTTTTTGTTGTTTATACAAAAGAATATTTAAAACATTAGCAGAATTTACCCAGGTAACACTTTTATGTTAAAAGAACACTTGGTTAAAAATTTCTATTAACTTATAAAGATTATTCAGACATTCTGAACATTTATAAAAATGTTCCTAACACTTTTTTGTTCTAATAATACTTAACTAATGTTACATATTCTAAGAATGTTCCCTTTAGAGTAATAAAAATATACCTTTTTTCTTGTTTATTTTAATATTCTGAAAAATGAATGAATGAATAAATGATTTAAATGATTTGTGAGTATTTTATATACAGTGTGGCCTGGCAATACAACCACTGCAGAAAAAATTGCAGAATGCTCCTTTTTATCCTTTAAAAG
Organism: Danio jaintianensis; assembly: GCA_903798115.1. Lineage (NCBI taxonomy): Eukaryota > Metazoa > Chordata > Actinopteri > Cypriniformes > Danionidae > Danio > Danio jaintianensis. The sequence goes on along the minus strand of CAIGQV010019356.1, from coordinate 16,724,088 downwards.
GCACTTATTTTACTCTTTTTTTCAAGATTTAAGATGAGTCTTTTGTGAAAAATACCCATCAGATTATTTATTATACCTTTCTGAATCTGGGAATTTTGAGCTGTTAGGACATTGTAGCTGTTTTTGTTGCCTGTGCCTTCATTGCAAATGAGCTGGTTGTCCCCACCCACCATTCCCACATGCGTGTCAGAGCCATAGAGATCGCTCTGATGGGTGTAGCCTTCACCTGCTGCGTCTCATGTAGATAAACAATACAGTGACAGACAAGAATGAAGCAAATCTCCCTTACTACAGTAAGAACTTTCCCAATGGTTATTTGATGTGGAGTTAATTCAAGCCTTTCTGCACTGATGAAAGCCACACGTTTAGCTTTGCACTGTTTTTGCACGGCAAATATGACAGGATACATGTGTCTTTTTTTATTACAAACATGCACTGATTTAAAATCATTTAAAACTTGTAAAACTCATTCTTGATGTGCAGATGATCACAGAGAGCTAAACAGATCTTTTAATCCCAGTTGCTATGCGCAAGTCCTGTCTTGTGGATATGCTTATACGCGTTACTATGGAGACATGTTAATATGCGGCTGTCAATCAATTTGGTGGTTGGAGAAAAACACACTCCTACGTCACGTTGCGGTGGGCCTCAGAATTGCAGTGATTTGGATCCTATTTTAACGTCAGGACATTTTAAAAAAGAGACTTATTGTGTTTTTATCACTCCAATATGACTGTGGACACACTACCTACACATAGTTCTGTCCAAACAGCTTACAAAAGTTGATTTTCATCATAGGTGCCCTTTAAAAATATTTTCCCAGCATTTAGAGTAGATGGTTGACATAACTGTGATAGATGAACTAACAACATAATTAGAATTGTCTTTCTTTAAACTGCATATCTGTCTAAAGCAGGTCTTCAGGCAGCAGTTTATTGTGTTTCTGGCTACAGTTACAGCATTAGCTTGCAGGTACAGTCAGCATCCCTCACCTTTGCAATTTCCGTCGAGACAGAGATGATGCCATACAGCCAGACTCTGGCTAGAGTCACGTAAGATGAACTAATCTTCCCAGACATGATCTGATGCCGCTCAGCCTGACTGGATTCATAACTACAGTGGGCCGTGGGGATCCGTGTCAGTTGCTCTGAGGCACAGATACACATCACAGTGTGCGGCGTTTAAGACATTTGTAATAGAACTCCTTTTTTTCACACTTAAAAAGAAACAAGCTGCACATAGTGAGAATAAATAAAAAGAACACCCAGTGGTATAACACTGTATTGCTGTAAAACAACAAATGCCCCAGTGTGTAAATATGTGATTTGATATGTTGAAAAATAGGCCTACGCATACTTTTTTCTGTCCTTGTCATCAGATTTCTCATATCAACACGCAGCTCTCAAGCCAAACCCACTGAGATTTCTGTGATGTTTATAACCAGTAGCAACTGAACTCGCTACATTTGAGGCTGAGAGAATATTTTCTTAACTCATACACATAAATATAATGCCTCACTACAGTTTAGCTGATTTATTTATTTAAGACTCTATCAGACAAAGTAGTGTCTTGAAAAATGGAGAGCAGAAAACATTGCTGAATTAATGGGTATAGTATACAGTAATACAAGAGTTTTCATACTTTCTGTTGACCGAAGTATCTCTAAAAACAAGCATGTTATGAAATAGCTAGGTTAGCATATTATTAGCAGTTAGCATTGCTATCATGGTTACCATCGTTAAAATTAATAAGCATATTGCTAGTATGTTTTTAGCTTGATTTACCTTGTTTCTAGCATGGTTCGTATATTGTTAAAGTTAACAATTTCAGAATCAATTAATCGATCAATATGAATAAAATGTATTCTATATTTAAACAGAATAAAATAAAAATACTGGCCCTAATCTGTTGGACCAACTATCTATAACAATATTCAAAGGTCCCTATGTAAGTTAACAAGTCAACTACTTAATTTTTTTTTTTTTTTTTTAAATGACTCAATCTAAAAGTAAACACTAAATTATAACGAGAAACTCTAATCATAATTATAATTCTGAATTATATATTATTTAACAGATTTTTAGTTTTTTTTTTAATTTAGACATTTTTGATTTACTGGATAAAGATATTTCAAAATAATAATAAAAAATAAATAAAAAATAAAAGAAATATATATATATATATGTTAAAGAGGATGGAGCTATAAACTTCTATTCGTCAACATATTGGCTGCTTCTCACTCAGGGCTGTCTATGCTAATGAGGTAGAGATCATCACTAATGGGCGGGACTTGCCCCTCTGATGACATGTAAAAAGGGAGAATGTTAATCAAAGTGTTTCTGCAGACTGTTTTTACCAAGTGGGATTATAAAAAATAAAATTAATAAATTTTTACCATTAATGGCTGGCTATATTCACACATTGTTGTCACACAACTATGCCTAAACCCCTTTTTTGTATAATAAGTCCCCTTTAAAAATGTTTTTATTTATGCTTATTTTAAAGATGTTTTGTCTTATTAAAAATCATCATATGTGATCTTGAGGAAAGTTGTTGATTGTCCCTGGTAAAAAAAAAAAATGCATTAGTTATTAGAAAGATTTAAATAGTCATGCTTATAGTATATCAGCTAACTAGTGACTAATGTCCCTAAACAACAACAAATGTGACTCACTGGATGATTCAGCATTTTTTCCTTTCTTTCCACTGTTGAGGAAGACCACTTTATGTCCCTTAGGAGACAGTTATTAGCTAGTAAAATTAGCCAGCCCGTAAATCACACCTGCAGTTATTCTCAATGGATGCATTAGGTTAGTTTGCTTGTGAGCATGTTACACTGAAACTCACACACAACAAAATAAATCACCATTTTTAAATTCTCTAAATGCTACATCCAAAAAGAAGGCCTACTTTTATCGTATGCCACATTTCGGTTACTTTCCCAATTGCACATCAATTCAGCTGGGATGTTACACTACAAAATATATGCTGTAGCGACTAAAAGTAAGTTTAACATGCTGCCGGTGTTCTTAGCTGGCAATCTAATTTGATACACTTAGATGCACACAAGCAGAGAAAAAAGAAAGAGAAAATGGTGACAAAAACGAGATGAAAGAAATGTTAGCACTCAGTCACTACACACTTCAATAAATCACGTCAAATCCAAAGCTTCACCACCAACAAGGGCCAAAAGAACTTTTCTGATCATTAGGATCAGAATGAGCAAAAACTAGGAAAAACTCTAATTAACCTTTTAAGACCTTATTGAGCGTCTGGATGCTGCAGTGAAATACTTTTCCTTGTCGGATACAGCATATCGGTCCTGACCTGAGATATCAATTTAGACAGTCGCCCCTCCAACCCTTTGCTGACAAATTGATTAAGGCTGATGTGACTAAATCAAAGGAAATGTTAAGACCTCCAACGGAAAAGTCTTTCACCTTCATGCTGAGTGGGCTCTTTAACTTCTTACACATTTGAAATGTTTGATTATCTTTAAGGATAAGGAGTTTTTTAATGAGTTTCTTTTTTTCTGTTGAACACGAAAATATTTTGAAGAATGTTGTTAACTGGTAGCCTTTGACATCCATAGTTTGGAAGAAAAAAAGACAAGGGCTACCAGTTTCCGACATGATTCTTCAAACTATGCATTAAACAAAGGGAGGTTAAGGGTAAATGACGTTATTATTACATTATTATTGTTATTATTATTATATTACAATAATATTTATTTATTTTTAGTTGTTGTACAACTAAACTATATCTTTTATTAATATACACCTTACTAAAAAAAAAAAAAGACAGTGTAATCTGTCTGTGGAATGGATGACCTTCAGATTTTCCTATCAAATGGAAAAAGAAAATATATTTGATGGGCTTTGTTTTTAAAAAATGACTAAAAAATAATCCAATGTTCCTTGAAATAATATAGACTAAATTATTACTTATTATTATCTTTAAGAAGCGGCCCCAAAATATGCAGTGCTCAGCATAAATTAGTACACCCCCTTTTGAAAATGAATTTTTTTATTAATTTCTCAGAGAATATAGCTAATCATTTTTGGTAGATGTAAACAAAACAGTTTTATTAAACAGTTATATAGTCCATTCCCCCACTTATGCAGTGTTTGCATGAATATGGACTAGTCTCAGGATATAAAATCAATGAAAATAAATCTGAAGCAATGATGGTTTCTGGGGCTTGGCCTCCTCAGCTGAATGATCAAGTTTCGTTTCATTGGTCAAAGAAAGGATTTAGATACCTGGGTATTATTCTTACTCCCAAACCTAACCAGCTTTTTGAGGCAAATTATACAAATCTAATAAAACAAATAAAAAAATGATTTAAAAAGATGGGAGCTTCTTCCTCTTTATTACTGGGTAGAATTGAGGTAATAAGAATGAACATACTACCCAGACTTCTTTTTTTGTTCCAGTCTCTCCCAGTAAATGTGCCTGTCTCAGAGTTTAATTCGTTAGATAAAATATTTGGAAAATTCATATGGCAGAAAAAGAAAGCTAGGATAAAATATAAAACATTGCTTTTATCAAAGGATAAAGGAGGTTTAGGCTTACCAAACCTAAAATATTACTACTGGGCAGCTCAATTAACTGCAATAGTAGCTTGGATTAAAAATGATAAAGAATCTGGGTCGAAGTAGAACAAAGCACAATAAAAGAGACATCACTGTCCGTTCTACCTTTTATAAATGTAAAACAGGCTCCAAAAATTAAAATAGATAACCAGTAGATAAAACATACTTTAAAAATTTGGAATAAAATAAAAAAAATGTTCTGAGGTCCAGAATCTATATCCAGAGCCATGCCTATAGTAGGAAACATTGAGTTTCTCCCATCTGTGTTGGATGGTGGATTTCGAATATGGGCAGATAAAGGTCTTATAACAATAAATCAGTTATTCGTTGGAAAAGAAATTAAATCATTCTCACAACTCCAAGAACAATTTAATATTCCACCGAAAGATATGTATAGGTTCTTCCAAGTAAGACATTACATTACAAACCATAAAGAAAAAGCCCTAGTCATGCAAGAACCAAATAAAATAGAGGAATATTTCATAAATATTGCAGAAAAAAACACTCCAGCTAAAAAACACGTCACCCATTTATACAAAAGATTAGTAAATAATACTGTACAAAATACAGATCATGTTAAAGGAAAATGGGAACTAGAACTAAATACCATAATTGAGGATGAGGTCTGGACTGAGTTATGTGAAGGATGTCATAAAGGAATTAATAGTCAATTGTGGAAAGAATTTGATTGGAAAGTAAAAATGAGGTACTTTAATACTCCTTTTGTAATATCTACATATGTAAAAGGACCATATGTGGCTTTGTGTTGGAGAAAATGTGGTAAAATTGGAGATCATTCTCACATTTTTTGGGACTGTCCTAAGATTCAAGTATTTTGGAAAAATGTTAAAAAAGAAATAGATAAGATATTAGATATAGAAATGCCCCTCGATCCAGTTATGTGCTTACTGGGAGCACTGTCCAAAGAAATGTTTAATAAGGAAACAAGATTTGTCCTAAGGATATTATTACTGGTTGCAAAAAAAATGATAACAGTACATTGGATGGAAGAAAGTTCTCCAAAGGTGGCTCAGTGGATTCAGAGACTTAAACAGGTCTATATAATGGAAAAAATGACTGCATGTCTACAAATGAAGACTGATATCTTTCTGAAGAAGTGGAAAAGTATTATGACATATTTATATATGTATACTTAGAGGTTGCTTAACCTATCATCGCTGTAATTTGATGTAACTACAGTGTAACACAATGTAACTTGATGTACAAATGTATCCCATGTGAAGTAATCATGATGGCAATACCATTTATTTTTAACATTTTTATTATTATAATTATTATTTATTTATTATTATTTTTTATTTTTATTTTTTAATTATTATAATTTCACTATAATTTTTTTTACTTATTTTATGTATCCCCTCGTGTGTAAGGGGTAAAAATGTTGGGGAAGGGGTTGTTCTGTTAAAAAAATATATTGAAAAATCTTAAATAAAAAGTTTAAAAAAAACAAAAAAACAAAAAAAAAAACAGTTATATAGATTAAAATTCGAATTTGGTCACCTTTAGGAATAGAAAGATAATACATTTAAATTCAAGCAAGTTATTGGCCAAAGAAATAACAAACTAATTTTCAACTAAATTTGATATTTTTTATGTTTCTCTTGATTTTTCTTCTTGATTAAAATTCAATTTATTATTTCCCCTGACATATTAATTTGGGTGTACAAATCTTTGGACTGTGACCTTACGTTTTTTGTTAGATTAGTTCAGTGTTGGCTTTGTTACTGACTAATCTAATGTACAGTATATGTTACACTATATAAACTATGCCAATTTAGTTTATCCAATTCAACTATATTGCATGTCTTTGGACTGTGGGGGAAAACGGAGCACCCGGAAACCCGGGGTGAACATGCAAACTCCACACAGAAAGGCCTCCTGGTGCAGCCGGGTCTCGAACCAGTGACCCTCTTGCTGTGAATAAATAAAAAAATTTATTTATTTATTTAGTTAAAAGGAACTTTGCAGCATTGTTTTTGGGGGGTTAGTTTTTTAATACATGTAGAGTTGTGATCATTTCATTGAAGAAATGTTACATTATGGATCACATTATACTGTTAATTCTGTGTATATTGTTTAAAAGCTACAGTATATTTAGGGTTTCTTTCAGGTCATGTTGGGCTGTGTGCAGAAGCAGGACCAGGAATAGTCTAATTGTAAGTAATGCTCACCTCAGCTAAATACTTAATGCAGTGGCTAATGTACACTAATAAGATCACCAATTATTAGCCATTCATAGGAGAGGAAAGATGTTCTGATGAGTCAGATTAGGATTATTTAGAGACTGTAATCGAATGAGACTTTTGGCTGGAATACAGGTGATTTCTCTAGAGGGAGAGAGAAGGACCTGAATTATAATGTAAATAATGATCACCAATGATGACTGAAACATTTATTACAAAGTAAACATAGTTTATATATTATATTATATTATATTCTGAACTTTTGCACTAATTTTTGCATTCATGATAAAATATTAAGTGAAATGAGAGATCCATAAAACATGTATATTTTTAATTTATATTTTATTCAGTTATAATTAAATTATGGCGGTTCATTCCGCTGTGGCAACCCCAGATTAATAAAGGGACTAAGCCAAAAAGAAAATGAATGAATGAATAATTAAATTATCTTTTTTGTAATAAATAATTTAAAATGACAGTCAAATAATGAAATGAAACATTTATATTTTAGTGTATTATTTTTATGCACTTATTCAAACTATTCATAATGATCCCCAAATTATATAGTGCAAAGGAAGAAATATAATATAATATACTATTATATAATATATAATGAAACATGTTTATGCAATTTTATACATATTTATTCGTATTATTTATATAAAGCTTTTTTAAATCCATAATGTTCTCTAACAATAATATAAAATAATATAATAGGTTAATTTTTATAAACTAAAAGTTATATAAAGCATTGGAATTATAGTACATCACATTTTAGTTAGCACTGTAAGATTTCTCTTAAAACATTTTTAAAATTAGGAGGAAAATGATTGGGGAGGATTACCATTTATATATTAATTTATAGCATTACATTTATTGAAAGACTCAACTTTGAGATATCATTTTATTGTTTTGGTTTTACAGAAATACATACTTCCATTTATACATGATAATAAATCAGAATTATTTTTTACCAAAACTAAGTACATGAGGTAGTAAGTAATTCACTACATTTCTCTAATTTCTCTAATACATTTCTCCACATTTCTCTAATTCTATATATTAAAAAAAAGAAGACAAATATTGCTCATGTTTCAAATAAAAGTCTGAATTTCTTTTGGGGAAAGTATACTGTAATAAATCTTGATCTGAGTGGCCGATACATTCTGTGTAATATGTTCCAATAAACAGCCAGTGAATTATGGCCACAATTATGGATTTTTCTAGGGGGAAAAGGCACATTTGCAAAACAAGCTGTGTGAATCCTATTTCTGTATAATATGACATTATCTGATATCGATTGGTTATGAACTAATCTCTTTTGCTTACTATGCAGAGATTAAGCTAGACAGGAGCAGTTACATTCATAGTGATGAATGGTGGCCATTTGACCCATTTTTACATATCTCCAGATACACCACTAAAATGCTAAACCCTCCGGCAGTGTCTTAAAATCCAATGACCTGCCTTGCTGGAATGGGAGGGAAGAAAACAACACTGTCTAGGTAGGCAGCTTATGAGATTTAGCTGAAAACCCAACCTTACCTTTTCTGAAACACATTTGTATTTGTGCATTAAGTGTTTATTGGTGATGACAAAGAATGCCCACATATGCAGTCCAGGCTTGTTCATCTGAATTATTGTTATATGGCATCAAGAGAATAAGCTCAAATTGTTATCTCATATTTTGTGTCTGCTCCTTCAGCCGCCAGGCAGCATCCATGTATTTAGTGATTTCTGAGTTCTGTCTTGGAAAGTTTAATCTTCTGTCACTGCGATCTGTGACGAGCTGAAGTGTTACAGGAAAGAGATGATTAGTAAGATGATTATGGAAGATGTTTTTCATTTTATGCTTTACTGGTGATGTTTAAGTATTTACAGAGTAATCTTAAATAGTAGAGTTTTTAAATAATGTAAATTGAAAAAGCTTATTTTTATCCTTTTTTATTTACTTATTTTTTGTATTTTTTTTTTTACAGCTATGGTTGAATAGATACAATAAATGCACTGCAAAAATGGTGTTCATCCTCAGTGTTTTCCAACTGAAGTATCTAAACATTCTTAATTCAAGATACATTTACTTGAAAAGCAAAATGACTTAGACATTACAGGGCAGTTCACCTAAAAAAATAGTTGTTTTTCTCAGCTTTACTCAATGTAGGTGACTTTTTTAGTTTAAACTGTGTTACCTCCTTATTAATGGTTAACATTCCTTTAAGAGTCAAGAAAATATACACAGGCAACACATAATTACAGCAATACTAATACCTATGACTCTTGATGATACATAATTGTTTTCTTACCAATATTTTATTTCTTGCTTTAAATGGACAGTTTACCCAAAATGGAAATTTACTCACTATTTACTCACCCTGAAGTCCAAACCCCAAATGGGTTTCTTTCTTGTGTTAAACACATAAGAAGATATTTTGAAAATGTCAGAATCTGTAACCATTGAATTTCATAGTATCTGTTTTCCAGGTTTTCAGCTTTCTTCAAAATATCTTCTTTTGTGTTCAACTGAATAGAGAACCTCATTAAGGTTTTGAAACACTTGAGCTAAATAGTGAGTGAATTTTCATTTTTGGGTGAACTGTCCCTTTAAAAAAAAAAAAAAAAGAGGTATATAAATAAACATAATTATTTTTGACCCATTGGGCCATCAATTATCAATTGTCAAACCATCAATTATTTACACATACATGTAGTATAATAGTATAATACATCTAGTATAATACAAAAGTATTAAACACATTACTTTTAATTCAACACTTTTAATTCACTAAGATTAATAAATATTTTAGATTTTCATTAGTAAGCTTAACTAATGTTGTAAATTAGTGTTACAGACAGACAAATAGATAGATTGTATTAAAATGTTAAAATAAAATCTAAAATAAAATATAAACATGTAGAGAACATTAGTGACACCTATATTGTATAGTCAAACATTGATACATGACTAAATAAGAACTTACCAGAGGACAGGATAACCATCCTATCTCCTGTGATTCAGTCTGAGGGTGAGTGTACTTCTTTGTTGGCTCCAGACGGGCATTATGTACAGCCTGAAGGAAAGCAGCTATACAAAAGGTTTTATCATTAACTATTGACTACCACAACCTTAATCCAGTGGTGTGAGTATTTGAGTTAATGTAATTAGTTACTGTATTGTGTGTCAAAGGTATCATCAACTTTTACTATAAGCTTTATTACTTTTTTGAATAAGTACTGTATATAAACTCTTTATTGCATGAGAAATGCAGTCACATTTTGCATGGTGCTTAACTTTTCTTCAGCATATTATTATTATTATTATTTATTTATTATTTTTTTGCTACATATGAAGCATTGTCAGCATCTATATGACATTAAAGGTAGTGTACTAATATCTTGTATTTTTTTGCCCTAACTCTAAATTGTCTAAATGTGTCAACAAGTTCGTAATTGGTTGCTGAATCAGTTGTTTTAATATTTGAGATGACGACATGCAGTTATGATTTGACTGTTTTAATCATTGATTATAGTTAACATTTTATGTAACCATTATATTGAAGACATATTTTTGAACTCTTTTTATGCACTTTTTTTGTATGTGAGCTTAAAAGGCATAGTTCATCCAGAAATACAAATTCTGCCATTTACTCTCCTTCAAATGGTTCCAAACTGCTTTGAATCATCGTTCTTCAAAAAAGGAAGATATGTAGAAGAATTTTGGAAACTGTTAACGTTAGACTCTGACTTCTATAGTTTATGTAGTGTTTTTTCCAAGACCTGCTATTTTCTAAAAAAAATAAAAATGGGAATAAACTCATAAAGGATTGGAACCACTGAAGGTGGGTTAATAATGAGTAAATCCTATTTTTTTGTATCTTTTCAAGTCTGAGTATTTATAGAGGTTAAATTGACTATTGTGTTGATTGCAAAACTGCAAACGTTTTTTAGTGTCAAATAAAAGTTATGGAAAATAGCGTTACTTACGATCCCCCTCCTCCTTTTTGTGGGCGATACTGGACATGGGTTTGTCAGTCAAAACGTGCACTGTAGAAACAAAGACTCTTTTTCCGTGTCTTTTTTTTATTTTTTTTAACACATTTAGCACTGATATTTAGTCAAGGTAAGGTAACTTAAGTGAAGGTCTGCACTCACGTTTCTTGAAGGGGTTGATGTTAAACTCCGTGTAAAGCTTCTGGTGTCTCAACTCCTTCATTATTGTCTCGACATGAATCGCATTCTGGTGAACTATGTCCAAGGGTTCTTTTTCTTTAGGTTTTGCCATATTTAAGCTGTTAAAGTGTTTTTTTCAGATGCTGATGTGTGTTAGTCTGAACACCGAGTCACTTCTAGCAGTAGCTAACGCTTCTCCGAGAGTCTTGTTGCTTGGAAACCATAAATACAGCAAGAAAAAAAATCCCTTTTCACCACGCGAGGGCGCTCATTGACCAGTTATTAAACATTACTGGTAACAGAAGCTCTTCTGGTTGTAACGTTATTTACTGTCACTACTTTTAATGGTGACTTCCAACTAGACCATTATCCGCTTCTGATTGATAAGCGAGTTAATGGAAAAAAAAGCTTTTAAATAAATTAATGAAAAAATTAATGTTGTGGATTAAGAAACAAACAAAACTTTAATTGAAACAAACTGTAAATAAATAAAATACAATATCTAAACTGACAAAACTTTGACCAAGGAAAGTGATGCTTATTGTTTTGTGGTTTAAGATCCAAGAATATCCTAAATATTTTTATTATATGCATAACCTAATAATATGCATAATATGTGTTGTTGTTGTAAAATAGGCCTATCATAAAATTACTCCAATTTTGTAAATAAATGGGCTATATAAATTCAACTGACCTAATAATAATAATAATAATAATAATAATGATAGTCATCATTATCCATCCGTCCTTCCATCCATTGTCTGCCACTTCTCTGGGGTCAGCGGTCTCGCAGGGATTATTAAAATAATTTGAATTATCATAGTAATATACTTATTATTACATAATTATAATGGGTAATATAAATGGATAATAAAATAAATTACATAAATAAAAAGATAACATAGAAGTATTTTGTTGGTGGTTAAAAGCCAAGAATATGTGAAATTATTTTATTAAATTTTTTTTTTTTATTATTATATGAAGAGTTCAGATGCAAAGTGCTATCTGCAGTTTTCTTCTAAAATGAGCTTTTTTTTCTCAGGCTCCTGTGTGTGGGTTCAGTATTTTCATTTTAATGGCAGAGAATAGGTTCTTTTTATTGCATTTAAAGTGAAATAACTGAACATAAATGGAGGTTGAGAAAAATGCTCATTTTAAAATAAAATTTCAAATGGCACTAAGAGGTTTTTGCTTCTGAACACTTCATTTCTTTTTTTAAATAAACAATTAAATAAATACATTAATAAACGCTTGCTTGTTTACTCTCTTACTAACAAAACCTAAATAAATGTTGGCATTGAAACTTTTTTGTGATATAAGAACTAAGAATTATTTTCATATTTCATGTTTTGGAAATGTAATGAATGTATCTGACAAAAACAAAACTTTGACATTCTTAAAAGTTTTTTGTTTTTCACTATTTGTGAACCAAAAGTTTATAAACAACTGGATAAGTAATTCTTAATGTTATGGCTAATTTAGTTTTCTATTTAGTTTGTAAATGCACATTTTGTGTGAATTTGTCATCACATGGTATTTTCATTTTTTTCCCTACTCTTTCTGTCACACCAATTTTTGCTTCATATTGCAGATGCTTGTGAGATTTTCGTAAGGTTTAGGAACGTGAGAAAGTTTTCTAGCACATCTAACCATGAGTCCATGCTATGTCTGTGACTAGCAGTCATCCATAACTACAATCTGTACTAAAACACAAACACACACTCGCTCAAGGCCTATTGTCTACACGCACAGCATGATAATACTCTATCTCATGCACAAAGACACAACGTGAACACGTATGCGAGTGTTTGTTTAGGTGTGAGTAAGTGTATGTTAGGGTTCAGATAAATATGCCTACCATCATTCTCGTCACCCACCTTCAGCTGAAGAAAAGCTTTATTCTCTCAGTCACAGAGAAGGAGCGACTGTGAAATCTCTATCTGCTAGATAAACCCCAGGAGTTATACACCACTGATGCCACTGATTGTTCTCTATACACTCGCCATCACCGAGGCCCAATGGAGACGCCACTTGGTCATGGGAAACTCTCTTGGAAAATCAGATTGGCACTAAGCATTCCCGCACCCTCAGCATGTTCTCTGTTAATTGGAAAAGTTAAAGACAGACCAAAATGAGACATACTGTGGAGATTAAAATTAGAGAAAAATTTAAATTTTTGTCAGAAACACTTTGATCTTCAAAATGTATAATTTCAAGGAACTTGCATGCTAGTAGCACAAAACAAATTTCCATTTCAATTTCCACTTTAATTTGTGTATACACCATGATCAAACATAGAGAACAGGCATGAATGTAGCATGAAGAAAATAAACTAGAAGTTCTGAAGTTTACCTAAGTCATAAATGAGTGGGAAATGTACAGTCGTGGCCAAAAGTTTTGAGAATTACATAAATATTGGAAATTGGAAAAGTTGCTGCTTAAGTTTTTATAATAGCAATTTCCATATACTCCAGAATGTTATGAAGAGTGATCAGATGAATTGCATAGTCCTTCTTTGCCATGAAAATGAACTTAATCCTGAAAAAAACTTTCCACTGCATTTCATTGCTGTCATTAAAGGACCTGCTGAGATCATTTCAGTAATCGTCTTGTTAACTCAGGTGAGAATGTTGACGAGCAAATTATGATCATTATGTCATGCTGATTGGGTTAGAATGGCAGACTTGACATGTTAAAATGAGGGTGATGCTTGAAATCATTGTTCTTCCATTGTTAACCATGGTAACCTGCAAAGAAACGCGTGCAGCCATCATTGCGTTGCATAAAAATGGCTTCACAGGCAAGGATATTGTGGCTACTAAGATTGCACCTAAATCAACAATTTATAGGATCATCAAGAACTTCAAGGAAAGAGGTTCAATTCTTGTTAAGAAGGCTTCAGGGCGTCCAAGAAAGTCCAGCAAGCGCCAGGATCGTCTCCTAAAGAGGATTCAGCTGCGGGATCGGAGTGCCACCAGTGCAGAGCTTGCTCAGGAATGGCAGCAGGCAGGTGTGAGCGCATCTGCACACACAGTGAGGCAAAGACTTTTGGAAGATGGCCTGGTGTCAAGAAGGGCAGCAAAGAAGCCACTTCTCTCCAAAACAAACATCAGGGACAGATTGATCTTCTGCAAAAAGTATGGTGAATGGACTGCTGAGGACTGGGGCAAAGTCATATTCTCCGATGAAGCCCCTTTCCGATTGTTTGGGGCATCTGGAAAAAGGCTTGTCCAGAGAAGAAAAGGTGAGCGCTACTGTGGAGAGGTGAGCATGATCGAACACCCAATGAGAGGGGAGAGCATGCTCAGAGCCCGGCGGCTAGTCAGCGGGCCAATCAGAAATAATAAATAACACCTGTTTATTCTAGTGATTGGACCGGAGAGACACCCTTCTTAAGGAGAAGAGAAGGAGCAGCCGGAAGAAGAAAGAGCAGACACACACACAGCTACACGTGTGGTGTCCATTATTAAAAATAAATAAAAATACTTACTTACCTGAATCGCCGACCCTGTCTTCTTCTTACCACAAGTTCAACAAACTATATTACAGCTACCATCAGTCCTGTGTCATGCCAACAGTAAAGCATCCTGAGACCATTCATGTGTGGGGTTGCTTCTCATCCAACGGAGTGGGCTCACTCACAATTTTGCCCAAAAACACAGCCATGAATAAAGAATGGTACCAAAACACCCTCCAAAAGCAACTTCTTCCAACAATCCAACAACAGTTTGGTGAAGAACAATGCATTTTCCAGCACGATGGAGCACCGTGCCATAAGGCAAAAGTGTTATCTAAGTGGCTCGGGGACCAAAACGTTGAAATTTTGGCTCCATGGCCTGGAAACTCCCAAGATCTTAATCCCATTGAGAACTTGTGGTCAATCCTCAAGAGGCGGGTGGACAAACAAAAACCCACTAATTCTGACAAACTCCAAGAGATGATTATGAAAAAATGGGTTGCTATCAGTCAGGATTTGGCCGAGAAGTTGATTGAGAGCATGCACAGTCGAATTGCAGAGGTCCTGAAAAAGAAGGGCCAACACTGCAAATATTGACTCTTTGCATAAATGTCATGTAATTGTCGATAAAAGCCTTTGAAATGTATGAAGTGCTTGTAATTATATTTCAGTACATCACAGAAACAACTGAAACAAAGATCTAAAAGCAGTTTAGCAGCAAACTTTGTGAAAACTAATATTTGTGTCATTCTCAAAACCTTTGGCCACGACTGTAGAAGCCCTCACTTTGAATGAATTAAGAATATCCGAGGTCACAGGACATCACTAATCTCTCCCAGGACATCACTAGTCTCTCACAGGACACCACTAGTCTTTCACAGACATCACTAGTCTCTCATAGACCTCACCAGTCTCTCACTGCACATCACTAGTCTCTCTCAGGACATCACTAGTCTCTCTCAGGACATC
>CAIGQV010019356.1:16639774-16691913 GCA_903798115.1 Danio jaintianensis | reverse complement strand
CTTCCTTTCTTTCTTTCTTTCTTTCTTTCTTTCTTTCTTTCTTTCTTTCTTTCTTTCTTTCTTTCTTTCTTTCTTTCTTTCTTTCTAAAATGCTGGGTTACATTTCCCAATTCAATTGGAGTTGGGTTAAGACAGATTTTTATTTTAAGTAAATTGGTCTCACTTTAAGCAGCCATAATTACTAGGTACTTACATCAAAAAATAATTACAATGTACTTTTTGTCCTCATATTATATTGCACAACACTTTTTGTGCTATTGAGGTGGGATACGGGGTAAGGTTATAGGGATAGGTTTGGTTGTATGAGATTAAGAATAGATTAAGGTATAACGGATGGGTCAACAGTTATAATTCTAAATGTAATTACAGAAATTAATTATAGATGGAATTACATGCAGATAAATTGGTAAATATAAGTACGATGTAAAAACATGTATGTACATAAATGGTGCATTCTGCCAACTTAATAATTTTAATATATGCACATAGTAACTAAGGCCACGTAGTATAAATTGGAATAAGTAAATTTTTTAACTTTGGGTAAAAGCTGCATTATGTGCTCTAACCAACTGGGTTGAGTTTAGGTAAATAAAATATATAATTATGCAGTTTTTGTGTTACCCAGTGGCTGGGTTAAATGCCCCCCTTTATTTGGTGCGTTTCTCCCTGAAGTACAGGTTATAATATTTAATTTAATTAAAAAAAACTTTTACTGTGCTTTAGCTCATATTAATGCAGAGCAACATACAGGGATGCAATCTCTGTGAGTAAATGAGTGTTGCACCATTATTTTTGTGTGACAGAACTGTTTTATCTTTTGCATAAAATAATTTTTTTTCTCCTCAAAGATACTCTCTAATATCTCTGGATGCTAAAATAAATTCTCAAAGCTTCACATTGTTTGTTTATGGGCAGATTATTTATGTTGGTCATTGCGTATTTTGGATGTGGGTGAAAAGGAGGGTGGTGGTCTGAGGTTCACAGTTCCCCCACTGTTAAAATGAGACCAGTTCTGGCATGAGAACCTGTGCTGTCACAGTGAACATGTGAAATAACAGACACTGGCTAATGTGTTTGTTAAATTAGTTTAAAAATAGCTGTATTGTATACAGGTTTAACACTACCAAATTCATTATATTAAGAATTGTAATACAGGTATCATATAACCTTGTTTTGTTGTGTGTTTTACAAAGGTTTAGAAGATTAGATTAATAGGCAGGAAGGGGACAAAGCCAATCCCCTAAATATTTTTTTATCTTACTGTTCATTGTTTCAGTTACACGGGTCTCTAAAATGCTTGAACGTAATTGGTCACAGTTTATTTATTCTAATGTAATAAAATAATTTATTTTAATTAATTATCTCCTGGGCAAAACAATGACTCAGTGGATAGCACTGTCGCCTCATAGCAAGAAGGTCGCTGGTTTGAGTCCCGGCTGGGTCAGATGGCATTTCTGTGTGGAGTTTGCATGTTCCCCGTGTTGGCGTGGGTTTCCTCTGGGTGCTCCGGTTTCCCCCACAGTCCAAAAACATGCGGTATAGGTGAATTGAATAAACTAAATTGGGCGTAGTGTATGTGTGTGTATGGGTGTTTTCCAGTACTGGGTTGCAGGTGGAAGGGCAGCCGCTGTGTAAAACATATGCTGGATAAGTTGGCGGTTCATTCCACTGTGGCGACCCCTGATGAATAAAGGGATTAAGCCAAAGGAAAATGAATGAATGAATGAATGAATGAATGAATGAATGAATGAATGAATGAATGAATGAATGATTATCTTCTTTTATTTAAGTACCCTTGTAATTAGGTGTTCTTTTGGTCTTACTATGATCAATGTGTGTTTTAAAACTTTTTAAATTGTTCACTCACATTCCTTTGGCTTATTCCTTTCTTTATCAGATGTCCTCAAAGCAGACTGAACTGACAAATACTCTGGCATAGATAGATAGATAGATAGATAGATAGATAGATAGATAGATAGATAGATAGATAGATAGATAGATAGATAGATAGATAGATAGAAATCCCAGTTTGAAAGACAAACAAGCTTCCATTTGTCTGCAAATGATCCATCCAAGAAACAGCTTTCAGCTCAAGTTTCCCTCACATATATCTGTCATCACTCAGGTCAAAGAGGAGATTTCCTCAACACTCAAGAGAAATATTATCTCAGCATGTTTCTATGAGAGCAATTAACACATATAAATTACAATATATTGCTTTGAAATTTAGCAATGCTAGGTACTGATAGTCGTGATTATTTTGTAGACAAATTCAATCTTACACTTTTTTGGTATGAAATTCATGCATTCTGATATGCCTTTAATATGTTTTCCTCGCTGTAATCGGATGCAGTGTCATAAATGTCACAATGGCATCAATTCTTTCACCGCAGATAAGAGCCTGCCTGTCGCACCTGTCAACAATCCAGTCATGACCAGAATGTTTTAGGCTTCGTAACGGTGAAACAAGATAGACCCATGTGTAAGGGCATGTTCAAAGCAAGTACTTTGGTCTAAGATTTCAAACATTTGGCAGAATCCCAGTGCGTGAAACCTGGTAAAGTTGTGTTGGTCAGAGCTGCTAGGAGCACAGTAAACTTCCATGCGCCACTCGGGACGGGAGAGCAAAAACTTTCCAATCTCAACTTAAAGAACGCTTTCTGCTCCTCCATCTTCATTCATTTCATCACTTTCCCTTGTGGCTAGTAGACCGTCCCCCAGGTGCCTGTTTCCATGTTGTTAATGTTTTGTTATCCAGCTTCCGCAAACATTGTGGAATTGCTGGTGCAAATTGCTCCACTGGTTGATTTATGTTCTGTTTGGCTGGCTGGAACAGTTCAGGGTTTGACGTGCCGAGAGCATCTGGTGGTGCAGGTTAATTGATGGCGATTAAGGTGATTAATAGCTTTGTTTGAAGTAAAAACACAAGACAGAAGGGTTTGTGTTACTGGCAAAATTTTCTGCTGGGGAAGAAGCCATCAACAGCCTGGAGGGAAAGGAAGCCCCAGCCGTAACAAATGTTAAGTTGGTGGGGAAGTTGGTGAAGTATAGCCTGAGGTATGAGATGCAGGTGAAAAGCTCCAGGCTAAATGGTAGCTAGTAATAGAAGTTAGTGCATGAGCCGTGGAGGAAAAAGCAATGTTGACTCGAAGGCGGATTCGCATAAAGAGACTCTGTTGTTGCATTATTATCTCATCAACCTGTTCTGGTAGAGTATGTGTATCTAAGCTCTTTCACTGATTTGACAGATATTGTATGTAGTTGTAGTGTATGACTGGTCGTGTATGTAGTAGGAAAGTTTGATTTGTTTAATTTTAGGGGTATTTATTTAGTAGTTGATGACTGCATGCATTTGGGTAATCAGCTGTCCAATCAAGAAGCAAACCAAATGAAATGCTCTCCAAAACATATGCAAGACAGATTACCTGGTGGTGTGTGACGCAGGCCTACAGTACTGTAGGTACATTATGTCTTATGTTATGTTTATGTACTGTATGGATGTTTTATAAATCTTAGACAAAATATGCTGGTTCATGAGACTAGTTTAGCACAAGTTAGCACAAAAAAAAATATATAATTCAGTCAGTGAATGTGCACTGTGTTTTCATTTGTGAACCACCGGTCTGAACTGAGACTGATTACATATATTACTTTAATAATGAAAGTAATATATTTAATAATGAAAACTATAATCATTTTCACTGTGCTGTAGACTTTTTAAACCCTTATCTTGAATTTGTGTTATTTTTTGTTCATTTTGGTGACATTTTTGCCACAAGCCCCCTGTAATTTCCAACCCTGGTTCACTGTGAAATCAAGTTAAATTAATTTAATTTAGTTACATGGATATACTGTAGTTTGTTCTGTAAGTTGTTACTCAGCCTTCCTGCTATGTTGCTTGAATCAAGAACTCTCTTTACAAAACATCTGGGTTGCTTTTACCCAAATTTGGGTAAAATGTAGAGAAACAGCTGTTGGTTTATAAAAGTAACCCAACAGTTTGGTTTGTTCCAATTTTACTCAAAGCTGGATTGAAACACAATAGAATACACATGCAGTGTCTAAGTTGGTCTTGTAGGCTGCAGATAAAACAAACATGGACAAATGCAGTTTGACACATTTAATCTAGTTAATGAAAAACCGATGTGTATAAACCATTTTTTAACGCTAATAAATGCTCTCAAAAATTGTGAACCATTAAAAAATACAAGGTATATAAAAATAAAATACAAGGTAGGGGAGAGTGGGGACGAAAGTAACGTGAGACGAAAGTACAACATTTGCTTTCCAGGCTATAACAGCACATTCAGCATGCAATTCTTGATGGAGCTGCCAAATATCACCTGATTTCAGGACCGTGTCCCGCAGTTAGGTCCAAATTTCAGTTTTTAAGTGCAGAAAGTAAATTATTGTAGCGGTTCTTTTTTCCATATTACAAGTTGTGTTTCTCGTTTCATGCATCAATGAACAGTATACAGGTTATTTAGTGAAATAACACATCTTTAAGTTTGCAATGTCTGAGTTTTTCGGTTTAAAAGTAAATCAGGTTTAAATGGCAAGAGTTCCCGTGGGGACAAAAATAATTTATGTAATTTAAGTTATTTATGTCCCACTGCTAATAGACAAACCTTATTTTTCACTTCCACATTAGAGTTTTCAGTGTTTTGATTTATCTTTTATAAAATTGATGCATATTGCCAATAATATTGTAGAAAATGTTAACATTTAGCATTGTTGGGTTGCTTTTGAAACATTTGATGGAAGTGAAATTTAAAATGAAAATGCAGTTTAATATTTTTTGCAAAAATTAAGGACAAAATATGTTTACAGTTAACATTAACAAGGCCATAGTAAGATATATTTAAAATAAACAAGATTAAGCAAATATTACTGTTACTTTTGACCCACCCGTGTGTTACTTTCATCCTTACTGACGGGGTCAAAAGTAACAATGTGCAATTTATGTTTAAAGTGAAATTATTTTAAAGTTATTCTACATTTGTTCAAAATACCACCCGATATTGATAGACCACACTTATGAGTTCGTTACCACAGCAAAAATATATTTCTGTCTAAAACATTCTTTTAAAAATATGTTTTTATGAAAAATGGTACCCCGCTCTGCCCTACCAGTTTGACAGAGTTTGATGAATCCTTCACTGAATGAACTGCATCAACATTACTGCATCAAAATTGTAATCAATTGGACTTTATCAGCTGAGATAGGTTTTGTTTCATTGAAAACATTTGTTTAGCTCTCTCTCTCTCTCTCTCTCTCTCGGAAATATATAAATAGACAATGGGAGAAAAAGATGTGAATGTGTGAATTCCATAACTATATGCAGTAAACACCAGACTATTAAGAGTGACTATTGCTATGTACGATTGTAATATATAGGCTGAACTATTAGAATGAATTGCATCCCTTAATCCACCCCGTGGTTTCCGTTACTCTCAGAATTCACAGCATGGATTGTGGTGTCTGTAATAGTAATCCAGTTAGAATAAATAGCCCTTAAACATGGTGTTGTTCTTGGCAGGTAAGGCTTCTGTACCGCTGCGGTGAATACAGGGTTTCTCTGCTTTATCACACCATCCCTCTGCTCCTTCATTCTGCCAACTCAACACACTCAACTCTATCTCGCTGTCTGTCTATCCATCTGTTGCTTTCTCAGTCTGTCTGTTGCTGCTTCTCTAGCTCCGTTTCCCTCTCCACATGTCCTTTCTTTCCTTTAACTGCCTCTCGGTTTTCTCACTCTTTCGTTCTGCCAAGCCGCTGTCATTTCTCAACCTCCCACATCCTTCTGCTGCCCACATTTTTTACCCAGCATCATGAGTAAAGGTTTATGTGTAGATCACCCTTCCTCTCCACTGGAGTCTGATGCTGGTGCAATTAATCATGAATAAGTAGGTGCCAATACTTTTGAATGCCAGTTTTTTATGATGTAGTGACCGCATAATACACAGAGGAGGATTGGTTTTCCTTGGTTCTGGGATTCTATGGTTTACGTTATATGCTTAACGGCTAACCAGATATAAGGAAGGTAAATAATGTGTTAATGGTTTCACGAAGTTGGGATTACACTTGTCTGTATATTATAATCTATTGCATTAAACTCCCAAGGTGTCCGTGCACATGTGTTTCCATAAGGGAGAACAGTTGAGACTGGGATAAGAGTTGTCTGCTAAAACGCTTAACCAGCAAATGAAGACTTCGCTATCGTGAGCCTACAGCTGACCACAAGTGTTCTGAACAATCTATTCAATTTCAGTTCATCTTTATTTCTATGCATTTTACAATGTAGATTGTGTCAAAGCAGCTTAACATAGATGAAGTTTTAGTAAATTGAAACTGATTCCGTCTAGTTATCACAGTTGAAGTTCAGTTTAGTTCTGTTCAGTCTAAAGGAAGATTTCATCATTAAAATTTATGAGTAACTTTATGACAATGCAACTATTCGCAATAATTTTCCCTGAAAAGCCTGAACTCGCAGAATAGTTCAACCATAATTACAATTCTGTACTTATTGACTGATGAGCCAAATCTTGCCTATTCTGTTGGTCCATGGACTTTATAAAAGCTTAAAGGGAGCATGTAATAGAAGTTGCAAAGACTTATTTCAGTATGTTGATGTACTCCCAACTAAAACACAACATTGTGTAGGGGTGGGGCTTTATTTTTTGCATCATTCACTTATAGCAAACTAATGGTAATAGAGCGGGTTAAGAATATTGTGACTGAAGCCGTCAAACTGACATCAACACAGAAGGACCGCCACTTGGAACATGGATGCAAATGGTCAGATTTTGACTGAATGTTACCAAAACAAACATTCTTTTAGGGGATTAACTTGCATAGATTAATTGTTGACCTAAAGAATAACAATGTGCGCTAGTAAAATAAACATTGTCAATTTTAATTTCACACAAACTTTAAGGTTTTGAGTGGTACCTGGCAACAAGTCGTTAGTGGCAGATCCTTCAATTCCTGTAGAGCAGCGGTTCTCAATCCTGGTTCTTGCGGCTCCCCGCAATGCATATTTTATTTGTTTCTCTTGCTGGTTCAAAAATTTTGTTCCATTTGACCTTTGATAAGTGCCCTGCAAAGTGGACATCACAGGATAATCTGCCATGACTACAGTTTGAAAGCGTGTTCACTTCAAGGGGTAACATGTGCAAGACACGCCTTCTATGACTTAAAGGTCCCATGAAGTGCTTTGAAATATGCATTTTTATTCGATGTTTGATGTGATATTAATCGAAACACAGAGAGGGTGGGACATAGTGTAGCCCTTTTTAAAACAGCCAATAGCGTTTTGTTGTATCTGCCAGTGAGAGTGGTTGAGCTCAAGTGCATCAAATGAAAAGCAAACAAGAAGCGTCTTGAAGGGGGCGGGGGCATGTCAGACACTAGAGAGCATTTGATTGGTTAAGATTTGATGAGAAACTGAAGTATGAGGTGATGTGATTAAAATTCACTTTTGTAACTGTTTTGGAGCACACTAGCTTATAGATATCTTAAAAACTAACAATACTAATACTTACATCTAAAAAACTTTATTTTAATTTCATGGGACCTTTAATAACAGTTTACACTACTGTAATAATTGAAAATGCTGCAAAAAGTGCACTTTCTAATGAATAAATGACTGAAGTAAACTGGGGTAGAAAGCAGTGAACACTGTAGAGAACATGTTGATCTCAGCACAATTCCTTCTTGGAGCTCTCTTCTAATCAGCTGGCTATCTAAATCAGGTGTATTAAACAATAGACATGCAAAATTAGCAGTGTGTGGGCTGTGAGGATTCAATTCAATTCAATTTATGTTTATTTATATAGCGCTTTTCACAATATAGATTGTGTCAAAGCAGCTTAACATAGTTCTAGTAAAGTCCAGATTTCAGAGTTGAAGTTCAGTTTAGTTTAGTAAAGTGTGGTTTAAATTTCACTGCTGAAAGTTCAAACACTGTAGAGCAAATCCACCAAAGCGCAGCTCCACAAGTCCCGATACGAGCAAGCCAGCAGCGACAGTGGCGAGGAAAAAAAAACTTCACCAATTGACGAAGTGAAGGGAAAAAAAAAAACCTTTAGAGAAACTAGGCTCTGTTGGGCATGACCATTATTCTTCTGGCCAAACTTCCTGTGTGGAGCTGCAGTCTAGGCGCCGGAGGCTGGAGAAGCTGGACGTCCATCGTGGAGAAGCTGCCGGTGTGAGTAGGGCACAGGCGGGAGGTCAGGCTGGCCCACAGGATCAATGCGGGGACTCGTTTGTCACGGTGGTCGTTCAGGAATCAGTCTCATGCACTCCATTTCTCCATGACGACCACAGCATCAGCTCGGGATACGACCTGGTCCAGGATTATGGATACCTTGGGATCATCTCTTCACAGGTCTTGGATCACATCAATGGCGCTGCATAGTCTCTAGGGACCTCGGAATGAGTATCCCCAGGTGGAAATAGAGAATAAAGAAAATAATAAGCATAGCTGCTGTTCATAGTGTATTTAAACTAGATGGAAAAATGGAGTGTTATAGATGAAAATAGCAGTTAAATAAACAAACATAGAAACAAACATGTAAAGCATATGAGAGTTTCTAACGCAATGTCTGGTGTATTGAGGAGTGTGTCCTACAGGTGGTTGTCAAGCCAGCTCACCTGCGAGGAGCACATTCATGCATCATACTATTATGCGATGCATTGAGTGTATGCTTTACTAAAAAGATAGGTCTTTAATCTAGTTTTGAACTGAGAGAGTGTGTCTGAGCCTTGGACATTATCAGGAAGGCTATTCCAGAGTTTAGGAGCCCTAAATGAGAAGGCTCGACCTCCTTTACTCGACTTTGCTATTCTAGGTACTACCAGAAGCCCTGAGTTTTGAGATCTTAAAGAACGGGTTGGATTGTAGCGAGACAGAAGGTTGGTTAGATGAACAGGAGCTAGATTATTTAAAGCTTTATAGGTAAGAAGCAATATTTTATAATCAATACGGAACTTAACAGGCAACCAGTGTAAGGAGGATAAAATTGGGGTGATATGATCATATTTTCTAGACCTGGTAAGAACTCTGGCAGCTGTATTTTGTACTAGCTGAAGTTTATTAATAGAGGATGCTGGGCAACCAGCGAACAGAGCATTACAGTAATCCAGCCTAGAAGTCATAAAAGCATGAACTAGCTTTTCTGCATCTGAGATGGATAGCATACTTCGTAACTTAGCGATATTTCTCAGATGAAAGAAGGCGGTTTTTGTGACATGGGAGATATGATTTTTTAAAAGTTAAATTCCTGTCTAATATAACACCCAGATCTTTTACAGTAGAGCTAATGCTAACTTTGTGTCCCTCTAATTGCAGGTCGAGTTGTGAGATCTGCTGTGTACAGGATTTAGGCCCAATAAGTAATAATTCTGTTTTGTCTGAATTTAAGAGAAGAAAATTGTTGGTCATCCAGTCTTTAACATCTTTAATACACTCAGTTAGCTTAGACAGTTCAGACGTCTCATCAGGTTTAGGATTGAGGCTCATCAGGATCAGGATTGAGAATTGCTGCTGTAAAGTGTGGGGTGGAACTAAACATTTACATCTCCGTTAGATTGAGATCTGGGAATTTGTAGGCCAGGGCACCAACTTAAACGCTTCATGATGTTCTTCACATTTTTCCTGAACAATATGTAGCAGTGTAGCAGGGTGTATTTTCCTGTTTAAAAAGGACAGTTCCACCATGGACATCATTGTCATGAAGCGGTAAAATTGATCCATTGGAGTATTAAGTACACTAGTTAACACCCAGGGTTAACCAGCAGAACTTTGCCAAGATTATTACTCTTCCTCCACTGCCTTGGTGGTGCATACTGGTGCCATCAGTTCCCCAATTACAGGGGAAGATGTACACATGAACGGCTGTGAATGTGATATAAAAGAAAATGATACTCATTGAACCTGCTGCCTTTTGTTCTGACACTTGCTTGCCCTTTGTAGGTGCTTTCACTGGTGGACAGTGTTCATCATTGGCACTGTTACTAAACTTCAGCTACACAGCCCCATATGCAGCAGAGTACATTGTGTTGTGACACATTCTTTCATTATTAACCATCATTAACCTTTTGTGTGACTTGTACCACAAAAGACTTCCTTTTGGATCACACCAAGACCATATGTGGCCTTGCTTACCTGTGACTGGTCAGAATGTTTTGGATTAACAGTTTATGTTGTTCTAACCCTACAGCTTTTTAGTTTTAAGGACAAATCCTTGCCTTGCTTTTTATATACTGTATCTAAGTGAATGATAACTTGTGTATTCTCATTCCAGACATCCAGCTTATTTAAATATGTGGTCAGGGATTTTCACAATTCACATTTTGTCTATCTATCCATACTTCAAACTGGGTTTTCAATAAAAAATTTTACTATATGGTTTGGGAATGAATATGAGGATAAATAAATAATGGCAACATTATTTTACTTTAATCTTGTTTTACTACAATATTGTTTAAGCTCTATTGTAAAATGGTGGAAATAAATAGGCCTGTGTTCAATGCCTACTGTAGTCTCATTCATTCATTCATTCATTCATTCATTTTCCTTCTGCTTAGTCCCTTTATTTATCAGGGGTCGCCACAGTGGAATGAACCGCCAGCTTATCCAGCATATGTTTTACACAGCGGATGCCCTTCCAGCTGCAACCCAGTACTGGGAAACATCCATACACACTCATTCACACACACACACACACACACACACTACGGACAATTTAGTTTATTCAATTCACCTATACCGCATGTCTTTGGACTGTGGGGGAAACCGGAGCACCCAGAGGAATCCCATGCCAACAAGGGACTTGAACCAGCGACCTTCTTGCTGTGAGGCAACAGTGCTAATCACTGAGCCACCGTGTCGCCCCACTGTAGTCTCAATAATTTTACATTTTCTTTTGAGAAATGTTTTAATTAAAATGATTCTTTTGTGAACTTTTGAACATCTTTCTATAAATTATTTTTTGGATTGGTTCCAGTGGAAGACAGAAACAAAAGCAGAGTCTGACTACTCACCAAACTTTTATGCAATTTTAGCCCAGTAATCCAGTCTCCCAGTTGTTAATTAGAGTTTCTAATTTATGCTTCCACTGATTTCTCAATGAATGACAAATTGTTTGAACCTGAAGAGTTTGGAGAGTTAGAGTGGAGGCTAATGGGTAGAGCGTATTGAATCATGCAGAGTAATGGCTCCAGTGGTTTAACATTCAAGAAAGTATGTGCTTTGAATTGGAAATGTAGATTTTAGGAACCAGGTGACCCAAGAGAATGTAACTGTATAGCTACACAGCTGCTGCAGTCAGTACAGGTTCTGCGTTGGCTCCAGCTAAACACCAAAAAGTCAGTGACTCAGTTTAAGGCATACGAAAAAAAAAATCTTATGATGGAAGTTGAGGGACTCTTTTCACCCAACAGTAATGTTTTAAGTGTGTAAAATTTCAATCCCACAGTTGGTTTCTTTAAAAAAGCATGTCTGAAGGTATATGTATTTGCTGAGAGATTAGTTTTTGAATTTACAGAGACAACATTTTGACTGTAAGAGATCTCCGATTTTCTTGTTCTTTGTTTCACATTGCTGGCAGGTCCCTTATTCTGCAAATCAACTTGAAACAAGTTTTGAAGAGACTCTGTTTTATGCCTAAACAGTCAGAATAGCATAAAAAGGTCTGTTGCTTCGGCATATTCACAAGCTGGAACCACTTGAAATATTCAGTATTTTCTCTATTATTGAATGGACATCCCAAACTGTGATGTACTTTGAAACTGCTTGGGTAGTTTTGCACATTCCTCTATGCTGGAAGCGCTGTGTTATCCGACATACTGAAGGAATGTATATTAAACAGGTTTAAATACATTAAAACTGCGTGGAAGCTTTTTGGCACTGGCTCCTTCATGGTTCCCCACAACAAATACTTACTTAGAAATCAAGACTGTAGAAGTTTTGTTGCCTTGTGGAAACTGTGTGTTTATCCCAGGGATAAAGACACATGACTCAAGAGAGTTTTTTATTGGACGCAGCAGGTGAGCGGCAGAGGGCCAGCCCACCCACACTGAAAGAGACCCCCTGTTTGTAGGAAGAGGGGAGCCGTGTAACCCAAGAGCAACAGGGCATGCAGGGGGTTTTCAGGGTTATGTATGCCAAGCGCAGGATCTCAATCTGGCAAATTGTGCTGGAGTTGGGAGCTGGCACAAGGTTCAAAGCCTTGGACCTTGATTCTAAATGTTGTTGATACCATGTCAGGAGCAAGAATATGCTGATATCTCGATTACACAAACAGCTTAGGGTGACTTCATGCTAGAGCAGACTGTGAAAATAAATAAACTTACAATGAAAGCGGTCCAGGGGTGCTCCCTTGGATTAACAATTTTGCCCACTAGTAAACTGTGGAGTCTGCACTAGCACTAGTAGCATGAAATTTGCATTTGCCTCTTATAGCACCATGTCCAAAAGTTTATCTGGGGTATACGGTACTGTATGTGTGTATAGTACTGCTGTTCACCCAAGAGCTCCACCAGTCTGGAACAGCCTCCCTCCTCATATAATATCCTGTAACTCACTGGAATATTTTAAATCCTTGCTAAAACACATCTCTTTTCTGATTCTTACTTAGGGGCAGAGTTGATGAATTGATGTGCAAAGGATGTGTTTTTAACCAGTTTTTTCTTTAATGTTGGGAGTATAAAGCACTTTACTTAATCTGTTGTTTTTAAACAAGTTTTAATGATTTTGTTGACAAGTTTTTCCCTCACAAGAGGGAACTGCATACTTTACTCTTAAAAACAAGATGTTTGCAACACGCTTAATCAATTTTAGTTATAGGAGGGTTATACTGTGTGTGATCCTAGACCACAAAACCAGTCTTGTGTTGCACAGATATGTTTTGGCAATATCCAAAAATTCACTGTATAGGTCAAAATGATCAAAAATAAAAAAAATCACAAAAAACGTGAAAATCATGTTCCAGGAAGATTTTTTTTTTGTAAATTTCCTACTGTAAATAAATAAAAAAAAATTTATTAGTATTATGCATTGCTAAAAACCTAATTTAGACAGATTTACAAGCATTTTTTTCCAAACTCTCAGATTCCAGATATTTCAAATAGTTTTTCAGCATATTCGGCTTTCAAGTATTGTACAGTATACTGTAAATCTCAATTTCCAGGAATTGAGACTTATGACCGGTTTTGTGGCCTAGGTTCACATACAACAATTGTAGTTATAAATAGTTTTAGATACAATTAATATTCTACTTTGATCGACTAGGCGTCTATGATCCTTCTGTGTTGATTTGGTTGACTGCTTTGTGTGGTGTGGCTGACAGCTGGCTTATGTCTCTTTAAAGAAGGCCCCAGGTGGAAATTTGTTTTGGTTGATTAGTACCTCTAGTACCTAAGACTAAGTTCCTATAACTGCCTGCTGGAAAAGCACCTATAATATCATAAAAGAACCATTTCTGAAAACCATTTTGTAAACAATTCTTAAAATAATTATATATTTTTTTCCAGTTTTGAAATCCAAAGAACCATTTTCCCACTATAAAATGTGATATAGAACCTTTATATGTGAATGTCTAAATTACTTTATAATTCAACCAAATGATGCATTCTATTTTTTATTAAAACTCTTCTTAAGAATGAAAAATATAAATGAAGAATGAAAATGAAAGAACTTTTGGTTAAGAATGCATTGAAAAGTGACTCTTCTAAGGTAAAAATAAATGTTCTTTTTCAAATGAAGTTGAATAAAGGGTGTTTTTTTATTTGTTTATTTTGCTGTGACCTGCAGTAACTAAGGTTTGCGATATAATTGTAATATGAGCATGTTTATTATGTAATATTTTTTTAAAGTGGACCACAAGAACGCAGAGATCCCCGCTCAGTCTACAGTTCCTCAGGAAGGCTCCTAAAGTGAAGCCCCTATCAGCACTGGCAGATGTGTAGAGATATAGAGACAGACACAGAGGAGGGCATGATGCCATCACACATGTTGACGCCACACGGTCCAGAGTTGTCAAAACTATCAAGCTTTCCTATCTCAGATCTGAAATGGAAAATAAAGAAAGGATAGAAAAACAAGGATACACATACATTGTCTGCATAGGTAAACTATAATTCAGTCTACACAATTGTGATACGCTCCAAAAAATATTGCACAATGTTGCTGAACCAACACATTCAATTACAGGAATAAAACTTATGGGGACATTCTGATAAAGATGTACAAAGAAAAGAAAAAAAACATACTAAATACTTTGTTCTCTATATTAGAACTGCTTTTTTCTGAACCCTCATGCACATCTTTCTGCTCACTTATTTAGTTTTACACTTGGAGTTGGTTCCTGTCTGAGAGCCCTTTTCATCGTAAGTTTTCTTTAAAATTAAAAATATTTTATGAACGCTGCAGAAGCAGTTCAAAGCACAGCTCAAAGCAGCCTGTAGCTTAAATACACAGATGTAGCAGCCATCGCTTCAATCCAACCACTGTATGAGCGACATCATTAATTCACATTAAAGGAAGAAAGAGAGAAACTAATCTTTTTTCAACACTGTTTCATTTCATACTCGGCTACCTATGAGTTTACATCAGACTTTAATGTTTGAATTTAAAAATATGAATAATGTAATAGAAAAAGAAGGGTTAGTCGTGACCGTTTGCATGTAAGAAAATCCCAATGTTGTTCTAACTGCAAAAAAATGTCAAATATTGCGAATAGGCCGGTCTATTTTAACTATGAAAGTATAGTTTAACAACACTCAAAGAAATTAAGCTTACTGTTTGTTTAACCTACTTATTTAAAATGAGCTGGCAACTCAATTGTTTTATGTTTAATAAATTTAAATTTGTAAACACTAATAAGTTTATCAGATTCCTTCATGTTGTCCTGACACAAATGTATTTTGTGGAACCCAGCATTTTTTGACAGTGAATTTAACAGCATTATAAAATAGGGCACTTTATTTTAGAGTATGTGTACTTATTGTACTTATTTAAGATACATGAATTAAAAGAGGCTCAGGGGTTAGCCAGTAATATGTACATGCAAAACAGAAGTGTAAAATAAAGTGCTATGCATAAATTAAACAACTTTGATTATGAATGAAAAAGTTCAAAGATTTTTTTATTAAATTGATTATTGGCTATAAATAAAGATTATTATTATTATTATTATTATTATTATTATTATCAAGAAAATACAATTTAAATTTTTTCTTGCAAAAAGAAATCAGATTCAGTGTGTTACAACAGTTTAATTGTTTTCTTCCCAAAACTAATTCTTAGCTATTTGAGGTGGCTATGAAATTATAGAAATGTTTCAATTACAACTTTTTGATGATATAATTTATTATTACAATCTGAGAAATATTGAACTGGTTCAAAAATATTTTTAACAGATTTGATTCATCACAGTAAATTAAATCTTTAGGTTCCTTTCACCTTAAAGCTCAAGTATAAAAACCGGCACTAAATGCAACTAACATCCTATAAAAAACATATTTATACAGTTGAAAACTTTTTGACAGACAGAGGCATATTTGCAAAAAGAATGAATGGTGAATGTATTGGGTAATTGTTAAACCGGTGCATTTACATGAAAATCATATTGTACATATATCTCAAATCACATTTGAAGAAATATTAGATAATTAGCTTGACTATATGAAGAATTAATCTAACATACAAACTGAGATGTCACATTTTTGGCAAATCATTGACAAATGTAGCTTGCTTTTAGAAAAAAATACATTATTTTTATTATTAGTAGTAGTAGTAGTAGTGATAGTAATTGAGTTCAGCTGCTTAAATGCCACATAAATCTACACAAATTACAGTTAGATGCTCCCCAACACTGCTCTGGTGAATTTCAAATTGAAAATGTCACACTTTACAAAAAAAGTTCAATTTATTATCATCAGTGAGTTCACAAATATCCTCATAGACTTCCTTATATATCTTTTTAAGAACATTTATTAAGGTAGGTTAATGTTACTTTCTCAATATATTGTTGTTCATTGTTAATGTTTGTTTACAATACCATAACATTAATTTAACGTATAACTTGAATTTGTTTTTAGAATACAGTTATGATAAAATAATAAATGATGTTAAATTGCTACTGTTAGGTTATGATGATGTTAATTTAATATCTTGGCATCCAAGACATAGAAGACTTTTTCTTTCCAGTAAAACATGTAGATTTTTAGCTGAATCCTTGGTCATTCATAAAATGCAAGATAATGACTGTGTTCTTTTAGAGTCAGAAAATATATATACAGGCAAAACTAAAGTAATACCATGCATTAAGTTCAAAACGTCAGTATGTGC
The DNA here is from genome assembly GCA_903798115.1 of Danio jaintianensis. Lineage (NCBI taxonomy): Eukaryota > Metazoa > Chordata > Actinopteri > Cypriniformes > Danionidae > Danio > Danio jaintianensis. The sequence continues at coordinate 16,675,558 of CAIGQV010019356.1, read as the reverse complement.
AAGAAGATGAACATTATTAACAACTCCATTACCTTAAATCCACAGCTGACAAATGGTCCTGATTGTTTTTATAACAGTCTAAATCATGCAGACCAACAAGAGCCATTGATATTAATTTCGTATGGCCTGTATGTGTTTTCATTTATTATTATTTTTACTCTCTATGTGCAATTCACTTGCATTTTCTGAATAACCAAGTACCACAGTTTTTAGCTAAAAATCTTCTTTAATGTTTTTAACTGAAATGAAAAAGTCCAATTTTTAGGTTAAATTAACATCAGATATCTAATTTTGGGTGAACTATACCACAAATTGAACCTCATTATAAAGTGTTAGCTCAGAAAAAAAAAAAATCCTATCTCATGAGCAGTGCCTCGACAGAGAAAGGTAATGGCCGTGTTACAGGTTTTTTGATTGGGTCTTTATTAGCACCCTCCACACAGTCCAAACGTACAGAGGCCTCATGTCCCAAAGATCTGCAGCGTTTGTGTGGTGATTTCGCATGTATCAACACATCCGCCATGTTCAGTGACGGAGGAATGTCTTGCTTTGACATGATGTTAGCAACTGCACATTTTGGTTTGACAGACGAATCAGAAAAGCCTCTGTCCTGTATGTTTTTAACCACGTTGACACCTGGGCTTGTGCTGTTGTAACAGTGCAATGGGGACTGAATGGAACCGAAAACATCCCAATTCTTGCACACTCTCAGAGAGACGTCATCTGTCAGTGTGTCTAGACTTTTAGATTTGAGCCCAAGTTGACGGAGATCGCAGTGAGTCAAAGGTGGGCTGTTTTTGGATACAGGCACATATGTGGGCATGATTGGGTCTGACAGTGGAAAGAAATACGGAGAGGGAGCAGAGGGCACCACAGCCTGCAGGAGGAGTGCCGGCAGCTCTTCTATCTCTCTTTGCCTCAGCTCTCTCTCCAGCATCACCGTCTCCAGCTCTTTATCAGCAAACGCTCTCCTCTTCCTCATCCGAACACTCACAGGGGGTTGGTGGAGTCGCTTTGGCCAGTCTTCCAGCACTGGTGGCTTGTAGCCTATAGAGCGTGATAGAGGAGTGTTAAAAGAGTGGCTCTAAAAAGCACAGGGACCATTTTAATCTATTTTTTGAAGATTATGAACATCATGGTTATGGTTATGAATATCTTATAAACATCAAAGGCTGCATTTATTTGATAAAACATGCAGCAAAAGAGTAATATTGTGAAATATGATTAGAAATCATTAAATATTTAATCCTGTGATAAAGCAGAATTTTCAGCATCATTACTCCGGTCTTCAGTATAACACGATACTTATGAAATCTAATTATGTCTAATATTATGATTTGCTGCACAAGAAACTTTTTTTTATTAGCAAACCATCATAATAAATTTAGGTCCATTTGGCTTTTGAGAGAAAATGAAAAAAATAATTTAAAGATTTGATATTAAGGACTTTGCAAATCCTTAAAAGATACATCATTTATTTAAGATTTGTTTTTACAATTATTTTTAAAGAAATATTAACCATTTTAAAAAGTTATGTTTCATGTCTGGGTCATTGAGGACTTAGATACAGTCAAATCTGAAATTAATCATACCCGACTTAAAGTTTTTGTTCAAATGTAAATAAAATTTGAGAAATATTTTCTTCCACAATGATGCCTCTTGTACATTGTCTTATTATCTTTTGGGAGAAGCCTGTGTCATTTCCGGTCCAAAAAAACTTGCTGGTTGAATAAAAATAACTTTAGGTCAGAATTTGCCAGGGGTATGAATAATTTTAGGCTTGACTGTATATATTCAGTTATCTATTATTTTAGTGTCAAAAAATGTGTTTCCGTACAGTATCTCTCACACTTTTTTATGAATTTTGTATTTTTTTTTTTTTCCAGATTTACTATGTATCACATTTAAATCATTTTTTGAATATGAAAATGTAGGGTTTTGAGCCATCATGAGTTATAAATTGAAAGGAATTTTATTCATATTCAATTAATTGAAATGTGGTGGCATTAACACTGATAATTATCAAATTTATGTTCTTATAATTATATGTATGTATATGTAAATATGTATTTTGCATCATATTTCTTTTGGCATAACTCATACGTAATTTGTTATTTCAAAGATGTTCACAAAGACACAGAAATAAAATATTTAAAAATCATTATAACATTAAAACTTAACATTTAATCAGTAATGATAAGTTGTTGATCAGTTGCATTTTGCTTTTATGTTTTTAAAATTGTATTATTATTTTATCAAATAACAACTGTTTGGGTTCGTCCTGACCCAGAATGTAAAAAAATAGGGTAGAAAAAAAATTATATAGATTTTCAATGCATTGCCAAGGTTAAAACTGTTGTGCTACTTAATTTTCTGTGGATACCAATGTATATTATTAGGATATTATTATTATTATTATTACCTTGATGAATAGAAAAAGAACTATATTCAAAACAATATTTATTTGAAATAAAAATATGTTTTGACATTATATTTTTTTACAATATATAGTCCCAGCTGACAAGGATACTATCAAAACAAACCCAAAACCAACTTTCCAATCATGACCCAAATTTTAACACAACTCCAATAAAGTCCTTATTTATGTATTTCTTAATTACTGTGAAATTAGATATACAAATAATTTCTAAGGAATTAAAAATCCATGTCATAGTCCATGTGGAACTCATATAATTCATAAAGTATAACTGCTCTAAACATTTTACCGCAACAAAGCAATGCACATTAAGTCTATTCAAATTTATGATAAGAATAAAATAAGTTTGACCTTAATGTTGACACAGCGAGAAACACACCAGGGAGAATCAAAGTCCAGAGCAGTCATATGAGCCAATTTCTTTTTTGTAATTCCTCTATTCATTTGCATAATTTTAATTACCTTACACAAACATAAACAGATTTATTTTCAACAGAGGGTTCTGTAGCATAACGGGTGAACTAATTCAGTTTCTCCTGATGTCGCCTTTCGGGGAGCAATTGTGTTAATAAGATGTGCATTAATTAAGGCTTACCCTCTAGAATACTCTTTGCCAAGAGACTCGGTGCCCTCGTGTAGCGCTGGTAAGCTGTGCGTCTGAGAACAGAGCTGTTTTTCTGACCTTTCTTACCCTGTTGAAGAGAACACAAGCAACTCAGCATTAATTCATGGGATAGACGAAAAAAATAATGCTAGAAATCACCTTGGATGATGTTGAAATGAATGCCATTTTTCTTAGAAAATATCTGTCTAACAAAGGCTTTAAATAAAAACACGGTAATGTATTTCATTACTGTCAGAAGAGGCGAAATGTTAATTATGACTAGAATGTGATTTGAAAATAACTGTAGAGCATTTGGGAAGATTGTCAGATAAATAAGGTTCAACATGAGCAAACTGGACGTAATTCAAGGTAGCAGTGGGATATTCTAGTGTCAACTTTGTAAATACCATGAAACTTTACTTGAATGTGGTAGCATTTAACAGTATTTTACATATAAAAATACCATGTTTTAAACATGTAGTTACACAAAGGAAAACATTTTATGTATATTCATATGACATATACAGATGAGCATGGCAGCATTTTTGAGCATGGCAGCATATAATTTGTATATAACAATAGCATGTTGTTATGGTTCGATTTGCAAAAACTGTATTCTGCCTTAATCCATTTTTTTTTTTACAAATTATAATAAATTGTTATAAAGAATTATGTTAAGTGACCACTGCACTCCTATACTATAGAACATTTTAACATTGATATATTTAACGTGATGGTGTTCTTTGAAGTGTGTACTTTATGCACTGAAAAAAAACTAGCACACTAAGAATGGTAACATGCAATTTAACTGCTTTATTCAGTCAAAATATTATTTAACATCAACAACCTTTATAGAATAATTTAAGCTAAACTAATTTTAAATAGTACAGCAGGTTATCACGTTATAAAGTGTACCTCAGAGTTTCACTTTTAAAAATTAACCTTTTTTTATTAGAGTAAATGTGCAGTAACCAAAGCTTTTCTGCGTATTGACTACCATTTGTTTTTAAAACCATCGTTTTACCTATTTTTACTACGTAATTTCCACCTTATTAAAAAGCCCATTTTAATAAAGACTGCGACATCAACACAAACACGTTTCGTTTTTAATCTAATATATAAATCGAATAGCCTATAGCCTATACATAATTGCCTAATATAGGCCTGTGTAATTTTCAAGCGATGCTGAAATGTTTGTTCATGCCTGCTGCCGCCAAGTACACAGCTGCTCAAAACCTTCGGAATCGGAATTTTTATTGTTTTTAATTTTGTTTTATTTTGCGCAAGTGACATTTTTAGTTCCACCGGAGCACACTTAAAACTGCCCTGCTCAGTGAACCAACCTCTGTGGCCTGCTGTCTCCGTAGGGCGACTTGAGCTGCCATCACTCGCTGCCTCTCCACGACCAGCAGGCAGTTGGCGCACTGACAGTCCCGCCAGCGACACAGGCGCTTGTGGCCCTTCAGGCGCGACACGACGCCGTGGTTCCTGCAGCGAGCGCACTTCGGGCTGCGGCTGAGCCTGCGCGCCGCTGGGGCTTCATCCGTGCCCATCACCTCCCGTCCGGCGCTGTCTGCAGCCCATTCCGCTTTCAGGTACTCTAGGTGGGTCGCATCTACCTGTGCGCCTCTATCCGCTTTAGTGGACATTTATGAGCTGTTCTCACAAACCCACGCCGCTCATCATATGCAAACCTGATACGCTCCAGTACGCAAGCAAAGAAAAGCCTCAGTGGAAAGTGGAGGCGAGACTTTTGAAATTATAAGCCATTCAGCTGTGCTTGTGAGTCTGGATGTTTCCTGGAAGGCGACTCTCACCTGGCTTGCCAGTGGATTTTGTAGCTACTGTCGGAATGCAGCAGTGATTGATCTCATAGGTACTGTGTTTCAGCTCAGTTTTCCCACTTCTCAATATTTAACTTTCCTCGTTGAGAGTTATTGACAACGTCACGCGGTTAATGATGATGATGCAATGCAAACTCCTCCTAGAAGCTCTTGTTACTCTAGGGTGTTACCTTTATTAAAACAAGACAAAAAAGCGATTGTGACCTACTTGTATTATTTATTTATTTAGACGTGGTTCTAAATGAGAAATTATTGTCTAACAAAAAATAATAAAATGTGTTATTGTGTATCTTGGATTGATTTGTTAGATTTTTTTTAAAGTGGTTAATTATTATAATTTTTTTCTTGAAAGGTATTCATTTTGGAATTGTTTCCAGTTAGAATGGTTAAAAACCTGTCTATACAGTGGTCAAAAGTTTGGAATATTAAAGTTTGTTTAATATTTTTGAAAGAAGTATGCTCACATTTGATTGAAAGTATAATAAAACAATATATACAATAAATAAACAAACATTTAAAATGTATTTATATACAGTATTTAAAAATGACATTTATTTCTGTTACTCAAGGATGAATTTTCAGCATCATTAATGTCAAATCTTTCAGAAATTCTAATGTTCAAGAGACATTATCAATGTTGAAAACAGTTGGAAATGCGTATATATACATTGCTATTTAATATCTAATAAAAAGATTAAGTACATTATCAAATCAACAAACTAAATATTTAAGTAATGGCGCTGAAAAATCTAATTTGAATGACAAAAGTTTTAAAATATATTTGTTATATAAATTGAAAATGCAGATTTCTTTGAAAAACATCAGCAAATTGTATGTTTTAACGCTTTTCAGATGTAGTGTAAATAAAAAATAAAAGTGCACTATTTTGAAAAAGTTCTCTAGACTTTTTAAAAAGCTAAATAAGTTTTCAAATCTGAATAATTCTACTGTGCAATTAATAGTTTCATGTCATAATTAAATCAGTCCAAAAAACAAAACAAAACATAAAAGCATACAGCATATCACTATATCTATATTTATAAATGTTTACTATGTTATAGCAATTTACTGCTATAACTAACAAGTAGAAAGTCAAAATCGCCTGTAAGAATAACTCATAAACCTAAACTTGTCACTGTTATATTTTGTTTGATGCAATCCAAGACCTGTGAAGAGATGATCCCAAGGTATCCATAATCCTGGACCAGGTCGTATCCCGAGCTGATGCTGTGGTCGTCATGGAGAAATGGAGTGCATGAGACTGATTCCTGAATGACCACTGTGATAAACGAGTCCCCACATTGATCCTGTGGGCCAACCTGAACGCCTGGCGGTGCCCTACTCACACCTGCAGCTTCTCCACGATGGACGTCCAGCTTCTTCAGCCTCCAGCGCCTAGACTGCAGCTCTGAACAAGAAGTTTGGACAGATGAAAAATGGTCGTGGCTAACAGAGCCTAGTTTCTCTCGAGGTTTTTTTTCCCTTCACTTCGTCAATTGGTGACGTTTTTTTTCCTCGCCACTGTCGCCGCTGGCTTGCTCGGATCAGGACTTGTGGAGCTGTGCTTCGGTGGATTTGCTCTACAGTGTTTGAACTTTCAGCAGTGAAATTTAAACCACACTGAACTAAACTAAACTGAACTTCAACTCTGAAATCTGGACTCTACTAGAACTATGTTAAGCTGCTTTGACACAATCTACATTGTGAAAAGCGCTATATAAATAAACTTGACTTGACTTGTTATATTGTAAATAATATTATTGCTGCAGGCTCATAGTTTCATATTGTTACAGCTAGGGCTGCACAATATTGGAAAAATCTGATATGTGATATTTTGTTTTTCTGGGATAAATATTGCGATAAATACCTCTATTTGACAGTTTTCTGGGGAGTCTAATAGTATTCAGGTACAGAAATTGAATAATCACAATGCAAAAAAATATTACTTGTCTTACTTTGCTTTAAATCGTTTCTTGTCCAAATATCTGAAAATTCTTGTAGATCAAGAAAAAATATTGTTTTGTTTTCGCCTTCAGAAGAAAAGTTTTTCCTTAAAACAAGCTAAATTATCTGCCAATGGGGTACCTAAAATAATCTTATTTTTGCTTTGAAATGTAGATATTTGAAGTAGAAACAAGACAAAAATTCCAAGTAAAAAAAAACTTCTTTCTCATAAATCGTATAAATAATAAAAAAAACTATTAATCTGTGTTACACCTCCAAACATCATGAAATGCTCAGTCAAAGGCCTTAAAAACACATGCAAATGATAAACTTTATATAAACTCTATTATGGTTAAACTTAGCAGTGACTCTACAAATCATATGTGCTCTGTAGCTCCTGGTCAACTTTAATTCAGACTTAACATTGCATATCTTGCAATGTGACTATTGCCGATGCGCACATTGCGATATCGATGCTGAAACAATATATTGTGCAGCCCTAGTTACAGCTGTTAAAATAGAAGCTCAACAATACTATCATGTAATTAATTAATAATAATTATTATTATTATAAATAAATAAACAAACAAACACAAACGTGTGAACAATATTTAACAACATTTGATTGGTCATTTATTATTGGTGTCATGGTAAAAGGCACTTTCCTCTCAGCAAATGTGCATATTATTTATTGAATTAAATAACATTTAGTCCCACTTCACAATCGAGTGTCTTTGTCCTCCCTCGAGCAATGCTTTTGAAAATTCGCTAAAATGCACTGTAATCAAATGTAGGACACTTAACATTTACTCAACCTGGAAAATTACTGGTATAATGGGCAGCAATAAACCTCTGGTGTCCAATGTTACAACAATCCAATGTCTTATATTACAGTAGCATTTCCATAGTGTATTTCATTGTTCAACCTGGTGAATAGTCATGTTTGTTTAATCCCATACAGCATATTTGATATCAAATTAATTTACTGAAGCACTGTTTAAATTTTTCTTAAAGTCAACCAAAGTAATCCCAATCTCAGACACCCAGTTTAGTCATTTGAAACTGACAATGGTGACTATAGTTGTGAGGCCACAGTGACACTGACCTGTGTGACGCCCCCATGTGGACGATCTTTATATCATCAGGACCTGCTGGCCATTAAATTTACCTTGGGTGCCCCCCTCTGCCGTCCTCAAGTAATCACACTCAGAATAAATGCAGTGTTAGTCTTCACATGAATGAAATTGAGGCTATTTTATATTTATTTATTTTTCATAGGAATGATATTCACTACGGTAATGGCACTAATATTGAACTTTAATATACTATCATTTCGTAATAGCATACTGTACAGTAACTGAAAACACACATCCACACACTTCAAACATATATTTTTATTATTATTAATATTCCCATTGTATGTAATGTTGCCCCTATACAGACAAGCCATACTTAGAAACCTTTAAACCTGTCAACAATATTGAGATGTTTCAGTTTTCTCCTTTTTTATCAGCTAAGAGGAACATTATTGTAGCCTTTATGTCATGAGAGGAATCAGTGTGTCAGATTATAGTGTTAAGATGCCATAGTCTTTTTAAAGATGACATTATTATTTAATAATTTCATAATATATACATCACTTTGTTGCGTACGCGTTTTGATTGGTGTGTGTGCCAGCTTTCCCCCCTAGGAATTATCTCTCCTATCTATCAGCTGTCAGTTTTCATCTTGTAAATTAAATTATGTAGAACATAATTTCGAAATTCAATCATATCTTCATGGAAACACCTGCATATCATTTGGTACTGAAAAAATAACCTACTAAAATCAACAGTGCTTTGTTTTTCTGGGTAGTCTAACATTATTCAGGTGCATAAATTGATTAATCAAATGTAAAATAGCCTTGCACATGGCATAATCTTTACTGTATTAATTAAATACAATTACAGTAGTGCTTTAAAATCGATTGGAATGTTTACACAGTAAACATGTCTAAAAAAGCAGATACACATGCAGATTTATTTTATTTATCTTCATTCATTTCTGACTCTGTTTTGATTGGAATTAACCATTTAATAATAATAATTATTATTATTATTATCATTATTTATATGTGTGTATATATATATATATATATAGTTCTTTCCTTCTGAAATTCCCTTCAGTTGATGTTTAACGAAGACAACTTTTTATTCAACACATTTTTATGCATATTAGTTTTAATAACTAATTTGTAATAATGATATTGATGACAGTACATCATATTTCACTAGTTATTTTTTGCAAAATACTAGTATTCAGCTTAAAGTGCTTAATTACGTTAATTAGTTTAACTAGACATGTTAGGTTAATTAGGCAAGTCATTGGACAACATTGGCTTGTTCTGTAGCTAATAAAAAATGTTTATTTTTTTTTGAGGGGGCTAATATTTAGGCTTTTATTTACAGAACAAAATATAACAGGAGCAAATGGGAAATTTGTCCTTGCTCTGTTAAAAAACACTTGGTAAATATTTGAATAAAAATTACATATCATAAGGGCTATAATTTTCAATATATTATTTTTTATTGTTTAATGAAATTTAGCCCATGTCCAAACTTGACCTATGACTAGAAGGCCACCAGATGGGACCAGATCTCAGTTAGTTGCCCCTCCATTCAGTCAAACCCAACAGTATCAATATGCATGGCACGTGTACATATGAAGATGTTTTTTACATATGCCAGTGTGTGTCGAGAGGCTGGAGGGGCAAATCTGGAGCCCGTGAAGAGCTTGTAAACGTGTGTGTGGCGGCAGAGCTCATGTTCTTCTCCACACGCCTGATAAAATGCTTCATGACCTGAAAAGAATCCTGAATCCCCCAAGTCACTCGCCACAGCCAATTTGAGCTGACATGCACTGGTATTGTTTGATCCACTTCTTTATTTGCCTTCTTTTTGATATTCTTTTCTCCCACTGTGTTGTCGTGCTCGACAACATCCACGGGGCTTAAGCTTTATGCTAAGATGTCATGACAGGAAAAGTTGGTGGGAACAGGTCTTCATGGGTTTAAAACTTTTTGAGGGTCAGTCTGCAGGATAAACATATTTAAAATATTTTTTTAACTAAAGGGGATTGTAAAAATGCTACAGTGAAAAAATGCTTAGAAGGAAACAGCTAGTTATTTGTTACTGTAAATTTAAGCTCAACAGGTTCTATAACATTTAATATATATTTTAGTTATGGTAACCACAAATATTTTTTAAATTCAGTTTTTAACAGTATGAAACATTGTGATAATTTAAAAAATTGTTCTTTAAAAAGAAATGATGCCATGGGATTTTTTGAAAGGCCAAAGCTCTCTACTAAATTATACAGGAGAAATGGGAACTAATAATTAATGAAACTATGAATTAATGAAACTATTAGTGTTGTTCTAATTTTATTAACATAAAACTATTATTCTTAATGCTGCAGACAGTGAAAGGTGAAAAGCTGTCACTGGGGCAGTACTTTTTTTATTTTAAAATACTCTTTTTGTACATTTTAGATACTACTACATATATTTTAGTTACTAATATATAGCTCTTAAGTACCAGTATGCACCCTTTAGGTTCAAAAGTGTACCTTTTAAAAGGTACCGCCTCAGTGACAGCTTTTGTCCTTTATTTCTGAAAGTGTAACATCACATTATTTATGCATATAATTTTTAGCATACTTTCCTACTACACTCATTGCCAGATAAGTACAGCATGTTCCCACCATGTGTGCCCCCACAAACAGAGGCAAAACTGTGTAATTATGGCCTGTCTTCCAGCAGAGTTTAGTCATCTCATGAGATATATTTCACCGTCTCTCTCTCTCTCTCTCTCTCTCTCTCTCTCTCTCTCTCTCTCTCTCACTCTATTGCAATGTCGATGTGTAAGACCTAAAAACAAAGGGGCTGAGAAGATGATGAAAAGCATATGGGAACGGCTTCTGCATGTGTCAGATGGCATATGAATTTATGCCATTTTTAGCACACGTTAAAGAGATCTGCTAAATGTAAAAAGCAGTATGCAAATGCAGAGGTGTCCTCAACTGTCTTCTTATCTCTCTGATCTGTTGGTCTTTTTTTTTCTCCCTCTGTCACTCTTGTTGTATTCTTGTTCCCTGTTTCTTTTGTGTTTCATTTCTTTCTAGAAAAAAAATCTTTCTTCCTTCCTTCCTTTTTAAAAATGACAAATTCATCATAAGTTGTTCTAATTCTCACTTGCCTTTGCCTTACATCAGCAATGACAAACTTAAAAAAAAAACACTGAACAGCTAAACACAGGTTCTGGTAGATGTTCTGGGGTTCTCGTTTATGTTGTTATATAAGCCGGGCTGTTAATTAAACAAAGACAGAGCATTAAAGCCCGAAACCCCTCCTCTATTTTCACAGCCAGTCTGACAGCAGGAATATAGGAGATTTTTGAATTGCAAAACATATCATTATTGCCAAGCATTATTATTCAAAAGAATCAGCTCTGGGGAGCAATATTAAACTGCTGTAATATAGTTTTATCCCCCCACACCAGACACAAACAAAACAACAACAAAAGAGGTAAATTTAATTAACATTGTGCATATTAAAAACTCTATTAAATATTAAAGCAAGTCATTTTACCGACAAATCAGTCATGGTCTTCGTGCAAACATTTAAAAAATTACTTTTGAAGCTATTTAAAGACAGACAGGGGCAGAAAATTTGCAAATTAATAACTGTTTATGCATTTTATCAAGACACACGCTAAACATAAACACAGGGGAGCGCTTGCTAGATTGCCTGACAATTATGATAATTGAGAGCTGCTCTCTCTTTCCTGTTAGTTTCCCCTCATGTTTTCAATTCTTGTTAATTTCAAAGAAATAGTTCACTCTCAAATGAAAATGACAAAAATGTCCAAACCTTGATGATCTGACTTACTGTATATGTTTTTTGCCCATAGAAAACTCAAGGAGAAATTTTAATGAACAGTTATGTTGAATTTAGTTACAATTATCAAGACCCATTTATGTTTACATTTAACAGATGTTTTTGGGCAAAGCGACGTACAAATGTGGAAGGCATTAAAGGGATAGTTCACCTAAAAATTGAAATTTACTATTTACTCACCCTGGTTCAACTCAAGTGGTTCCAAACCTTTATGAGATTCTTTCTTCTGTTGAACACAAAAGCAGATTGTTACGTGCCGGCACTTATTTGGTTATTTTGTTTATTTTTCATGTCTCATCATGTGTTTCTGTCTGTCACCCAGTCCACTACTCTGCTTGGTCAGAGTGTGATTGGCTGAGTGACATGTGATTGACTGAGTGACATGTCCTTGCTGCAACCAATACCATTACTGCTGCTTTCTGATTGGCTGCTGCTTCACAACTCTGCTCTAGTCCCAGCCAATCTCCGCATTCCACCTGTCCTTTAAAAGGTCTTCAGTCTAGTAGTTAGGGGGCAGACACTCTGATTGATACTTTGCTCTTTGATCTTTGTTTTTTGGCTCGTTTGTTCGGTTTGCTTTTGTGCTTTGTTAGTATTTGATAGTTTGTTATCCCCATTTATTAGTATTGCTCGTCTTTATTTGATTTACACTTTGTTATTGTTGTTAAAGTTTGTTACTGTCTGTTCTTACCTTTGTGTTGCCATATCTTCCCTATCCTCATGTTTCCCTGTGAGTTTAGAAAGACTGGTAGGTAAGTACGTCACGTGACCTACATGTCAGCACATAGATTAACATTTGTCTAGATACACCATAAGCGGGTGTGTGCCAACCCGTGTATTTTTGGTTCAATTGTTAGTCAGTGTAGATTAGATTGGACGTCATTGACGTTGAAGATTTATTTTTCATATATTTTGTTTATTAGGGGGGATTTGTTGTGAACATTAGTAAGACTATTTGGTTTTGTTTGGTTCTTTTCTTTAGCACCACCCATAGTCTTTCTAACATTTCGTTGTTTATTGACTTTGACGTTATATATATATATTTGTAAATATCTCGCTCACTGATTCACCCTTACTTTTTGTAAATAAATCACTATAATTTTGTTCACTAATTCTTGTTGTCCATCCTTACTTTGTAACACAATTTACTTTGAGTTTTTGCGTAACCAAAATTCTCAGCTCAAGTGTACAACCCCACTCCCCTAGACTGCCAGGGGTTGTAACACAGATATTTTGAAGAAAGCTGAAAACCTGTAACCATTTATTTGTTATTTGTACCATTGTAGGAAAAACAAATGCTATGCAAGTCAGTGGATACAGGATTCCAGCCTTCTTGAAAATATCTTCTTTTGTGGTTAGCAGAACTCATAAAGGTTTGAAACAGAGTGGGTAAATTAAGGGTGTAATTTTTAGGTGAACTATTCCTTTAATCATCTCAAGCAACCACAGAATTACAAATATGTGTATATATATATTATTACACCATTTTAATTACAAATAAGTACATATTTACATTTAGCAGACGCTTTTGTCCAAACTGACTTACAATTGAGGAGGCATTCAGCGATTCAACATCAATAGGCAATACACACAGTGCTAGTGCTAGTTATACAAAGTAACTTGTTTGTGCTCAGAAAATTTATTGTTAGAGTAAGTGCTTTTTTTTTTTTTAGAGAGAATATATGTGAACATATGTTCACAAATATTAAGTATTAAACCATTAGAATAAAAAATATGTACATATGTTTACATATATTAACTACTAAACTATTATAACACAAATATGTGCATATATTTTTACATACTTTAAATATTACACTATTGTAATTACAAATATGTACATATATGTTCACATATATAGTATTAACTATTAAACTATTAGACTATCAAACTATCATGTGTACCTATGTGTTCCCATATGTATATTAAATATTAAATTATTAGAATTACAAATATGTACATATATGTTCACATATATTGAACTATTAGAATTGTGAACATATATTTACCATCAAGGCACTGGAATTTTCAAATTTGAACATATGTTAACAATACCTATCATTAAATGTACATGTTCATATATTGCCAGATTTCTGATTTCTGTACTAAAATGTACAAATGAGACTGTACAAATAAATACAAATCAGCCACTAAATCAAAAGTTATGAATTGCCGTGAGATTGTGCTGGCTAAACTATTATACTTGTTTCCACAAAAATATTAAATCCTTTTACCACAGTGCATCCTGTGCGAGTAATTTCGACAATCTAATTATATCACAGTTCTTCATATTCTCCACATGTGCCTAACCTTGACAGAAAGTGTAGTGCATGGGTGGAAGTCAACAGAAGTGCTTGTACCAGCTGCTGTAATAAGCATCAGTCCCATTGCACCATGCCAACCCTGCCCACCTGTTTCATAGTAGTCATGTTCTCCTGCTAACTGGGTAAATTAAAGATAAACAAGAGAGACTTAGACTAAGTAGGTGCGAATGAAGATTGATAGATGTCTCCTGGAAAAGAGTCCAGACAGATCCAGAGTAGATTAGCACAAAGCAAAAGGTCAAATCAGTTATATAAATGAATGGGGTTGAGCTTCAAGACAGGAACATTCACTCTGCCGGCTGTGAGAATGATATTAAAACCTTTGCCTCAAAATGTCTTAATTTACTCACACTCATGCCGTTTTAAACCTGTAAGAGTTTCATTCATCTTCTTGAACACAAATGAAGAGATAACCATGAAATCTGAGAGATTTTGTCTATCCATTTAAAACATTTCAGACATTAAAAAACAATTCCTCTCAAAGTATGCTTTTATACACCAATGAGGGGCTGAAACAGTTTTGGGAGTAATGAGTTACAGAGTAACCATTTACTGTAATTAAATTATTTTTCCACTGAAAAAGTAAAGTAATGGAATACTGTTCATGTTCTGGTAATTTAATTACAGTTATTTATAATGTGCTTGCCTTAAATACTGTAAATAAATCCAACTGTTCTGTATAAATTTATTCAGAGAACCAAAGTAATAATAAATTTTTGTTATATTTCGAAGAATAATTCTACTTTTCAACTGAAGAAGGTTGCATTTATCAAGACAGTTCCACATGCTTAAGTGAATTGAGTGAGGAATTAATGACAATATGTGCTATACATTTTGAGAAGTGGAGTAATTGTATATTATACATGTTTAACTTTTTATCAATATATATTTTTAATAAAGCTAAAAGCCATGGTTGAATTTAATTTCTAAAATTAAAAGAGTTTAATTTCTGTTGATGTGTTGAGGTTTATAAGGCTTTTAGTATTAAGTCAAGGAAATTACTTAGTGTATAATTAAATTACTTTTCAGCAAAGTAATTAGTAAAATACTTTAAATATAATTTTAACTATGTAATTGGTAAATAGTAATTATAAGTCCCTTTTTAAAGTAACTTATCCCAACAGTGGTATAAAATACCCCCTGATTGTGATATGATGTGGATTCTGATCAATGTATGAAGCAGAAATGTATTTATAGATTTAAATGTGATTGTGAACAATTTGTCATAATAATAAACACACATTTTTGTATGCTTCTGACAAAAATGCTTGAATAACTTATACCATATATGATTGCAGTTGTGTATTTATTTGGCCTTATGTTTTATTTGTATCTTGCTTTTGTTGATACCAAATGTTTGCATCTCCATGGTCATATTCCTATATAATCTCTTCACACTCCTTACTCGTATAATGCATATAAATCAGTTTTTCTTATTGTGAGCTCCCTCTTTTGCTTTGACTGAGAACACTCAAACCTCCTCATTGCATAATTTCATGGAAAATATATTGAAATGCTTTCTTTCTGAGTAAATGTGATGTAAACATAAGAATGCATCAACATGTTTGTCTTTGAACCTTAAAAACCTCATTTAACAATAATTGTGTGTGTTCCTGTCATCACGAATAAAAAACCAGGCATGCAGCGGCTTACTGTGTTCAGAATACCAATTTGTTTGAGAAAGAAAAAGAAATACTGTTTTTATCATAAAGTATTAGTCATATGTTGATGCTGAAGTATGAAGACCATACATTTATTCATTATTTAGGTAATTGTCATTCATTGGGTCTTGCAGAAGTTAAATTGTGGTGGTGTGATGTGCAAAAATAATTTCATATAATAATTTGCTCTTGCATGTCAAGGAAGTGTGCTTGAGCTTCGATGAGCAAATTTAAATGCTGTAAACTTGGTTTTCTAATCAAAGTTCATATGTGAATAAATTTGCCTAAATTAAATATGTTCATTTTATAAAGCAACCTTGTATTTTAATAACATTTTCTGATTCTTTTTACCATTTTGAAGAATCACAGAGTTCCAATGGAGGGACAGAAATTCCCATAGTTCATTAAAAACATCTTACTTTATGTTCAGATGATGAAATATTTCTTATGGGTTCACGGAGATGAGTAAATCGTGATATAATTGTCATTTTGGAGTGAAATAACCCTTTCAAAGTAGGAGTAGTGACACATTTATTTTTATTAAAAAAAAAAAAAAAAGTCCTCCAGTATTCCATTGTGACATTTTGCAGTGTTGTCTATATATTTAATATCAAGATCTAAGTCAAATGAGCTTATTTTGACACTGCGGAAAAGTATTTTTTCTGTCTCCACAAAAAGAAACATTTTGACATTGAAACTCTTTGTCTCTTTGCTTTCCCTTTCCTAGTTGTAAATGTATGTGTTGTATGTGCCCATCAGGACTTTTAACGGCAGCAACACTGGATAATCATTCCCCATCTTATGTGAAGCTACAAAGACTCTTCTTTGATGGGGAATTTTCAGTTTCTCTGTGCTTGAACTGTGGTGGTTAATTTCCAACATCATGACTAAAACTGTTGGACTGTGGTAAAAGAACAGGTAAAATTAGTCTAAAAGTAATGAGCTTTTTAATAAATTACACAGCCATGTGTGAACTTGCAGATTAGAGCTACACTTAACTGTAACTGACTTGATCCCATTTGTATGTCATGTTTTTGGGTCTCGGCTACAGTATGTGTGTGATGCCCTTTTTTCATCTGTGTCTTTTACACTCACCTTAGCTGTCAAACTTCATTTGCTTCTGGCTGCTTTGGCTCGCCTCCCTCTTTTTCTCTCAGGTTGTGTCTTTTCTCTAGTTGCCAATCTTGCTTTGTGTCCTTGCTTAGATTTTGTGCACTGTTTTAATCACCATCTCCTTTCTCTTTAGATGCATCATCCTTTCCCCCCTCTGTTCTCTCAGATTAAAGTTTCTTTTGAAGATGCATTTTGTTCTCTCTCTCTCACCTTCCAGACATTTGCTATTTTCGTACAGTTGAAGGCAAAAATATTAGCCCTCCTGTGAAATTTAGATTTTGAAGTGGTGTTTAAATTTCCTATTATTTCCAATATGAAATGCCTATATGTGTATATAGGAAGAGTATAGATGCAGAAAACCCTAAGGGCCATCTGAAATCTTTGTTTTAAGGAGTTTTCTCAGGATGTTTTCTTTTTTATTCATTTTAGTTTGGCTGGAATAAAAGCTGTTATTTATTTATTTTATTTTTTTTAGGCTTAATATTATTAGCCCCACTAATTTTGTTCTTGATTGCCAACACAACAATGTCCAATGACTTCTTCAGTTTGTGTACAAGAGAAGAGTGTGTGGGTGTTTCCCAGTACTGTGGGTTGCATGAGTCAAGTTCATTTCCAGGACTGGGTTTCGGTAGTTGTTTATTCAGCCTAATCTCATGAGGAAATGAAATGTTTTGTCAGGTTAGTGGATGTTCCATACAAAGTCATACGAGTTCAGTCGTACGAAAATGTACGATTTTTAAAAAGAGGCGTGGCACCAAACCCCACCCCTAAACACAACCATCATTGGGGGATGAGCAAATCTTACTAATTCATACGAATTATAGCCACTAAATCTAAAAGTTATGAATTGCCATAAGATATCGTTGATTCATTTCACTGTGGCGTCCCCTGATAAAGAAGGGAATAAGTGGAAGGTGAGTGAGTGAATGAGTGTACACAGCTACTTTATTTTCTTTATTATGCAATTTTTG
The DNA here is from genome assembly GCA_903798115.1 of Danio jaintianensis. Classification (NCBI taxonomy): domain Eukaryota; kingdom Metazoa; phylum Chordata; class Actinopteri; order Cypriniformes; family Danionidae; genus Danio; species Danio jaintianensis. Next base: position 16,657,724 of record CAIGQV010019356.1, on the reverse strand, counting down.
TTATTTTCCTCATAAATAAGAAATGGTGTCACAAAATAAGCCATCAAGGAGTGCTGCCCAACGTAATGTAAAACTGGAGAAAGGAAAAAAAACAACAACTTGTTAACCTAGTAAAGTTATTCAGTCAAGAGCTGTGAATGATATTCTGTTTTGCTTTTTGCAGTCTAATTCATATACACAGCATTACATGTAGCATATATTTCACTGCTGGCATTTTAAAATACAAATCTAATATCAAATTGATTTTTTTCAGTTTCTTATGTTTGCAGACATAACCAACTGCGATGTTTATGCATGTGTTTTTGACATAACCTTGACAGTTTAAGCACAAAATGCAGAAGAAAATGTTATTTAATACTCACAACATGTGCTGACAGCATGACAGCTGACTTTATGTGTGCTGTGTGTGTTTTTGTGTGCTGTGTGTAAAACTGTGTATCAGTTTAAACTGAAATAGCTTTGAAACGCATGTATATAATGGACTTTCATGATGGTAAAAAACTGAAGGAACTGCAAAATAACTTCTTTGCATAGTGAAATGTATTGAAAAGATCGATTACAGACTGCAACGATACCCATTCACACAGATCTGCAGAAAGAACAAAAAACAAAACAAAACACTGAATTATGAATGGCAGGCCAGTATTTGGTAATGTCACTCAGCACTCTATAGTAACAGTATATGTATGTACTGTATGGATGTATGTATGTACATATGTACTGTATGTACGTATGTATGTATGTATATCCATGACTACACAGTAGGTTGAACACACAATATGACATCACAAATTCTGCACGATCATGTTTTTGTCGTTTACAGACAGATAATAACTGTATGGTTTAAAAAAAACTTGCACTTTGAAAAATGATAATAATATAGTATTTTCAGTTCTCCAATATGGTGCTGCCTTGCAAATAAATGGCCAAAACTAAAAATAATAATAATTGCAAAAAATGCAAAAAGTATGGCATGAATGCAGCTACCCAACCCCCAAAAGAAGCCCAAGATAGTGTATCATGGTTTCTACAAAATTGTTAAGCAATTCGATGGTTTTCAACATTGATAATAATTAGAAAGGTTGCTTGAGCACCAGAAAGAGCTCATGAAATGCTGGGAGAAAAAAATCAGCTTTGCCATCACAGAAATAAAAAACTTTTTCAAATATTCATTCATTCATTCATTTTCTTTTCGGCTTAGTCCCTTTATTAATCTGGGGTCGCCACAGCGGAATGAACCACCAACTTATCCAGCATATGTTTTACACAGCGGATGCCCTACTAGCTGCAACCCATCACTGGGAAACATCCATACACACTCATTCACACACATACACTACGGACAATTTAGCCTACCCAATTCACCTATAGCGCAAGTTTTTGGACTGTGGGGGAAACCGGAGCACCTGGAGGAAACCCACGCCAACACGGGGAGAACATGCACACTCCACACAGAAATGCCAACTGACCCAGCCGAGGCTCGAACCAGCGACCTTCTTGCTGTGAGGCGAACGTGCTACCCACTGCGCCACCGTGCAGCCCCATTTTATAATATATATTTGATAAATATATACCTACCCCAAATTTTTGAACAGTAGAGTATTTTGGATAAAAATATATTTCAAATTTTTTCTTTATAAACGATCAGATTATCTAAAATTGACCATTACTGCTACTGTGCATTGACCTAATGCAGTATTGATATGATAAAGCAATTTAAATGTGCCACAGCCCACAGCACGTGTATTAAAAATAAAACTTGTGGGTCAGACTTGCTTGTTTACAAAATGACCACATAGCATTTTTTGGATAATACACCATTTACTTGGTCTGATTCTGTGACTGACTTTTGAGTCGATCCAGCAACAAATTTGAACATGGGCTTGAATGTGTGTAAGCCAACTGCAACCTTGTTTTACAGAGTGAACAAGAAAATCCTCTCAGGGTCACATGGGCCTCTTGCACACAAGAGAGACCTTTTCTAATATCTAAAGAGCAAATCACATTTGTAATTTATTTTCATCATAAAATTTTAATTATAATATAATATTTATTTTTGATCAAGGATGTTTCTCTGACTAAGTGCAGATTTGCTTCCTTTTTTTGTTTTGTTTTTTAACAAGGTTGAGTCTGTGGCTTCTGATCTCAAATAAGTCCAGTTTTCACCCTGACTTATAAAGATTTATGATTCTCGGTTATATTACTATGAGTTCTCAGACTTCCTAACTCTTTGGAAATATATTTTCTTATAGAATTAATAAAGAGTTTGCAGATGAGGAAGATTTCACCTCAGTTACATAGCTGTATCTTAATCTATACTAATCTAAATCTAATTTGCTGCTGTTATTAGTACTCTAATATTATTTGATGTTAAATTATTGTAGTTGCATTAATTTTTTCTTTTGTGTTTGTTTATTTTTTTTATATTTAAAATAATACAATTTTGAACTTAATGTTCAAATGAAATAATTTTGTTTCATATTGTTTTATGCCATGATTATGCTGCTTATGCCATGGTTATTTACTAGCACCGGCAAGTTAAATATAATAATGTTTGCAGCGGAACATTTGACCAGGAGTTATTCTGTACTCTGTTCATTTTAGATCAGATAAGATCATATTTATTTAATTATAGCATTATCGATAAGATATAAGATATATACAATTATCGAGAGAAAGAGAGAGAGAGAGAGAATTTTAATTTTCACCTTATTCTACAATGCGAAAGTAAGCTCTTTCCGGTGATTGCTTCTGATTTATTTGTCTGAGTAAATCACTAGTAAAAAACAAATGGGAGTAAATGGTTAAACTACTTGCTCTTCAAACAAGTGTGTTTATGAACTAAAAACACATAATAATAAACCATAATATAATATGAAATACCAGTTTGCTATGTAAATCAGCAAAATTAGTTGTTTTTTGTAAATAGCTAAAAAAAAAAATCTATGGAAGTGAATTAGATTCTCAAGTCTCAAGACAATCAGGTTCCAATGGCTGTGGCCATTCTTACATGAAAGAATAAGGTCAATAGAATGGTAATGAACTGACTGGAACAACCTACTAAATGGTTTAAATGCATATATTCTAACAGTTATGAGAAAAGTTCAAGTTAAAATGCAACAAAATACAATACAAAAATAAATATTGTTATATTATGTTTTTGAGTTTTAACTTATATTACTTCAAATGCTCAAATCTAACTAATACACTAAAAATGGATGAAATCAAGACATTCTCAGAAAGCCCTGTATGCCTGATGTGATTTAAAATCCAGCACTGATTTCTGTCTTCTTGTATGTAATTCAAGTGACTAAAACTAAGCGCCTAAATGACTCCCTAGGCGGCGTGATCTATTACAGTGGATCTTTGAGTATGTAATGGGTGTGACACAAAGTCAAAAGCACAGTTTAGCCAGCAGCGGGTCATTGCGGTTAATTGCTTGTTAGAAACTCTGTCAGTCACTGTAGTCCTCACACCGCTCTGCTCCGCCTCTGTCTGGAAAAAAAAACGTAATAGATTCCATTTGTGCCACACTGTCGCTTGCAGCCACTGGACCGTGAACCGACCAATCAGACAAAGCCTCTTATTGTCACCTGACTAAGCGGCTGCTGATGATATATTGTGCATCCCAAATGAGTGGCAGGACTGTCTAATAAGCTCATCCCTCGCTCTGTGAGCCTTATTAGTAATTGAGAGACAGCTGTAATAACACTGTGTCGCCATCATTCCTTCAACTCCATTATTCTTGCTGGTTCCTAGAGGTTAATGTGACACCGGGTGAGATGAGTGAGAAATGGTTGAAGGTTGACAGCGGAAGGTGAAAGCACATTGAGAAAATGAGCTAAACTGAGTTTGACGGTTCCTACATAAATACATGCATGAATTGTATGATGCTGTAGATGCCCCTAAGGACTGATAAAAATGCCACACTAAGTGTTTATCTCTGCATGTCATATTGGAACATGCAAGGTTTGGTATTCTTAATGAGTGCGTCGTGATAGACTGTTATGTCAATGACAAGCTCCTCCTTTATTGCCTCGCGGACAAATGTAAAATGTTGCAGTGTGAACAAATGGGCTGAAAGCTTCTCTGTGGGGCCTGTGTCGACAAACATATTTCAGAGACTTGATGTTGATGTGTTTTTAATCAGCCGGTCCCTGAAGGGCCTCGACACAGAGAATTGGATTTAGAAACATTTGCTGACTGAAATGGTGTTACCAGTTGGACCCCATCGCAGTAACCTAGCACTTAGAGAGCCCGAGGGAATAGAAGTATAACATGATTGGCCGGGCCACCATGCCTATGATACACATCTATATAACCTTGAGTGCCTAGACTTGAGGATCAACACTTTGAGTGATGAAACTGCATTTAGTTGAAGCCCACAGCTGATTTAAGAGAAGATATGCATGGTTTTATAGGTAAAATCTGTGCATTAAAACATGCTGACCTTAAAGTGTGGAAGTTGAATTACATAATTTTCTTGTGGCAAAGAATGAATCATATGATTCATCGTCCTTCAAAGTGAAAAGTGCTTCAGGAGCTGTTGGTACAGTGTCGGCAACATGAATCTGCCACTTTGGCAAGCCTAAGAGGCTTCATGTCTCCATCAGAGTAAAAAGGTTGAACATTTCATGCTACAGGAGTGCCCTCCAACACCTACCATTCTGTTTATCCTCAGAAAATGTTAGAGAAGTGGGGCAGAACAATCTGCCCACTGGTGGAGGCGCAGGATTGTCTGTTGAAGTTAAACGTCTATCAAAGGAAGCACTCACAGATCTACAAAAATAGATTTGTTGGTGTTCAAGAGGATAATATAAAGCTGCTCTGTACTTTCTTTCCATTTCTATTTTTTTTTTGGAATTGAATATCTCCACTTTTGCTCCTAATGCACCTATTGTGCTATTGCATGCTACACCATTTCATGTTCTTTGACATCTCATTCCTGAGACCAATAAAAAAAAGCTGGCCAATAAAACCTGGGAGTTTTTTAAAGGGCTGGAGGTATAGAACTATCTAAGTTTCTATGATATATGGCTTGATAGAAAAGTTGAGGTGATTCCTTTGAAGTGAAAAAATTGGGAGGAACAGGTAATAAATGTCCCCAGGCCTATCACATCCCGCTATGACAAAGTTATTGACTTCCACCCATTGATCACAGTCAAAAGTAATCTAATGCTGAGGCCTGAAATGATGGCTTTCTTTGAGGGAATCCATCCTTCACTGTGATAGTAATTGAAGCTCTCTTTTTATTTGTTTTTAGGAAGTGCTGGAGTGTCATCAGTGCAAAACATATTAACAGTTATATTTTCCAGCAGATGAGAAGGTATAATTTTAAGATGTCATCCATCATCTATATTAGATTTTTTTTTTAAATAAATGACACTTTATGAAAAATAAATAAAACATATATACACACACACACCTTCTAAAATATTTTCAAAATATCACAGTTGTAAAGATCTTTTAAAAGCTTTTAAGATATGCCCACCAATTGCATTTTTATGAAATCAATATAGTATAAATACAGTAAAAACTTTAATATTGTGAAATATTGCTACAATTTAAAATGACCTTTTCCCCAAGGTTGTATTTAAAATGTTAATTTACTTATGAGACTTGTCGTTGCATTCATTAACTAATCATTTTCATTCTAATTACTATAGCCATAATATATTTAGTTTACTTGTTCAGGGGCATTTTTTACCTCCTCATCTTGGATTTATGGGCAATAATAATTAATTCATTTTGCTGGCATTTTTTTGCAACAAACTTCCATTTGTTTCGAATCTTCATTTTTACTAACAATCTTAGTCAATTGAATGCATTCGAGCTGCTTAGTAAAGACATGCATTTTTTGACCCAAGCTTATAAAAAACACAAATGAGCCTTAAATAAGCAATATCACACTCGTAGCAGTGCGATGTACATTTACATTTACATTTAGTCATTTGGCTGACGCTTTTATCCAAAGCGACTTACAAGTATTATGCAGAGGCCAATTATCACTGCAGAGCAAACGGGGGTAAGGTGTCTTGCTCAAGGACACTTCAGTCATTGTCTGCTGGCACTGAGATTCAAACCCACAACCTTCTGCTTACAAGTCCAACTCTCTAACCACCAGACCACGACTGACCCTGATGTGGCTGTATATCGGCACTGGTGGGAGGTGTGCACCTTAATGTCCCACCAGTGACGATATACAGCCACATCACACTGCTACGAGTGAGATATTGCATTTATACAACAGTTCGACGGCATAATCGTGTATATAAAAAAGAAAATCAAACACGGAGAGTCTAAAAACCCTTTTGTATTAGGAACTACTTTCTTCCGCCATTCATTCAGATCTGCAGCTGACGTTAGAACAGCAGAAGCCGTTACTAATTTACCAACGTCACTTTAGAGCTAGTATTTGAATGATTCTCTAGCGTAATGTCTAAAGTGATGACAAAACAGGTGATTTTGCTGACATTTTAAGATTATAAGGCTGAACGGCATGAAATGCCATCAGTCTACAGAGATATCTCCCTACAGTATTACAGTCTATTACAGTCTATAGTGTTTCTCTGTTGCAATCGGAATATTACAATAATTAACCCCGAAAAAAGCAGCGCAATCACTACCAGATTGCTCTTGTGTTTGCGATAAGGAAAAACGCTAAACACATGTGGGCATTTCTTCTTTCTTTCTGCCAACACAACACACATTACTGATATGCAAGTCCCATCTCACACTCAATATACACTACAATTATATGGTATAAATACAGCACTACAGCATACAAAAGAGAGAGATCGACTTAGAATATCACTTACCTGTTTAATAAGGATTTGATCAGCTGTAGTTAGAAATTACGCTGTTTAATCTTCTAAGGGCTTATTATGCAGTCTCTGTTGCCATCTTGTGGATGGACAACGTCTTTGTTCTGCTCAATGACAGGCTAATGGTCGCCGACACGCTGTCTCTCAGAAATTATAAATATTTTAAAATAGGCACTATCCTTATAAATAAACTGCATAGTTGCAATCTAAACAGCAAACTAAAACAGCCTCAAAAGTACATTATGTTGTCCGACAGCAGCAGTATTTGTCAAACTGTAGATTGTCCTCTGCTTGTTGCTGTATGTGGGCGGAGTAATACACAAGGATGAAGAGGCGGTGCGAGTGCTGTTACTGGCACAATATTGCACCGTTATCAACCAATCAGATTCATGAACCAGACAGAACTGTTGTATAAAGTGAAATATTTCACTTTTTTATATTATATTAGCATTCTACCTATAAAGGAGCTGTTTGTTTATAACAGCTAGATTAAACAGCTGAATGAAAGGGAATTTATGGAGTGGAAGATGTTTAACATATGGTAACCTCAGCATTGAAAAACAAAATGGGCTATTGTGGCCTGCATGCCTGTGATTATGTTCACTGAAATGGACAAATTTAATGGCCACTCAATTGATTTACTAATCAACATATTATGTAATTAATATAGTTCCATTTTGAATTAAAGTTAAGTTAAGTTGAGTTAAGTAAAGTTAGAGTTTGACAGCCTAAATAAGTGGATTCTTACATATTTTTTCTAATATGTGTCACTTTTTCTCTTCTTCACACGATCAGAATCAGATTACCGACCGCTTTTTTCTTCCTTTCCTTTCTAGTCTTCAGGAATCCCTATGTGATCTTTCTAGAAGTGAGGGAAGGCCTCATCTATAATGAAGGTGGTAAAACTGTCCTCTCATCTTCGCAGCGAGAGCTCACAAAGTATGAAACTATGGCAGACGTCATTGAGAAGGGTTTCATTATGTTGGCTAGGCATGCTGCAATTTAAGGGCATAGGCGGAGGCTTATTCATTTTTCACAGACTCGAAGTCAGAACACTCATTAGTGAGCTATTATAGAGCCATACCATTGAGGATGAGTTGTCTCGTGTGGTCCTTCCGCTTTTTTTTTCATGGCAGCATCTGGGTCTACATTATGCTCTCGCTCTCTCCTTCAATCCGATTCCACTGCAGCTCTTCTTCATGCACATCCATTAATGAGTGCCAGCAGGGCAGATGGCGAGGGCAGCTTACAGATTGAGTTGGAGTTGATAATGGTTACTGGTTGGTTTCATGCTTTCCTGCTCGATATGGAAAATTTTTTGATGTTTGAATGACAATATTGTTTTGCAGAGAGTGATGCAATGACCTGCTTCTCATTAAACTAAATAGTGTTCACTAACAAGTTCCTTGATACAAGTAATAAAATATAGGGACCAATTATCACAATTTTTTGTTATACTGCTATGCAGTTTTAGGCATTTGTATTATACTAAATAGTGTGATACTTTGGGCAATTTTTTTCATTATTTAATTTTATTATTATTATTATTATTTTTATTATTATTTAATTTTATTTAATTTTATTTAATTTTATTATTATTATTATTATTTTTAGCTATTTAACTTTTATAATTCTCCATGGTTTTACCTGTTTTTGACATTATCTAAACACTGTATAACTCCAAACCTAAACAGAACGTTTCTATAGTAACTTTTAAAATAATGTAGTTGTTAAATTTATGCAACATAGGCTCATTCTGAAAACGTAGCCCTTTACATTTCTGGAGATTGCAGGTTATGTAGCCAGACCGCAGCTGACCGCTTACCTCTGTGTGGACGGCTTTTCCGCTGTTACCAGTTTGTCCAGTGGCTCGCCGGGATTCGAGTCCAGAAAGTAGGTAAGACAAAAACAATAGCCAAAAAAACAAATAAACAAGTAAATATCAGGGTGAGAATGTGGTAAAATCTGAAAATGTGATAATCAGGCTGCTGCGAGTTTTAATTTTTTTCTGAATTGCTTTTGAAAACACTGTTGGCTGGGTTTAAGGAAGTGGGTGTGCGGGTCAATCGGTGCTTTTGAAAACACTATTGTTTGGGTTTAGGGAAGGAGGAGGGTAGGTTAGTCCATCAGACACGAGAAGAGCAGGCGCGAATGGCACTCGCAAAAGAAATTTGAGATCTCAAAAAGCATACACAGCGGCCTCTGGTGGATTTGCGAAAACAAAAACTGCAAAAAAACGTAGCTCCTGGGATGTATTTGGCGCTCTCCAGAAATGTATATTGGGGTACGATTTCAGAATGAGCCTGGATTGAATTTATTACAGACATTACTGTTTTTATAATAACCATGAATTAAACTGTCAACTTGTCATTTCTTAGAGATAAAACATTTATTAATTTGTGAAATGATCACCTATTTGGTCAATATTTGTCATGTTCTTATGATAAAGAGCTGTCTGAGATATCTAATTAACTGTTTGGTCTTTTGCCAAAGGTGCAAAAATCTGCTTACAAATTATCTGTATGTAAAATATCCATATGAATTTAACTGCATGTTAACCTTAAGACATAGCTGCATGTTTAATCTAATAAGTCTTGTCAAGAGATGTGATCTTTTTATATGATTAATCACTTTTTATGATGGAATTCATTCACATATGAACAAGCGTGGTTATATAAAGATCATTAGTAAACAACTTTGATTTAAAATAAGATTTCCCCTCAAAGACTAACCAATTATTTTTGTTTTGCAAAAATGGAACGAAAAGATGACTGAAATTTAATCTCTGGCCAAAATATGCCTAGGATAGTCTGAAAATGTTAATGAAAAATTACTTTTAGGATTTTTGGCATTTTATGTATCACCAGGAATCACGGTTTCAGCTACAAATCTTCTTTAATTTTCTACTAGACAACATGTCTTACTAAACAAACAAATTCACCATAAAACAGCCAGTGCTTGGGGTGCTTTGCTAATAGATAAAATCCTTTTACATTACACATAAATAGAAATGTATAGTAAAAAAAAAAAAAAAAAAGTGTACAGACGTCTTTGTAATTAGATGGAATGTATATTAGATGTATCTTTTATAAGCTGATGTTTATTACATTTGACTAGAATATCAAATTATTCTGCAAGTCTGTTTAAGTTAAACGGTTTTCTGCCCTGCAGTATTTCATTTTATATTTTTTTGCTTCATTCAAGTATACTCATTTTTCAAACTAAATCATTTTATTCTCTGCCATCATCCAATTTATTTCCTGCCTGCCTGTCATTCATCGTAGATTTCGATATGAAGTGACAGAATAAATAATTCCTCATTATATAAAGTTCTCACTTAATCCACTTTTTCCCCAGAGCAACTGAACTCAATCTCAGGTTTTATTTGTTTAGTTTTTCACGAATGGAAATGCCACGTCCTGTTTGTTTTCTTCAGGCATAAAATCACATTTCTAAAACTTGCCTTTCGATGTGAAAACTGAAAAAAAAAAAAGTTAACCTTTTATAGCCATACCAGAGGGGAATGGTGGAGCTTGTAGCCTTTAAAACAAAGCAAATCACTGTCACACAAGTGCTTCTGTTTATGCGTGAGCGTGATTGGCATAAATGTCTGAGGGCAGATAAATGTCACATGTTATGACATTCAGCGAAGTGTCTTGTGTAACTCGCAATACAAAGTGACACACAAAGTTCTTCTTCTGGTCTGAATGTTCTACCAACCACAGTGCATTTGTTTTTTTGTGTGTGTTTCAGTTTGTTTAAATTGTTTTAAACAAATTCAATTGTTTATGTGGTATATACAGTATAATGACATGGGCATGACCAACAGTAGGTGTTACTTTGTTAGTGTGGTTTATGAGGACATGCCCTTGTGTCTTTATAATTTGAAACACTTAAAAAAAGATACTGTTTTTAGTAATGGGATCTTTTGACGTTTAAATTTTGCTGCAGGTTTCCTGTAAAGGAACATGTCCTTAATAACATATAGTAACAATTTATAGTGGGCTTTACAATTGTAAAGACTCTTAAAGCAAGACACTGTAAATTGGGTAAAAGAAAGTAACTTTTTATATATAAGTTTTCTTAGGTATTTTATTTAAATGTGCAAATGAGGCAGTATTTAATTAAATATGTGCTAATTTGCATATATTTCAAATACGGAAGTCTGAATATTAGTCAGGTTTAAAATTCTCTTTTCACTTATTTTTGGACATGTTGGTGTCAGTTTTTGGCAGAGGCCAGGGGATTATGGGACTCTCTTTTTAACAATCCATAATTGAAATACTACAAACATCCCTCTGTAAAAGCTTTTAGAATGCAGATATGAATAAATCTATAAAGCTTGGTGTATGAAGATGCTGCTACAGTAGAAAAAGCTAAAAATCTGACTAAAAAGCATCCAAAAAAGACAAATCATGTTTAAATCTATAATATCAACAAGTCTGTAATTTTCTACACAACATTTTTCTTGGCATTGTCAATTTAACCTCTTTTTGATTTAAAATGGAGTCAGAAGTTCTTTAAATATAGACTCGTGAAAAGTAAAAACATTAAAGAATATATTCAAGTAAATTGATATTTCACAGTATAAAAAAAGTGTCACAGATCCAAATATGACGCTGCTCCGGTCAAGAGTTTTTGTGTATATATCAAAAGGTACAATGTAGATGTTAATACTTCAAAACTTTAATGTATAAATTGAATAAATTAATGAAATATGACACTTTACTGTACATTTAGAAATGTTTTTCATATTTTTACCAGTTTGTTTGCTTTTTACAGAGTACAATAGCAGGTTTTGTGGTTGTCAGTGAACTAATACATTTTCAAATTTATTCAAATTGCAGTTACATGTCCTCAAGTTTATTAATACTACCTACACAAAAAAAAAAAAATCCATTAATTAACAGGTTCTGTATTTTGTGGTTCATGGTGTTTTCTGTTCTTTTATGATTGCGAATTGCATTATGGGAGTTTTATCTCTGCTCTGTCGACTTTTGATGTTGAAAATTCAACACTGCAGATTAACAAAGTGACTTTAATTGGCTTTTAGTAGCTTGAGACAAGATATTGTTTATGAAACAATATATAGAGAATAAAGTCATGTAAGACTTTTAGAATGTAAGATAACGGAAAAGGTACTGGCAGTTTATTACCAGGTTTCTGTACCATAATTTACAACACAAACAATATATCACTTTAAACTATTAAAAATTTCAACAAAATGTCACTTTTCAACATCTTTCAAAAGCTTTAGGAGGAAAGATCAAGATCTCATAATGCATTTCAAAAGCATACATAAGTGAAAATATAAACATGAATCACCAAATACAGAAAACTGTTCCTTTACAAATATTTTTTTACAGTGTATCCTAACATCACTTCATATTTGTTGCCCTTTAAACTTTCAAAAACATAATTTTCAGTGCGCTTGTCAAATTTACCATTATTTTTCAGTTTTTCTCCTAAATCAGCAAGCTAGGAGCTACTTTTAGGCTTAAAATAAATTGTGATTATGGACCTTGGTAATTAAATTAATGCATTTGTGTTTTTGGCCAAAAATATTGGAGGCTGTAAATCCTTGGTTGCCCATAAAAATTTGGACTGCTAACCAAATACAGGTTAGACTAGACTAATAAATCTTCATTGAACAGAGGAACTGGCCCCTGTCACCGTGCTGATTTGAATTTGGCCCTGCATAAGAGGTTGCCCAGGGCTGTTTACCTCCTATCCACACACACACACAGACAATGTTTGTTGGAGCCTAGCCAAACACATATGTCACATTTGTTTTCATTTGCAGTGACAGAGACAGTCTAGGCAGTCTTTCTCCCTGACTTTTTTTAATCCATCAGACCTATTATAGAGCAATTTAAGCCACCGTATGAGTTTGACCTATTGATTATGACCTTCCATAACAGGAAAATGGCACATTTCTCATTCATCTCAGTATTGCTGTTTCATTGTTAATAATAGCTTTCACCTGTCACGGGCACACAAGGAAGTATAAACTTCAAGGGTATTTATTCGAGTAATGCAACAACAGTAGTAAGGTGAAGCAGGTGAATGGTGTTGTGAAGATAGAGCGATCTCACACATCAGACAGTTCAGTTGGTAAGTTCAGTACTTGGGTAAACGCCAACATAAGAATAGTCACTTCCCTTAAACAGGTGTGTTTGCATCCACAGGAGGAAGGGAACATCCACGGAAGAGCACAGGAGAGAAGACGATGACAACCATCCGTCTTTGATTCCAGCCAGTGAGTGAGGTGAGTATATATAGTGTGTTGGTGATTGCAGGTGCAAAGTTTTACTTGAAACATTACTTTTTCATTGAATGCAGCTTTTGACCTCCTCATGTCTCAAGTTAATTTATAGCTATGCTAATATGCCTAATATGCCCTAATATGTCTTTAAATTTTTAAATAATGTATTTATATATTTTATTTCATTATGTTTTTTTTTTTGTTTAGATTAGGTTACACCAGTTTACAGTTACAGTTTATTAGTTTAGAATTACATAATTTTGGTTGGTTTGTTTGTTTTAGATTAGCATTTTAAGGTCACCAAAGTTTATTTTCTCATACATTTTTAGCTTGCTGTATGGAAAATCTACTGCTAATTTTAACCAGTAATGTTTTGTGTAATTTTATGCTATAGTGTAATATACTATCAACTGAAAGTTATTATTTTTATCCTTTTCCTTTAATTTTTTTATTTATTTCAACATTGATTTTGTTTTGCTTTTTTATAAATTTCCTTATTATGAAAGCAGTTTGTAAATGTTTTAAGGTAAAATAGTAAAATATGTATTTAAAATTACAATTAATTTATAAAATGCTATTTGAAGTGTTAGTTTACTTAATTTATTTTAAGAATTTTTTTTTTTTATAAATAATGTTTTTTGGTTTTTTTTACTTTTTTTCATTTCCATTTGCATGTATCTCTGATTCATTGCAGAAGCTCTGTTCTCATGTGATATTTTGAAATTGTCACATTTTAAATGGCCACTGAAGGCCAGATTTCTCAGAATGAAGATTTTCTGATCATTCTTCTAATATGAACGGCTTCATTCTTTCTGAGGTCAGAGCATCCTATTGCCCTTTGCATTTTATGTTTGCCAAAACAGGCCGAAGCGCTGTGATGTATTCATCCAGCTATATTCACAACTACATTGCACCATTCCAATTCTGTCAGTGTCCCACGGCAAAGCCCTGGAGAGATCACAGCTTTCCTGTTTGAAATGGAAATTGGGCCTTTTAAAAATGCACAGCAGATGTGCAGACGGACACCGGTCAGGTCAGCTCATCTGATCCAGGAACAGTGTCTGTAGCTTTTAGGAATGTCAGGCTGATATGTTTGAAGAAAAAATCAGAACACAGAATATTGAACTTTATTAATCCTGGAGTCATTTTGGTGACATATTAATGTCATCATTCCTATTTAATATGTACAGTATATGGTGCTATTGGGCTTTTAATAGTAATTATTATAATATCCATTTAAAAATACAAAATTCAATTAGCAAGTGAATAAATACCATGATCACATAAAAAAGACAATAATGTATTCATTTTCTTTTTAAATCAACATCAAACATGTTATTATATCACATTATATTACACCAGGTTTTCCCATACTGCAGTTAATGTTGATACTGAAGGTGAGAGGTAACAATTATAATAATAAACGAGTAAATAATTTTTGGATTTCTTTTTGAAAATTCTATTGCTTTTGCTTAAATGGTCTACCTTTTGTCCTCTACACCATTTGTGTCCATCCTCACACTAGTTACTACTTTTTTCCATCATATACAGTATTAGTGTTGTCGTTCCTATTGAATGTGTATGTTTTGCTATTCAAACGAAAGGCTTTGATGTCTCCGCAAATGAATGCAAGCTAATGCATGGACAGATGGATCAAATGTGAAACCGAGGACATGTGCAGGCTTTTGATGTAGTTCAGAACAAGGCTAGGGAAAGGCTAAACCTGCTTCCTCTGAAGGTTTTTGTTCAATTACAGCATAAATATGTGCATTTTAAAAAGTGTAAATCAGGTTAGTGCACGGAGAGGATTGTCAGTCCATTCACCATATAGAAAACAAGTAATTTATGTCAAGATGTATTTAACAGCTACTGTATTGTATGCATGTAGATGTGCTGTACTGCTCCAGGATGAGAAATTCAAGAGCAATACAACAGCAGTGTTAAAGTTTAAATGCACAAAAAGCAAAAACTATTTTGCAGTACCATTGCAGTAGTATAAGCCATTGCAACTGAATGGCAAACAAAACTGTCTGTGAGATGAGAAATTCCATTACTTCTAGCTGGAGTTGGAGGTGTTGTACTTTCTGCAGCTGGTAGAAGCAATTCCCTACTTTCCAATTTTAAGAAAATTTTTTTCTTTTTTTTGTAGGAGTTTTCTGAAAGAGGTGCATCATGGTTTGTGATTGACGTTATAACAACAACACCCTGCAATAAAAACACTGTGTCACCTTGACTTTTTAGTGCTGAACTGAAAATCAGCTGGCATAAACACACACGCTCATGCACGCACACACACACACACACACACACACACACACACACACATACACTTGTATATGTGGCTTATAACGACTCTCTATAGGCATAAAGCTTATTATTTGCCACACCCCATCCCTACCCCTAAACCAAACCCTCACAGGAAACCTGTGGCTAATTTTGAATTTCAAAAGACCTTGTTAAGTGTTTTAAGTAGTGAAGCATGGTGGGCTGCAGTATCATAGCATTCCCTAGGCCCAATACTTGTACTAGATGGGTGCGTCACTGCCAAGCACTACCAAAACATTCTGGAGGACCATGTACAGTGCATCCGGAAAGTATTCATAGCGCTTCACTTTTTCCACATTTTTTTATGTTACAGCCTTATTCTTAAATGGAATAAATTCATTTATTTCCTCAAAATTCTACACACAATACCCCATAATGACAATGTGAAAAAAGATTTTTTGAAATTGTTGCAAATTTATTAAAAAGAAAACCATGAAAAATCACATGTACATAAGTATTCACAGCCTTTGCCGTGAAGCTCTAAATTGAGCTCAGGTACATTCTGTTTCCACTGATCATTCTTAAGATGTTTCAGCAGCTTAATTGGAGTTGACCTGTGGGAAATTCAGTTGATTGGACATGATTTGAAAAGGCATACACCTGTCTATATAAGGTCCCAGGGTTGACAGCGCATGTCAAAGCACAAACCAAGCATGAAGACAAAGGAATTGTCTGTAGACCTCCGAGACAGGATTGTTTCGAGGCACAAGGCTGGGGAAGGTTAGAGGAACATTTCTGCTGCTCTGAAAGTTCCAATGAGCACAGTGGCCTCCATCATCCGTAAGTGGAAGATGTTTGGAACCACCAGGACTCTTCCTAGAGCTGGCCGGCCATCTAAGCTGAGTGATTGGGGGAGAAGGGCCTTAGTCAGGGAGGTAATCAATAACCCGATGGTCACTCTGTCTGAGCTCCAGCGTTCTTCTGTGGAGAGACGAGAACCTTACAGAAGGACAACCATCTGTGCAGCAATCCACCAATCAGGCCTGTATGGTAGAGTGGCTAGACGGAAGCCACTCCTTAGTAAAGGGCACATAGCAGCCCACCTGGAATTTGCCAAAAGGCATCTGAAACAAAATTCTCTGGTCTGATAAGACCAACTCTTTGGAGTGAATGCCAGGTGTTACGTTTGGAGAAAACCAGGCACTGCTCATCACCAGGGTAATACCATCCCTACAGTGAAGCATGGTGGTGGCAGCATCATGCTGTGGGGATGTTTTTCAGCAGCAGGAACTGGAAGACTAGTCAGGATATCAATGGAGTGGCTTCACAACAACTCGGTGAATGTCCTTGAGTGGCCCAACCAGAGCCCAGACGTAAATCCTATTGAACATCTCTGGAGAGATCTGAAAATGGCTGTACACCGTCGCTGCCCATCCAACCTGATAGAGCTTGAGAGGTACTGCAAAGAGGAATGGGCAAATAATCCCAGACAGGTGTGCCCAGCTTGTGGCATCATATTCAAAAAGACTTGAGGCTGTAATTGCTGCCAAAGGTGCATCAACAAAGTATTGAGCAAAGGCTGTGAATACTTATGTACATGTGATTTTTCAAGTTTTTTATTTTTAATAAATTTGCAACAATTTCAAAAAATCTGTTTTCACATTGTCATTATGGGGTATTGTGTGTAGAATTTTGAGGAAATAACTGAATTTAATACATTTAGGAATAAGGCTGTAACATAAAAAAATGTGGGAAAAAGTGAAGCGCTATGAATACCTTCAGGATGCATTGCACACCCAATGGTTCAAAGACTGTATCTTGAAGGCGGTGCCATGTATCAGGATGATAATGCACCAATACACACAGCAAGACTGGTTACAGAGTGGTTTGATGAACATAAAAGTGAAGTTGAACTTCTCCCTTGGCCTGCACAGTCACCAGATCTATATATTATTGAGCCACTTTGGGGTGTTTTGGAGGAGTGAGTCAGGAAACATTTTCCTCTACCAGCATTATGTAGTGACCTGGCCACTATTCTGCAAGAAGAATGGCTCAAAATCCCTCTGGCCGCTGCAGGACCTGTTCCCAAGACGAATTGATGGTATATTGGCCGCAAAAGGAGGCCCTACACCATACTAATGAATAATTGTGTATAAAACCAGGCATTTCAGTTTCATTGTCCAACCCCTGTATATATATTTATATATTAGTTTGTGTAAACATGAGCTGTAAGTTGAGACATCATGTTTCCACTTTGTTGCTCACCATTGACAAGGTGAGGTGTTTCTCCAGGCAGATGCCTTTGGGTGTCTGTCTGCACTGTTCGTCTGAGGTCATGTTTCACCACTAGGGCTATTACTCACAAATACAAAACATGAAATCTATTTCAGGCAAAAACAGGTCACCTCAAATTTCCCAGCAGAGAATGTGAGGTTAGTCTGATTTTATGTCATATTCAACTGCTGTCTCCAAAGTGTGTGTGTGTCTGTGTGTGCGTGTGTGTGTGTGTGTGTGTGTGTGTGTGTGTGTGTGTGTGTGTGTGTGTGTGTGTGTGTGTGTGTGTGTGTGTGTGTGTGTGTGTGTGTGTGTGTGTGTG
>CAIGQV010019356.1:16605420-16635446 GCA_903798115.1 Danio jaintianensis | reverse complement strand
ACATGAGTTCATGTGGGGCGTCACAGTGGCGCAGTGGGTACCACAATTGCCTCACAGCAAGAAGGTCGCTGGTTCGCATTTCTGTGAGGAGTTTGCATGTTCTCCCCGTGTTGCGTGGGTTTCCTCCGGGTGCTCCGGTTTCCCCCACAAGTCCAAAGACATGCGGTACAGGTGAATTGGGTAAGCTAAATTACGTAAAACACATGCTGGAGAAGTTGGCGGTTCATTCTGCTGTGGCAACCCCGGATTAATAAAGGGACTAAGCCGAAAAGAAAATGAATGAATGAGTTCATGTGTGAATTTTGCCTTAATTACTTGTTAGTTACATATTTATTAATAAATGTATTAATTAACAGTTTAGTTTAAGCTAAACGTTACTAATATGAATTCATGACCTGTTAATGTATCTTTATGTCATCATTTTACTTGGAGGGGCACATTATCAGTAACTCATTCTTAACTACTCCTGTGCCTAAACGAAACAGGTATGCACATCCGTCTAGTACATTTTTACATTAGAAAAACCATAGAAAAGTGTTTTGTCCACATCAAAATGAACAGTTTAGTCCCATCCGGAACTCGAACCAGTGTCCTTCTTGCTGTGAGGCAACCATGCAAACCATTTAGCCACCATACTGCCCTCATATATGGCCATATATCATTTTTCTATATATGGAATTTATAGCTTCTTAACACATTTTGAATATAGCACTTCTGCTCTGCTGCACATGAGAAAAACATATTTTTATAATTATTTGGGTCAAAATAGGCATCTGATTAAATGGTATATAATGTTTCTCTGTCTGGGTGTGCTTAAATTCACAGTGAGGATGTGTTCTGTCACATATCACACATACATACTTCAACAAACTGACAGAAAGCTGGATAAAGCATTTACAAATTGGCACAAGTACCAAAAATCTAGCTGTGAGGATTGGTTTATGTTTAAGCTGTTTATGACTAGTTTAATTTAGGACAATGGGTGAATGCATTTACATGACCACATGCATTGTCTGCTAATTATGCATAAATGGGTTAAGAATGTGTTTGTAAATGCACTCAGTCGGTGCGTCATGTTAAAATACTGCCAGGGCTTTTATTTACATTATACGCATCCATTATAATTTCAGTGGGGGAGCATTTATTTAATTATTCCGACAATGTGGAAATGTTTCCTTGATGTTTAATTAGCAGCTTTGAATCATCTCTTCCCAGGTTTTACCTCATTAGTTCATAATGATAGCTGTTTTTCCCCCTACAATTGTGTATAAATGTGCAATTTGAAAGTGTTGTGTTACTACTGATTTAATATCCTTAACAAGCAAGCTGTGATTTAAAGTCATGCATGTAGAATGAGGGCTTTGCGTTCACATTGCCGGCAAATGTGGCCCAAATCTTAAGTGGTATTTTAGTTATGTTGGAATTCATGTGACGTACATAATTTATGGTTAACACGTGTCATCATTCTTCACTGCCACATACTACAAACATCCTCTTCTTCCTCATCAGCAGATCATTAACCCTTGATGAGTTCACTACACCAGTCTGGTCAGTCTTGGTTGTTCTCCGAAGCAAACGATCACAGCAGTGTGATTAGAAGTTTCAGTGCGTTGCATGATCAGCTGTTAAATTCAAATCTGCTTTCCCACGAGGGCTGCGCTTGTCAAAGATCTTAACTTATCAGCATTTTTAGCAGCATAACACGTATTTTATTTTATCAAGATTAAAATATACATCAGTAACAGCAAAAAAAACATTTACAGCTCATAAAATACACTGTTGTTATCTGCGAAAATGGCAATTATAACAATTAATCATATTAAACATAATCTGACAATGTGCTTATTCACATCTTACAGTAGTATCTTAGAACTGTAGTATGCATATTGTGTACATAATTAGAAGGTTTACAATGTGCGTAGTTGTTCTTTTGTGCATGCATGTCAGTTTAGGATTATAATCAGTTCACAATGTAAATCTGACATCTGCATGGGCCACATTTAAAACAAGAAAGTGAACAGCTATGGACAAAAATCTGATCTAAGAAACAAATCTATCAAACTACATTGATGTAGTTTAATTAAGAATCCTTGAAAAGATATACAGTATAATAAACTCATTTTTGATTTTTCAAGGCTATAATAAACCTTAGTCTTACAATGTTTATTATTATTATTATTATTATATTTTAGAGTTATTTAATTACATGTTTCAACTGTGGGGGTGGCACGGTGGCTCAGTGGTTAGCACTGTTGCCTCACAGCAAAAAGGTCGCAGGTTCGAGTCCCAGCTGGGCCAGTTGGCATTTCTGTGTGGAGTTTGCATGTTCATCTCGTATTCGTGTGGGTTTCCTCCAGGTGCTCCGGTTTCCGCCACAATCCAAAGACATGCTCTATAGGTGAATTGGGTAAACAAAATTGGCCTTAGTTTATGAGTGTGTATGTAAATGCGAAAGTTTGTGGGGTTTTTTCAGTACTGGGTTATGGCTGGAAGGGCATCCGCTGCTTAAAACATATGCCAGAATAGTTGACGGTTCATTCCGCTGTGGCGACCCGTAATAAATAAGGGACTAAGCCGAAGGAAAATTAATGAATGAATATTCTTTGCCATGATGACTATAAGCTGTGCATTAAAACACATTTTGATTGTGGTTAAGAAAGAGGCAATCTGTCCTTGAGAATGCTTTCCTCTATTCTTTCAATACTTTTAGGCACTAGTATGTACCTTTACACTAGCAATATAGACCCATTCGGAACAGACATGTACCTTTTAAAAACCTACTGGGCCAGTGACAGCTTTTGTTCCTTTCTAAAAGAGTGCACATTAAAATTTTTCTTTTCCCTTTTGTCATTTTTTCATTTTATTCAGGAAAAGTCCATTCACTGCCGGTTCCATTGTGAAAACTTACCCCATTCACACATTTAGTACGTACCCCCTTCCAAACCTAATCTTAACCCAAGAAATCAAATTCACTGTTTTAAAAAGTGTGACAGCTCTGTGACCCTTATATTTTGATGTCACAAACTAGAAAACACTGTCCATGCATTGTATAAATAAAAGCATACTTGATGTTCACACTCCAACAAGTGTTGCTTGTCTGTGAGTGGAATATCCTGACTGAAGAACCCCTTCACTCCAGATCTTTGTCACCATGACAGCGCTGTCCCATTCCAATTGGATTATTCCCTTCTGTGCCCAGCCAGTGGAATGAATGAGGGTATGTCTTACCGTTGATTGGCACTCAGATGCATGTGTTTATGTGTGTGTGTTGGCATGTGTGTGTGTGTCATGGTTTTAAGTCAACCTGAGCGTCTCTTTATGTAGTGTCTGTCTGAATTGGAGGGTTCATTCTGTCTGTTCATTTTGAACAATGCACCTGAGAGAACTGATGCGTGATCTCTCAAGGCATAAAAGTGCTTATTTTCTTCCTCTCTCACTTCATCTCTCACCATCTCCCTCTCTCTCTCTCTGACTCTTGGCAGAGGCTGTGTGTTTACCATATGCATGAAGGATTGGCCGTGCATCTAAAGAGGAAGAGGGGAGATAAACAAAGTCTTTTGGGTTCTCAGCCTCTAGAGAACCGAGAAACAAAAGCATACTGGTGACCGCATCCAAAAACACCAGCAAATGAAACAAGGGCTTCTTACTCCAAAATTGTCTTGAGGTGTGGGCAGCATTGGCGGATTGTAGACAGTAGACAGACAGTTTTTATGTTTAGACAGGACAAAGACAGGGCAACTGACGAGTGTGCCTGCACTGTCAACAAGCTCTCTGCAGCATCAGGGGGGACGTCCAGCAATGTGCCAACTGGGAGAATGGTGTGTTGGGTCTTTCAGTAGTGGATGCATGTCAGTATAGGGTTTTTTGTTAGTTGGAATTATGTTGTATTGAGCTATAACCATGGTTAGTTTAGTGTGAAAAACTGGCAGTTGCAGGTAGACTGTACAGTGTTTGGAATCTGTAGGGAGGAACTCGATTAATAATTTAAGCAATATCACATGGGAAATAACACTGGTCTGATAGGCAGTGGCATAGTGCTGCAGGAAATCACAGACTGGAAATCATAGGGTATTGGGACCAGTAGCACAATTCCAATCAAGAGTGTGTTTTTTAAAATAAAATAAAATAAAATAAAATAAAATAAAATAAAATAAAATAAAATAAAATAAAATAAAATAAAATAAAATAAAATAAAATAAAATAAAACAGCTCCTCTGGCAAAAGGATGTTTGTTTAGTTT
Organism: Danio jaintianensis; assembly: GCA_903798115.1. Classification (NCBI taxonomy): domain Eukaryota; kingdom Metazoa; phylum Chordata; class Actinopteri; order Cypriniformes; family Danionidae; genus Danio; species Danio jaintianensis. Next base: position 16,631,206 of record CAIGQV010019356.1, on the reverse strand, counting down.
TTTAATTTTGGTATTATGTTGCTTCTTGCATGTTTATGACACTTTTCATGTGAAAATTATATCACTGCTGTCACTGTCACAACCAATACACAGAAAAAGTATTCTCACACACACCCAATATTCTCCCAGCTTTAGACCCGGATCATGTTTTCACATGAATGCTTACTAAGATTGTTTTTTTTCTTTCATTTATTTGAGAAGCACTGTAAGACATAAAAGATCATATTTGACATTTGTTGGTTGTTGTATGTATTTTGTAGGTTTTGTAATTTAGTAATTAAATATTCAGTGAGTAATGCTAAAGGTTTGAAAACCTACACCACATATACTAAACCCTAAATGAAAAAATAGCTAAATTTCTGCAAATATTACCCAAAAATTGACCCCAAAAATCGGATTTTTTTTTTTCCTGTTGAACATGAAGGAAGAATTTTTTAAATGTTGGAAAGCGGTAATCATTTACATCCATTGTTTTTCTTATTATAGAAGTCAATGATTACCGGTTTCTAACATTTTTCGAAATATCTTCATTTGTATGAAGAATAAAGTAATCAAATAAAGTAAATGAGTAAATGATGCCTAAATTAAGCATTTTCTGTGAACTATTCCTTTAAATGATCTAAATTAGTGGTAATAAATATCCTTCATGCAAGTTCTGTGACACTTTCAAAGTGAAATGTCCAGTGAGATGTATTAAAACACAGGCACAGGCAAACATGAATCTGGCAAAAGATTATTATTTATTATGGTGATTGTTGTATGTATCACAACAGTTTGGAAATTAAATGTTTAGTGAGTGGCTCTAAAGCTTAATTATGTTTGAAAATAACATGCCTTCAACATTAAACCATATGCTAAACCTAAATTATAGTGTTCCGTCTTTCACATGAGACGTAAAGCCGAGACCCTGACTCTCTGTGGTCATTAAAAATCCCATGGCACTCCTCGTAAAGAGCAGGGGTGTTACCCCGGTGTCCTGGCCAAATTATTTCCATCTGCTCTTACCGATCATGGCCTCCCAATCATCCCCATCCACTGAATTGGCTCTATCACTGTCTCTCCACTCCACCAATAGCTGGTGTGTGGTGAGCGCATTGGCGCCGTTGTCCTGTGGCTGCCGTTGCATCATCCAAGTGGATGCTGCACACTGGTGGTGGTGTGGAGAGAACCCCCGTCATGATTGTGAAGCACTTTGGGTGTATGCTCTATATAAATACACAATACTTACTTACTTAAACACCTGTGGCAGAAATTATGAAAAATGTTATATTGCCAAAAATGGTATTGCATTGCTGTTTGCACATTTTGCTAAACTTTCAAAGTGAAATATTGATTTAGGCACTGAAAACACAGATGAACATGAATCTGGTAGCATTCTAATAAAAATGGTTGTTGCAATGAAGTGAAACCAAGCTTTTTAACAGATGAATGAATGAAATGAACCTATAGAAAGTGTCTGTAAAATCCTTACACTAATGCACTGGCTGCTGCTCGTATGAGCGTTGTGTCTAACATTTTCAATTACAGCAGATCTTGGATCCGACATAAAGCCCGTCTCCTTTAAGCTGTTTTTTGTAATCCTTTCTCCGTGCTTCCCCAGCAGATCTTTACTTTGTTTCACCTTGCCATCCTGCCCTTGGCCCCCGTTCTAATCTTCTTTGTTTGTCTGCTGTGCTTCCCCTGAGAAGACCATTAAATTCACACACCACAAACCTGTTTATGTTTGCCTGATGAAATCTACGTAGATTTACAGGAAAGGAGTAATCCTCCTAATTCTTCCCTTTCTCCATCTCTGCATTGTCATGTGATTCATCCCAACAAAAACTTGTTCTTGAAGGGTGAGGGAGAGCATGGGAAAATGGCACTGGTCTCTTGTACAGTATGGAATAACAAACCCTGTTTTATTGGATGGTTAGATATTATTTGCCTAGCTGTGATCAATTTCAAATTGCATCTTTTGCTATGTCAGAATCTCAACTTTATGACAGTATCATTATTCATTCTCCAACTGCAGCCTGCTGGTTTTATCGAAATCTCCTGTAGAGATTCTCAGTAATTTCCTTACTCCATTGCCATGATTTTTCATTTGAGATTGTATTTTTAGAGAAAGATTATCTTCACAGTGCAAGAGATAGAAACATCTCATGTCTATTAGCATCAGATGAGGAAGGAGACCGAAATCAGCCATTTGAGAGTCAGATATTTGTGTGCTCATTTCTTAAATGTGACCCTCAACTAAACCCTCCAGTTCTCATTCCTTCTGCTTAACAAAAAACCATATCACAAAGCAAATTTGCATGTACTAATATTTCTGCTAATGGAGAAAATTAGTGTGCATTGGAAAGATTGTCCTGTATACAGATGTGCTAAATTATTTTCTCTGTCTCTTGAGCTTCTTTGGATTGAAATGATTATGAATAAGTCATTATTTGTTCTGTTACAGCCCATTACAATTTTTCTCATTTTAAAACCACCCTTTTGATCTTAAATCCCCATATGTTTAGCAGAAATGTCTATTGCACTGTAGCTGACATAATAGTTCATCTGTGCCTTTTTGATATTTTTAGCTGTTTGTGTGTATTGACCTGGCAATATTAGAAGTATAATCAATTTGTTTCAAGTATGATCCTCCTGATACAAACCTCATGAAAGGGTTTGGACTGCAGGAAATAATTTTTTTTAAGGAAATTTTTAGTAAAAAAAACATCCTTAAAATATACATTTGAGAAGCTGACAGCTAAAACTGTATGAAATATTAAGACCTGTTTTCAGAGAAGGTGTCTTGAATAAGTGTTTTTTCTTGCTCAGACTCGTTTTGGCAGATTTTGTACATGTTTTATTCAGTAACCTGACAAAATGTATTTTTGCGCGAAAAAAAACAACTGTGAGAATTCAAAGATGCTGATTAAGAATAGGATTTTACACCATGTACTTGCACCAGAGCTGTGGGGGATCTTCTATTGTGATGTGTTGTTTGGACATGGCAACAATCAAACGAGGAAAATTTCTTAAAATTCCAACTTAACAAGACGTTGTTGTTAGCTTTCAGATTGTATTTTCATTTTAGGTTAGATCATTTGTGATCTAAAATGGTGTTGTTTTTTTAGTATGAAGAGCACTTTAATAATCTAAAGAATCTTTTTTTTTTTCAATATGAAGAGCCTTTTGTACAATTAACAATACCAATGAAGAATCTTTTTTAATCTTTAATCTTTTAAGAGTGTACCAATCATTAGAGTAGTAGTAGAGTGTGACAGCATTAGGTCCCCTGAAATGCCTTGATACAACCAGTGATATTCACTTCCTGAAACAGGAAGTGAGGGTGGAACAAATTTAAAAGCACCTAGATTCTTTTTAATACACAGCAAATTCATTAGTGTTAAATTTTGAATGTTGAGGCAATTCAGAGTAAAGTGTTGAAATTCTAGAGTTAGATAAAGAAAAAATTACCTTCACAGTGTTAGAAGCTGCTTTGCCTCCTTTTCGTCACAAAGTTACATGTATCCAACTCTAATACAATGTTGACTACTACATCCGGGAATTTATGCAGCAATATCCCTGAAGGATTTTTCCAGACGCCATTTTCTACTGCCACGAGGAGAAGAAGCAACTGGTAAGTAAAGCTACTTAAAATGTTCAAATAATAGACATTTGACAGCAAAGTCTTTATATGTACATTAGTTTTAAATATATCACAAAACATTTAGAATTTAAATGTATAAATTAATCTAAATAGATTTTGTTAGGCATACATTAAAACCAAAGAATCTAAAGCTGTCTTAAAACTGCTCCTGTTGGTTAAAATAAGAGAAAAATATGGTATGTGGCTATTTTGAAGAACGGAATAGTTAATAAAGTGTTGCCAATATTCAACAAGATATATATTTTTAATTCCATGCGTGGTGTGCTTCAGCAACCATACTAGTGCGGCCGGAAGTTAAGTTTATATTATTTATTACATTTCCCATTAATTGTATTTTATTAATGTCTACCCCAACCCTAAACTCAACCATCACAGTAATGTAAAAACAGTAGTTGTGCTGAGTATTATTTGTTATTAATTAAATTACCCAATAAATTGTGTTTTATTAACGTCTACCCCTACCCCAACCGTCACAGTACTGTAAAAATATTAAGTATTGTAATTGTCACAAAAATTATGCTATATTAGCCCATACTAGCTTTGTTACCTTCGGTTCCCTCACGCGACACTCGCAGGCTTTTGTGGGCGAGAGCAAAAAGAAACGTGCACGCTATGAGGGAGCTGTTTGGTTTATTTATGTAACACGGCAATATGTCTTGCTTTTTGCTTGTTTGATTCAACATCGAAAGAAGAACGCTCGTTGTATATAATTAGCACTTACAAGTGCCCTTTTTAGATATTTAAACACAGATCATCCGCCATTTTCTTCCATTCACTTCCATCGCGAGAGGGAGTGAGGGTGAGTTTCAAAGTGCTTTTTCTGTGTGGCCAAAATTCGTGTGTTAAATCAGTAACATCAACTTTAATCACATCTTATGACAGAAAGTTTTAGTAGGCTCAATGTTTAAGTATTTCGGGTAAGTGATAGAAACAGGATAGAAAGATATTGCCGTCATCATGACAAGTGTGAAAGGCAGTATGTACAGCTAGAAGACTTTTAAGCTGTAAAAGAACGTTTGAATAGACAACTTCATTTCAGAAGGTACTTTTTTTTCTGGAAGAGCAGGTTTTAGTGTAATATAAGCAATCTGAAAGTTATTCTGTATATTGAACTACATATTTATCATTTGGATATCTAATAAAAGCTCTACTGTATGTCCCATTTTTTTCTCTAGCCACATGCTGTTGATAGCAAAATGATAATTAAGGTGCAGTATGAATATCGCAAGAAATACATCAAATTACAGGCTGCTGATTTTGATGAATTCATTTTCGAAGGTAAAATTTACAATTGATATAACAATTTGAGCAACCAATAACGTGTACTAGGTGGAGTAATTATAATTTGGTCATTTAAAAAATGTAACAAGTTGCTTTTTAACATCATTTAGTGAGAGAAAAGTTCTTAATTAAAAATAAATATTACCAGAGTAACAAGTTACCAAGATTACAAATATGGTAACAAATGTATTTGTCATTATTAATGTTCGATAATTTAATACTTTTTTTTCCGATAAATTATTACTGATGATTGATATTTGATATATCAGACACAGAGCCATTACAGAGTGCTTTGTCCAAAGATGTAAGTTTATCATCAGATGTGTGCAAAGGGTACTAAGTGAAAAAAGCAGTTTTTGTGTGTGTGTATGTATATATATATATATGAGCAATATCACACGAGTAGCAGTGCGATGTGGCTGTATATCGGCACTGGTGGGAGGCGTGCGTTGTGTCCCACCAGTGACGATATACAGCCATATCGCACTGCTATGAGTGTGATATTGCATTTGTACAACAGTTTGACGGCATAATCATGTATATAAAAAAGAAAATCAAACACGGAAAGTCTAAAAATCCTTTTGTAAGAGGAACTACTTTCTTCCGCCATTCATTCACATCTGCAGCTGACTGTCAAAACAGCAGAAACCGTTGCTACTTCACAAATGTCATTTTAGAGCTAGTATTTAAATGATTCTCTAGTGTAATATCTAAAGTGGTGACAAAACAGGTTATTTTGCTCACATTTTAAGATTATAAGGCTGAACAACATGAAATGCCATCAGTCTAGAGACATTCCCCAGTATTTCTCTGTTGCAATCGGGATATCACAATAATTAACCCCGAAAAAGCCAAAGCTACACAAACACTACCAGATTACTGTTGTGTTTGTGATAAGGAAAAACGGTAAACACATGCAGGCATTTCTTCTTTCTTTCTTTTTACTGACCTAGTCTGCAGTAACGAAAACAGGAGACTCGTTAGAAACAAACAGATGGCCAACCAAAAAGTAACTCAGAGTTATACAAAGAGTGGCTAACACAAAATACATACATTCCTGATATGTGAGTCCCATCTCACACTCAATATACTACAATTACTATGGTATAAATACAGCACTACAACATACAAAAGAGAGAGATCGACTTATGCTGCGTTCACACCAGACACGGAAGAAGCGTCAAGCGCGAGTGATTTACATATTAAGTCAACGCAAAGACGCGAATAGACATTCTGCGGCGTGATATGCACGAATGACGCGGCGTGAGTTGAATGTTTTGCGCGATTGAAACGCTTATCGCGCGTTTCACGCGAATCACTCGAGTTGGAAAATCTGAACTTCAGCGGACATTCGCGCCACGTTAACCAATCATGAACTTTGTTTTGTAGGGGCGTGATTATGACGTAGCGCCTGTTGTTGGTGTCCCGAGGGGAAATCCTCTTACCGACACCGGACAACAGTTCATCAAACTGGGCTCGGCTCAGTCAGAAGCACCGCTGAAAGCTTCCATCATCCAGGTATAGTTTCTGGAGGAGTTTATGAACTCACAGAGCTAGGTGCACCTCAAAATGGATCTAGTGGACTCAGTCACAGCTCCAAATGAATCGATGCTGTTTTTCAGTCTTCCTAAAGCACATAAACACAGCTATTCTCTCAATAAAATCCATGTTAGCCATTTAGCAGCGAAGCTAGAGTCACCGGGCAGACAGAAGATCCGCCCATGACGCGAATCCACGTCGGTTGTGAAGTGAATTTGACGCGCCAATGAAACGAGTAAACTTAAAATGTTAACGCGTCTATTTACACGAGAATATCGCAATTTATCCGCGCATGCTGCGTCTGGTGTTAACACAGCATGAGAATGTCTCTTACCTGTTTAATAATGATTTGATTAGCTGTAGTTTAAAATTAGGCTGAGTTTTTCTCCTATAAGGGCTTATTATGCTGTCTCTGTCACCATCTCGTGGGTGGACAACGTCAACGGTCTTTGCTGTACTCAGTATGACAGGCTGATGGATGCCGATGCACTGTATCTCTGAAATTATATATATTTAAAAGGCAAGATTGTAGTTGTTTAGATTGCAACTATGCAGTTTATTTATAAGAATAGTGCCTATTTTTAATTTTTATAATTTCGAAGATCGACGGCCATCAGCCTATCATACTGAGCAGAGCAAAGATGATTGTGCCACAAGATAGCAACAAAGACCGCATAACTCATCGTTTTCTTTTCTTATTTCAAACTACAGCTGATCAAATCATTATAAAACAGCTAAGTGACATTCTAAATCAATCTCTTTCTTTTGTATGTTGTAGTGCTGTATTTATACCATCTGTTAGTGTTTGCTTTGCTTTGGCTTTTTCAGGGTTAATTATTATAGTCTCCTGATTGCAACAGATAAATACTGGGAAATCTCTGTAGACTGATGCTATTTCATGCTGTTCGGCCTTATTATTTTAAATTGGGAGCAAAATAACCTGTTTTGTCACCACTTTAGATATTACGCTAGAGAATCATTATACATTATATCTCTGTCTTTGGTAGGGTTGCACGATACTGAAATTTAAAAAAATGTCCATTTCCCGCTAACATTTGAGCGCTACTGAGCAGGTTCATAAACAGCGCTGATTTGCCGTTGTGTTCACGTGCTCAACAGAAATGACTGTGATTGGCCGTAAAGGTCATCAGTTCACCGAACTCACCGCTGTTTACTGAGTGTAACCACAGATACAGGGACATTAATATGACATTAAAAGACACTGAGTTAGAGAAAGGCATGGAGATTATGTTGGCCTATTAGTTAATGAAGTATACATTGTATTATTTTTTTATTAGTCTATAGCAGGGGTCACCAACCCTGTTCCTGGAAAGCTACCTTCCTGCAGAATTCAGCTCCAACTCTGGTCAAACACACCTAAGGGTAAATTTAAGTAAATTGAGTAAATATTTAGTAATATTATATATAATAATATTATATCAGTTACTGGAGATTAGGCCTTAAATTTAGGCACACAAATTTACCCCCTGATAAACTTAACATATGAGCTTTTCATTCTCGAGAATGTGTCTTGTCGTCACCATGTGTTAAAACAAACAGAAAAAAATAATTGAATGCACTTTTTCATTGTTTTTCCCCTTCTGTTTCCTCCATCATCTTCTCATCCTCCTCTTTTTACTGCTCCTCCTCATCGTCCTTCTGCTCATCCTGCTACTTATTTTCTTTTTTTTCTTTTTTACAATACCAGACACAAAAGAGTACATTTTTAAACAGATAAACAAAACAAACTGGAAAAAAAGTATTTTAATGCATTTTTTTATTGTTTTCCCCCTCTCCTTCCTCCGCCATCATCTTCTCATCCTCCTCCTTTTACTTCTCCTCCTCATCATCCTTCTTCTCATCCTGCTGCTTATTTTCTTTTTTCTGTTTCTCTTCTTCGCCGCCTCCTCATTTGTCTCATTTTTCATCTCCATCATCTCCATGTCCTCCTTCTCATTCTCCTCATTTTCCTTCTCCTCTTTCCTCCTGCTTTTTTTCTCCTTCTTCTCCTTTTTCATCCTGATCCTTCTCTTTTTCCTTCCCTTCTTCTTCCACTCCTCCTTAATCTTTCCCTCCTCTTTCTCTATCATTGTCTCCTCCATCTTCTCTTTTTTCATTCTCCCTTTCCTTTCGTCTTCCTCTTTTATCTTTTCCTCCCCCTTCTCCATCATTGTCTCTTCCATCCTCTCCTCTTTTTTCATTCTCCCTTTCCTTGTCCTCCTCTTTAATCTTTTCCTTCTCCTTAATCTTGTCTTCCACCTCCTCCTTTTCCATCATTGTCTCCTCTTTCTTTCTTCTCCTTCTCTTCTTCTTCTCTTTCATCTCCTCCTTTTTTATCTGGTCCTCCTCCTCCTCTTGATCTCCACAGGATGAATCAGTTGTCTTCATTATTACTTCTGTTTTACTGATATTTATCTCCTCTTTCACACAAGGCTCTCTGTGAATGATGGCAGAAACTACGATCATATGTTGCTCAAGCTTTGAGCGGCAAAGAAAGTAATCTGTTACAAGAGAAATGAAGTTGTGGTTACACATTTTCCGAAGTCAGTTTCAAGAAGATGCTAAACTCTGTGTAAGGAGAAATAAAGAATACAATTTATTAATACCATTATAGACTGATATATTGATGTAAATATGTTCATTTACCATCAGAGCCATTGTCTGGTGAGAACTGTTTCTGCTCCTCCTCTAGTTTCTCCATCTTCTCCTCTTCATTGAGGGTGAGGCAGGAGATCCTCAGGTGTTTCTTACAAGTTTTGAGGAAAGATGCCAGACGGCTCTTTTTCCTCTTTTTCTCTTTCTCCTCATCTGTTAAAAGAGCAATGATTGTAGTTGAAACACTTTTCCACACTCATTTGAGAGGAAATTAACATTTACATTTTTACAACATTTCTTGTGAACATTTACCATGGTTTACTTCAGGTAAAAAAAAAATAATAATAATAAATAAATGTAAATATTAAAAAAAGAAATAAAGAAAAAGAAAATGTTTTTTGTAGTAGCTAAACCATGATTATCACAAATGTACCATGGTTTCACTACACTATCAATAGTTTAACCAGTTAATGTATTTACTAACATGAAATAAGAACAAACAATACTCTTACATCATTTATTAATCAGTTCTACATTTAATTATGCATTATTAAAAGTTGTGCTTGTTAATATTAGTTAATGCACTGAATTTTTTGACAGGACATTGAACTTCTCGTGACTGTCTATGGAGCATGGAGAATTATATGTCAAATTATAAAATAAAATAAATTAAAATATCTTAATTTGTGTCCAGAACATCATCAAAGGTCTCAGAGCATTGGAACTACATGAGGTTGAATAATTAATAACAAAATTTAAATAATTGGGTGAACTAATCCTTTAAGGTCTGTCAATTATGGCTCTACCAAGAGCCTAGACAGCCCACAACTGGACAGAAGGGGGCTTAAATAATCTCAAATCAGGGAAACCGCTGAATAATCAAATTGCAGTGTAAATATGACTCACCATGGCTGTTTTCAGGCATTTGTTTGAGCTGCACTGTTTTTTTGTCAGCTTTGAGGAAAAAGGGTAGTTTGAAAGACCTCCTTTTCCTCGTTTCATCCATTCTTGATCTTTCTTCCTCCAGTTTAACACTTGGTGTTGGGGTGTGTTACTGGGAAACTTGTCCTCAATGATAATAGCAGTGACAATCTCGGTCTTGCACCGTGAATTATTAAAACAGCTGCGAATCAATGTCAATACCAATCAAAACTACAACCAATGGATACCAATCACTACTACAACCACTACAAAACCACTACCACAAACGCACTGAGATCTACACGATGATGCATGGCTTTACAGCTTGGAACGCATTCTAAATGATGTGATAAACGATCTACTGTAACTATGGTAACAAGACACTTCTCTGAAATGTTTTCTTTTAAAGAGAAATGACTGAGGACAAACGAAAAGTACATAAAAACAAATGTCAGCTGGATAATTTCCTTTATTAGCAACAAAAGCTGTTTTAGTTTAAGTGTTTTAAAAAATAATTAATTAGAATCTATATATTTGATGGCGCTCCGGTTTCCCCCACAAGTCCATAGACATGCGGTATAGGTGAATTGGGTAAGCTAAATTGTCCATAGTGTATGTGTGTGAATGAGTGTGGATGGATGTTTCCCAGTGATGGGTTGCAGCTGGAAGGGCATCCGCTGCATAAAACATATGCTGGATAAGTTGGCTGTTCATTACGCTGTGGCGACCCCAGATTAATAAAGGGACTAAACCGAAAAGAAAATGAATGAATGAATGAATATTTGATGGCAAAGGACTAAATAAAAGGTTTTGTGAAACCCAAATCCAGTTTTGAATACAACCCTTTAAAGGTTAGGGTCAGCAATACTTTAATTATTTGAATAATATTATAATTATTATAATATTATTGCTATTAAATAAATAACATGTTATTATTATCGTTATTCTTGTTTTCAGCACCACATGATCCTTGATTTGATGCTCAATTAACTTGCATAATTAAATTATCAGTTTGAAATAAATTATCGATTGATTATTGATTTCAAAACTGGACAAAAAGCATCATATATCTGAAACCTATATACAAATAATAGCTTTTTAGTCTTCTAAGCCACATTTATTGTGAATCTGCATTAATTTTTTCATTTTGTTGACAGCTCTCGTCTCTATTCGTTTACATTGTGCGAGTTCATATTTGGCTTATTGTCAGCATGTTTTGGAATTTCAGCCCATCCTCGGCACTTGTCAACACAACAATGGTAGTGTCAGTTTTACAATTTCAATTTGAGTCTTCATCGTTTGGAGTTGCGTGCAAAATAAATGAGAAATATCTTTAGTGATACTCAAACAGGAGGTTGTTTTCAAATGAGGCTATTTGGCATCCTGAAAAGAACAATTGCAACAATATAACGTTAAATCACAGTGAATATGATATACATGCTTTCTGAAGGTGTTTGGACACCTCGGGTCAACAAAAATTTGCTTTTCGCAGCACAGAAAACAGCAACATGAGCCAAAACTCTTCCAGCTAGAGCTCCAGTGTTTGAGAGTCAAATTATACGCTTTTTAGAGGCAGCCAATGAAGACCGTAGTCTGGCATTGCACTGATCTTTATGGGTTTGTGCTGGAAGTAAAATTGTAAAGACTTTTCAGAATATTTCTTTCTTTGAGAGAAAATAACTAGATTTACTGTGCACTTTGATCTTTGAAAATATGCTAAACTTTTACATTCACAGATGGCTACAAAGCCTAAGTCTGCTTTAAAGTTGCCATAGGGAGCATTGATTCAACAGGTTCAATTGTTCTCTGATATCTATAGCCAGTAGTGTTTCAAACTGAAACAGGAAGTCGTCTGTGACATGTTAAACAAGTCATATAATTCAGTTATCATTTTGATTTCATAAGGATGTGTTTACATTTATCCGATCACAAGAGGACATTACTAAATGGTGTAAAAATCTGCTTTAAATACCAACTTACGGATATGGTCCACTCTGTGTGAGAGGGGTCTGGCTGCAGACCTGGTGCAGATGCAAGCTGAGCTGCATGCAATGCTTTTAATGCACACATCTAACCCCGCTCCTAACCCTACCCCTCACAGTGACGTCGCTAGCTTCATTGGTGCATTAGGTCTGATTTTGCATGTCTGAGACTGCGTGTCTTAGCTCTGTGTTGCTGTCTCTCTGGGCTATAGCAGACCATACCTGTGCACTGCGGTGGTTCACGTGAGAGTGATTTGAAAGCAGATTGTACACCAAAGGAAATCATATTTACACTGTTTTCCTGTATAGTACAATTCACTAAATAAAAATGAACATTGTGTGTAACAGATTTAATTTTGAAACTTCTAGTTTTCTATCTGCTAACTTTATATGTGTGTGCAATGTATTTCCCCCCTCTGGGCTAGCTGTAGAGAGGTGGAGCACACAGTGCATTTCAAAATGACTAATGAAGAGTTCAGATCAACACAGTTTGGCTACCTTTTATTTTCTTATATTTGCAAGTGTTTAGGTGAACCTTCGATTTGAACACTCTTTGACATGAAACACTATAGGTAAAATTCATTCATAGCTGTTTTACAATAGTATGATTTACAAAATATCCAAAGCTCCCACTTGCTTTTACTGAACTAGTGTTTTTTACAACCCCTTGTTTTTTAAAGTCTTTCAATAAAACCAGATAATTATGAGGCATTTACTTTTACTTTAAATGTGTATACTGGTCAAATGTAACTATATAGCTAATGCCTTTATTTTCACACTCTGAATGTGGTCAAATGAGGATAGACTCAAAATACTTTTTGACCCCATTTATCAGTTGCTTGCTGTTCACTTGTGATTAGATTGACAAAAAGGCATCTCAAAATCAGATTTAATCAAGGCCTTGATAATGCTCATTTTGGCTGCTCAAATGTGGAGAAAATTGTTCTCATGATCAGAATGTAGGGTAATGGTCAGATTTTTGAAGGTCTAAAAATAAACCTACACAGAATATTCTCATGTATACACAGGCTTAGCAATGTTTACACTTTTTGATCTCAACGGATTTCACTTTTTGGCAGTCAGTATAGGCCTGCATTTTAGAGCAAATCATAGGTTGGGATTAAGGACTGGATGATAAATCCACACGTGAAAAGTTTATCCAGCCTGGATAAACTCAGCCTGATGGTATTTAAGTCTTACTGTTGAATGTGAAATATCCATGCTACAGATCAGAATTAGACAACAACATTTTTTTTCAAAGTAATGTAATTTTATTGTTCAATATTTCAAAGAATGTTATTTGTGCTTATACTATGCTAGCAGAGCAGTGTTTTGCAAAATAACCAAGACCCTTTATTTTATAGAAAAACAGAGTGATTGAAATGAAAGAAACCATCAATGGGCGTAACAGGAAGAAAGATTAAAAAAAATTCTAAAAGTTAAAGATGAGTGGACACTACAGTGGTAGTCCACAGTTCACTGCAGTGTGTTTGTCACCCAGGCTTTTTCCAGCGATTTTCACTCAGGTTAAGATCAGAGCTCTTGGCTGCCATTTAATTATTTCAATGTTTTCAGGTTTAAGGAACTGATTTACCCATTTGCTGTGTGGTGAGAGTCATTGTCCTGCATGAAAATTGCTCAAGGATTTGGCAAAGACTGCAGGAGTAAGCTTCAGCTAAACATTTGCATTTATTCTGTCATGTAATTCTATACTGTAGGCAACCTCGAGAAAACATGCCCCAATCCATAACTCTTCATCCTTCACCTTTGACGGACTTCATTGAACACTTTGGGTACAGTCTTTTCCCAGTTTGATGATGAACATAAGGTTTCCCATCAGAGCAAATAAATAAACCTTGCTTTCATCAGTAAAGTGAACTTTGGACCAGTTTTCTGTCCACACAACATGCTCATCTTTGTCTAGTACATGTTTTTCAGTCCAAATTCTCCTAAACTTTGAGTAGTATATTTTGAAATATCTGCTCAGTGCTGAACTGGTGAGCAATTTAACCAATAAGATTCTTCAGATTATCCTATTCTCTCATGCATGTTTTTTCATGGATTATCAGCTTTTTGTGGGACATCGCTGAGTTAGTGACATTGTAGAGATGCAATATTCTATCTACTGTATATTCTAATATTCTATCCTAGAGCTGAAATCCCTTTGGCCTTCATCAACCTGTTGTCAAAGGATTGTGATTTCAGTCACTTTAGAATGGTTCACCATCTTTAAAGGTCAGTGAAAACCTGCTAGTTAAATAGAATTTGTTAGATAAATGAAGTCTTTGTGAACCATAAGTTGCTGAGACTTCTATTTCAGTATGTTGATGTACTTCCAACTGAAATGGAATTTTGAGTATGGTTTGGGGCTTTCTTTTTGCACATCACTCACTCATAGCAAACTGACGGTAAGATGGGCATGGTTAAGAATATTGAGGCTGAGGCCCTCAAACAGAGAACGTCAACAGAGAAGGACTGACCACTTCAAACTTGGAAGCAAATGGTCAGACTTTGATTGAAGATTACCAAAACATTTATTTGAGTATAACTTGCACTGATTAGTTGTTCATCTAAAGAATAACAATGTGCGCTAGCAAAATAAACATTGTTAATTTGGATTTCGCACAGGAATCTGAAAGCGTTTTCTAATTTTGATCTGATTTCTTTTCAAATATCTAATTTATGTTTTGTGTGTGTGTGTGTGTGTGTGTGTGTGTGTGTGTGTGTGTGTGTGTGTGTGTGTGTGTGTGTGTGTGTGTGTGTGTGTGTGTTTCAAAATATACTATTGTTACTATTCCAAACTCGTACTATTGTTTGGATAACTTCGATTATGACTAATCAGTGACCTCAACATTTAGGAAATTGTTGGTTGCTCTCTGCTTTTGATCTCCACTCATTTTTTTTTCCTATGTCAGCTTTCTGAACTACTCTAATGTGTGAATTCATTCATGTAGCACATGCAGTTATTACTGCACTCTCTATTATGTGACACTCACACCTAAACCATTGAAAACAATTCCACCCTGTCAGTAGATCCTCTTCATTCCCTCCTCAGGTCCTGCTCTTTTGCTTCTCTCTCGGCTTTCTGTTGATAATTCATGTGCAGGCTATAATTTCAGCTCTGCAGGACCACTGCTTTCCTCTCACCGTTATTTGAGGCACTTGACTTGGCTGTTTTCCCACTGAAATCTGAAGCCTGCATGTCCTCTAGTAACAGCAAGCCATAATTAAATGTCAAATCCAAACAATCTCAGAGCTTAGGGTTTATTCACTGAGAGAACAATGTGAGGACATTATATGCTGAGGAGATTATAAAGTTTCTTTACATTATACTGTACATGTGCCTAATGCTCTGCAAGCTGTTAAATCAAAACCCCACTGTATGTATTTGCTATTTCCTTCTTCAAAGAGCAGAGAGAGCATTTGCTTTATCTGTTGAATCAGATTTTTTTTTTTGCGGCTAATGACATGACTTATGATACAGATTATTGAGAGGTCATCCGGTTTTCCGCTGATTGCTAACACACACAGCTGAAGCTGTTCAGAACAAATTGCATGGACTTTAAAAGCAGCACAGTGTCAGGGATGTCTGTATAAAGGACCCAAAAGCAGAGGAGTTCAGATCAATAGGTATTTAATTAAATAAGAAAAAGGAAAAAGACTCAGCAACTTGCTGAGATCCAGAGCGGGTCTTGGATTTTAGCAAAACATAAACTGAAGAATGGACCACCGGCAACGTGTCACAACAAAAATTAGTAAGTCTTTGGTCCAGGCCTGGTAGTACAGGGAAAGGGCAATGGCAAGGCAGAGGGTCGATTTTCCAGCAGGGCAGGCCAAATCCAGAAAGGCTCCAGAGAACTGGACAGAGAATACAGACATAAAACAAGCAACAGACTGACAAGAAAGCAGTAAAGAACCCAACACTCTGACAAGAGGAGAAGTGAAACACCCTCAGATATAGGACCAGCAATCAGCAGAAATGAAAGGCAGGTGGCAGTAACCGAGTGAGACTACTGATTGGCAAAGACAATCAGCTGTGTGAAGTTACACAGCAAAATGGAAAGCTGTCAGAAAAGAAAGAGAGAAAGCAAAGTTCAAACCCGGGTTCTGACACACCAGGGCTGAGCCTTGTTTTACTGTTTTGTGACATTACAAAGCGTTTTCCTTGCCTTGCCGTGTTTGACCCTTGCTTAGTTTTGTTTGTTTCCGTTGCTTGCCGCCTGTACTGACCATTCTCCTGTTATTTGACCACTCTTCTGGATTCTGATACCTGTTTGACCCATGTTGATCGTTGCCTGCCTGACCATTCTCATAACTTTTAACGTAAAATAACTTTCTCTTTTATTAGATTTTAAATTGTAATTTATATCAAATCCTGAATATTGAGAAGCATTTGCTCCATTATTTAGTGTCACATGATCCTTCAGAAATATTTTGAATATTTTTATTTGGTGCTCAATTTACTTTACATTTTTGTTTTGTTATTATTAGCGATGAAAACTGTTGGGTTGCTAAAAGTTTTTGAAAACAGTTCCATTTTTTTTCTCTTACTGAATCTGAAATAGAAATCTCTTGTAACACTCTAAATCTCTTTATTGTCGTTTTTAGCCAATTTGGTAACACTTTATAATGACTACACACTATAAATCATTTATTAAGTAATCATTTTAATAAATGATTTATAGAGTGTAGTTATTGTAAAGTGTTACCACATCGGGTAATTTAATTACAGGGATTGTGTTTTTTATTTAATTATTACAATTTTAATTAAATATGTAAATTAATTTAGGAATGAATGTAAGAATTTTGTAATATTTGGAAATAATGGTTTGTCTTTAAAAAAATCCTTAACATATCTCCAGGTATAAATAATATTTTGAAGATTTTTAGATTTTTAACACCGCCACAGACATTTCATGTTTTTATCCAATAATTCTCATGAAAATGTAAAAAATGCAACAAGAAACAGCAAAAAGTGTATAAATTAAAAAAGCAACAACTTTTGAGTCTTATCAGTCTGGTAGTTTTGATTCTTATACAGCATATGTAATCTGATAAGATGACTATTTATTATTTGACCTTTATTTTCTTGGTCTTGACTTTGCTTCAGCAAATGATGTGACTGATAACAGGACTATCCATGAATCGATATCAGATGTTACTTTAATTATTCTTAAATGACCTTTCAGAATTGTCTCATGACTGGGTTACCAAACACCAGAAACATTTATAAACATTTTTTTTTAAAAAACATTTATTGCATGCTTATTATTACAAGACACGCACAATACTTACTATTCCTATTAAAGTATTATTTCAATGTAGCATTTGAAACCTGAACATCAAATCAAGAGTAAACTTGTTTGAGCTGAAGGATGGTGTAGTAACAGTGTGTTCATATGTTAAAAATAGTGATTGCCGAGAGGATGAAGGGTCAAAAAAGGTGGGCGAAACTTACATGCAAGTTGTTTTTTTCTGTGCAAACAGTACTTGGTATGTATGCAGTGAAGCATAAGTGTGCAGTGGAGCATGAGTGGTAAAATAAATCATTCGCCTATGATGTGGCATTTATTTGGAGATAAGTCTGATGGTTGTCGCCTGTGACAGAAAGGTAATCAGCTACTTGGTGATACAAAGAGACAGTGTCGAGGCTCCCGGGGACATATAGACGAACAAATCTCATGAAGAAAATGCAAAGCATAACAAAATCCATGAGGTAAGCATCAAAAATACTGGTAGGTCCTTCTTCATATCAGCAGTTACTGTCTCATTTTATTCCCTAGAGAATTGTAATGATGTGTTGCAGTGATGATAATTTTTTTGGCCAACCTAAAAGTTGGCATCACCCTGGTTCCTTTCAAGAAAATCCATTGGGTTTTGTAATACTGCAGAAACTGATACGTAAGTTAATGCTTCTTACACATTTATTATGAACATTTATTATGATCTTAAGTAATAAAGACAAATTTTATGACTAAATGACTGAAACTTTCATTTTGAAGTCTGTTGCAGTTCAATAAAATGTGAACACAACAAACCAGACGTCTAAACTTATATACCAAATATAAGACATGATATAATTAGAGACAATCATAAAATAGACACAATGCTCAAAAATATAGGCTATCAGTTTTTTTTCTCTCCATAGTTACAACGCTGGCCATTACAGTTCAATGCATGCTTTGGAAATGCCTCTTGCAGTAGATCTTCACTTGTGTAGAGAATTTCCTGGTGCATTTTCACTGGTTTACACAATTTATAAGCTCTTCATGAGTTCCCAGAGGATAAAAAAAATGTCACATGTATGCGCATAAAACAAACGGACAGTTCAGCACACAGCATTGTTTTGAATGTTCATGAAGTTCTGTCACAAAATATATTTATGTTGCATTTCTAGATTTGATAAAACCTGCCAGAAAAAGCACTGTGAACGCTAAGCCAACCAGAAGCCAAAGGAATGAAGACAACCAAAAGCTATTTTCCCTGAAAGTTTGAGTTTGTATGCTTTCCGGTGTGTTATTATTAAGACATTAGGGCTCTAAAAAGGATTTTGCTGTTTGGTATGATGATGTTTAATGTCCCAGACAACCTCTGTGCTCTCAATTATTAGCAGACACCCTTTTAAAGACAAATAAGGCATTACAATAAGTGGGAATCACTGATGTATTTCATGTAAATTGTGAAAATATCTTGAACTTGTATTAACTACAGACTATTTGTGCAATATTCCTCTTTACAAAAAATAAATAGGTTTTCAGGGTTGATTGTCTTCAAAATTAGACACATTTTTCACACTTATATTATTGTTTGCAAGATTCCCTTGTCAATCTTACTTAAACACTGTTTATCTGGGCCACAGCAAAATGTTTTTTTAAACCGAAATGGTGGTGCGTTGAACACCCTGTTCTGATGAGGCAAGTCAATTCTTTTTGTTCTAGTTGAAGAATATTCAGAGCCTGATGAAATCAGTATAAATTCTGCATGTTTGTCTGCATATAAATTCCATGTTTAATACTGCAAAATACACTTAATGTTACAGTCGCTGTCCTTTCAATCCAGAATAAATCAGAACATCTCAATTGAGTGAAGAGAAGTGGAAACAAATTTTTGCAAATGGGTAAATCACAACATTTGCCTCACATTTTCAGGATGAAGAAATAACATTTCAGGTGAGGGATAATCCACATACTGTACCTCTGAGACTGTCTTATGATATACAGTATATGACCTTCTTATTTGTCTTTAAAAGTGTAAAACTAATAACGAGATGCACCCTTGGTCAGCACCTAAGAGTAAATCGTTGGTTATTTTCACTAATGCGGTTTCTGTACTGTGATGAGGCCTGAAACCTGACTGAAACACTTCAAAAACATTGTTTATCTGCAGAAAGGAGCATAATTGGGCAGAAACAACTTTTTCTAGTATTTTAGACATAAATGGAAGATTTGAAATAGGCCTATAATTAGCTAAGTTGCTGGGGTCCAGTTGTGGTTTCTTAATAATAGGCTTAATAACAGCTAGCTTGAAAGGATTTGGAACATGGCCTAAAGATAGAGAAGAGTTGATGAGGTTAAGAAGAGGTTCTCCTATTACAGGTAGCAATTCTTTCAGTAATTTAGTTGGAATTGGGTCTAACATACATGTAGCTGGTTTAGAAGCATTTATAAGTTTATCTAGCTCTTCCTGTTCTATGATTTTGAAGCACTGTAGATTATTTTGGTTCAGTGGAATGTTTAATGGATCTGAAGTATAAGGCGGTGCCGAAAGTTTAACATCTTCTATTTTCTGTCTGAAGCCTTCTATTTTATCACTGAAGAAATTCATGAAGTCATCACTACTAATTTGCGGTGGGACATTTTGTTCCAAAGATGACCGATTATTTGTTAATTTAGCAATGGTGTTAAATAAAAATCTAGGATTGTTATGATTATTTTCTATCAGTTTGCGGAGGTGCTCTGCCCTGGCGGATTTTAGAGCCCTCCTATAGCTGGACATACTATCTCTGTACGCAATTCTAAAGACCTCTAATTTAGTTTTTTTCCACTTACGTTCCAGGGCACGGGTTGCTGTTTTGAGAGCGCGAGTATGACTGTTATACCATGGTGTGGTTTTATTCTCTCTAACCTTTTTTAATTTGATGGGTGCCACAGTATTTAGTGTGTTAGTAAAGATAGCATCTATACTGCTGGTTAATACATCAAGGTCATTTGCGTTTGCGGGTGCATTTAGAAATAGAGAAAGATCAGGTAAGTTATTTGTGAATTCATCTTTAGTAGACAGGACGATAGTTCTACCAGGGTGATATATCTGTGCAGATCTGCTAATTTCAGGTAAACACGGCTTATATAGTAAGAGGTAGTGGTCTGTTATATCATCACTTTTTGGTATGTCTACATCAATGACCTCAATTCCATGAGACAAAATTAGATCTAATGTATCCTTTAAGCGATGGGTTGGACCAACAATGTTTTGCTTTATCCCAAGTGATTGTAGTAAATCTGTAAACGCGAGCCCTAATGTATCGTTAGCGTCATCTATGTGGATGTTAAAGTCTCCTACAATTAGTATTTTATCAGTTTTAACTAGTAAGTCAGAAATAAAATCCGAAAACTCTTTTAGAAAATTGACATAGGGTCCTGGGGGTCTATATATGGTGATTAAAGCGAGAGATAATATAGGTTTTTTCATAATATCCGGAAGCATAACATTAAGCGCCAATACTTCAAAAGAGTTAAACATAAGTCCGTTTCTCTGATTAACATTAAGAATATCACTAAAGATTGATGCAACTCCACCACCACGACCAGTCTGACGAGCCTCATGCTTATATAAGAATCCTGAAGGAGTTGCTTCATTTAAACTAATATAGTCATTTTGTTTCAGCCAGGTTTCAGTGAGACAGAGTGCATTAAGATTGTTGTCTGTTATTATTTCATTTATGATAAGTGCTTTAGGTGCTAGTGACCTGATGTTTAGAAGACCAAGCTTTAAAAAATTTGTATTTTCACTTTTTTGCAGTTTTTCTGGTTTGATTCTTAATAGATTTTTTCTAGAGCACACAGTAAGTTCAGCTCCAGCATTGCTGGGGTGCAGCCCATCAGCACGGAAAAACCTAGGCCGCTCCCAGAAAAGATTCCAGTTATTGGCAAAGAGCAACTTCTGTTCTTTACACTATGTTAATAGCCATTCATTCAGAGCAAAAAGTCTACTGAACTTTTCATTTCCTCTGCGGTAGTTAGGAAGCGGTCCAGAAACGATGATCTGCGTGGCGGGCGAGGTGCGTCGAATCGTCTCGATCAGGCTCCTGAAGTCCCTCTTCAGGATCTCCGTCTGCCGAAGCCCGGTGTCGTTCATCTCCACGTGGAGGACGACAGCTCCGATGCTCTCGCCAGCGCTCAGGATAGCGGGAACCTAAGTAGAAACATCCTTAACACGAGCAGTGAGTGCGTACATTGTTACCTTTAGTGGAAGCAGCGCGGACGTGGCGAATGATGGAGTCACCAATGATTGCCACATCGCGACCCATCTCGCGGAGGGGGGCGAAGCGGTTCTCCGTGGGGATCTCGAACACAAGAGGAGGAGACGTTCTGCCCCGCGACCTGGTATACACCTTACGCGGCTGCACCCAGGGGCCACGGTAGCCGGGTGCCGGAGTGAACGACCCCTGGACGAGCTGCGGAGAAACACACGGGGTTGAGGTGGACGGAGTGTTGAGATTGTATCGCACACTTACCTCAGATGAGCGAGCCGCGGCCCAGGATACATCGAGCAGGGCCCGTTGTTCCCGGAGCTGTGCTCGCTTCATCTCGAGATCGCAAATCTGGATTTGCACTGCTTCCAGCTTCAGCTCCAACACCTCTACCGATGCTTCTCCTGCACTCAAGGATAGACACACAAGCGACATTGTACAGGGTGAAGAGCAAAGACAGTAAGTGAGACAGTAAGTGAAAGAAGTCAGTAGCTTTAGCTGACCAGTGGTGCTAGTAGGCTAAAGCTACAAGCGGATGCTCGAGAACGTTTTAAAGTAGATTTGTTTGTATAAATGTATTAAGGGTTTGTTCACCCTAAGTAGGAGAGACAAATCCTAGTGAACGGGGAAGTATTTTATGATAAAAATGTCAATTGCGAATCTACGCGACGAAGCTCCAAACACACACAGCGAGGCAACCGTAACAGCAACAACAATGACGTCACTCGAGCATGCGCTGTCGCATGCTATTAAAGATGGTCAAAGAAGCAGACACCCTTTTAAAGACAAATAAGAAGGTCATATACCTATAATAGCAAAGTCGAGTAAAGGAGGTCGAGCCTTCTTATTTATGGCTCCTAAACTCTGGAATAGCCTTCCTGATAATGTCCGAGGCTCAGACACACTCTCTCAGTTCAAAACTAGATTAAAGACCTATCTTTTTAGTAAAGCATACAGTCAATGCATCGCATAATGGTATGATGCATGAATGTGCTCCACGCAGGTGAGCTGGCTTGACATCACCTGTAGGACACACTCCTCAGTACACCAGACATTGTGTTAGAAACTCTCATATGCTTTACATGTTTGTTTATATGTTTGTTTATTTAACTGCTATTTTCATCTATAACACTCCATTTTTGCATCACGTTTAAATACACTATGAACAGCAGCTACGCTAATTATTTTCTTTATTCTCTATTTCCACCTGGGGATACTCATTCCGAGGTCCCTAGAGACTATGCAGCACCATTGATGCGATCCAAGACCTGTGAAGAGATGATCCCAAGGTATCCATAATCCTGGACCAGGTCATATCCCGAGCTGATGCTGTGATCGTCATGGAGAAATGGAGTGCATGAGACTGATTCCTGAATGACCACCGTGACAAACGAGTCCCCACATTGATCCTGCAGGCCAACCTGACCGCCCGCCAGTGCCCTACTCACACCTGCAGCTTCTCCACGATGGACATCCAGCTTCTCCAGCCTCCGGCGCCTAGACTGCATCTCTGAACAGGAAGTTTGGCCAGATGAAAAATGGTCGTGCCAAACAGAGCCCAGTTTCTCTCAAGGTTTTTTTTTTCCCTTCACTTCGTCAATTGGTGAAGTTTTTTTCCTCGCCACAGTCGCCGCTGGCTTGCTCGGATCGGGACTCGTGGAGCTGCGCTTTGGTGGATTTGCTCTACAGTGTTTGAACTTTCAGCAGTGAAATTTAAACCACACTGAACTGAACTAAACTAAACTTCAACTCTGAAATCTGGACTTTACTAGTACTATGTTAAGCTGCTTTGACACAATCTATATTGTGAAAAGCGCTATATAAACATGAATTGAATTGAATTGAATTATTACTTTTATTTTTAGTGTTAGACTTATCAATTATTACTAATCAATGTTGTTGTGCAGTTATTTTGTGATGTTTATCATTATCAGAGGAGTAAATAAAAGTTTATGAAAGTGTTACTCCACAATACAATAGCAAAATATATGAATATGTATGATGAAGCCCCTCCTTCTGAAATATTTAATGTGCTATGATTGGTTATCTGGCCAGTAGTGTTTTGTTATTAGTGAACCACTTCAAAGGCATTCCAGAAATGTCAAACCAACTTAGCGTAACCATGAGATTTGTATATTTACACAAAAATCAGACCCCGACAATGTTAATAAAAAAGAGCATCGTGCAAAATCTTTGCCTGTATAAATGCTACAGTGAGTGGTATGTGCAAAACCTTGGTAAAAGTACCACTTCTTGTGTGCATTGCCTCTTTATGATGAGTCACTTAATGCCTTCCTCATTTCTAAGTCATTTTGACTAAATATAAATGTAAAATGTAAAGATAAAACAAACACCAGATCAACAGTATAATTTTAGGCTATAGCAGAGCCAAACAGCTTTGCCCTTTCCACACATTGTAGCAACAACATAAAATGTATAATCGGAAGCAATAATTGAAACCTCAGTAAACAAAAACATAATTACAGGTTCAACTGATTGCCTCAACAAAGAGTGAACTGCTCAGTCTTTTGAGAGAAGCTTCTATGTGTTGCCTTGAATTTTACTTTTGTTTGCTCTGGAAGTTGTTGTCTGTAAAACAATAACTTTTTGAATAATACTTACTTAGAACCTACTCAAAAAAGTATGCAATTTCAGACAAAGCCATGGACCTGGTCAGAACCGACATTGCTAAAATGGCTAAAAAAAGTTTTGAGATGACACAGAAAAAAATGACAGTTTTTCCACACCATGACACATATATCGTTAATCAATAGCACATGATGTTTCCAGTCACTGAAACTAGTCATGTTGTCACAGCAGTAGAAGATAAACCTCAGTTTACTATCGATTGCTGATATATTACACTGTACATACAGTATGACTGTCCAAGGAAGGTGAAGGAGAGCAATCGCTCACAGCAGGAGTCCAAACACACACACAGGAGTGAGATTCGTCACAGTCTTAGATCACGGCTGCACTCACTGACCTGTTAAAGTAGTAAGATACTGGTTTGACAGGAACTTGGTGAGGACAGTTTGGGATTTGTTTCAAACATGTAGTTCCAACCTATAGATTGAAGGAAATGTTTTAAACTGGGTATAAAATATATCCTGTTAAATTTATGGTGTAGCCCTTATGAATTATTCCTTGGATTGCTTGGGTTTCCTCCGGGTTTCCTCCGGGTGCTCCGGTTTCCCCCACAGTCCAAAGACATGCGGTACATACCTGTCAACCCTCCCGTTTTTGCCGGGATTCTCCTGTATTTTACCATTCTATCCCGCAAATTGCCAATCTCAAATGTGATATAATTGCAAGAGCTGTTCAAGAGAATTATGCTTTCGATTATTTTCGCTTGAAAGCACGTTGAAATTAATATTAAAACGGCCACATTCACTTCCATTAAGCGTCGACCGTCGCCCTTGCAATCTCTGAATCAGTCCAGTCATGTATCGGTGCTGACTGAAGGACGTGCTCCGTAGTGATAAAGACACTGTTCCAAGATCAGCTTCTGTACACACCATTTAAAGAGGAGCGAAAGTGGACACTTTTGGATTTGGCTGGGGTTTTAAACAGACATATACACTTATGTAAACACAAACAGTTACAAAAGTAATCAAATGCTTTCATTTTAAATCTGTGGACTCTTAAAGTGACTCCTCTGTTATCAAACAAAACAGTGGATCAAAATGAGAGATTCGCTGCTCTTCACTAAATAACTATTGTAACTTTAATCAGTATTTAAATACAGTGAATAAAAAGTGAACAAGATTTTATGACTTGATTTAATTTCTGTATAGACAATTGATTTTAATAGGCTGAACCTTTTGTTTTATTTTCAGTTTTCTAATGTTTGTTATGTATTCTATCATTTGAAGCTAAGTCATTCATTCATTAATTTTCTTTTCGGCTTAGTCCCTTTATTTATCTGGGGTCGCCACAGCGGAATGAACCGCCAACTTGTCCAGCATACGTTTTACGCAGCGGATGCCCTTCCAGCTGCAACCCATACACTCCCATTCACACACATACACTATGGACAATTTAGCTTACCCAATTCACCTATAGTGCACCTATAGTAATGTCTTTGGACTTGTGGGGGAAACCAGAGCACCCGGAGGAAAACCACGCAAACACGGGGAAAAATGGGGGTGGTATAGGCTATCCCGTATTTTTATTTTCCAATGTTGACAGGTATGTTGCGGTTTAGGTGAATTGAATAAACTAAATTGGCTAAATTTACACTTAATGTGTCTGAATGAGTGTGCATGGATGTTTCCTAGTTGCGGTTAAAAGGGCATCCGCTGTGTAAAACATATGCTGGATAAGTTGGCAGTTCATTCCGCTGTGGCGACCCCT
>CAIGQV010019356.1:16577352-16605020 GCA_903798115.1 Danio jaintianensis | reverse complement strand
ACATGAAGAAACGTCAAAGTGAATAATAAATATGTTATATTAATTATAAGCCCAAAATATGAATAAATGAAAAATAGCTACTGCAAATAGCTAAACTTTTTTTTTTTCCAACGTTCAAGCTTTCAAAAAACACATAAGAACAGAATGTCACTGACTGATGAAGGTTTCAGTACCAAATGTTACTCAAAAATCTGACAACAAAGACCGGATACTCTCTCTGAAGATACGCTCCTGGTTGGGGTGCAACGAACATTTCTTTGGTAATCTGCTAATTGGGACCCAAGCTTCCAGCTGCTCTTTCTCTCCCCAGATGCCTATGTTAGCCCTGTCAGTCTTTGTTGCTGTTTGTAGGTCTTTGTTAACATTCTTTTAAAGTCAGCAAGCAACAAAAGCCACACTTTCACCCCAAATGTGATGTATTTCTGAGTATAATGGGTTCTGAAGTAAGAAAAAAAAAAAGAGTTTGAGAGTGGATTTTACCTTTTGGAACTTGATTAAATAGTTTGCTAGTCATTTCCTATTGCTGTGATTGTATATGAGTTATAGGTTGCTAAATGTGAAATTTAATGTGCTGAGAAATGGAGGGTATTTTAACTCGGACAGAAAATATCCACTTATAATACCTCTCTCAATCACCAACCAACACCTTAACAACCAGAACACCAAACAAACACACTAAGACCCATTGAGAACATTCATATATAGAGTAATACTTCAGCTTTTCTCTTCCTAGAAGATCTTTTTAGTCACCTTTCAGACCGTGACTCTTAGCACTCGGGTGATGTGGCCACTGAACTGCCATCTCACCACCAAACATTCACCCTTAACCTCTATTTCTTCCTCCGCATCTCCTTTTCAGTTCAGATCTAAGTTTAGCGAGACGTCATTCATTCTTACAGAGAGTGATCTCTTTTTCTCCCCTGCTCTCTCTGTCCATTTCTGCCCCCTTTGCCCTCTCATTCTTTCCCCTTTGTCAAGTTAGATTCCTTCTCTTGGTGAAATTGTAAACGCATCATTACACATGAGTAAGTGTCTCAGGTCAGACAGACCTCTATGGCTATATAACCGTGTTTTCACATAACGAAAACGAAACTGACAATACAAGGAAAAAACACAATTTAAACCATGAAGCAAGTGTACAGTACTTCTCTGTACACGTCTCTCTCTATTTTACTTCTATTTATTACGATAGATTATCTATAAGTTACAGTTTTGTTATCATTTACCATGCTTTATAAAACCTGAATGAGCACAGAGCCCAAAAGAGAATATTTTAAGGAATATTTTTTGTCCATACATGAGTCCGTTGGGATCAAAAAAAAGATTTTCATTGTTCAATCAATCAATCAATCAATCAATCAATCAATCAATCAATCAATCAATCAATCAATCAATCAATCAACCAATCAATCAATCAATCAATCAATCAATCAATCAAAGACAGATAGATAGATAGATATATCTGTCCTGGTTGAAAGACCTAATGTATTTTTTACATTTGGAAAAAATAAATACTCCATTAGGGACTTACTAAAAAGTGGGACCCTGTGATTTCTTTTGTCAAGATCTTACCTTTTTTGTAGATAGAACACAACCCCCCCTACCCCTCCTTATTTTATTTCTTTATTATTATTATTTTTTTGATTAATTAGCATAATTTTTTCTTATTTTTTGTTGGGTCAATTTGTGTTGGGATAAGGGTAATGCTATGGTTGTTTACATATATTCCATTATCATTCTGTATATATAAAACCAGCAGATTATACTATATATTTCACATGTCATGTACTTACTGTTATTCAAGTATCTGCTTAATAATTTTTTTTTTTTTTTTTAATCGCAAAGTATTTTTCGGGGTCTACTGACAAAAAAGGGCAGAAAACATGACAGCAAATATTGATAGGAAATACTTACAAATTCTGTTCATTTTTGTTCATTGTTCATTGTTTTATTCTAACGACATTTGGAGGATTTTCCATGGCCTTTCAAGAAAATCTTTACAAATTACATTTCTTTGAGGAGATAGTTTAAAAAAGTACATTAAAAGCTTTGTATCATCTGTATACTGTACCTCCCGATTAGTTTTGCAAACTCCCTTTTTTTGGAATTGTGGTTGTAAATATGTGATTTACAGCTTCAGTTATTTCTCCATTTTGTGCTCTGGATGTGTTTCTTTTGACGGAAATGCTCGGGTCTTTTCACCTACACCGTTAAACCTTGGGCAGTCACAAGTATGATGGGAAATTAGATCCCGTATGCTTTAGACATCATCAAAACGCGTCTTATGATTTGCATTTAGACGAGCTGATTATTATTATGCACCATTGTGATGTTAAAGCAGATTCTGTAGGAAAAGACAGCAGACTTGTGTTAAACAGTGTATCCTTGTGAGTGCATGTGACAGAAATGTTGCATAAATATGACAAAGTGTCAGATTGTCACTGTATAACATTCATAAAATGTTGATAGATGGTGACACTGACAAATTGTTGGTTTTCATTTTAATCATCTAATTTAAATGTTGTTTGAGAGGGCAGACGTTATGTGGAAAACAGCATCAGATTGCAGTGTTGGTTTAAAGGACGTTCATATTGGCTTGTTGGCTCCGTGGAATGAAAATTATTGCATTATTATGAATTAAAATGATTCATTCTAAATGCCTTGCTTACTATAGCAGTGTTGATGTACATCGGTGTAAAGCTCAGCTCTTGCATTCAACCTGATAATTTCTGAACAAAACTTTTGATATATCACAATTTCTAATGAAAATCTAAGGGGTGGAAGGGGGTTTAGCTAATCCTGATGTAAAACAATTTTACTGTGACCTGACAACCATAAATCCTGCCTATTCTTAAATACTGTGAATGATTTAACTGAGCAGTAGAAAATAGTACAAAATAAAAATCCCTTATGACTTAAAAAAGGAAGCTTTTTAAGCCCTCAGCGTGCAATGTGAAAAAGGAGAGATTACTAGTATTTGAAAAATAAATGCTTCAAATAGCATCACAATGTTAATCTCTGAGTTTAGGTTAGTAATGCAGAAAGTAGCTGCATTTACACACCCTAGAGACTTCACTTTTTTATACAGACAGAAGATATGGAGTAAGTTAAAGACTTTAAAAAAGGACTGCTATGATTGATTTTTTAGGTCATATGATTCCTTATGTTTGAGCAGACTTGACATTTATATTTCATTTTGTTACCATTTCTTTGCATTTTTTTTTACCAATCACATAAATGGGTCCCACTTTATATTGTCACTTATGTGAACTTACATACTGTATGTGTAAGTATACATGTAGCTACATTGTTGGTACATATCTCTCTACATAATACTGGTGTAGCCACTTACATGCAACATCCTACTGAAAATATGTGTAAGTACAGATGTGTAACAGGACATCGTAACTACACTTTTTTCACAACTGAAAGTACACATGTAACAAGAGTTACAGTATTTGCACGCATTTTACACTTCCACAAGCAGCCTTCAATCCTACAGCAGCAATCAGTACATACTGTACAATGTAGTTACATACTACTAACACATTTAGTTGTATGTTCACATATACAGTATAAGGGACAATATAAAGCGGGAGCCATTCACAGTGTTAAATTCTTCATTATTAACAATCTAGCATATTTTTAAGAGCTTCTGAAAATTGGTAGAACAACATTAAATAACATATTATTATTATTATTATTATATGGGCGACGCGGTGGCGCAGTGGGTAGCACGTTCGCCTCACAGCAAGAAGGTCGCTGGTTCGAGCCTCGGCTGGGTCAGTTGGCATTTCTGTGTGGAGTTTGCATGTTCTCCCCGTGATCGCGTGGGTTTCCTCCAGGTGCTCTGGTTTCCCCCACAAGTCCAAAGACATGCGGTATAGGTGAATTGGGTAGGCTAAAATTGTCTGTAGTGTATGTGTGTGAATGAGTGTGTATGGATGTTTCCCAGTGATGGGTTGCAGCTGGAAGGGCATCCGCTGCGTAAAACATATGCTGGATAAGTTGGCGGTTCATCACGCTGTGGCGACCCCAGATTAATAAAGGGACTAAGCCGAAAAGAAAATGAATGAATGAATGAATTATTATTATTATTATTATTATTATTATTATTATTATTATTGTCTACAGCATCTGCCAATTTAAGGTCAATGGGGCTAATGGGGACATGTGGACCAGATAAATTTTTAACTGAAAATACAGTCATATATTTATTTTATTAGGTCAGATCTGTTGACAGTGTCTGTTATATGATGTCATTTACCACCGAATATCATATTGGCTCATCCCTCAGTTTTAAAAATTAACATCATATGTATTCTTCCACTTTAAGGGTATCATACCATGTATTTCAAAACCCATACGACTTTCTTTCTTCTGTAGTAGTAAATAATTATGAAGATCTCATACTCAGTGGTTCCATGCAGTTATAATGAACGGAGACTTTAAAACTTCAAAAAGCACATTATGTGATGAAGCCTATAAAAGAATCATAAAAGCTGTTCTTGTCTGCTTATCTGAGTCATACAATAATGTCGATGAATAACAAACTACTAATACATTTTTAGGCTTATACACACTGCAGCTTAATTCCAACTCTTTACATATAGTTCAACAAATCACAGGGGTGAAAACCACATTAAACAAGTGAATTAGTTATTTTAAAAAGCAGGTAGCGATGAGTGCTTTTACATAAATTACTTACATTGTGTTTGGGGCGGCACGGTAGCTCAGTAGCAATGTTGCCTCACAGAAAGAAGGTCGCTGTTCCGGCTGGGCCAGTTGGCTTTTCTGTGTGGAGTTTGCATGTTCTCCCCATGTTTGCGTGGGTTTCCTCCGGGTGCTCCGGTTTCCCCCACAGTCACAAGGCATGCAGTTTAAGTGAATTGAATAAACTAAATTGGCCGTAGTGTATGAGTGTGTGTGTGAATGACTGTGTATGAGTGTTTCCCAGTACAGGGTTGTGGCTGGAAGGGCATCCGCTGCATAAAACATATGCCGGAATGGTTGACGGTTCATTCTGCTGTGGCGACCTCTGAAATAGAGATTACGCCGAAAGAAAATGAATGAATGAATGAATGAAATCACTGCATAAGTATTTTGTTGCTGTAATGTCATTTTCGATGTAAGAAATGTAAGATGCAAGAATGATTCTGGACACACATATCAATAATTTAGGGGATTAATTCCTGTTTTAAATGTGGTTGTCAATCCTGAAATTTTACAGGGTAATGCAGTTGTGCTGTTATTTAATCATACACTGTGAACATTATTACTTTTTTATTTATCTGTGTATTTATTGCCAAAAAAACCCTTCTATTTTAGTCTTTCTACCACAAAATGTCGTCTTTAATTCAATGTGTTACCTGCCAGTTCTTTGTAATCATTTGTGAAGATTACAGAGTGAATTTTTCTGCACCAACCTTTTTCCCCAGTGTAGCTTTATGGAAAAAAAGAAATAGTACAGTTATTCAAGGTTTATGATTCATTGTACCACAGAAGAAAGGAGGTCTTACAAGTTTGCAATAAGATAAGGTTATTATCTAATCTTCATTTCTGAGTGACTTATCCCTTTAAAGAAGTTTTCAAAGTTGTAAATATATATATATACTTAGAGGGGACCTATTATATATGCAAAAAATACATTAAATACACATAAAATACACTATATGCAAAAATAACATTTATAAGGGGTTTAAACAGAGTTGTGTGGCAACAGTCTATGAATATAACTTATAATGGTAAGAATTTATTAATTAAATTTTTTATAATTACACTTATAAAAACAGTCTGCAGAAACACTTTGATTGACATTCTCCCTTTGCACATGTCATCAGAGGGGGGAAGCCCCGCCCATTAGTGACAATCTCTCCCTCATTAGCATAGGACATTAGTCTTGTTTTTGAATCTGCCACTATGATGACACATAGTCATTTGTAGCTCCACCCTCTTTTGAAAAGAACACATTTTAATTTAAAGAGACTGTTACCTAAACGGCACAATTAGGACCAAAAATTTACATTTTCAAAGAGTTATGAAACATTGTGGGGTATTTTGTGCTGAAACTTCACATACACACTCTAGGGACATCGGAGTTATTTACATCTTGTAAAAAGGGGCATTATAGATTTTATGGATTTAAGATTTTAAAGGTTTCATGTTTAGTTTAGCGTTATTTCTTTGTAATGCCATTTCTTTGTAATAGCAATGTGTTCTACAAAACATCAAGTATTTCTCTGCATGTGTTTACATCTAATGTAGTGTTTTCCAGTTAGGAGGATCACAATGATTCACTGTGTCTGAAATAGCACATCTTCTCATGCCTGGGTGACAGCAAGCATTCACAGAAGCAGAAACGTGAGTCGGGTTTGAGGCATAATAAGGGCACTCGCACTTTCCAGTCTGATTGGCAAACATGTTGAATTCATGCATTTCTCCAAGGTCCTCCTTTCACATCCTCTTACCCGCTGAGGTGATTTGTGTAAAATGCATCATTAAATTCTAATCACCGGACTATTTAAACATCAGCGACTGGAATATAGTGTAAAACCACAGCAAAATAGAAAAGCTAAGCATATCATGTTAACAAGGTTCTTCTCTGTATAAAATGCTGGGTTCTACACAATTGATTTGTGTTAGGACAACATGAAGGAACTTATTAGGTTTTACAAATTTAAGTGGATTGAACATAAATCAATTAAGTTGTCCCAAAACAACTCAAGAATTGTGTTGTTTTAGCTCATTTTAAATAAGTCATTTGAACAAACAGCAAACATAATTGTTTTAAGTGTTCGAATAATGTATTTCTATCAAAGCTGACCTGTGCTTCTAAAACAGGTAAGCTCTGTCCAGGTCTGTTTTTTACTCATGAGTTACTAAAGAGAACTAGTTCTTCACTGTCATATCTTTTAATGCACTAATGTTTAAATCCTGTTTCTCACCTAAATAGCCGGTGGGCCACCAGCCAGTTATCGACAAAACATCTCTCTGTTTTTTGGGTCAGCAACTTGGCAACGAGCAGTTCTGGCAGTTTAGGCGAGTTCTGCCACTGAAAGAGAGGGAAAATGCTGTTCAGCTGACCTGCACTCTGCATGTTCTGATACTCTCACAGCGTTTTTTGGTTTTGCATTTTTCGTTGCCAAATGATACAGAGACCTGTCGGAATGCTGGTGGCACCAGAAATCCAAATTTTGGTGTTTGCAACAGATTCATTCCAGGCACTGATGAAATAGTTAAAAATTCTACATTAAGGCAGTCCATTTACATTAAACACACATGTAAATTATCTAATTAAATATGCACTAATAGGCATAATTTTCCAGAACAGACATCTGAATATTAAATTGACTGTTTATTTTGTTGACATTAATGTGTTTTTTTTTTGTATCACTGTTTGAAT
The DNA here is from genome assembly GCA_903798115.1 of Danio jaintianensis. Taxonomy (NCBI): domain Eukaryota; kingdom Metazoa; phylum Chordata; class Actinopteri; order Cypriniformes; family Danionidae; genus Danio; species Danio jaintianensis. Next base: position 16,597,618 of record CAIGQV010019356.1, on the reverse strand, counting down.
TACAATTTTTTTTAATTAAAAATAAATACATTTCAAAAGGTAGAAACAGCATTTTTAGAAATAAAATGTATCATAATTCTGGTGAATGGTGAAGTAAATTAAAATCGTGAATATGTCTGGCTTAGTGAATGAGAATAAAAAAACTGTTTGAAAAAAATGGCCTTTTTATGTATTTTCATAGAATTTTACAGATGCAAATACATAAACGGCAATAAATATTTCAAAGTGTATTTTAAGTGTATTGACTAGTCTAAAACAAGACATAAAGCATTTTTTTTAATTAGTTTTATTTTCATATTATAAAGTTTTTATTGAGGAGCTTGTTTATTAATAATTTATACAATATTTTATTCCTAAAAAACATTAAAGTATTATGTATTGATTGGGTGATGAAAAGATGTATTCCAAAACCTCTTATTTTAGCATTGTGTTAAAATGAAACAAGAACATAAACTCCTCTGAATATGATGACAAATAATGCAAAAGTAATCAAATAATTGCTCATAACACTTGTCATAAAATACACTCTCAAATCCAATCTTCCCTATAAAATGTGAAAAATACATGATTGAATTCACAATAGTCATAAAAGACTTGGCTAAAATTGTTTGGGTGACTTACTACAGTAAATCTGAAAAACCTCTGCAGTGTGCACATGATGGACGTGTTACTATCCCACAAGGCCACAGGAGAGGATTTGTGAATGGCAGTAAAGGGACACAATTAATGCTGGTACAGTAGGTTACATGATAAAAACAATGCACACACAAATTACTAAAATGTATACAGTATTTAACATACATTTTAAGCAAATTACTTATTCAACATAAGTGCCTACAACCCTAAATCAGAAAAAGTTGGGACAGTATGGAAAACACAAAAAAAAAAGAAAGTAGTGATTTTTAAATTGAATTTGACTTGTATTTCATTGCAGACAACAATAATGGAGTAAAACCAAAATTGTAATACGTGTTTATTTTGAAAAAACAAACAATAAAAATCATGAGGAACACATTAAATAATGTTTGTTGTATTGAAATACAAGTCAAAGTAAATTTAGAATTCACTACTTTTATTTGCGTTTTTCGTACTGTATCGACTTTTTCTGATTTGGGGTTGTATTATTCTCAAGATACTGTGTAATTTTGGTTGGAGTTTGGAGTTTTTTGTCTTGTTTCTAGTCCAAATATCTAAAAATTCTAATATCAAGAAGCATTTTCGAAAACATATAAATCAAGAGTATTTTGTTGACCCCATTGGCAGATTATTTAGCTTGTTCTAAGGAAAAACTCACTTAATTTTGACACATTATTTCTGAAAACAAGACAATCGTTTATGCGTGTCTAGAAAATGCTTTAAGATTTTTTAGATTTGTCTTATAGAAACAGAAAGTTGGGGACAGACAGTAGCCAGTTTATTGGACTTCATGGGCTCAGGTAAAATTAAAATTCTGTTCTGAAAAAAGACAATAATGAGCATGCAGGTCACACAGAAGGTATACATTTGGCTTGTTCTCCTTAAAGTCATTATTTGTGATTATTTTAACAACAGAAAATTAACTAATTTACACGTATTATGGTTAAGTTAGCAAAAACTGATGCTACAGTATAAGCAGTGATTATATCTCAGAAAGAACGCATGTGAGAAAAGAGGACAACCGACTGATGGTGATGTCTTCTCAACAGAGAAAAAAAACATTTAGCTTCTTTCTCTCTTCACATTTCTCTCTTTCATTCTCTTTTTCATATTTAAGGAGGAGGAACAATTTATCATAGTGCAGTGACCCCCAACAGCTTCCTGTTTATAATGCCAGCCAAACTGTTCACAACCTAAACCAGAATCTAAAATAACACAACACCTCAGTGCATTTATATAATTTTTTTAGTGGGAAGCAATGTTATGGGTCTTGCAAGGATTTCTGGGAAGGCTCTTTAAAGGGATAGTTCACCCAAAAAAGTGATTCCATAAAAGTTTCCTTTTTCTGTTGAAAGAAAATATTTTTAAAAATATAATTTCTGCATTCAACAGAAAAAAAAGAAACTCGAACAGGTTTGTGACAAGTGAAGGATGAGTATAAGGATAAGTACTGTTTACATACTAGCAAACTAATAAGTTACTAGCTAAATAAATAAATATATATATAGCATGATCGCCTCACAGCAAGAAGGTCGCTGGTTCAAGCTGGGTCAGTTGGCATTTCTGTGTGGAGTTTGCATGTTCTCCCCGTGTTGGCGTGGGTTTCCTCTGGGTGCTCCGGTTTCCCCCACAAGTCCAAAGACATGTGCTATAGGTGAATTGAATAAACTAAATTGGGTGTAGTGTATGTGTGTGAATAAGTGTGTATGGAAGTTTCCCAGTGATGGGTTGCAGCTGGAAGGGCATCCGCTGCGTAAAACCTATGCTGGATAAGTTGGCGGTTCATTCCGCTGTGGCGACCCCTGATTAATAAAGGGACTAAGCCGAAAAGAAAATGAATGAATGAAATTATATATATATATATATAAAATAAAGAAGGGATTGCAGGGATATTTGGACAGTAATACTGGACAGTTTTAGCAGACTGATGATGACATGTTCTGTTTAATTTATCAACATTAACTCCGCCCACACATTCGAATCATCGCGCACGGCCCCGCCCATCCGCGTTGGCGTCATCAATTCAAACTGCTATCGAAAGCGGAGTGTAGCTTGTGGAGAGTCAGATCGCAGGCTGCACGGAGTCCGGAGCTACAGACTGTACAGCACGGCCTTTTTATATTTCGTATGAGCACAAAGCCTTGATTTGTGAACATGTGGACGGCTATAGGGAAACTGCTGCTTCTACATATGCTATTCGTGGGGTTTCTGGTGGTGAACGGTGAGTGTCTGTTTCACGCTGACAGCCCGTTGTTATGAATGTAAATGATGCTGTAGAAACACCGACGCAGCCGCGTGCATCTACCTCCGATGACGAGACGTTATTTGTGCGCTAGATCGCGTAATTCTCTTTATCAGCTGATGTTTTAAAGAAACGACAGTCTGGTGCGAGTGCGGGTTGTTTTGTCTTGCCGTGCTAGCGGGGAGGTTTACTAGCAAGAAGCAACAATATGTAATAATAGTAACGTCTATATTCTTCAAGCAAGGTCTGTCATTGTAATAGACCATTGAAAGCAACGCATACGTTCTTAACTCGCTCTTAACTCTCATTGAATGTCTTCAGCGTCATTCATACATAACAATAATTGCTTTTACACACGTGCCATTTCTCGTCAACCAGTTATGGGTTACGATATATTTACAGCGACCTGTCATAGTACACGTGCACATAGATTTTTTTTTGTGTATCAGTACTCTAACAGCTGTTAACAGAACGTAAAGTATAAACCGTTTTAAACAAAAGCTATTGCTTAGAATGTTCTAAATGTGTTTGTTATAACGTGTTTCCTAACACCCCTATCTTCAGAGCTTTTTTGAAATTTGAATGTTTTTTGGGATGTACAATGTGCAAAACGGCGGTTCATTCCGCTGTGGTGACCCAAGATTAATAAAGGGACTAAGCCGAAAAGAAAATGAATGAATGAATGAATGAATGAACAATGTGCAAAACATGTGAATGTATAATAATGCAATGACCATGAAACAGTTTGTTTTGGAATTCGTTGGCTGTGTTGGGATTAAAATAAAGGTTAAAGATGTAACCAATCTTTAATTTAAAAGATATAAAAAGATGTAAGTGAAAATCTGTTAAAGATTGTGGGATGAATAGGATTTGAACAGTGTCTTGTGTTTATTATGGTTATAAGTTATAACTGGGTTATAACTTGATCCCACACACTGCATTTACATCCAACTTCTTGTATGACAGGAACTAATCTGGACTGTGAAAGCGGTCAGTTTCAGTGCAGGAACGGCAGGTGTATCCCGACTCTATGGAGATGTGATGATGATGATGACTGCTCAGATAACAGCGATGAGGAGAACTGCCGTGAGTAAACTGAGATTTTTTTTTTTGGCAAGTTTCACATGTTGCCGTGCTGGTGCCCATGTTTGTCCTGCAACTGTCTCAAAAACAGCATGTGTGATGCACAGAAATTCTTCTTTGAAAAGACTCAAACTGTCACAATTTGTGACTTTAGTTACCTCATGTTTTACTTTCTATTTTTATGGATTTTGATTTATGACAATAATACTGCACAGTGCACACATAATTGTAGTGTTACTGTGTAGTACTGTATGTATCCGACAATGCACTTAATTTTTATCTTATGTGACGTTGCTTGTAATTCGCAAGTGTCATTGTAATTAATTATTATGACATACTATATATATATATATGCTATATATATATATGCTTGAATGGCATTTTAAGTGGACATTTTTGGAGTGTGTTAGACAGACATCCAGTTATTACCTGTAAATAGAAGTAGGTCTTTGCAGGAAGGTTGACACAGTCAGGATAGATTTTTATAGGACTTGCTAATGAAAGACAAACATAAAAATTGTAATCAGTAAGTCGAATGTCTTAATTGAGATGTCGTCTGCGGCAGGGAGGAGAAAGGCACGACTGCCACAAAATGCAATTATCCCGATGTATTGGTCACAGTATTAATTGCAAGTGTAGTAATTATCCTGGTTAGTTGATTAATATGGTAGAGTGGATTTTTTTGGAGGTGTAGTAGAGAGAACGGTCCTTTAAACGGATGGAATTAAAATTTAACTTGCAGTTACTTTATGATTATGCCATAAAATGACAATTGCACAAATCCAAATACAGAAACCCAATGATTCAGTCATGTAGGATGTAGGATTATAAAGGTCATACTAGTTTTGCTCTTGTTCTGTATTTATGAGTGGCGCTGTGTGCTCCCTGCTAAGCTTTGTCAGTATGTGGGTCAGCGGTTCATTGAGTTTTTAAAGTTAGAGAATAGAGAGGTCATTCACAAAATCAAAACATTGCTGTCGATTTAATCGCCATCTTTCTAACCAAGATGTACAGTATGTTTTATTTTGGTCACTTTATATTAAGGTACAATTCTCACTATCAACAAACCATTAACTCTTTTAGCTCAATAAACCAATTTGCTGCTTATTTGTGATGCAGAATAAGATCATACTTTATAAGTACTAATAAACAGCCAATATCATATTAATAGGCAGGTAATAGGCCAGTAGTTAATAGTGGGAATTGGTACTTAAACTAAAGTGTTACTGCTTGTTTGAAAGCAAAACATTAAAGATTATTTTTATCCGAAACAGTGGTACTTTATGTTTCGCAAAAAAGTCAATAGTTTACAGGCACTTTGACAGTCAAAATAAAACAAAACACACACACATACGGGGCAAAATGAAATTAATATTGTGGTTCCTGGCGATGCACTTATATGCACTTAAGATCTTATTCACCCAAAAGTGCATTCACTTTTGGGTGAACTTTTGTTCTCAAAGATCATGAATTTTCACATTGAGAATCACTTGGTTCTCTGCAAAACTGGGATTTCTTTCTTTAGATTTAGGTAATTATTTTATTTATGCTATATGAAACCACCTGATCTGACTTGTGTTATTTTAATTTGTTCCAGTTTGAGTCGAGCGAAATAATGAAAAGATTCCGCTCAGAATTGTTTTTGCGCCGTTGCCCATGATCATTCCCACAGGTTGAGGTTTGTCGCATGCACCTGGTGTTTGTCTGGCATCGGTTGTGCTAGTTTAAATGGATTCCTGCTAAGGTGCTCTATTGCACATGGTATCTCCAGCAGGCAGGGTATCTGTGGGGTTTCTCCCCAGGTAGAAGCACTCTCTGTCAGCGGGCCGAATGCTCCTCTCTCTCTTCTGGATGTTTTCCCGTGGACTTGGACAGACATTGAATTAGAATAATACCTTAAGGATTGTGCTTTGCGCTCCCCTCCCAGACACAACCTACTCACAGAATTGGCAGGATTCCTCTTTAGTTGCCCATGGAGACGGTAATAGCAACACTTCACGACACATACTGCTCGCTCTCCCTCTCTTTCTGTGTCTCCTTTTTTCAGTACCAAATTCTAATCACAGAGCTTTGTGTCTGAAGATGAAGTGGGCTCTTCGGCCGAGACTGGCTTAGTGGCTGGAGACTATTTATGTGTCAGGGTGGCCTTCAGTTTTAGGTTAATGTCACATAGTTGTTTATTATTATTACAGCATGGATCTGTGTTGACAAAATGATATGATAATATCTTATTTTTTACACTGGTAGTTTCAAAAATTTCAAACTGTAATTAAGCTTTGCTGTTATTTGGTAAACATAAACTGTGTTATATCATGGATTTAGCAGATAATGATTTGATGAGTTGATTTGTTTGATTAGTTAGTTTTGGGCTTTAATGTACATGTTCTCTCTCTGTATGTACTTAAATATATCAGAGAGACAAGCTAGAGAAAAAAAATGTATTGTGGTATCGTGGTGAAGAGTATAAGACAACCTGACTGTGATGAAAGCCAGAAAAAAATGACAAACGTGATTGTGCATTGAGAACAAAAGACTCTAGTGCTGTAAAAAAGTTTCTCATAAACCACCATGTCTGCATTTATTTAATAAAAATTGTGGTGCAAACAGTATTTTGGTGCAATATTTTTCAAAATATTTTGAAATTAATTTATAGCACCCATTATTCCAGTCATTAGTGTAACATGATCTTTCAGAAATCATTTAATATGCTGATTTGAATGAAAATATTAATTAATATTGAAAATATTAATATATATATTTACAATGAAATACAAGTCTTAATATATTTGTGGGAATATGGTAATATTTCATAATGTTTAGTTGAATAAAAACTTCAAAATAACACAATTTATTTGATTGTTTTTAATAACATTATACATATCCTTACTGTAACTTTTGACGATTTATCTGCTGAATAAAAATGCCTGTGCATATTTCTGTAAAATGACTAGATTGTTCTCGGCGGAAAAAAATGGTCTAAGTAACTTTGCAGGTTGTAAGTTCCACTTGTGTGGAAAACTGTTAAAAACATATTGAATAGTTTTTTTGTCACTATATTTTATTGTATATAGACCATTTTGAGGGATGTAAACAAAAACAATGGTCCTGACGTATTTCCTGTTTTACATTTTTAATTTCTATATCTTCAGAGAATCCAAAAAGAGCCACATATTGAAAAATAATGTTATGAGAGCTGTTTTAACATCAAGTTGTGATTGAATTGCCTCTTGTTACAGTTATGAAATAGTTTGATAACAAGCAGGAAATGTTCATGGGCCAATGACATGACCACATTGAAATGGTCTATATTATAGTTCACTTCATTTTCTTCTAAGAAAGACATTATCACTCCAAACAAAAATGACAAAGGCCTCTTTTTCTTTTTGACTCAGACAAACGCATTGTGTTGGAGTTGCCACTCTTAAGACGTCACAATAGATTTCATGGCTGTTTGTCAGTAACCAGTGTTTCACATACTTTCACTATAAATATAATGAGGGTCCGCTCCATCTGCCCATCTCTATCGCACATACACAAATCATTAATTTTTCTCTCAGTGTCATAAAAAGAGGTCAAATAGGACATATTGTACAAGGTCACAGGTGAGAGACATAATCAGGTATCCTGTCTAGGGTAGAATGTTTTTTGTTTCTGTCGAGATAATGAACCTAACCGTCTGTATCACAGGCATAGTGTGTTACAGAGAAGTGAGAGATGCCTGTGGGAATAATATCTCATTTTTTTTATTAACTGACCGTGCAGGGTTACAGCTACCATAGCTGGTCTGTGGTAGTAGCTTTATGTATTATGTGTTGCTATTACAGTGAGTTTTTGTAATACGTGTCTGAATGCACTCCTTTTTATTTAATCCACACACACATAGTACTACACACACAGTGAAGCGGAGCCAAATGAGTGAGCAAACACTGCTTCTAGTACAATCGCTTCCTGATGCTGCTCTCCAGGTAATACAGCACCTTGTGAGGAGGATCTCATTTGTTTACTTTGAGGTAGGAAGTATTCCTCAAGGTAATGCAAATGTGTTTTGTGTGTGTGTGTACGTGTGTACTGGTTTTGGGGGTTTACAAGGACATTTTTTTGTATAATGACATGGGTATGACATAGTTGTACTCTATTATGGTGGTTTATGAGGACATGCCTGATGTCCTCGGAATTCAAAATGCTTCAAAATCATACTTAAAGGGGTCTTTTGACATACTAATTTTAACAGGTTTTCTGTGAGGGTTTGGTTTAGGGGTAGGGGTGCGGTAGGGCCATATAATAAGTGGTTTTTACTGTATACATTATGCCTATGGAGATTCCCTGTAAACCACCAATATCAACATGTTTGTGTGTGTACTGTATGTGTGAAAAGTACAGGGTCACACTTTACAATAAAGTTTCATTAGTTAATGTATTTACTTAAATGAACTAATTATGAACAATACTTGTACAGCTTTTATTAATCATAGTCCAACATTTACTAATGCATTATTAACATCTAAATTCATGCTTGTTAACTTTAGTTAACATGAACTAACAATGAAAAACGTTATCTAATGCTAACTAAAATGAACACATACTGTAATAAATGTATTGTTCATTGTTTGTTCATGTTAGTAAATGCATTAACTAATACAACCTTATTGTACAATTTTACCAAGTACAGATAAAGGCATAATTTTAGTCCAGCAAAGTCTAGTCTTTAATAAAAAGAAGGTTTTAATGATGTGTGCTGTCATGATCTCTTAGTAAGCGATTCAGTATTCAGACTTGTGTAATTACTAGGCAGACGTCGTACTACACCCTTCCTCCTCACTTTAATTTCTTTTTTATTACACTTATCTTTTACCTACTAGTGACACATCCCTTTTCTGGTAAGCTGAGTCATTTTTGGGAATGAGGAAGCAAATTATGTGGATTTTTTTTGGGATATATGTTGTCAAATTGGATCAACAGGTTTACACAAGTACACCTAAAAATGGACAGCATTTGCAGTGATTGCATCTTTCAGGCTTCATAATGGATGCAAAACCTCGATAAAAGTCAGCATAAAATATCATAAAAAGCTTGAGTCCATATTATATTTTTGAACGATGAGCTGAGTATTTGAGGGTATTTACATGTAAACTAAAACATGCTTATTGCATGTTTAGTCTATAGGTATGTGCAAATACCTATAGACTAAACATGGGATATAGGACCGTGTGTGTACACCACATATACCTTTAATTTACAAAGAGACTTTGCCTTCTACTGACATAGCATGTATGCGTAATTAAGCATTTTTAGTGTTTTTTTGGGCATCTGTGTGAACAGTAATTTTTGTCTGTTCTTGAAACTTTTCAAAAACGCAATGGAAAAAGCTTTTTAGTTTTCAGTACATTGCTGTTTTGTAAACACCCTTTTGTAATGAATAATTCATTCTTTTCTTTGAAGCTCTCACCTGGGCTGTTTGATAATCACATTATTTTCTAAATGAATCATGCAGAGTTTTTATGATCTGGATCAACTTATTTGCTCAAAAGATCAGATTCCAAAGATCAATTCATTCTTTACATTTTTCATGAACTTCTAGATACACCAAAGAGAGCTGGTGTGGATGTCAAAATGTTCAGCAAAGAAGTTTAAAAAGATTCTGTTCATTGCATCAAGCTGTTGAATAATTTCTGATGATTTGGAATAGCAAGGTCATATAGACCATTTTCATCCGGCTTTTATTGTGCTTTTTTGCCATTTTGGACCTTTGGACAGAAATCAGCTTTATCATTCTACAAACAACCCATACATTTTGTGTGAGAAATGCTAGTGATCACTGTCACAATGTTCCAAATCACACCGCTAGAGAAATCCTGAGTGACTTTTCTTTGTTTGAATTTAAGCATGTTTTGCATGCGAAGGTGAGTTGTGAGCGTGTGTGGAAGCTGGTTACTGCTGTGGTAATTACTGCTGTTTTTTGTTATTGCCCAAGGGCATTGTTTCATTAATATGATCAAAAACATGCATTATTGCTTTTGAGAGATTACGTGCGTGTGTGCGTGTGTGATGGTGGGAGTGAAGTTATCGTGAAACAAAGACCCAGGTGACCATGAACTGTCCATGTGCATAATGTAAATCCAATTAGTGTCTCTTCATGTGCTCTCTGCATATGTGTGTGAGAGAGAGATAGAGAGTGTGGAAATGCCATGTCGGTTCAAGGGCAAGAAGGTACTGCGTGTGCAAAAACACAAACTCTTCAATATACTAAACAGATGCTTGTTTTGCCACAAGTAGCACTTATGTCCGATTGACGTCTTGTTTGAATGTGCGAACGTTCATTAGCATGAACCTTTCATCACATACATGCACATTTCTGAAGCTTTAGAGAGTGTACAAGATCTTTTTTGACTTGTATTTCCTTTGCAGTCTTTTTCAAATATTTGTATTTTTTATTAAGAGTTCAAAACATACAACATACGGTAAACACAGAACACATAAACAGTAATACATCAGAAATGGAAATAACAGGAATCTGGATAAACAGCAATGACAATCAGAATAGTGTTGGTAGTATTTAAACTGTACTTAGCATTCATAGTCATAAAAATAATAATAACATTAATATCAATAATAATACACTCAATTACGTTTTTCTGTTTGTTCAAAGTACTTATTTAAAATAAATTGAAACAACATAATTCTTGAGTTTTTTTTATTGGGACAACTAAATTGTTTTATGTTTAATTCACTTAAATTTGTAAAAAACTAATACATTTACTTAATTCCTTCATATTATCCCAACACAAATTAATTGTGTGGAATATACAACATACGGTAAACACAGAACACATAAACAGTAATACATCAGAAATGGAAATAACGGGAAACTATAAACAGCAATGACAATCACAATAATATTGGTAGTATTTAAATTGTACTTAGCATTTATAATATAATACTAATATCATTAATATCAATAATAATACACACAAAAAATGACGTTTGCTCTTTGTTCAAACTACTTACTTAAAAATAAGCTGAAACAACACGATTCTTGAGTTTTTTTATTGGGACAACTGAATTGTTTTATGTGCAATCCACTTAAATTTGTAAAAAAAAACTAAGTTAACTTAATTCCTTTATGTTGTCCCAACACATTGATTGTGTGGAACCCAGAATTTTTTACAGTGTGCTAAAATTGGTGATGATGAAAGTAATATACTGTGATGACAGCAATAGTGCAGTGATACCAATAGCAATGAAGGTAATAACAACAATACTTATAATAATGATGTAATAACAATAGTAATAATGGAAAAAAATAAAGATTTATACCCAACACTTACCACATATATCCTATAATCTTTGTTAGGGGTCATGTTTTTTTTTTATGAATTCCCCTGCATTCCTAATACATTGTAGAAATGTATTCATTAAGGATTTAAGATAGAGCTGAGGAAAGAAAGACAGGCGAAAACAAAGAGATGTGAAATGCATGATTTCACCTGCATATTGTGGATATTGCTCGGATATTGTGGGTAAGATTTTCATGAGCTACTTACTGATATGAAATCTTGGGTCTCTGTTTGTTCTCGGAGAGTGGGGGTTGGGAATGTGACAGACACATAAGGAGAGACTGAAACCGAATAAAGGGAGAGGTGAACAAAGACACTGCCTCCAGCACGCTCAGTAGCCGTTGGTGAAGGGCAGCTGAAGTGGTAATAACACGCTTTTTGTTTCATTTATCTATTTTTTTCCCGTTGTAGAAGGGTTCCAGGTGGTCTCTGCTCATCAAGGTGTGCAGTACAATCAGCCACAGGCCAGTGATTCGTTTGCCTGGGTGCTAGAAAAGAGGATATAGAAAGAGGAAGAACGCTTCATCTCACACATGGTGCTAATGTCAGACTTGTTTTGTGTTTCCTGAAGGATTTCTTTGGTTTTGCCGTGGTGGGTGACACTGAATAGGGCTGCAGTGATAATTTATTTTTGTAGGCTAACACATAAGTTAGCATCACCCTGGTTTCCTGAAAAGAAAATTAAATGTTTATAATTATTACGTTTTGGCTTTCATCGTAATCTTCACAACAAGTTTTCTGAATTTGGTAACAAACAATAAATAAATTAATATAAATAATTAGCATAAATGAGCTATATCATAGTTACATGGCTTTACTACGACTTCTAAGCAACTAATCTTTCAATTTTTATTTATTTATATAGTAAAATAGTAAATACTGCCAATTTTATTTGCTGCTATCCTTTTTCAAAAGCCTTTAATTTATTTTAAATGTTAATTACATGTTTTCAAAAGACGAGTTATTTCATTATTGGACTAATCAACATTTTTTTCATGAATTTCTTGAATGAATGATTCAACGACTAATTGTTTTTTTTTAGCTGACACTTGTTGGCACAACAGCATAATTGATACAATCTTAAAGTTACTTTCAAAAGGTGATTTACTATATTTTGATTGCTGCCATAGATATATGTTTTTTATTTAAACTATACATGGTTGTTTTATTTCATGGTTATTTATACTTATCACATATTAAGTGCAATTCATCAGTTATAGCAGCAGTCAAGTCAAGTCAAGTTTATTTATATAGCGCTTTTCACAATGTAGATTGTGTCAAAGCAGCTTAACATAGTTCTAGTAAAGTCCAGATTTCAGAGTTGAAGTTCAGTGTAGTTTAGCCCAGTGTGGTTTAAACCTCACTGCTGAAAGTTCAAACACTGCAGAGCAAATCCACCGAAGCACAGCTCCACAAGTCCCGATCCGAGCAAGCCAGTGGCGACAGTGGCGAGGAAAAAAAAAACTTCGAGAGAAGCTAGGCTCTGCTGGGCACGACCATTATTCTTCTGGCCAAACTTCCTGTTCAGAGCTGCAGTCTAGGCTCTGGAGGCTGAAGAAGCTGGACGTCCATCGTGGAGAAGCTGCAGGTGTGAGTAGGGCACCGGCGGGTGGTCAGGTTGGCCCGCAGGATCAATGTGGGGACTCGTTTATCACAGTGGTCAGTCAGGAATCAGTCTCATGCACTCCATTTCTCCATGACGACCACAGCATCAGCTCGGGTTACGACCTGGTTCAGGATTATGGATACCTTGGGATCATCTCTTCACAGGTCTTGGATCGCATCAATGGCGCTGCATAGTCTCTAGGGACCTCGGAATGAGTATCCCCAGGTGGAAATAGAGAATAAAGAAAATAATTAGCATAGCTGCTGTTCATAGTGTATTTAAATGAGATGTAAAAATGGAGTGTTATAGATGAAAATAGCAGTTAATAAACAAACATAGAAACAAACATGTAAAGCATATGAGAGTTTCTAACACAATATCTGGTGTACTGAGGAGTGTGTCCTACAGGTGATGTCGAGCCAGCTCACCTGCGTGGAGCACATTCATGCATCATACTGTTTTGCGATGCATTGAGTGTATGCTTTACTAAAAAGATAGGTCTTTAATCTAGTTTTGAACTGAGAGAGTGTGTCTGAGCCTCGGACATTATCAGGAAGGCTATTCCAGAGTTTAGGAGCCATAAATGAGAAGGCTCGACCACCTTTACTCGACTTTGCTATTCTAGGTACTACCAGAAGCCCTGAGTTTTGAGATCTTAAAGAGCGGGTTGGATTGTAGCGAGACAGAAGGTTGGTTAGATAAACAGGAGCTAGATTATTTAAAGCTTTAGAGGTAAGAAGCAATATTTTATAATCAATACGGAACTTAAGAGGCAGCCAGTGTAAGGAGGATAAAATTGGGGTGATATGATCATATTTTCTAGACCTGGTAAGAACTCTGGCAGCTGCATTTTGTACTAGCTGAAGTTTATTAATAGAGGATGCTGGGCAACCAGCGAACAGAGCATTACAGTAATCCAGCCTAGAAGTCATAAAAGCATGAACTAGCTTTTATTTTGCATCTGAGATTGATAGCATATTTCTCAGATGAAAGAAGGCGGTTTTTGTGACATGGGAGATATGATTTTCAAAAGTTAAAATGCTGTCTAATATAATACCCAGATCTTTTACAGTAGAGCTAATGCTAACTTTGTGTCCCTCTAATTGCAGGTCGAGTTGTGAGATCTGCTGTGTACAGGATTTAGGCCCAATAAGTAATAATTCTGTTTTGTCTGAATTTAAGAGAAGGAAATGGTTGGTCATCCAGTCTTTAACATCTTTAATACATTCAGTTAGCTTAGACAGTTCAGACGTCTCATCAGGTTTTGTTGAAATATATAATTAAGTATCATCTGCATAGCAGTGAAAGCTGATCCCGTGTCTTCTTATAATGTCTCCCAGGGGTAGCATGATGAATGCAGGGGTAGTAGTATGAATGCAGATTCTGAATGTCTGCTGCAATTGACAAAACGTTTAATTGACTTTTGCGAAGTGCTGTCATTTAGGAATGAGATCACAGTGTTTAGATCGGGATCACAATCAGTTAACAATTAATTGTTTGGCTGTAGTTTGTAGTTTTATTTAGCCACTTTAGCAATCACCTTCTACAAGTTAAAGGTTAAAGCAACATTCATTCATTCATTTTCCTTTGGCTTCGTTCCTGATTATCAGTGGTCACCACAGCGGTATGAACCGCCAACTATATGTTTTACGCAGCGGATGCCCTTTCAGCTGCAACACAGTACTGGGAAACACTCTCCCATTCACTCTGCCATTCACACACACACTCACTCATACACTACGGCCAATTTTGTTTTACCCAATTTACCTATAGCGCATGTCTTTGGACTGTGGGGTAACTTGGAGAACCCGTAGGAAACCCACGCGAACACGGGAAGAACATGCAAACTGGTCCAGCCGGGACTCGAACCTGCGACCTTCTTGCTGTGAGGTGACAGTGCTAACCACTGAGCCACCGTGCCGCCTGTTAAAGCGACAATAAAGGAATATGCCTTCATTATTATTTCAAGCTCCATTGATGAACATATTGTAAGCTTGTGTTAAATGTGCTTTAGCTAAAAGCAATTAATAATTGTATCCAAAAAACACTTCAACAAGAAGTGCTAAAATGCAAACTCGTCCCGATAGTATTGCATGTGATTAATGAGTTCACATTACTACAGTGAATGCATTGTGGAAGCTTTCAAATGAGACTTCTTTATTTTAAAGTATTGTGGTGAGCATTTCTCATTTTGATGCAGAGCTTTATACAATTTCTGTTACATTATGGCAGATAAAAAATGCTTTGCAATGTCACACTTCATTCCAGACCATTTATGAATGATATCTATTCCATTTTTACTATTTCATGAGCTCATCTGACTGAAAGTCATATATAAACCTCTGAGGCTGAGCAAGCAAAAGAAACTGAGGGTGGTGGATTTTAGTGACAAGATCTTTAGACTGTTTTTGTCTCTAAATGAATTGCTCATTTTTTTAATTGTTTTCAAAGGATACACAAAATATTTCAGTTCCTCTGTTTAGTGAGCAAATGACTGATCAAGACTTCGGTCACTTTTCTTATCAATTCAGTACATTGACTCAATCAGTTGGCAAATTGTTAGTGAAGTGGACTCCATGTTGTTCACCATGCTTTAATCATCAGTAACAACACAACAGAAAAGCCTTTTTTGTCACATATCGAAAACTCTTACACTCTAAAAAACACTGGGTTAGATATGAACAAACTCAACATCTGGGATGAAAAATGTAATTTAAATATATTAATAATAAAACAATAACCCAATGTTGTGTTTGTCCATATTTGATTCAGTGTTGGGTAAATACAACCCAGCATTTTTTTTATGAGTGTACAGTCTTTATATTTGTGTTTGTTTGTGTGTATTGTGTGCCACAAACTCCCTAAATCCCAATGCCTATTATTTGATCAGTCCATGTTTCTGACAGTATACGTCTATACATCTAATCCCTTCCAAGATTACTGGAATATTTCAACATGATTCGGCTTTATTTACATTTCTGTTATTTGTGCTCTTGCTCGCTTGTCACTTTCCCAATTTTGGACCTGGAATGGATTCCGAAGAATATTTCAATATCTGTTATTCATGAATAAATCATTTGGCTAATACCCATCTGTGCACCGACAGACATCCTCGCAATGTGTGTAAGCCGGTTACAATGTTTGTGTGTGTGATTTAGTGTCACACAGCTTCAGAGATTATTATTCTTTTAAGTTTGTCTACAACTTTTCTCAGTCTCATTTATTCACATGAGCCTCTACCTTTCACCTCACCATAATTTCTGTACTGTGTCAGCTTTGGAAATCAAGCTGAAAAGTGTTCTAACAGCTGTGCAGGAGGGAATGATATCTGTACTAAGTTGCTATGATCCGGTGTTAAGATGAGGATGTTAAACAACTACCAACGTTGTATTTATGACATGGAGAGTCTGTATATTTTATGATGCTCTCCTTGCTGAAGGATAGAAAAATGTGTTTTTTATGCTGCTTGATAGAAAGAACTCTCCTGACCTTACTTAATCTTTCACTGGTGCTCCAGAAATGTTTTACAGCCTGCCATATAATAATCCGAATAAATGCAAAGCTCTCATACATGAGCAATGGGTGAGGATTTCCATATACATAAACACATAATCAGATCTTTTTTTAAAAAAAATACTTGGACTGTTTACACTTAGAAATGCCACAGTGTTTGCAATTCTGCCCAACATTCATGAACCAATAATTACTGTATTTTAATATTGTGGCCATGGCTGATATTAGAGTTCTGTTTGTTTGCTTGTTTATTTATTTAATTTTAAATAAGTTATATACAAAATAAGTACAAAATAATTACCAAAATCAATATTTCGTGGGAAATTTTAAATTAAGTGATTTTAGGCATGACATCATTACAATAAAAATTAAAAAATAATATTATGAGATTTGTAACAGGTTAAACATTGCATTTGAAGATATAGAAATAGTAAAATTGTTATTTTCCAAACCTATAAAATCTTTGTTAATATTTTAACCACAGATTTTTTATGAAAACTGAGAGACTTCATGCATTAAAAAAACTCTTTGTGTGTTTCATATGCGAATCCGTCATCATATAAAGCAATCATCTCTTCATAATCATTGGATCAAAGCGCTCAATTAATATGGATTTGTTTTTTGTCAACGTTATGACCCTTTTGCACCACACACACATTTGAGTTATTATCCAAACAATACGTTGGAGTTAATTCACATAGATAGATAAACAAAATGATTGACAAAAAAAGTAGTATAGATTCTTAAATTTGCAACGTTGTTAACTCTTCTATCTCTAGCCGAATCATATTTTTCTCATTAGTGTATACACTATATTGTCCAGCCACAATGGTAAGCCAGTCCAGTTTTGAAAACGGAAGGGCCTCACAAGAGTTCAAAGCCTCCTTTCCCATTCTTTCTCTCTCTGTATCTTCCTCACTTTACCCATCCTCCCATTTTCAAAGCCCTTAGCTGTTCCTCAATGTCTCTTTATCTCTTTGACTCTCCATCGTTTTTAGGAGTCTGCGCTCAGTGCTCCCCATGTTTCTTTCTCCCTCTCACTCTCTCTTCTTGCCAGCACGGTATGTGGGACCCATCACCTCCTCTCTGCCTTTTCTTTATTTTCATGTCCGTGTAAGCGTTCCTCCTGTTTGCAAGCACCCTGACACTTCCCCAATAGCCCTGTCTCCATGCAAGATAAGTGTGAGGCCCCAAGCCTCCAGCATAGGCCACACCAGTAATAATGCAATTCAGAAAGAGAGAGAGAATGAGAGAAAGAGTTTTAGAGTGCTTGCATGCACAACACTGTTTATACTGTGTGAAGTTTTCTGTTTAGAATTTTTTAATAATGCACATGTGCAGAGCATGTAGAATTTGCTTTCAAAACCAAAATGAAATAGTTACACACTTATTGATTTGGTTAAACTGCATAATGCAACCCTTTAAAGGTCTTTAACAGGTCATAAACCCCCCTCTTTCAAGTCTAGCTCAGAATTAAAAAAAAAAGAAGAAGAAAAAAGCAGCTTAAATGTCCATGTGAAGCTGTGAGCAGAATGTAGGAGACTTGACATGGCAATAATTTTTTATTTAAAGAGTGCTTATTTTTAATTTTAGACTAGGGCTGCACAATATGTTTATTATAATGTGAGTGTTTATTATAACTTCTGCAGATGCACTACCCTACAGAATCATCCCAATCTATCTAAAATTATGAATTTTTTCCAAATAGAGATATTCAAGTCATCTTGTGAAATTGTATTCATATCACAATATATATCGCAGAATAACAAAATATTGCAATGTTAGATTTTTCCAATATTGTGCAATCCTAATTTAGACACTCATATACCTGCTTTGAAAGAATAGAAAATTCCTCGGTCACTGCAGCGTTTGAAAGTCGTGTTTGTCAGCATATGATTATGCTGCTGATGGATCAGCTGATAGACGTGGCTTTCAAACAATCCAGTGTCTGTGTATTAAGTGTGAGAGCTTGTGTAGAACATTGATAATTAGAGCCAATCACAGTCATATCTGTTGAGCATGTGACTACAATGGCAAATCAGCAGAGTTCAAGGATCCACTTATCAGTGCTCAAAATGCAAGTAGGAATCACATTTTTAAAATTTCAATACTGAATGTTAAATTGGTACTTCTGGCAACATGACCATCATGACCGCCTACTGCGAGGTCTCACAGCTTGAACAAATCATTCAGAAGCAGTATCTTCTCTTAGGGTAAGGAAACTGTCTCATGAATAATAATTAGATACCGACGCATCATCAAAGTACTCGTAGTTGTATGCTACTTTACAAGTGACGCCACCCTAAAATAGATTTTAAACCCAGAAGATGAAATTAGGGGGAAAAGCTCAAAATTAGCCAGTTGTTCCTTACAATTAAAGCTAACAGATGCTAATATTGTCTTAATTGATGTTCAACATGCATAAATCTGTTAAAATAATAATAAAAAAATAGTCAGGACCCTTTAAGCATACTTCTGCAGTTTGATTAGGGAAAGACTTTGCATGAGGATTTCAAACACTGGATAAGTGTTACTTTGAATGTTGACCATATATTTTTAATGCTTTTTTGACATTAGATAGACAGACAAAAAAGAAACATTGTGAATATTACAAAGGTTTAATGTAATTTTATCCAGTCGTTATGTTTACTAAGCTCAAATTTATCAAATAATTTAAAATGTGTTTGTTTTAGCAGATTGATTCAAAAGGTTAATTGTATTCCCATGGCTATGAGGAATTATTCATGTGTTAATCTGCTTTAGTGTGAATGTGTAGATAAATATGTTTTTGTTTTTACATTGATGTACATTCCTCTGATAACATCAAACTAAAAAAAGGTTACTTACTCTGTGGTGATTCAATATATAGGCATTTTTTTGGTTTGTTTTAAGAAGAACTTTAAAGAAGGTTTTCGGATAGATATATAAGAAAAACTAAATTAATATCTTCGACTTTTGGTTTCTTATACATTTTCATTGATTAAATAGTCAACTTAGATATGCTTTATTATAGCTCTTATTTTGTTATTCAAGAAACACACACACAATAACACATGGACAAGATGAACGTGAATGATGACATTTGTGGTTGAACTATTTCTTTAATTGCATATCCAGTCTAGTGAGCTTTGAGAGCAGAGCCCAGGTGGTGCTTAGCTTCTTTAATGAGTGCAGAGCAGGCCTGTTCTCTTCTGCCGGACCTCTCAGCACGACTGTAGAACAAACTTTACAGTTACAGCTAGTCTGTAATGTAGGCTGCATTGCTTCAGTAATTAGATTACAGCCTGTCTGATCTTTGCTAAAGTGAGAGCACACCGATCTGGCCGCCAGGTTGGTTTAAAGCTTACAGAGACTAGTGCTGGCAGTTGATGATTTTTTTTTTAAAGGAATAAATTACATGATAAGATGATCAGTAAAATTAATTAATCATCTTATCATGTAATTTATTCCTTTAAAAAAATCACAACCAGTATATAAGAAACAGTGAATCACAAATATCAATAATTGCTAAATATGCAGATTTCTTTGGAATGACTGGACTGTTTAAATACATTAATGAGTATGTATATATATATATGCTCTATAAATGAGCTGACATATACTTTCATCAGTCATTTTATACGTTCAACTGCTTGTTAATGCAAATATCTGATCAGCCAATCACATGGTAGCAACTGAATGCATTTAGGCATAGATGGAATGATGTTGATAAAGAATTAAGGTTTATCTCTAATGCAACGTCCAACCTAATAGCAAGGTGTATATAACAAAGTGACCTGTGAGTGTGTAACTACATAAATATATATATATATATATATATATATATATATATATATATATATATATATATAT
>CAIGQV010019356.1:16561797-16577342 GCA_903798115.1 Danio jaintianensis | reverse complement strand
TATATATATATATATATATATATATATATATATATATATATATATATTTTTTTTTTATAAATGCACTAAATAAAAGCAGGTGGTAAATTACAATGTAGTCTAAGGCCATGTCTACACGTACACGGGTATTTTTTTATAAACTAATATAATATAATATTTCATTTATCAATGAAATGCAAAAATGCACTATGATGCATGTTAAGGACATAGAAAACCAACAGGCGGACACTTTTATGCTGAGCTATTTAAATTGCAAAGTCAATGCAAACATGAGAACAGAGGCAGATTACTATCCCGTTGTTAAACAATGCAGAATATGTCACACATTTACTGCGACCATGCAGAATTTGCCTCAAACACGTCGTGTTGATCAATCAGAAAGGAGAAAACAGCAAATATGTTGACGTCATGAGGCAAATGTCACTTCAGTTGTAGTGTCTACACGACCACACTGTACTCAGAGTTTCTGAAAATTTTCATCCTGGCCGGAGTTTTCAGAAAGTTTCGGTTTCAGTCACCCTATACTCACCATGCAGAAAAAAAAGTGTGGTTTGAAAATACCCGTGTTCATGTAAACAGGCCCTAATACCAAAGATTGTAACCTGGTCTTTCAGCACTTATTTCAGAGCCTGCAGCAGTGTGAATGTTAACAGAGAGGGTTAAACACTGAGGTCTTAACTAATTGCAATTTTATTCACACTTTACCTTTTTGTTCTTCTTTTTGGCAGAGATATGGACTTAGCAAATGAGAAGGAAATTCTGCTGTAATTAACATTCATCTCCGTTACCCTGATTAATTATTTTCACTTTTGCTTCCTCTGGCACTCATAAATATTAACGATTGCACAATATCCTCCTGTCAGATACCTAAGTGTCTAAGAATTGTGAATTCACTTTGTAAAGTCCTGTGCTGTTCTCATTTCTTGATTTATAAGTAGCTAATCACTTTCCCTAGACCTTTTGGCAGTTCTGCTCACCTGCAATATATCATTTCCACAAATATCTCAGTGATTTACTTTGTAATTTCTGAAATGAGAGAGAGAGAAATATATGATTTGGATGCTTAGGGCATGAAAAGAAAGTCAACAGACAAGGAGTAGTCTTTGGAAAGCAAATGAAATGCAAAGAGGCAAGGCCTTCATCTCCCTGCAGAAATGTGCCGAACATCTTCACTGCCGACTTTTGAAAAGTAACACTAATTTCATAAAATAAGCTTAATGACCCTTCTATAATATTCTCTTTCATAAGTCCGGCAGAGGAGACTATAATTGTAGGTTTATCAACCAGATTGATTCCCTTCGTTCCCCATTGAGTTTACTGGTTCCGAGGGTGATGAAGCATATGACAGACGAAACTAGCTGCAAATTGGAGCAAATTAGGTAAATACAGCATAGGTGAAGTGTGAATCTGAATTCCATGTCACAGACTTTATATTTGTGTATGCCAATTTGAATTTCAGTTTGTATTTTAATTTGTTAATTTTGACGTTAACGTTGAATATGGTGGACTAGAATATATGGAAGCCCATTTATACCCATGATTTAGATAAGAAACAGTCACATTGTCAGATTTAAGTCACAGTTGTGGGAAATAAAATTGCAGCTACAACTTTAAGATGCAAAGTGACATTAAGATCAAAGCCATAAGAGAAAAAAAGATATAAAGTGATATTTTAAGTATTTAAGGTAGCAGTCATTTCAAGTAATAAGTAAGTTCTGTGTTATATAGTCATCATAACATATACAGTCATTTTATGAGATGCAGTTACGGTCATAGTGATGTGATGGTTCTGCTATATACTGTATATCAACAATAATAATATTGTAATTGGTGTTTTTAACGACGTTGACAAACATATCCCTGAATGTTTATATATATATATATATGTCATGATATAAAGTGAGTTTGTTTACCAAGTATGGTGCACGAACACAATCAAAAATGCTATATTAATTTTATATTATTCAACATACAAGAAGTTAAGAAATATTTAATATATTTTAAAATTATCATTACACAAATATATAACATTTTATTTTTGTCAATTTCACACACCCCTAGTAGCAAAGAAAGTTGGCATTACATAATAGAGAGCTGCATCACAAGGTATAAAGTCAACCAAAGATATAAAAATGTGCAATTACAAGAAACAAAAGATTAGCAATATAAAGTCATATTGTAAGATTTTAATGCAAATGCAATATAATTACTTTTTTTAACCATATACCTTATCCAAATAGTACTTGAATTAGTACTGATTCAAAGGAAACAAAGGATTGCAGACTAACTCAACACATTAGACTGTAGATACTTTACCTGGCTGTTTCACTGATATTTGTTTTTGTATTGATTTACTGCTCAATACTGTCGTGGTAGTGTCATGGATCAGTGGCTTCCACATCATTAGGACATGTAGCCGACCCAACGCGATGTCTGATGGGTTATCCTTTCTCCCCTGCAAAATAGGGCCAGACATATCAAGAGACAAAAATTGACTAATTGAATTAAATGAATGCAGGGGGCTTACAAACCACTTATTGAATTACCAACCGGGGAAACCATGCTCATGATGGCTGCTCTGCTATCTCTGCCGTCAGTGCTTTTCTAATGAGATTGATCCTATTTACTATCTCCACCCAGATGATAAACACTGAGACGACTGGATGTGAGTGTATGGGTTTATGTTTGTGCACTAGTTCTAATAGTATATCTGTTAAACACAGTTAAATGGAATAAAACTTTTACATTACTTTCTTTATTGTCCACAAGTGGATATTTATCTTTGGTGGCTATAAAAGGTGAAGAATAAATAATTCTTCTTAAATAAATAAATATAATAATAAATAAATAAATAAATAAATAAATAAATATAATAATAATAATAATAATAATAATAATAATAAATAAAAATAAGTAATAAATAAATAAATAAACAAATAAATAAAGTTATTAATAAATAATAATATTATTAATAATAATATTAATAAATATAAACATTCATTCATTCATTTTCTTTTCGGCTTAGTCCCTTTATTAATCTGGGGTCGCCACAGCGGAATGAACCGCCAACTTATCCAGCATATGTTTCACTCAGCGGATGCCCTTCCAGCTGCAACCCATCACTGGGAAACATCCATACACACTCATTCACACACATACGCTACGGACAATTTTTAGCTTACCCAATTCACCTATAGCGCATGTCTTTGAACTTGTGGGGGAAACCGGAGCACCCGGAGGAAACCCACGCCAACACGGGGAGAACATGCAAACTCCACACAGAAACGCCAACTGACCCAGCCGAGGCTCGAACCAGCGACCTTCTTGCTGTGAGGCGAATGTGCTACCCACTGCGCCACCGTGCAGCCCTAAATATAAACAATAAATATAAATAAATAAATAAATAAATAAATAAATATTTTTTAACACAGAAAGCATTAAATTGTTGCATGAAGTGCATTCTTAGAATGTTTAGCCAGGTCAGATCACTTAGTTTGGATTTTGTAAACATCTTTTCAGGACTGTTGGGGGAAAAGTGTGATAGAAACATAACAATTGTGGGAATAACATTTTCAAGACTCAAGTGCTTGAGTAAATGTGCTTTATTAGAAATCGAGGTCGCAGGTCAAAAATACCTTGTTTTTTTGACATATTAAACTGTCAAAATGTGCCTTTGGGTACAAGAGGCGGGAGCTCATGCAGTTATGTGTGTGTGAGATTCATTTTTGTGCATGATTTAACAACCAAAGTGTGAGTCAATTCTTTAGAGAAAAGAAAAGCCTAAAGTGTTGGAGAGCCTGACAAAGCACATCAGTGACAGTTGCCGTGAGACAAAGTAAATTAGTGAGCGGCCCTTTAAGACAAGAATACGATTCGGTTAACTACTTTCCAATTGTTCTCAATGGTGTTCTTGAAGGCAGTGACCTTATGGACATGAATCCAGAGAGCCCTTTATTTCACTGCCTCAATACATGATTGATTACAGGCTGTGGAGAGTCAGTCTGCATGGGTCCTGATTGAGACCGCCGCATATAGACTGACACAGAGCATGCTGGACTGGATGTCCTGTTCATTATCGCAGACCACCTGCCGTGCGTAAACTCAACTCTTCCTTGCACCGAGTGGATTGCTAAAGGGTGTGTGAGGTGATTATGGTGGGGAATGTCACATATACATTAGTGCTGGGTGGTATGATGATTGATGAGTTGCTGGTATGTGATTGGCTAATTAGATGTTTGGGTTGAAGAAGCATTAAACAGGTGGACCTTATATAGTACTTAATATATTTTCAAATGCAATTTGTTTCTTTTGTGGTATTATTGTTTTAATATGCTGATTTGATGCTCACATTTGAAAACAGTTGTGCTGCATTACATTTAAGTTTTTCAGTTAATTATTGTTTAGAAACATTATTTAGTTAAATGGTTTCGAAGTTTTTCAAATATCTACACTCTAAAACATATCCAAATGTCAACAAAATTTACTTTTCAACATCAAAAGGTTTTGAAGGAAAGATCAAGATTCAAAAGCATATAAAAAAAACGAATAAATAATTTTTTACAGTGTATAAAAAAGATGAGGAAATATCAGGTTGTTTTTCAGGCAATTTCAGAAATATTTAGCAAAACTGCAATTAAAATCTCAATATTTTGAGAGATTTTGTTCCTTTTTTGTTTTTAGATTTAATGTTTCTGATTATAGATATTTTGCAAAGTGAGTTTTTTGTGCTGGTATCTTGAGGGGTTTAGGCATGGTATGAATTACAGGGGGGTTTGGGGGATTTGATCCCCCTAATTAATGCTTGATTCCCCCTGAAGGATGTCAAAACAAGATCTGTGGGGGGTCAGCTCTATAATTAGGGAGAAACAGTTTGCTCTAATCTGTATCTTAAGGAATAATAGTAATAATAAACATAATAGATATTAGGGCTGCACAATATATCAAAAAAGTATCATTATCGCAATAATAGTATGCAATATTCATATCACAGAGAGGTGCAATAAATTCCTTTTTTATTTCTTAGGGATGCACTGAAATAAAAATTCTGGCTTGAAACCGAAAACTCTGGATGCACTTGGCCGAAAACCAAGACACACACACTCATACACAACGGCCAATTTTGTTTACCCAATTCACCTACTGTATAACGCATGTCTTTGGACTGTGGGGGAAACCTGGAAAAAACCCATGCGAACACGGGGAGAACACGGGGAGAGCATGCAAACTCCACACAGAAATGCCAACTGCCCCAGCCAGGACTCGAACCAGCGACCTTCTTGCTGTGAGGTGACAGTGCTAACCACTGAGCCACCGTGCCACCCTAGCACAACTCATACTGATTTAAAAAAAACACAAGCCATTAAAATAACCACATCGTCATCGAGTCGAGATTTGTCAGTTTACCAGCATTGCCATGACAACACAGTAGCGCTATTGCAAGCAGCAGAAACAAATATACTACAGTTGAAGTCGGAATTATTAAACCCCCTGAATTATTAGCCCCCCTGTTTATTTTTTTCCCCAATTTCTGTTTAATGGAGAGAAGATTTTTTCAACACATTTCTAAACATAATAGTTTTAATAACTCATTTATAATAACTGATTTATTTTATCTTTGCCATGATGACAGTAAATAATATTTTACTAGATATTTTTCAAGACACTAGTATTCAGCTTGTGACAAAGTGACATTTAAAGGCTTAACTAGGTTAACTAGGCAGGACAGGGTAATTAGGCAAGTTATTGTATAACAATGGTTTGTTCTGTAGACTATCGAAAAAATATATAGCTAAAAGGGGCTAATAATTTTGAGCTTAAAATGTATTAAAAAAAATTTAAAACTGCTTTTATTCTAGCCGAAATAAAACAAATAAGACTTTCTCCAGAAGAAAAAATATTATCAGAAATACTGTGAAAATTTCCTTGCTCTGTTAAACATGATTTGGGAAATATTTAAAAAAGAAAAGAAATCAAAGGGGGTTTAATAATTCTGATTTCAACTGTATGTAGAAAAGAAATGTCTTGTCGGCACATTATTTGAACAGACTTTGCTTTTACGGTGAGCGTGTGCTGTTCAGGCATACAGTAGATAAGTATACAGGTTTATGATGAGAATACCCACAGAGTGGAATATTGAGCTATTTTGAACGCTGCTCTTCTGCTTTAGTTGCAACAACGAACCGGCTTTTATTTACATTTTCACTAGGGGTTCACAAACTTTTAAACAGCACCGTATACTGTATGTCAACAGTGTGTTTGCCTACTATAAAACTATATTTATACAGTAACGGTGTTAATAAGCCCCCTGAGAGATGCCTCACTAGGGATAGATCGACCGAAGGAAGATTAGAGAGCTTGTTAAACAAATGGAGGAGTAACGCGAATATAATTCCATTCACTTTGCTGCATAAGATGTGTCAATATTCAAACTAGGAAAATTCTAGAGATATTTTCTCCCAGTGCCTTTAAATAAATGAGAGGTACCGGAAAAAGAACAGAGAGCGGGAAGGGATCAGATGTGCAGGAGGAGGGTCGCTCGTGGGAGGTGCAGGTGCGTTTTTCAGGAGGATGTTTTAAGTGTGCTCGTGTTTTCCAGTCAGAGCTATTTTAAATGTAGAGAGCTCTCAGGGTGCGTATGATGCTTACTCACGCATCAGCATAACACACCTGCTACAGACACACATGAAAGGAGAGAGAATCCTGAAAGGAAGTGACAAAAGGAAGAAGATCTCTTTTTTTGCCTTATTCCTTATGCTTTTTTCCCCCCTTCGTGAGCTCTTCATTTGCTCCCTCTTCATCACTTCGTCCCACTTCACCTGCCACACACATCTTTGCTAAAAGCTTGTATTGCATTCTGCCTGTATGGGGCCAAAATTTTGATGCTCTGTTTAGGAAGGGAGTGTGTGAGAGAAAAAAACCCGACAGATTAAGGAAGGGAAGGCAAACAGAAAAGGAACTCTTTTCTCTTTACTGGTGGCGGACTTGGGATGCATGGCTTCTAGTGACCCAGATACACTCTCCCCGTCCCACTATCCACCTGCCAACACTGCAAGCGGAGGAGATTGGAGTGCGAAAAACAATACTGTGAACCAGTGAGAGGCATTTTTGAGGAATTGTGTGGTTGACTGCGACAACATCTAAGAAAAAATGCATGTTAAAAACAACAAATATGTTTACAAAAAAAAAGTAAAAAAAATACTGTAACTGTCTAATCTTCACCAAGGTTGTTTTTATTTTGTTAAGGCTGTAAAATCAAATAGGGCAGCACGGTGGCTCATTGGGTAGCGCTGGTTACCCATACACTCCCATTCACACACATACACTACAGACAATTTAGCTTACCCAATTCACCTACAGTATAGCGCATGTCTTTGGACTTGTGGGGGAAACCGGAGCACCCGGTGGAAACCCACGCGAACACGGGGAGAACATGCAAACTCCACACAGAAACGCCAACTTACCCAGCCGGGACTCGAACCAGCGACCTTCTTGCTGTGAGGCAACGGTGCTAACTAATTTTTAAAAGTAATGCGTTACTTTATTCGTTACTTAGAAAAGTAATATTATTACATAACTTGCGTTACTTGTAATGCGTTACCCCCAACACTGGTGCTAACCACTGAGCCACTGTGCCACCCCAATATAGATTTTCTTCTCTGGTTTCTCTCGAGGTTTTTTTTCCTTCACTTTCGCCAATTGGTGAAGTTTGTTCCTCACCGCTGTCGCCACTGGCTTGCATGGTTCGGGACTTGTGGAGCTGCTCATTGATGGATTTGCTCTTCAGTGTTTGGACTCTCAGCAGTGAAAATTAAACCACACTGAACTGAACTAAACTCTGAAAACTGGACTGACACTGTTTCAATTTACTATAATCTTCTATGTTAAGCTGCTTTGACACAATCTACATTGTAAAAGCGCTATAGAAATAAAGATGAATTAAATTGAATTGGTGGAAACTGACATATCTTTGATGAAAAGAAAGCTCAAAAGACTTACATATAATATAATTCAATAAAAATGCCAAATCCTATGGACCTAAAACAGAATATGTATAATTGATGTTGTTACATTATTGTACCCATAATCAACATTCACTAACCTAAACCTTTTTGATAATAGAAAACTAAAGATTTAGACATATTCAGTAACACATGAATGTTTCAGTATGCTAGCAGCAGTGGCTGGTGTTGAGAGAGTTCTTTCTGCCAGAAAAACACAGAGGTCACAGGGACACAGATACTACTTTGATACGTGACCAAGTTTTTCACAGCGCTTCGCATTTCTATTCCACAATAAAAGCAGATTCTCATATTGGTGGGATACATGACTTTAACAAAAATAAATACACCAGTATGAGTTCTGCGTGGCTGCATATAAAAGCATCTCTCATCACCTCAATGTCAGTCATCCGCAGCACAGTCCAGTAAATTGATTCCAGAGATCTGAATGTCACTGTTGCCTTTGGTAAGTGAAGTTGGCCATTGAAAATCAATTAGCCATATTAGCATTTTACTAGTCAAATTAGTTAAATGTGTACTGATCAATTACCTATGCATGTCCCTAGTGTATACACGTGTGAGAAGCTCTGAGTCAGACCAGAGAAGCAGATTTTTTTTGTTTTGTTTCTGTGTTTGTGTGTGAGTTTGTCTGCCCACTCATACCCGCTTGTATGTAAATGCCTAGAACATGGAAAAGCCTTCTCTCATCCGTACCTTCTATCTTTCCATCTGTTTGATTTCTGATGTGTGTGTGTGTAACTATTTATCTTGGCTGGTAGTTTGTGCATTTGTGTGTTGGAGCCAACTTTAGGTATTTTACTTCTTTCAGTTAATTATGCGCAATTATATGCATTCTAATAAAATGTGTTCACTAAAAAATGTGTTTACCTTGGTAGCTCACTTATACAGTAACAATATCTGAATGTGTGTTGCCTTTTTTATTTTATTTTATTTCCTTTTATTTTATTTTATTTTATCTATTTTAATTTTAATTTTAATTAAATTTTTGTATTATTTTTAAATTGTTATTTATTTTATTTTATTTTATTTGAGATGTTCAGTTTATACAATAGATATAAAAAGGTGTACACCCCCACCATTTAAATTATGTTATTTATTAATTAATTAGTTTATTTGCTTAATAGTAATAATAATAATAATTACAAATTTCATTGCATCCTATATTATATCCTATACTACTATTATTATTATTATTATTATTATTATTATTATTATTATTATTCCCAGTGATGGGTTGCGGCTGGAAGGGCATCCGCTGCGTAAAACATATGATGGATAAATTGGCAGTTCATTCCGCTGTGGTGACCACAGATTAATAAAGGGACTAAGCCGAAAAGAAAATGAATGAATGAATATTATTATTGTTATTATTATTATTATTATTATTATTATTATTATTATTATTATAAGTAGTAGTAGTGGTATTAACATTCATTTTAATAACTGCATATTTCAATACATCCTATTTTATATCCAATATTGTTATTATTATTAATAATAATAATAATAACTGCAATAATATAAAAAAGAATAATATTTATTTATTATTATTAATAAAAAATTTGCAACTGTTTGCACTACTTACTGTTTTCTTCCACTGACTGTTTTCTTCCAAATCCCAAGTCAATTTAGATAAAAGCATCTGCTTAAGGAACAAATATAAAAGTCAGTGCAGGTAGTCAAATATATAGGAATAGTAATAGCTGCAAACAAAAGCTGTCTTTCAAGCATTTAGACTTATGAGTTTTGCTATGTAAGTCATGAACAAATCGGAAAGAACATAATTCAGATATGGAAAGCGCATTGTATTGGTATTCTGGCTGACATAGTCTGTTTTTTTGGCAAGCAATACTGAAGACTTTTTCTCAAACACCGCCCACACCATCTCCATCTTCCTTCTTTCCTCACTTTTCCATCTGTCGTACTGTGAAGAAGAGACCGAGCCATTCAGATTCAGCACACAGTTGGTTTAATCAGCTATTTCCCTGCCTCAAGAGACATTTGTTAGTGTGTGTGTGAGTGTGTAGAGTTGCCTCATACGTCTCAGTCCTGATGTCCTGCTGGTTTCAGTTGAGAGGCGACCACAGTGGAGAAATGTAGCATAGAATCACTACTCTCACTCACACTATGGGCTTTGCCTACACAAGCAAATGGTATAAACAAGAGATGTCCTCTGCAAAAGTTTTTGTTTCCTGATCTGAAGCAATATACAATGCCTGGTCAAAAAAGAAAAAAATACTGCTTGAGTTTAAGTAAGCAAATATTTAAAAGTCATTGATTGGATTTCTGCTGCAGTGATTAAAATGTTTCTGGCTTGTTGTATTTTTTGCAACAATATCTTATATTTCTTCAACAACCATCTCTGAAGACTAGGAAAGCACAATATATTGGTGGCCATATCGATATCGGCCGATAAATGGTATCTTTAATATTATCATTATCGGTCTGATAACAAAATTTGCCCAATATTTTTAAGCTGATACATTATATATTCTTATTTCTATGCTTCTAATGCTTGCTGCTTGCCACTTTTTTTATACTTTACTGTTGTTTTGATTTTGGTTAATGTTCAGTGCATTGGGGCAGTCGTGGCCTGGTGGTTAGAGTGTTGGACTCGTGATCCGAAGGTTGCTGGTCCGATACTCGGTACCAGCGGGAATTGGGGGTGGGGGGAGTGAATGACCAGCACTCTCCACCACCCTCAATACCACGACTGAGGTGAGTCCCTTGAGCAAGGCACCGTTCCCCCAACTGCTCCCCGGGCGCCGCAGCATGGCTGCCCACTGCTCCGGGTGTGTGTTCACGGTATGTGTGTGTTCACTAACTGTGTGTGTGCACTTGGATGGGTTAAATGCAGAGCACAAATTCCAAGTATGGGACACCATACTTGGCCACACTACACTTCACTTCACTTCACTATTATTATTGGTTGCTTTATTTATGCTTTTTTTGTCAGGCAGTAGATTTTATTTATATGAAGAAGATCAGTTCTAACTGAAACAAAAGTTCTCTGTATGTGTTTACCTTTTGTTTTTCCAATCATGACATATGTATATTCATCAGCAGCAAATATATCACCCTCCAAATCTAAAGAGTTATCGGTATTGGTCAAGAATTTCATAATGGTTCCAAATCTCTACTGAAGACAGATCATATGGTCATATTCCAGGATGACAATGCCAAATTCTGTGTGCTCAGATTGTAAAAGACTGCTTTGTTTTCAAGCATAAATTGACCACCAGTTAACCTGAATCCCATTGAATGTCTGTGGGATGTGTTGATGTAGACTAAAATGGGTTCTTCTGAGAGTCATAAAAAAAATGTGTCAGATTTCAGGGAAAAAGATTTTAAAAAAATACTTATCCTTGACATCAGTTTGGGATATCTCAAGTTAGTATAAACACAAATATGGTTATGATTGACAAATATAAATCTTTAAATATGTTTTGAGAGATGGTTATAAAATCAAAAGGCTTAATGCCAATTAAAGCCACCAGAAATAGTCATCTTTAATCTTTACCATTCAAGTTAAAATTATGTTTTAAATGCTAATGATATGAAACCATAAAAAATCTTTATGCTTTTGCCTTACAGTTATTA
Source organism: Danio jaintianensis (assembly GCA_903798115.1). NCBI lineage: Eukaryota > Metazoa > Chordata > Actinopteri > Cypriniformes > Danionidae > Danio > Danio jaintianensis. The sequence continues at coordinate 16,565,724 of CAIGQV010019356.1, read as the reverse complement.
CAGTTGTATTACAATTATGTGTAAAATGCACACTCACACTCTGGATATAAACCACTAAAAAGTTATAAATATTGGATTCTTATAAATATTGTATTTAATTTGTAATTTATTATTAATGACTAATAACAAACATGACTAATAAATAATAAACATTAAAGCTCAAGTTGCGACTTTCAGGCATACTTGATGAGCTATTACCATATCTGATGCTAAAATTAAACATGAATAAACTTTTATGTGAAGTATACATTTTATATACCATTATTATCCATGATACATATTGTTGCAGTTTGACGTGCGATATATTGACTGTAATACTGTATATAACATATTTACACCTATTCATCATTGCAGCACAGGTACACAAAGACTATTTCTGTGTACATCTATGCCCACACACATGCTTGCTAAGCAAAGGCTTGAGTCCAACATGTAATTCCCAGTAATCCCGGTTCCATAGTGATTAGTGGCCAATTACCCATTTATACTCAATGTCTTGTCTCTCTTGGAGGATAGAGAGTATTAGCCGATCATTTGGCTGCTTAAAGGCGAGTTAAAGGACAAGACTCTGGGTAGATGCCCAGGGTTTTATTATTCATAAAGGACAAAAAAATGCAAATAATTAGGCTTCAATCCAGTATAGCAGACGTCCACTGACTTTATTAGGTCAATGTCTTGTTTTTGACAATGTTTTTATGTTCTGTCTGTTAATTTAAAAATGTCACACTTTTCAATAAGGTTTCGTTAGTTAAAGTAAGTTTATAAACAATAAGCAACCTATTGGGGAACTTATACAGCATTTATTAATCATAGTTCAACATTTACTAATGCAATATTAAATGAACATTAATTCAACACTAATACACTAACACTAATACAATTTAAAATTATTTTATTTTATTTAGAATTTTTTAATTTAATTTAATTTAATTTTTGTAATTTTATTCAAAACTGTGTCACTGTTTGTTACTCTTATATTGTAGGTATTTGTTTTTATACATAGTATATATAATTCATTATGTATTATATTATATGTCTTTTCGTCAAACTGTGCTGTAAAGAGTCCAAGAGATGTTTGGAGCTCATTTAATAAATTTTCATTTTATTTCATTTATATATAAAAAAATTTTTTATGACAAAATCAAAGTCTTGTTGTTTTGTGAAAGTGCCATTTTTCAGCATTATCTGCATGGGGCTTCATTGCTCACCAGGATTTTGCTTTAACTTTAACTGCTTTAGCTGACCTCTCACACTGCCAACTGTACACGTCAGTCTTGTTGCCAGATCACTTCCAGTGCGGTCTCTGCGGTCCAGTTTAGATTCAGACTCACACTCCCTCTGCTCACTTCTCGTTGGCTCTTTCCCTCTCTCATTCCAGTGCTTGGCAGATGTAGGTGTGAACAGTGCCAGACAAAGCGGAGGCTGAACCTGTGGCTTCCTCGCTTAGAAGATTGTGTTTGACTCATCCATGCATGTCACCATAACCAGACAAGACAAACAGCCAACCTCCCGAACCACCTCGCCTGTTATCCTCCTCACTCTGACTTTCCTTCCCTCTTTGTCTCTCTCAGTCTGATCACTCATTCATTACGTTGTAATCTTGCCGAGGCCCCTTTGTGCCATCCTTGCCTCATTGTGTTGGATCGATGTGTCACCAACGGCCTTATTATGTCTCCTCAGCCCCCCATGTCATCAGCTGAATGAATCCTGAGTTAATGAAGGTCCCTAGTCTTTAAGATTCATTCATTTATAGTCTGTGTTTGCATGCGATCAGTGTGACATTGAGGGTTTGAGTTTAGTTTGAAACTGGCAAAGTCATTTCTTTTCTACCTGTCGGTCTGTCATTCTGTTGGTTTCTTTACCCCGCTTGTTTCGTGTTTTGCTTTGTTGTTCGAACTTACTTTTGGTGGTTTGTTTGACCAATTGTTAACCTTGTCATTTTGTCTTTTGAATGTTTTGTCTGTCAGGTGGCACGGTGGTTCAGTGGTTACGCTGTCACCTCAAAGCAAGAAGGTCGCTGGTTCAAGTCTCGGCTCGGCCAGTTGGCAATTCTGTGTGGAGTTTGCATGTTCTCCCTGTGTTCGCATGGGTTTCCTCCAGGTGCTCCGGTTTCTCCCACAGTTCAAAAAACATGCACTATAACAGAATTGAATGAACTAAATTGGCTGTAGTGTATAAGTGCGTGTGTGAATGAGAGAGTGTATGGGTGTTCCCCAGTACTGGGTTGCGGCTGGAAGGGCATCTGCTGTGTAAAACATATGCTGGAATAGTTGGCGGTTCATTCCGCTGTGGTGACCCCTGATAAAGAAGGGACTAAGCCGAAGGAAAATAAATGAGTGAATTCATGTTTTGTCTGTCTGTTGTTAATTTTGGCTTTTGTGTCTGCATGTATTTGTCATTCTGTGTATGTTGTTTATTCAATCTTTTAGTTGTTTGTTTAAATGATTGTAACTTGTCTCTGTGTTGTATATTTTTAAGGCTGATTTATATTTCTGCGTTGAGTGCACCCGGATGGTCCAGCGCAGCCTTCGTACAGTAGCATACCCTCTCCATGACTTACGCCAACCCTGACATGCACCTCTCAAAAAATGTAACTTTAGTAACTAGAGTTTCAGCTACTTGCACAGTAAGTTAGCATAACAGGTATTTACAGTGTAAACAAAACATCCACAAAGAAACTCGACACAGAGGAACATAGAAACATAGAAACCCCACTGCCAGCTAGTGTTTTGTAAGTGTTATTGTCAGAGCAACACAAACAGAACGCAGAAGTATAAATGCACGACTATGTGCTAGGCATGCACCGTGGGTTACGACGATCACTCAACACAGAAGTATAATTCAGGCTTTACTGTCTGTTTAGATTTTTTTAACTGATTCACTCTATCTTGAAGAGTGGTCTGTCTAGTTTGTTCTTTGCTTAATTTGTCTGTCGTTTTGTTGACGTCTCTCTGTCTGCATCAGTTTATTCGTTTTTTTTTTGTCTATCTACCATTTGTTGTCCCTGGTGTTTGTTTATTTGTTCTCTTTTTCTGCTGTTTTTTTCTGTCTGGGTACTCTTTATATCTTTCTGTTGTTTGTTGTTTTTTGTTTGCTGTTTGTTTTGTCTTTTTGTTGGTTATTTGTTTGATCTGTTCGTTGTTGTTTTAATTTTTTCTTTCTGTGTCCACCGTTTGTTCTTTCTATTTTTTTTTTTGTTCTGTTTATCTGCCGTTTTTCTGTCTAATTGTTGTTTGTTTGTTTGTTTGGTCTTTGTGTTGTTGTTTTTCTCAGTTCTGTCTATCTGTGTATTTGTTCTCTGTCTGTTTGTATCTGTAGTTTGATTATTTTGTTTATCTGCTGTTTTTTCATCTTTCTGTTGGCTATTTGTTTGGTCCGTCTGTCTGTCTGTTGTTTTTATTTGTTCTATCTTTTTCTCTTATGCTTGCTGTTTGTTCTGTGTCAGTCTGTCTGTCATTTGCTTGCTAAGTCTGTTTGTCAATTGTTCTATTTGTCTCTGCTGTGTGTTTTGTTCTGTTGGTCTGTTTTCCTTCTTGTTCATTTGTTTAGCATGTCTGCTGGTTATTTGTGTAGTTTATTTCTATGTATATGTAACCCACTAGAATGTAATTCTAGTATGTTGTGGGTTATATTATTTTATTCTCTGTGTTTAATTTAGCCTCTCATTCAGTGCTAAAAGGTTAATGAAGTCTAACGCTTCATATTTCAGAGTCACAAAATATGTGTGCTTGTCCCTTTAAGAATGCCGTGCTTTGTAGCAAGGTAGATGGGTGTGTACATGGGGAGAAACGTGGTTTTGACCTTCAAGTTAGGTTGTTTGTATTTTCATTGGTTTAAAAGTGTTAACACCCTCCCTCCCGGGAAAATGGAAAATTTTGAGTGGTTAATAGGGAGGAGGAGAGAGTTCGGGAGGAGAGAGAGAGAGAG
>CAIGQV010019356.1:16549259-16561787 GCA_903798115.1 Danio jaintianensis | reverse complement strand
ACCTGGTGCTGCCCCTTACTAATCTATCATAAAAAAGAGGTAGGGGGCGCTACATATATTATTTGTTTAGTTTTTTGTTTGTTTGTCTAACTGTTTGTTGTACATTCTCTCTCTGGTGTTTGTTTTTGTTTGTCTGCTTTTTGTTTTTTCTATCTGTCTCTGCCATTTGTTTGATCTGTCATTTGTTTATTTTTCTTTATGTCTGTATGTCTGTCTACCATTTGTTTTCTGTATATCTGTCTCTGGTGTACTTTGTGTCTGGTTTGGTCATCTATCTGTCTGCTGTTTTATTTTTTTTATTTTTCTGTCTGGTCTGTTTTTTTGTCTGTATTTTTTTTTTTTATCTGTCCTTCAGTTGAAAGTTGTGTCATATCTGTCTACAGTAGGCATGTGAGAGTTTCTGTTTCTTTGTGAAAATCAGCTGAGAAGAGCTGAAATAATTATTCAGCATTGCTCGAGGAACAGAGTTGAACAGACTCTTGAAAGCAGGCAGTGGCAGGTCGGATGTGTTTTTGACACTGAGATTCCTTTATAGAGCAGGAACGGAAGGTGATACTTTGTTCTCCCTCCAGTCTACCTGGCAAACCTGTCTCATGAGATATGTACTGTACAACCCCCCAAATTCCCAAAGTCAGAACGTCCTCATTTATAATGTATAGTCACAGTGTCACTCTCTGCTGTTTGGTGCTGTAGAGGTTCAAACCTCTGGCTGCAAATTTGCCGCAGATCATTAACAGACATTAATAAACTCCATGCCTTCGGCTAGAGCAAAGAAGTATTAGCATGGCTACCAAAGCAGCGTTTGATGCCAGTTAGGATAGAGCAGCTTTTTAGCACCATTTAGCCCTTACCATTTACTCCCGAGGGCAGCGACTTTCAATTTCATGTTCAGTTATGGCACATTAATAAAGGATAGCTACTCTGGCATATTTATTTTGCATGACTAAGCAGAGAAAGGATAATGATAATGAAAAAAAAGTAATGATAGACCCAAGGATGACTTGAGGGTGAGGAATAATGTTAGTAACAGTATTTCACTGTCTAACTAAAATACCAAAATACCCTTATCTGCAGAGCTGTGAATCTGTGGGAGCACTGTGGACTATCTGCTTTATTTCTACACAATTTGCATTCATTTTGATGTATTCTCCAGTGTTTATTGTGGAATTATGTTTGAAGTAGTCATTCATAATAAGTGAATAATAATCGTAGTGGATTACAAATGTCTTTTTGATTTCTGCGTTTTCAGATTTTCACTTTTTGTTCTGAAAAAAATACATCATTAGGGAAAACAACATGCTTTGTTATGAGTTATTGATCTCACACTCCTCGTTCAATGATTAAAATATGAACCAGAATGGCTGAATATGACTATAATAGTTAGCTTTTTGTTCAGTTCAATCTAATTATTTAAATCATTTGCAAATGTATGTACAGAAAAGTGAGGTTAACATAGTACAAATTATTAGTAAATGACTCTTATTAGCTCATAAAACCAGGATTATTTAAAATAGAATATACAATTTCACTGAGAAATAGTTTCATTTCACAATTATTGTACAAACAACAAGCAATGCATTCAATTAGAAGTGAAATTTTGAAGCAGAAAGACTGAAAAATGATTTTGTGAAATGTATAACTCTTATAATCCAAATTATTGCAACTTATATGTGTTGTAATTGTTATATGGGTAACACATTAGAAATTGTTAAAACAGGCATCATAACCACCTGGTTGACTTTTTATCCTTAGGTTATCATTATTATTTTAATTGCTTATTACTAGTACTACTAGTTGTGTTACTAGACTAGAGTTGTGTTATTAGACTAGTTGTGTTACTAGAGTTGTGTCATATTATTCAATCCAAGATGTGAGCCAAAAATTTATTTTAGAATTTATTATAGAGCTGTGTATATTATTCAATCCAAGATGTGAGCCAACAATTTATTTTCAAGGAGTGCACCTTAAAGGGTTAAGTAACAATTCACATATTTGCTGCTGTCTTATTATCTGCCTATTATTAAGATATTAACTGTTTATTAGCATTTATAAAGTATGATATTTTTTACATCCCTAATCCTACCCAATACCTAAACCCAACTATTACTTTCCTAACTATTAATAAGCAGCTAATTAGTAGTTCATTGAGCTAAAATTCTTAGTTAAGGATTTGTTAATGGTTTGTTAATATTGTGAATTGTACATTAAAATAAAGTGTGATCGTTATATGTTTTAAGAATGCCATTTCAAAGTCATCTCGTTATTTATGCCAGATTTGTGGTTTTGATTCATGAACCGCACAATGTTAATTATTTAATGAATAATTCAAAAAAGATTCACAGATCACAAACAAGTGTTAATAAACAAGTGTTATTGATCAAAAAATGGATCACCAAGACAGTTCATTTGAAGCTTATTAAAAAAAACGAAGGATATTTTGATTGAAATTATATACCTAGACCATAGTATGTTTATGCTGTGAGATTAGCTTTCTATAATGTAATATCCCACTTTTAATTAAGGGAAGCAATTACTGAGAAACTGATCCCTCTTTTTTGTCGTCATGTGTTCAGTTCAAATCATGTTCATTGTGGATCACTTTAATGGAAAAGGACTCAGATTTATAATATGCTACTTTCTCTATCTGTGCATCGCCCACTGCTGTCCATTGTTGCACCACTGCACTCCAATTTCGCCTGTGAACCCCCAGATTTATGGCCACCCTTTCTCATTATAGATAACTGATATCTGTAGCTTTGGGTGTTTGTGGAAAAAGGTCACAATCGTTTGAGCCAGTTCAATTCTTACGTGAAGCTGCAACAGTCTTATAAATTAGCAGGCTTTAGTCAGTTATTTTGGAAACCCAAATAAAACCTTAGAATTTATCTTTAAAGCAATATGTTTCACAGTTATGTACTAAACTCCAAGCCATGTACAGTAAGAAGCGTATTAGGCTACTTTTAAGTTAAGCATGTTACATGAGTTGTCTATCTAATTTAAGTCAACAATACTCAATGTGTATTGGACCAAAATCCATATTTAGGGAGCATTAATTCACATCACTGAAGTCAGTTGGCATTTCTGTGTGGAGTTTGCATGTTCTCCCCATATTGGCGTGGGTTTCCTCCGGGTGCTCCGGTTTCCCCCACAGTCCAAAGACATGCGCTATAGGTGAATTGAATAAGCTAAATTGGCTGTAGTGTATGTGTGTGAATGCAAGAGTGTATGGGTGTTTCCCAGTGCTGGGTTGCGGCCGGAAGGGCATCCGCTGCGTAAAACATATGCCAGATAAGTTAGCGGTTCATTCCGCTGTGGCGACCTCTGATTAATAAAGCGACTAAGCTGAAAAGAAAATGAATGAATTTACATAAATTAAAAAATATATAAATATGTATTTACACATGCACGTCTTGTGTCCCTGTAATTCAAAATGCTTAAAAATCATACTTAACGACGATCTTTTGATATTCAAATTTTGCCTCAGGTTTCCTATTAGGGTTGGGTTTAGGGGTAGGGCTATGGTTGAGGCATAAAATAAGCATTTTATACAGTATAAAATACATTACTCCTATGGAGTGTTCCTGTAAACCATGTATACAAGTATGTGTGTCCCTGTAAACCACATAATCATGTACACACACAAACACAAAAACAAACACATTGTGCGAAACTTTCATTTTTTAAATAATAAAGGAAGAGTTCAGGTACCAATACTTTTAAATACCATCTGTAATTTTCTTCTAAAATGATCATTTTTCTCAGGCTCTTGCGTGTGGGTCCAGTAAATTCACTTTTATGGCAAAGAATAGGTTCTCTTCATTGCCTTTAAAGCGAAATAACTAAACATAAACATAGAAGGTTGCAAAAAATGCTCATTTTAGAATAACATTTTAGATGGCTTTTAGAGGTTTTTGCATTTGAACTCTTTAAATAATGCTTGGAGCGTGTCCTTGTATACCACCTTAACAGTGTAATACCTAGTAATGTTTCTGTGTAATACATAAACCAGAACACACACATAAAAACAAACTTAGATTTTTAAATTAAGAAAATGCTTGCTTTTAAAGGCAAACTACTACAAGTGACGTATGGACATTGGCAAGGCCATGCATGACATAGACAGCAAGAACTTTCATTTTTGGGTGAACTTCTTGACCATGAGCAAAATCCTGAATCTCTGATAATCCTGACAATGACCTCAGTTAAGCAGGTTTTATGAAGCACTAGATATTCTTTCCTTATCCTTTGACAATTTATCTATTCACATTGCCCTGGCATCTTAGAAGCCCTCTGTGTGGATTTTGATCAGGCCTGTTTGTTTTTCCAGAAGAGCTACAGCCCTTTGTTGCTTCACAGAGGGTGATTATTCAGAGACCGGAGCGGTGCAGTTCCTTCTAACACACACACACACACACAGATACACCATTAGGTCTTATTAGTCGTGGGCCACAGGACAGCAAATTATTAGAATCTGTGATGAATGAGTTGCGAAGGAGAGACAGTGTTATTTCAATGATCTCTTCGGTCCATGTGGGGAGCGAGTTCTCGAATGCTAGAGGAAGAAGAAGGACAAGAAAACAACTGCAGTTATACACTGACCAACAAGCCCAGAGCGGTGGATCTTTTAATTAAGTCTGGTTCGTGTTTATAAATGTCTCTTCATTAAGGGTTTAGCGATTCTCTTTTTGAAAGGGCCAGCAGAAAGAAAGTACGGCAAAGCAAGTCCAGCTCGAAAGCCTCTTACCTTTGTTGCTAATTTACATGCCAGTGTACACGCGGTCAAGTGGAGGCTTTTGTACACTTTTGGCCAAAGTTCTCTGGAATTCGTACCATAATCCTGGGAAATATGTGGTGCTTTTTAAGGTAGTTTGTTCATAACAAAATATACCCAGAGGTTTAATCAAAGGTTTTTATTATTATTTTTAATTAATTATTAAATTAATTAATTAATTTTTGTTATACTCCCTGATTTTTTTATTTTATCTGTGTATTGAGAAAGTTCATTGAAGGCAAATAACCACTGCAGACCGTATTTTAACTATCAAACTATGCACATTCACAACTGTCTGGAGCAGAAGCCTCTTGTTGTGTAATCCATGGATGCAAGCACACTTACGTGTGTGCTGACACTGTTACAGTAAAAACTTAAGTTTGTGCTCCATAAGACTTTATCACAAGTATTAATATTGTGTTACCTGTATATATAATTTGAACTCTAAAAATGGTGGTGGTAGTACTTGCATTTTATGAATAAGCACTGACCACAGATTCAGCTTTTTTTTTTATTATTAAAATAAATTCAGCTAAATTTTGGATGTCTGAGCAAATGTTCATCATTGAGTGAATTGTGAAAATCTGCTAAATCTTTAAATCTGCTTTCCATAAGCTTAAAATTCCTTGAAATGTTTTGTCTGATTTCCTATCTTTTTTTTTATTTAATTTTTTTTATTAACAAAGCATACAGGCTGAAATAACAATATAATGACATATATCAATTCAACTACCACCCCCTCCCCTGCTGTCTTTTTAAACTCAGGTATCCAATGAATAGAAGTTAACAGAAAAACAAAAAACAAAAGTACAGTATCAAGAATGCAAGATCAATAGAATACAATTATACAAAATAAGGTCCTGATCATTGCTTTGTGCAATAAACATGGAGATTTTTTTTTGCAGCTGTAGTCCAGATATTTAATCTATTTGAGCCAAGTTCACTTGAGCCGTGGATAATTCCAACATTATAATGTCCTGAAGTTTAGATTACCTATATTTTAATGTATTCAAGATCAACAACACATTCACAAATTTAGCTTCATCCAAAAATTCTGAATCTTATGCAAAATCAGGTCATATTTATTACTACTATTACATTTGTACCAAAAAATGTAAAACAAAGTGGTGTCACATTATTAAACAGTAAACTAATGTTGTAAAATGTATTGTTTGTGAAACACATTCAGATGTCAAGAACCTCTACAGAAGAAAAGTGTCATTATTCAGCTTAATGTGTTAATTTAGTTCATTAACTGTTTCAAACTTCATTAATTATAAAATTGGTACCGTTGGGGCCTACAGAACCTATTAGTGTTGTTGTTCACCTGAGGTCATTTCAATGCTGCTTCAGTTCAATAACAGTAAAAGGGCTGTATTGGTACAAGCATTGTTCTCATCCAATAAGGTCATTGTAAATTGATGATACTAGTCAATATTGTTTTATAAAAACCCATTAATTTGACATAAGAAATGAATTGATTAATTAACCTGTATGACTCCTATTTGAATCCAAACAGTAATGAATACTATTGCCTTTTTTACATGTTACACAAAAGATAAAAGACACAATAGAAAGCACAGAATATTATACAGGTTTGGAATAACAGTGCTAATATATGTATATATATTCTCCTTCACAAAATATGGCAAGTCTTTCTTTCTCACTTTATACATTCTATAACTTTTCAAAAAATCTTGGGTTAAATATACATTTTGGTCCAGCTGTAGAATCAAGTAGATCTATGTGTGTTGGGTTATGTTGGCAATTCCTCCCTAGGGTTATATTGTGTGCTGAGAAGCTTGTTGCTACTGGATGAGGTTGGCAGGTTGTCAGCTTCCTATGTGCCTCCCAAGCTTCCTTGTGACCTCAGCATCTTGCTGTCCATGGTGTCTCTTCTGTCAAGATTTTATCAGATATGTGTGGAGTTTAGAGGTGGATGGTGAGGGAATGGGTTTGTTGGAGGAGCAGACAGCCATTACGACTTGTGAGGCTCACAGGAACAGGCTGGAGTGACATCCATCTCGCTGTGGAAATGGCATTACATGGGACTTCACCAGCTGTCTCACTTTTAGACCCCCTCCAACCAACCAAAACTGGCACTGAAGCTGGCAGTGAAGAATTCTCCAGTTTCGTCTTTGTCTTTTAAGTCCAGTGTAATATTTCCCAGAGATGCACCAGAATGAAAAGTCTTTTTTGGTGTTTTGTTTTTCTTTTATTTTTTACTCAGTTTTTTTTTGCCTTTGTTTTGTTTGTTTTTAATTTACGTATTTTGTTTTTGTCTGTGGTATGTTGTGTCCTTTGTGTTTGATGTGTATTTGTTTTGTTTGCATGCTTTTTGGTTTGTTTGCATGGTTTTATGTTTATTGCCTGTTTTTGTTTTGCCTTTTTGCATTGATTTGCTTGTTTTTGCTTTGTTTTGTTTTGTTTTTTTATTTACATTATTGGCTTTTTTTTATGACATCACTAGTGGCAGCCCATTGACTTTATGGCCGACCTGCCTACACAGAAACATGCTATCTCTATGTTCTCAGCGCAGCACTGAGAGTTTGAGCTCAAAAATGTATCCACGATGAAGCCCAGAGATAACTGGACATCCAGCTTAGTGAGTGAACACGCTCCAGAGGACACATGATAGGTACAGCAACCTCCTCTAAATATTGGTCACCTTAACCGGCAGCTCAGGATCTCTAATGATCTCGTTTACAAGCCTTGAATAGATCCATAATGGAAGCTATGCAGATTCTGACTGTACGAGGGTAATACAAAGCAGGTCAAATTAAGTGTCAAACCTCTATTTCTTCTCTTTCTGCTCCAATTATGGAAGCGCAGACTGGCGTAATGAGTTATTGCCTATGGAATGAGGGAAAAGGGAAGGTGGGGGAGGGTTGAGGTGGTGAAGTGTGAATGAAACGTGTTACGACCCCCCTCCTCTCCGTCATATTTGCGGTTTAATATCTGAAGCAGACCCCAGAACAAAAAGAAAGGCGAAATTCTGGCACACGACAGATGTTTGTTTGTCGCTCCAGTTCACCAGACAGCTTGTGCAGATAATGCTGGTTCCCCTGATCTGATTCAATAGCGCACTGCATGGCTGCATTGGGCAATCCCGTTTGCCTTACTTTCCTTGGCCCACAGGTCCTGGAACCCATCTTCAAGATGTGATCTCCTTAGCTGTCTCGGCTGAGCCCAATATACCAGCTTTGGCCTTCTGATCCGTGCTCAGGCACATGCTAAACAGGCTTTGCAATCCGTGGCATGCATCCTTAATGTTTGTTGATCTGGATGTTGTTGGAAGCCGACGAACTGAGCCAGATTCCACAGCCACCACAACATTGTGGATTTAACTCAAAAGCCGTGAAACACAGAGGAGTGATGTTTAATTGATATTAGGACTGCACAGATTTGGAAATTTGGGCAGATAACAGTATATTTGGAAGCTGATAACCAATATATTGGCTAATAAATGCATATCCTGTTATGAGTATTTGTGAACTTGATTACAAAAACAACATTTTAAACTTAGTTTTTTAGGTCAAATAAGTTAATTTATATTATTATATGGGCTGATAATGATAACATAAAAAAATTAACAAATATTGCTGATAACAGTATGGAATTGTGCATGATTTATTCAGATGTGAGATGTATATTTTAGTGTGTACTGTACATATAGTGAGTTACAGTGCATGTGTATTTTAAAGTGAACCGTTTAGTCTGTCCTTAAGGTCACTTTTCTGCATCACTGGGGCATATGGGCTGATCAGCTCTTTGGTTTTTGTTATAATTAGATGAAGGATAATTAATTAATTCAAATGCTTTATCTACAGAGATACTGAGATTAGCAGAGATGTGCAGATGGCCATGTTACTTTATACTTGACCACAATAGCTTCATCATTGTCTTCTTTATAAGTTCACTTTAGTCTTTGCAAGGGATGAAGCAGTATTAAATAACAGTTTTTTTGTGTACTGTGTACAGAACAGGATTTGAATCTGACAACCCATTTATTGGTGCAGCCATTTACCTATTGATAGTCATTGTTATTGTTATTGAGTTGATAGTCATTGTTATTGTTTTTATATTTGTCACTAGTCAGGCTCTTTTGTATGTTGTAGTGCTGTATTTATACCATAGTAATTGTAGTATATTGAGTGTGAGATGGGACTCACATATCAGGAATGTATGTATTTTGTGTTGGCCACTCTTTGTTTAACCCTGAGTTACTTTTTGGTTGGCCATCTGTTTGTTTCTAACGAGTCTCCTTTTTTCGTTACTGCAGACTAGGTCAGTAAAAAGATAGAAAGAAAAAATGCCTGCATATGTTAAGCATTTTTCCTTATCGCAAACGCAACAGTAATCTGATGGCATTTCATACCGTTCAGCCTTATAATCTTAAAATGTCAGCAAAATCACCTGTTTTGTCACCACTTTAGATATTACACTAGAGAATCATTCAAAAATACTAGCTCTAAAGTGACTTTGGAAGTAGCAACGGTTTCTGCTGTTCTGACGTCAGCTGCAGATGCGAATGAATGGTGGAAGAAAGTAGTTCCTCATACAAAAGGATTTTGAGACTCTCCGTGTTTGATTTTCTTTTTTATATACACGATTATGCCATCGAAATGTTGTATGTTGTATAAACACAATATCACACTCATAGCAGTGCGATATGGCTGTATATTGTCACTGGTGGGTGCCAACTCATGCCTCCCACCAGTGCTGATATTCAGCCATATTGCACTGCTACTTGTGTGATATTGCTCATATATATATATATATATATATGGCTGGGCGATATGGCAAAAATGCAGTCTCGATAATTATTTTCCATATTGAACAATAGTGATATATATTTCTATATAAGTTGTTAATGCTTCCAGATTTTAAAAAAAGTACCCCAACAATGACTGAAGCCACAAAAATTAGAGGGTCCATTAAATGACATTACATATTCGGATGATACATTTTCGGTGGCCGAAAATTCGGTACATCTCTAATATCAACACACTTTTATATATCCATTGTTGCACATTTCCGCTGTGTGATTGGCTCTTAGATCAATATAGAGTAAAAAAGTCGAGAGCTTATAATTTTTATTGACATAAATTTTATTGCGCTTCGATATAATATTGTTTATCGGCCCAGCACCTCTACAGAACAAAAGAGTCATTATTCAGCCGAATTTGTTAATTTAGTCCATCAACTGAAATTGTGGCAAAGTTCATTAATTATGAAATGTTTACAATTGTGGCCTACAGAACATATTGGTGTTGGTTATCACCTCAGGTCATTTCAATGCTGCTTCAGTTCAATAACATTAAAAGGGTTGTGTTGGTTGAGATGAGAAATAAGTGAGCATAATTGCTATCTTTTTAAGACAAACCTTTTAACAGTAGTGTAGATAGACTAACACAATAAACTGTTATAATATCTTATAAATCTAGAATGAATCTTCTTTAATAACATCCTAGCTAGACAAACTACTTCTCCATATTGGGAAATAAACAAACCTCTAATATTGTAATCTCTGCCTCACGTGGAATGAGGTGACCGATGAACATTATGTTTTTCCGGTATATTTAAGGATTAGGTTGCAAAGTTAGGTGAGCTTGATCTGCTTAATAACACAACGTAATCATGCTTAAAAACACAACGTAATCACACATGCACAGGCACTTCATTTCTTACGTCATCAAATCTGGGCAGATGGTATTTCTACTCCAGTTCCTGGGTTGCACAGTATGCAAGAGATGCACGATTTCTATATTTAGTGGTGCTTGCTATTGGGTAAATAAATAAATACATAAATAAATAATTCTTTACATTTATTTATTTACCAAATAATTAAAGCAAACAGGAGGGTTTTTTTTTTTTTAGAAATGCAGAATTCAACTAACCAGAAATCAAGCACACGATGGACAGCAAGATGTTTTTTTTTGTTTTAAATCAAACAATCTCTGTCCCCGTCACACCAACTCAGTAAATTCATACTACTAAGTCTATAAGCAGAATGTTAACAGATGCCACAGATGATAAATAGAAAGCACAGATTTGCCAACAAGCAAAATAATGCACCAAGTATGACTGAGCACCCAACAAAAACATTGTGCAGCACTATAAGACAAGGAGGAAGCTGAAATTATGTGGAAATGTAATTTTGTCATCAGAAATGCTGTAATTTAAACAAAAATTGCACCGAAGCTGGAATATTCCTGTAACCTTGACAAATAAGGTCTATAAACAATACATTGACTGCAGTCTCCATAACTTCCTCTGAGCAAAATAACAACTGCAGGTGTCACAAAAGTAAACGGCGAGCATGGCTCAGTGGGTAGTTTTTCTGTCAGTCGCAAGGGAGATTAATTCCTGCGAGGAACCTGTCAACAGCAATGTGCCGTGTGAAGTTGTGGAAATGCATCATGTTTTTTTGTTTCTTGAGAACAACTAAAATTGTAAATATGCCTGAAAACTACAAGGGAATGATTTGAATTTGTTGCGAATGATCTGAATCTGAATCTCATGCCCATCTGTAGTCATGTGTCTCTCTATTGGCAGAGCTCCTGCACTTTCACATGTCTGGTCTTTGAGACTGGCTGTCTGTGAACTCTAGAGATCTGAGTATTCATTTAATTGAAGTTGCATAATCTGGTAATATATGCTTGTAGAGAATGAGATGCTGTGTAATCTTCTGATGGTTGCAGAATAACTGTTGCTCTCTAATACACCGATGATGACATTCTGTTTTTTGCTTGACCAGCGAGGGCTTTTGTTTGTCAATGTGAAAGGTTTTATTTCTGGTAAATGGCCTGGAGAGGTTGAGGAGGGCTTTGTGTATTCTGTTTGGAGATGGGTTTTTTTTTAGTTTGAGTGAGGGTTGTCTCTGTGAAGTTCTGTCAAATGGGGTTCACAGAGAGTCGTGCGCTTCCTCTGCGCTTCCCCCATCAGATGTTTGCCGTCTCCAAGGTTTCCAGACTACAGCAATGAAAGTTTGCTTTTAAGTCAGCTGCTGGTGTGTCTGTATGTGTGTGTTCGTGTGTGTGTGTGTGCGTGTGTGTGTGCGTGTGTGTGCGCGCATGTGTGTGTGTGCGTGTGCGTGTGCGTGTGCGTGTGCGTGTGTGTGTGTGTGTGTGTGTGTGTGTGTGTTATATGTGTAAGTGGGTTACTGAATGAAAAAGACAAAGAGTGAGAGAAGATGAATGGATGAGCAGATGCATGGATGCATTGAAAGACTAATGGATGGATAGATAGATGGACAGTCAGATTGCTGAACAGAAGGGTGGATAGATGGATAGACACGCAGACTGATTGGATGTATGAATAAATAAATGGATAGATGGATGGACGGAAAGATAAACTAATGTTGTAGAATTTATTGAAGAAATGTCTTTGTGCTTGTGTGAGTCAAATGACATTTTGTTAAATCTTAGTTTTCGCACAATTGCATTATTATTACTCATACTAACTACAACTTTTTGCAAAGCATAGGGAGTATCATTGTTTCAGCTTACAAATAGTTAAAAATCTATTTTAATATTATAGCACACAATAAATATTGCACACTCCTCCTAGCTCCTTTACTTTTTTTGCATCTCAACTTATACATTGTAGCATCTGCATGAATGGATGGTGTCACAGAAGGGACGGGACTAGATCGGTAAGTTAATAGTTTATTGACAGAATGGCAGCGGACAACAGATGAGAGACAAACAGTACTGTTGGTGATATTGGCTGGGGTTGACGGACAGTCTTTCTTC
>CAIGQV010019356.1:16512819-16549249 GCA_903798115.1 Danio jaintianensis | reverse complement strand
GTGATCTGTGTGGTTGTGTGAGGGGAGAGCCTGGTCTGACTGTGACAGATGGATGGAGGATGGAAATATGGACAGATATAGTTCATAGATAAATGGACAGATGGATGGATGGACTGATAAATAGATAGATCTTTTGATATTTTGATTTCAATTTCTGACTGTTTTAGTAATTTTCATATATTATTATAAAACAGCTGTCATCTGGAGCTGTTCATACACATATAATATACTGATTAACTGATTTTAAACCATCCTCTATTTGAGATTATGTTATGTGGTCAATCTGGGGAAAGGGTAAAGGAAATGTGGTTGATTGTAAAATGAATATTTTCTGTAAAATGGAATGTTAGATGCAAATAGGCAAATCAAAGGTTATATTTGTTTAGGAAAAATAGAATTTTTGGTTTGTTCAGGTATTCTGCAGAGAGTTTATGTTAGCTTGGTTGAAAGTTTTGGGGTACAATATAACGGTCTGGTTTGGGAGAACCACTTCTGTTAACAAAGTAAATCTAAACAGGATTACCAGAATAGTAAGTAAAATCATAGGATTTAAGCAAAAATCAGTAGTTGAGTTGTATAACATAAAGGTAAGGCTATATGCAATGATGGAATGCACACTTTTAAACCAGACTGTCATCATCCGAACGCCGTTATAGGAGAGTGAAGGTAACTAAAGCAATCCATAAACAAACCTTTGTACCATATGCAAATACTCCTTTGAATAAGCAACAGAATAGTTTTTAGGAGAGGTAAAGGACTTTTTAAGTATTATGTATTTTGTGACTGTTCTGTAAATGTTTTGTCTGTTGTATGTGATGCGAGAGAAAGACCAATGTTTAACCATAGCTGAACAATAAATTAAAGTACATACAGCAATACATAAACACAGTATTTAGTACAAACAGTCTTATGGACCCTAAACCTACCCTGAGAGCATGTCAAATATATCAGATACTTAAATGACAGTGAGTGATGAAATCCAGTTGCCACTGTGGCGTAGTCTGTTTTAAATGAGTTTTTTATGCCTTCCTCTTAATAAAAGCAGGATTTCTGTAACACCCAGGATACTGGGCTTTCCAACTGGAACACTGAGACACAGTTGATGAATTTCTTTTCAACTACAAATTAAATGGGATCTTATATTTACATCTTCATTGTGAACTGAACTAGTTTGTGAACCCTCAGCGTGATTCATTCATGTATTTTTAGTCCACAGTTTATATAATTATAAAACTTCATTATTTGGTATTATAATTATTAATTTTCATGAAATACCTTTTAGGTAGTTTTGAAACAAAAAATGTACATCAAAATGTCAAAAAAAATGGTCAAATATTAAGTCAGGTATATATAATTGGAAAGAGGATTGCATTAATCATTTAGACTCATTAGATTAGAACTCATAAAAACCCAAAGTTCTTGATGGGATGGCTTGTCAAGGATAGGATATGATCGAGTGGTACGTGTTATACATATATAGAAGCCAAACTTGAATAAATGGAAAACTTGAGCTGCTTAATACTTTATTGACATGCATTATTGCTAACAGAGCTGCAGTCCTACATAGAAGGTGCAATGAGGAAATCATCATGTCAAGCATGTTAACAATCCTACAAAGTACTACCAAGTATATCACAAAATTAGTTTTCCTAATGTGACATCACATGTTACTATGAAAATGGTTTTTAGCAAGCACAAAAAATATATTTTTTTGTATTATAAGACTTTATTTCCCAAGTCTAAGAGCCACAAGGGATATCACATATATTTGAAGAGTACTGTTGTCAGGAGCGTTCCATAATTAATATTGCAGTTATTACTGGCTGAGGAACTGCAGGCCTGAGGACACTAATTCTGAACTTGTATTGAAATGAAAATACAAGTGCCACCTGATCGCTGTCTTTCTTTCTGACTGACACAAAGTTGGCACACGCTACTGCCTCTGCACATTTCTCTCCACAACTTTAAAAAGCCGTGACAGCTTCTTTGGATCCTTGGCGGATTATGTTTTTCTATTTCATGTCTGTCAGGAAGAAGAATATGACTCATTACCAATTCTATGTTCACTCTTTTCCTTCCGTGCTTCAATCATTTGCACGTTTTCGTCTCATCTTACTACAGAAAAAGCAGCATTATGGTGGCATATGAATCAGTCTCTGTGGAAATGTAGGGGCTTCAGCTGGGTTTAACCAGGAATTTTTGACCTTGGTGACTTTTCTGTGCCGTCAAACCTGCTTGGACTGACGGGCGGCAGACAAACTTGGATTAACAAGGCGACTTTGTTAGCCAGAAGGCCTCTGGACCTGCACAGTTCAAAGATCAGTTTGGGACGAACAGTCTGGCTGGGCCACTCGGCAGCCTGCAGTTTGTGTTTGCAATCCTGACAAGCCACATGTGGCCGGGCAGGAGGTTTACTGCTAGCCAGGAGCGTGAGGAGGCTAGCGGGAGCAAGAGCCAGGCTTATGGGGAGCTCACAGGTCTCTGAGGCTATGACGCAATATGTCTCAACAATTTGGAGAAATCACAAATCTGTAAAGCCAAACCATTGCAAAACTGCAAAACTAAAGTGCACAATGGTTCTTAGATATATTAGAATAAATAAAATACACTTGTACTAATCTATGCTGTTGCAGGATTTTTAAGTGCTGGCAGAGTAGGAGGATAAAACTTGGGAAACTTTGACAACTTAAGGCAATTGCAACATGATTCAAGTTGTTCACTGTTCACAAACTTTTTTTTATTAAAATCTTGCAAAGTCATCTGGTTAAAGCAGTGGTTTCTAAACACACATGCAACCCACATCCAAAGTAAAATTGTACTTAAGTTGTGACGTGAGATAAAAAAAAAATGGAAAGACTTTCTAAAAATGTAATTGTAGCTTTTTCATCTCTAACATTTAATTTAAGAATTAAATAATGTAAATGAAAATCAATAAATAAATCAATAAATAAATAAAGTAAATAAAATCCAGAAAATAAAACAGAAAAGAATAGAAACTGGAAGGAAAATTAATAAATAGGTGTCACGGTGGCGCAGTGGGTATCACGATCGCCTCACAGCAAGAAGGTCGCTGGTTCGAGCCTCGGCTGGGTCAGTTGGCGTTTCTGTGTGGAGTTTGCATGTTCTCCCCGTGTTGGCGTGGGTTTCCTCCGGGTGCTCCAGTTTCCCCCACAAGTCCAAAGACATGCGCTATAGGTGAATTGGGTAAGCTAAAATTGTCCGTAGTGTATGAGTGTGAATAAGTGTGTATGGATGTTTCCCAGTGATGGGTTGCAGCTGCAAGGCCATCCGCTGCGTAAAACATATGCTGGATAAGTTGGCAGTTCATTCCACTGTGGCGACCCCAGATTAAAAAAGGGACTAAGCCAAAAAGAAAATGAATAAATGAATGAATTAATAAATAAATTGAATTTCTGAAAAATAATTTATTGATATTATAGGACTCAATTTAAATGTAAAATGGATTCACTTGTTAAATGTCTCTGCATGCAAAAATGGTAAAGAAAAGTATGAAGGCAAATAATGCTGACAGCCTATATATTCAGAAGTAATATAAAACAAGGGGGAACATGCTTAATTTTGCTTAAGCATAATGAAAACATTTAGTTTTGGAAGTCAAGTAAAATTACAACAAGTCACAAAGTACAGTACATAAGTATACCACCAGTAGCAAGCTATTATTAAAATTACCAGCCTCATACAAACATGAAATATCAAACATGCAGGAGTAGTTCTTTTGCAGGTTTTGGCATTCCGTTGCAATCTTTTTCTATTGTTTTTCTGCGTAAACGTTCAAAGTTCAACTCTTGTCTTATAACCTTGCATTTTTTGCCCATTCCACTCCTGTGTGTTTGTTTTTCAACACAAGAACGCAGTCCATAATGTGAACAGATCTTTAAGACTATTACATTCTTTGATGGGGCGACGCAGTGGGTAGCACGTTCGCCTCACAGCAAGAAGGTCGCTGGTTCGAGCCTCGGCTGGGTCAGTTGGCATTTCTGTGTGGAGTTTGCATGTTCTCCCCGTGTTCGCGTGGGTTTCCTCCGGGTGCTCCGGTTTCCCCCACAAGTCCAAAGACATTGTCCGTAGTGTATGTGTGTGAATGAGTGTGTATGAATGTTTCCCAGTGATGGGTTGCAGCTGGAAGGGCATCCGCTGCGTAAAAAACATATGCTGGATAAGTTGGCGGTTCATCCCGCTGTGGCGACCCCAGATTAATAAAGGGACTAAGCCGAAAAGAAAATGAATGAATGAATGACATTCTTTGATACATTCTGCATTATGGTCACCATCTTTCAATTCATTTATTCATTATTGTTAGTATAAGCTTTTAATCAACATGTTTTCGTTTGTAACTTTGCTTTCATTTTTATACAAAAACACGATTCCTCAAATTAAGAACAATGATAAAATTGTGGCAAAACATTACATTCAAGTTGATCAATACAATCAGAAAAAAAACAATGTTCTGCCATTGCTGTGGATTAATTTTTTTTAAATCAAAATCAAATCTTTGCTATCTTTCCTGCTGATTTCAATCAGCACCACATGACTCTGACTGCATTTAAGGGGTCCCATTAGTTTTGAACCGCTCCACCAGACCACCAACCATGTGCCTCAAAGAGCAGCTCAGTCATTGTTGCTTAGTTACTTTGGCTTAACCACTGGATACAGGCTGGTTTAAATAAATTACCCACTATTCATACATCAGAGACGGGGGGATTAACACCCCACTGGAATACAGGAGCTTAGTGGGGCATAGCGGTCCTCAAATATGGACAATCAGAGAGACCCATGGGTGCAGATTAATGTCAGTCTAAACCCGGATGGAAAATATCCTCTGATCTGAAATGTGCTGAAGGACTATCAGGGGTTTATTTGTGATAATGGAGGTTTTGTATTAATGGATTAAATATTACTACTATTAATGTTTGTTATTATAGGGATTTGCACTGTATGTCAGTTTGTTTGTCCATCCGTCCATTCATCCATTGACTCATCAATCCATTCATTTGTCTGATGTCCAGAATGTCTATTTATCATTCTGTCTGTCTCTGTGATTTCTAGAACATAGCTTGATTGTTCTGTACGCCATTCTGTGTGTTGTTGTATTTAATGTGATATCTATTGTATCTATTGTTCTGTCTGTTGCTCAATCTGTCATTTTAAGTTTTCTGTATGTTGATTTAACTATTGTTCTGTCAGGGGCCATTCACATATTGCATCTTTTGCTGGCTCAAGTTTATTATTTCAAATGTAGATACATGACATGCACGTGCAAATAGGAAGTGACATGCACACAGTGCAACATGCTACTTCTTTCAGGTGCACCGAGTTGAAATCATTTGACAGGGTTTCCACGGGTCATGGAATTTTTGGAAAATGATGTAATTTTAAAAGGGCTAATCCAGACATTGAAAGTACATTTTTACAACATATAAAAAGAGTCCAGATCATGGAATATAAGGATTTCTCTTTGACATTTCAAATGTTACTTCCCTTTTATCAAAATATATTTTTTGTTATGTACCATGTTTTTTATCACATTGTTTCAAGTGTTTTGCCTATTGTTATGGTTAGGCTATTTTTCACTTCCATTTTATCCCTTTCCCACTTGTCAACTGCCAATCCAATGCTGTTTACATACTGTGTTTTTTTGTCTGGTCAGTGCTAAACTAGTCCCTTCTGGATTTTGTGGGAAAGAACATCTAAATTGGAGACATCTGAAAGGAGAACTCAAGGTATCACTTTCTATACGTGAATATAATGTTAATTAATATTAAACTGTGAACAGTGTCCTGGCTGGCCAAAGATCTGTGGCAATTAAGAAAAATGCCAAATTCCTCTAAATTTTGCACCACATGCTTGATTTGCATTATATTCAGTGATCACAGAATCACAAATTTCTGGAGGAACTGCTCAACACAACAGCTAACTGTTTTTCTGTTCATTATAGCTCATGAATATTGGGATCAGCTGATTTAAACTTTTCAGATTTTGGTAAGCATGGTAATGTGTTATGTGACAAGAACCAATCAGCTTTGCACTATGTATTATACACATTTAATTTAATAATGGTCTAATTACCTCAGACAAACCCAGAACACACAAACACTGGCGTACTTTTTAATTTTCTTTTTAAAATTTGTATCAGAGCTGCAGCAAGGGTTTGTTAGTGGTGGTTCCTCAGAGAGCGCAGATGATGGTTGCTTAGCAATGGCAGACGCCACGAGAGTGCGAGCTCAGAAGTGTGTTGAAATTGGTGAAGGAATCACCAATCGTCGTGCCTCTCTTTTTTTTTTTCAATCGGTTTTGTACTTGATATGTGAACGGCCCAGTAAATCTGTCTGCCCTTCTCTCTGTTATTGTGTCTCTGTTGTTCTGTTTGTTGTTCTTTGACATTCTATCATGTTCTATCATTCTTTTTATTGCTCATACCACTATTTTTATCTGTCATTTCATCAATTGTTCCATCTGTCATTCAATCAATCTTTGCAATTTGAGGTTCTAACTATTGTTGTCTTTCAATCTGTGTTTTTATCTGTTGTCTGTTGTTCTATGTCATTCTTTCAATTGTTCTGTCATTCTACCAAAACTTATCTGTCGTTCTACCTTTTCTTTTGTTTTTATTGTCCTTTTTCAAATATAGATTAGTGTTCTAAGTTTATCTGTAATTTTATATATCATTATATTATTCTATCCATCTTTCTGTCTTCTGTCTAATGTTGTCATTTTATCATTCTACATACTATTATATTATTTCTTCCCTGTTGTCTTCTCCAATTAATCGTTTGTCAATACTAGAAGTCAGTTTAATTGCAACCTGTCTTCCTTTAAATTGAAACAAGGTGTATGCAGCGCTTCATCTTTGATTTAGAACATGCAGTGTCCCATCAATGACATTAGTCTCTCTGCATCAATGCCAAAAATGTCCACCTGCTGAGTGCCACGGGAGATGAAAGGAGACGGATGGGCACGTGAATAGACTTCATTCCACTGGTGTCGTGTTTTTTGGCAGTGCCGAGATTTGTGCACAGATTGTTGTTCTCCATCCACCCTCCCCCACCAATGTAATCAGCGAGCAAATGGTCGGCACCAGGAAGCGCTTCCTTGCAGGGCACGCTTCGCCCACCTTTGCCACAAATATGGAGAGGAAAAAAAATAAAATGTGTGCACAAGCAATTTGTTATTGGATGGAGACACTCGATAACATCTTGCCTGTTCATTTCCTCCTACCTCCCATAGCTACAATATGGCGCTTATTGTGTATGCTTTACAGTCATGGAATAACTCTGGGCATTATCATGCATGCGATGTAAAATTGTGGAAAGGCATGATTGTCAGAGACTTGCAGATGACTGGAAGAGTTTTGTTCAGCAAAGCAGGATGTGTAATATCCTCACTTAAAAAAAAGATAAATTAATTACTTTAAAGTGCTTTTGCTGTCCATCTTAATGAGATGATTAAATGGATGCGCACACCCATCATTTTCCTCCTGCAAAATGCATTTGAGTGTGGAGAATGCCCCAGATATGTAAATTACTAGGGTATGAATTATTTACAGCTGTTTTTGATTTTGATGTCAGTTTGTTTATTTTTTGGTAACATAATTGTTTAGATTGAGAATTTATTGCAATTAATTGTTTTTTTTATTGTATGATATGAAGAAATTTCAAATGAAAATATATTAATTTAAAGCATTAATTCGTTTTACTCACAACATGCACTTATTAATGGCAAATCCAGAGAAAATTGAAGTGGTTTCTTATTTTTTTCCCGGAGCTATATTGGTCATTTACAAAATTACAAATAATTAAATCTGCTTCATATATAATCAATATAGGGTATTCATTTTGGTGTACGATTTTTTTTATCAAGCCTTAATACTATGCCCATGAAAATGAAATGAATGTTAATAGAATGTAATGAGAATTGCACTGAATTGGAAAACACAATTAGTAAAAAAAAAAAGTGATTGAAAAAAAGAAAATCAATTTCAGTAAGCAAATATTGCCATATAAAAAAAGAGCACTGATTCGTAGTACATGGAGACAAAGACATAGGAGCAATTACAAAGACCATTTTATGGCCATTAATAATATGAATGAACTGTGTTAAAATGAAATCCACTGACAAGAGACTTGGTAAATCAACAACCCACTACAAATGGCTTTCTGTCAATATGATTTTTGCCTGGCGGGTTATACACTTCTGATGATGTAAGGAACAATTATCTTTGAGTTATAGTGCCAGTTGTTTCTCCATCCAATTTAGCAATGCAGTTTTGTATTAGCGGCTCTACGGGACTGAGAAGTTGAAAACCATTAATCTCTTTGCTGCTGATCCTACAAGAGTTTGTATTTACTCTGTAAGTTTTACTGACTAATGTACTTAGGAAGCAGCTGTAATGGATGTTCCTTTTAGGAGGAAACAATAGTGTTGCTGTACAAACGGACAGAATAATTTGTTTGCATTTTGATGCTGGCATTTAAACTTATTTAAAATTTTCTCCATGCATACTTTTATGTATGTATGTATGACAAATTTTGGCATCAGCAACCAGATTTCGCTAACTGTGCTTATACAGTATTTGCTACCCGCACATGTGCTTTGAATTGTTAGTTTGTCCAGAATGTGTCAATGCTGAACCAAGCTGTTGTTTCACAATTGAAAAAACAAACAAACAAACAAACAAACAAACAAAAAAAATAAAGATATGGAACAAGAACAGCATAGACCTGGTGATAAAACAGTAATTGCATTTATGGATGGTACACCTTTCTGGTTACAAATACAAAAAAAAAACATTATTTAAAGCTTATTAGTTTCACTTACAGTAAATGCATAAAATGTAAACAGACTGTCAGCGCTGCATGAAAAAGAATCAGTAGAATCAGGAGTATGTGTGTTTAAAATGGAACGAAATAAATGAAGTGAATAATAAATTAAAATATTTATTCCATTAATGCTCATTAAGATATCCCAAAAAATTTAATTAAGTCTGTTTATTTATAGATTTAAAAATTAATTTCTAAATACAATTAATAATGCTTGCGTTTATTGTACTATACTTGTTACTGAATCTGCTTTATTACTCGGTGACACTTGTGGGTGACCGTAACAGTTTTGCATGTGTCAATCACCTGCGTTTGCTCACATTAAGAAATGTAGTATTGTTTGTGATTGACAGTGAAAAAATTAAGTATACTCTGGGCTTAATTCTTTTTTAAAGCCTCTCTCATCTAACTTTACCGTAGCTAAAGCTTGCTTTGAAGAACCCTGACATTAAGCAGAGTGCCATTTTTTTGTCTGGTTCCTTAAAGGCTCTCAAAGTAATCCCAGAATAAGATGTATGAGCGTTTTAAAGCAGTTTAAGGAGCCATATTGATCGACATCCTACAAAATGGACTGGAAGGAACAACTGTGTCTGCAGAAGTCCAGCTCGCCTGATCTCCACTGAGTGTCAGGGATTTATGCGGCCTTGCTTTGGGAGAAATGCTCCGGATCAATAAACCATTAGCACCCAAATGAGCAGACCTGGGAAGCTGGAACCCAGTGTAGTGTGACCTTAGCCCCCGGTGTCATTTGTTAACGTTCTTATCTCTCCACCTTTTGACGTCCTTCTGGACAACCTGCATGCATCCCAAAAGCCGAACAGCTCCCCGGGACGCACCATTGCCTTGGGCTTTGCAAACATGGCAGTGAGACGTGAAATGAGATTTGCACTATCATTTTCTGACTGCTCGGTCTAAAGAATGGCATCTTTCCCTAGTGTCTTCACTCACCATTTCTAACAATCAGAGAGACAGATCAATGAGGTAGAGCCGCGAGTGTCATGAAGTACTGATACTGGAGAAATGATGCAATTAAAATGCGCCTCTGAAGGCACAAAACGGCTGATGATTTAACTAAATGACGCGAAGCATGATTAGTTCAGCTAAACTGTGTTTACATACGTTTACAGGGAAGCCTTTGATCTGTAAAGTGCTCTGAAGTAGAACAACCCGTAAGAATGAATTAATTTTTGCCCCATGGAAATCGCTCTTGAGGTGGTCCGGTTTAATTGAACTTACTTTGATTTGACAGTGTAGACAAATCTTTATCTAGGAGAGTAGACTAGGGTCATTTTAGGGGAGTACTGATTAAGACTTTGTAAATGAGCAATATCACTAGAGCAGCAGTGCGATATATATGTCACAGCAGTAATGATATACAGCCATATTGCAGTGCTTTAAGTGTGATATTGTGTTTGTACAACAGTTCGATGGTGCAAGTGTGTAAATAAATAAAAAATCATGGCGTGCCTTAAAAATCTTTTTGAGTGAGGAACTACTTCCTTCCATCACAGATTCACATCTGAAGTTGTCCTACATATAAACTACTGAGCAAAAACTGCTGAGCTTAAAAAAAGTCACTTTAAAATTTGTATTTGAATCATTTAAATGCATCATAAAGTCTACTGTAATGTCATAGTGATGTCAAAACAGAGGATAGTGCTCACAGATTGGATTAAAATGCTGAACAGCATAAAACTAAATCAATAAATCAACAGTTCTTCCTGTATTACTGTACCGCATCTGGAACCCCATAAAAGCCTAAACACTAAATTACTGTATAGTGTAACTACAGTAATACCATATACTCAATTTCCTCTGAGGAAAGTGATGTCTTCTTTCAGCAAATAAGGGGAATTCACATGTTTGCTCCCTTTAAAAATTAAACTATTTATGACAGATCATAATAAAGTCTCTGTCACTATATGATAGTGGAACAATGTAATGTTGAATGTTAATCACTACAAATATGCACCGTTGTGGAATAAAATATACTTTTATCATATAATGCTGTAGTTTATATCAAATTTCTTTCATTGAACAATGACATTTAACAAAATACAATTAGAGATTAAAAGCAAATCAGTCTAAAAAAAAATGGTGGCTGCATTTTCATTGAGCACGTAATAAATATAAAGTTATACAATTTAACATAGCTCAGCTCTCAGCCAATCAGATTTAAAAACCAGGAAAAATTATTGTATAAATTAATATAAAGGGCTGTAATTTGATGCAGCATGTCTGGAATGAATTCTCTTGTTAGTGATTTAAATTAATTAGTTATTCTATTTGACTTGATTGAAGCTATGAACTATGTCAAAGGCTTGAATGATATAAATAGTTTTTATTTTACCATTGTAAGATATGATATAGCTGGGCTTCGCCATAGGCTATGTTTGACTTCAAGGACCAGCTGCATCTTTTGAAAAAAGTCCAGCTGATATGTGTGCCTGGAAGCATATATTTGAGTGCGCTTGATCAAAGTATCATATTTCAAACTCTTCAAAACATCTGATTGCTAATGTTCTTTTAGTGAAGCAATTGTTGTTTTTTTCAGAGCTTTTTCATCTAATTGTCAGACAGCAGATCATAGCATGGGTTTATGTGTGAACTCGTGTTTCATAGTCTCTTAGAAAAGATTTGTGTGTTTACAACTGTTGCTTCAGTTTCCCATAGGACATTTCAGTACTTTAGGTCTTGGTTCAGTTGTGTAGCTCTTTCCTTCCCCACTGTTTGTCCTTGCCTTCCTGCCACAGTGAATCAGTATCATGTATTTAGAGGGCACCAGTGAGAGAGCAGTGTCCTGCTGCTTTTGTGGGGCTTAGATCCAGGTTTCCGGATCTGCCACCCTGCTGTTTGTCTCACCCAGCTGCCCCTTCGCTGCTCCTGTACCCAAAACCATGATAATGAGACTCATGGAGATAACCGCGCATAATCACACTCAAATTCTGGCAAAATTATGTTCTTGAATATTTATGTTCAAAGGGGTTACGGCTAAACTGCCATTAACACAGAATAACAACATGCTGTGGATAATCTGCATGTTTAAATATGCTTGACACGTAGCAGCTTTTTAAGGCGGTCTAGTGACCCATATTAAATTTGCTTTTCATGCTGAAAATTTTTGCACTTGTCCAGCGGTTGAATTAATTCACTTTTGTACATTTCCATTCTGTGTCATAAAATGTTAATGGGGTAGTTAATCCAGAAAAACTAATTCTGTTATCATTATTTACTCTCCAGATTCTCAGTATGCAGCATTACACAAAAAAAGATGATTTTTGAACATCTTTTCAATATAACAGAAACCCATAAAGACTCCTCCAGAGAGAATTATTTATAAGACTGTAAAATCTTAATGTACCTATTAGGGCTTCACGATACTCGGAAAAAAAACAGACATTATGATATTTGGTTTTTCTGCAATATGTTGTGATATGAATAGAATTTCACCAGATGACTTTGAATTACTCTATTTGGAATTAATTCATAATTTTACATTGATTTTGAGGATATTGTAGGGGAGCGTATCTCCAAAAAATATTATAAACAAATTACAAACATAGATAAATACAACAAAGCATAGATGCACATGAAATAAACAGTGCTTTATAGATTTCTGCGGAGTCAAACAGTATTCAAACAGTAGAAATGTAATTATTAAATATAAAAAAAATATGTAGTCATTGTGTAAATACTTATATAGAATTAATCTTTAAGCTACAAACATTATAATCACTTGTGCCCAAATTGTTTAGAATCACAGGCCTTAAAAACACATGCAAAAAAAAACAAAAAAACACTCCAAGGTTAAACTTTGCAATGTATCAATGTCAACTAAATCCCAATTCGACATCGCAGATCCTGTAATTTGACTATTGCAGAGTCGTGCTGAAATCTTATATTGTGCAGCCCTAGTACCTTTACAGATATGTTTAGTATAGAAATAATGTATTGTAAATTCATAAAGACTGTATTTAAAGTTACAATTTTTACAGTAGACTCATCCATATTGCAGATTTCAGCAAATACACTCACTAGCCACTTTATTAGGTACACCATGCTAATACAGTACCAAGATGAACCATCTGAAAGATGAACATCACACAACTTCTGCTGATTAATTGGCTGCATGTCCAGAATGCAATATTCTGTTCTAGCACATCCCAAACGTGCTCTATTCGGTTGAGGTCTGGTGACTGTGGAGGTCATACGAGTTTTGTGAACTCACTGTCACTGTCAAAACCAATCTGAGATAATTAGAGCTTTGTGACATGGTGCTTTACCCTTGCTGGATAAAGGGATGGATGGAGGTAGTCAGCAATAATACCCAAGTCGGCTGGGGTGTTTAAATGGTGCTCCGTTGGTACTAAGGGGCCAAAAGTGTGCCACGAAAATGTCCCTCATGCTATTACATCACTAGCAGCCTGAACTGTTGATACAAGGCAAGTTGAAATGAAGATCTTATGTGGTTTATGCCAAATTCTGATCCTACCATCCAAATATTGCAACAGAAAACAAGACTTTTCTGACCAAGCCAATTTTGGTGAGTCCCTGTGAATTGCACCCTCAGTTTGCTGTTTTTAGCTATAGTAATGTGTTGTTCAATACTCAGATCATCCTGTCTGGCACCAAAGTCACATTCAAAGTCATTTAAATCAGCGTTCTTTCACATTCTAATGATTGGTTTGAACTTCAGCAGATCATTTTGATTTGGTCTACATGCCTAAAAGCATCGAATGGCAGTTGCTGTCTTGTGATTCAGCCATCAACAGTGGCATTTGTATTAAACTAGACTGTACTTGAACAGTGACATTTATATATTAAACTGAACTGAATCAGTTTTAATATAACTAGAACTTCACTAGCATTCTACCACTACTCTCCTGCCTGCCAGATTTGCCGTAATGTTTAACAATCTGTAATACTTTTATGGCTTTTTATTCTCTTTTCTTCATCTAGAGTAATCTGCATTGCATAAAGTACCATAGAAATACAGATTAATTGAATTAAGTTGACTGACTAGATATTTGTGCTAACAAACAATTGAACAGGTTACGTAATCATGTGGCCAGTGAGTGTATTATTTTAACACAAATTGGGTGAAATATGGACTAACCTAAATATTGGGTTAAATTTTTATCCTATTAATTTAATTAAAAACAATAAACCCAGGATTAGGGTTAGTATTGGGTTAGTCCCTACTACATCCAGAATTAGGTTGAAATAACCCGACATTTTTTTAGAGTGTGGTCACTATACAGCTTGCGCATGGAAAGGAATTGCAAAAGGAAAGTCAAACTGTTTTAGAACAGCTTAATCACTGGAATTCTCATTTTTGCCTGAGCTATTTCTTTTAATTTAAAGCTGCTTGAGCATGTTAAATCAGTCAACACATTTAACATCAAAGGAATTTATTTCTGCAGTTCTTCGATTTCATAATCATTTATCCATCTATTCTCTTTGAAAGTTTCTTCGTACCTGGTAAGTTTGAATTAGTCCATATGGACTGGTCCATGGAGAAAACCATTCTAGCCTGAAGGAGAGCTTACTAATGAGTGAAGAGATTGGCAAAATGTCAATAAATATTAATATCACTGTGAACAAGCTGTGCACATCATCAAACACTCACTCCAAAGACCAAAAAAAAAAAAAAAAAAACGGACTGGCATGAATTATAAAATAGAAACACCTCTGAGTTTCTTTTAAAGAATACTATCTTCAAACACATCCCCCATGGGCTATTGTCTCTTTCATATGGGAGAGCCTTTGAGGGTGAATCTATAACTTTTGGTGCATGTTTACTTTTGACAATAAGTTCAAAGAACTCCTGTTTTCAGCACTGTTTTAAGCTCTAATTGTTAAAGTGAGGTTGTTCAGATCTGAATTTGGAGGTTATACTATGTAAATATAGTGATTCCTTTAAAGCTTTTGCAAAAAGTTTAGCTCAACCAACTCTTGATATAAAATTGACAATGACATTGGAAAGATGCCCTTGTGTAGCATGTAGACTTTGATATCTTCTGGGTAAATTTGGGATGGAAGTGATGAAAGTCAATGCTGCTCGGCCAAGGAAATATTGTATCCTGGGGGCAACCAGCAATCTGCTTCTCCGGTCATTGGAGCGACATTGGTATTCCCCAAGATATTGCGTCTTCCCCAAGCCTAACCAACCCCCATCTGGCCCCTGCAATCTGGGTCTACAATAATCTCCAAACGCTAGTATGCGAGTTCGCACAAACAATGTTTTGCTGGGAGCCTTTCCTTTGAGTTTGATGTCATTTCGAAACTCGCAAAGCATTGTTGAAATGAGCTTTATATTGAGGATTATTGCATAAAGATACTTCAGTGATGATAATCTACAAGGAAAGGAGAGATCCCTTGGGGAATGAGGAACCAGTCACTGCTTGGTTTCCCTTCAGGAGACACACATTTGTTGCATGTGAGTTAGACTGGCTTATTGAGAGATAATGAGACAATCTGTCTTGTGGTACAAGAAAACACTCTTTACCGGCATTACCGCATTATCCATGAGCTAGGACTGGATTGTCATTAATATCTTTCAAAAAGCATGAAAATGCCCAATGTCATTTTGTAAACTCTGTTTACAAAAGAGTGAAAACTGGAAAAGTTAGCATGAGTGTTACACTCACAGAAGCAGTTAAATTCAAATTTGAGTCTTTTTTTGTGTTTATGATATGTGTTTGAAATTAATATATGGGTAAATATTGGTAATGAAAACTATCTGTCTAAGTCTGTTACAAATTTATTGTAACAGACTTGGTAATTGTTATATAGATTTTTTTAATGCAGGTAAAAACAGCAGTATATTATTCATTCTTTGATTTTCCTTCGGCTTAGTCCCTTATTTATCAGGGGTCGTCACAGTAGAATGAACCGCCAACTATTCCGGCATATGTTTTATGCAGAGGATGCACTTCCTGCTGCAACCCAGTACTGGAAAACACCCGTACGCTGTCCCATTTACACACGCTCATACACTAAGACCAATTTTGTTTACCCAATTCACCTAAAGTATACTGCATGTCTTTGGACTGTGGGGGAAACCAGAGCACACCCACGCAAACACGGGGAGAACATGCCAACTCACCCAGCCGTGACTCGAACCAGCGACCTTCTTGCTGTGAGGTGACAGTGCTAACCACTGAGCCACCGTGCCACTCTTTGAAATATTACAATTATTATTTTTAAATCATTATGTTTCATGT
Organism: Danio jaintianensis; assembly: GCA_903798115.1. Lineage (NCBI taxonomy): Eukaryota > Metazoa > Chordata > Actinopteri > Cypriniformes > Danionidae > Danio > Danio jaintianensis. Next base: position 16,533,186 of record CAIGQV010019356.1, on the reverse strand, counting down.
ATGTATTTAATGTTCTCAGTGTCACACAATCTGTCAGAAATTTCCTATCAGTGTTGAAAAGTTTCTGGTAATTGACTGATACTTCCCATCACAATTTTAGATAAATATAAAATAAAAAAATAACATTAAAAACTATATATAACTATAAAAACCTTTACCTGTCACATTTGATCAATTTAATGCTATATCCTGTACAGTATTCATTACTGTTTAAAAAGTGGTGTCAGAAATATGTACTTGCTTATTATATATCACATAAAATAAATAATATAATTACATATACGTATTTAGTCATCCATTATTTTGGAAACACTTTATTTTACAGTCCTGTTTCACATGTGCATAGTACTTATCATAGTCAGGATCATGAACAGGGAAATAATTAGGTACTAACCCTAAACCTACCCCTGAACCTAACCTTAACCCATGTAGTTTCCTTATATTACACTGTAAGTACACATTACGTACATACGCTGTAAAATAAAGAGCAACAGCTTTGGATGGAAAAAAATAATTTGTTATATAAAGTAATTTTTTTTATGTTTAGGCTTACAGATAAGAACTACTTGGTATAATGGCATATACTATGGTAAATGCTTCAAGACTTTACTATTGTCTTTGCTTGTGTACTCATAAACAGAGACACTGTTACCAAACATTCAGTGCTGAATGAGGTTATTGCCTTTAGCCTGAGTAATGATGCGACGGGCACAGTGAATGCCATGCCAAAGACAAGAGAGGGAGGAAAGGCTGTTAGTTAAGTGAAGGGGAGGTCTTTATGGAGTGTGGGTTTGGTATTTAGACACTGGGAAACATTAATCTTAGTTTTCGAGCCTATAGTTGTCACCTCTTTGCCTAAAGGGCTCAAAAGGAGCTTTATACAATTGTCCCTTGCACAATGTGACTGTGTTTCAATAGGGTGAGCAAGTTCACAATTGAGCCATGGCTTGTTAATGGAAGGGTTTGTTTTTATTCAGCACGTTAAATTCCTCATCAAGTGGTTCAGTTTGTTTATTTTGTCTGTTCACTTTTTTTTTTTTACTCCATTTGAAACACCATTTGAGTGACCCTGCTTTGGTTTTCTAACATGAATTTTATAATATTTTATGTATTGTTGTTTATATTAAAAATCTTTTTTTTTTTTTTTAAGTTTGATATGGCTTTAAGTAGTTCACAGATGACAAAAAAAGTTGCGTACAGAAGTTAATTCAATAATCACTTTAATTTTCTGTAATCATTTTGTTTTACAATGTATACTATTTTTTATGTAACAGTATTGGTATTTTTACAACGTATAAGTGTTTGTTATGCATAGGCAGGTTTAGTCCCATAGTAAATAAATAAATATCTCTCTAAACACTCTGCTAGTGATTATTTCAAACATTCTTTCAAATGGTTTGCTCAGAATGATTGATTTATATAAAAATGCTAAAAATTCCATATAAATGAATCACTGCATCATTGAGCCAAATGTTCAAAAAATAGATTCATTCAGGATCAAAACACTGCATTGCGAGAGGCACAAATGTTCTGTTCCACCTTTTTAAGAACTACTTGGTATAATGGCATATACTATGGTAAATGCTTCACGACTCTACTACTGTTTTTGCTTGTTTATTAACAGAGTACATGGAATTTGATCCACAAATGTTCTTTTCCACCTTAGTTTGGAACTATTTTATATAAATATTACACAACACTGGCTCATTTCAGTCATTAAAGAATGTGTTAAGCTGATTTAAATGAAATTTTCATGAGTCTTTTGAATAATCTACAGAATCAGCTCAAAATATTATTTGGTAGTTTTAGACAGCAGTTTTGTTGACCACATTTCTCAAGTCTTTAGGTTTTCATTCACAGAATTCTCTACAGTGGTTGAGGAAAAGTTCATGGGATTAACGGATCAAGGTTAGATTCTCCAAGCATGGGAATTCTTTAAGAAACTTAGAGAAAGAGAACATTGTTTAGTGTCCAGATTCAGGTATTTAACTATGGTTAGCGCTGGCTCTAAAATTCTCTGTAGTAGCAGCGGCACCAATTTGTCACCATTGACCTAGACTGGCCATAGCATTCAGACTAACTTTGTCTTGTTTATTTTAAATGGCTGTAATAATTAAGATCTATTCTGGTTAGTTTAAAGAGATTTGCCTCTTCTTTAAGCTCTTTTAAATGGCATTCAATTGTGGCTGCGCTGAACATATTGCATGCAGTTGACCAAATTAGGACATTAGGGGTCTTTCTAATCAAAGATGCTAAAGATTCAGAGAGAAATTTTCAAAAGTTGAACTTGAAAAAAGATGCTAGAGAGAAAATGTGAAAGATGCAGTGGAAACACCCAATGAGACATGATTTACAAAATTCATATGATTTACATTACATTTAAATTGCAAATAATATGTTCTAAATTCAGCAAAATATTGCCTACACATCTGTCGTCAACTACTAGGACTGTCAAAATAAAATGGTAAGATGTTTAAATATGTAGAACTAGTGATGTAAATATTTGTAATGTTAATATAGAATTTTCCAGTAAAATAAATAATTTTATTGCTTAAATTATTTTATTTTACAGTATAGATGTCCTGTTTTGTGTAATAATTTCAATAAAACCACACATACACATTTTTTTTTATATTTAATTGGTAAAAATATAATGAATTTGGCCTGTTAAAACACAAGGAGTAAAGATATTTATTTTTAACATTATTACCCCCCCCCCCCCCCCCCCCCAAACAAAATAAATGACTTTGACACTTTTTTATTCTGAAACTGCAGTTTTGCAAATGATAAAAAACTAACAAAAAAATCTATGTCAGTGACACAATAATTTGTGTTTTATTTTGATTAACATTGAATTGAACATAAAATTTCATAAACATGAACATTTTGGACAAATATACATAAATAACCAAATAATTACCTTGAATCATTCAACCCAAAAAGCTTTTGCCATTTAAAGTCTTAAAAGTATCATTATTTTGTATTTTATTCCCAAACAAACTCATCTTACCCCTTCTACAGTTATTCATTCTTTCCAAGTCCAAGTCCAAGTCATCTGTTTTGTTTAGTGTTTCAGTACTGTTGTCTTGTTCAGTACTGTTGATCAACACTAAAACACAGTATTGTTTACATTGATTAAATACAATAAATTGAACAAAACATTGATTGATGAACCTACATTAAACAACTATAAAAAATAATTGATTCAAACTGGCTTGTTTCAAGTTTTCAAGTTTATATTTTGACATAATCATTATTATTATTTTTATTCATTTTTTATTCATTATTCATTTCCATTTTTCTCTCTTTATTTTTTGGGGTGTCAATCACACACGTAGACTACCTGATGATTGTGTCTTTTCATCTATTTCCTTTTCATCTTCCATTTCTCCCCACTTTTCCCCTTCATAACTGACCCTTTCCATCTTTCCCTCTCTCGTCTGTGTGTGACAGGCGTGATCCTCTTAGCCACGCACTGGCATAATGTTCACTCTTAAAGCGAATTATCTCCAGAGAGCTTTGGGATTACTCTCTTTCATTAAATCAAAATTCCATTTCTATTCTGCTTTGCCACCCCTCCTCTACACTCCCTCCATACGGATCACACTAATACAATTACCATCCGTAAGTTTCACCCGCGAATCAGAGACTAGAATGGAAGGAATTGTTCCACGCCTCCTAAAGGGAGGGGAAGCCGTTCACTCTTTGTTCCAAATTGGACGCTGGGGGGAAATGTCAATGGCGTCTCGACGTCTTCTCTTTAGTGATGAATGCCATTGGAAAGGAAGACAGTGGCCACTTATGGCGAGACACAGCAGTTGAATAGGGTAAAAAAAGAAATAGTAGTTATCACTATACTTCCCCCATTGATTGATTGCAAACAATTTTTTTTGTATTTAAAGCTATAATATGTTATGTTTATGTAAGCAAATTATTCATTATGTCATTAATTATGTGCTAATTTGCATCAATTTTGGAGGATTTTGGTAATCTTTTTGTATCGCTTCATAATTCCGAATATACTGTGAACAGCCAGAAAGTATATATATATATATATATATATATATATATATATATATTATTTTATTTTATTTTTTATTTTATTTATTTTTTTTTTTAGTTGTTTTTTTAAAATAAAATTAGACAAATTATGTATGTACATTTCTCTGTAAAAACCATATAACTAAAACTTATATTTGTATATAAGTGATGCTGAAATTGAGATTTATGGCTCAGTGCAGGAGAAAAAACATATTTTGGAAAAAAATATGTGTTGTAATTGAAATCTACAAACACAAATTGATAAAGTGTGATAATAAAAACTCTAATGTGTATTTTCGATGCTTTAATCTACATTAGACTGAAAAAAAGTGCATGACAAATCTTTTTTTGCCTGCAGTGTCTCATCTTAAGGCCTCCACTTGTTGTTACTGCAGTAAAGTGTTTAACTGTAGTGGATTTTTACTTAGTAGCTAACTGGAAATTAGTCAATAGGTTTGAAACCTTGTTTGTTTGTAATGGAGGCTTACTATTCATTTAGTTAACACAATGAGCTCCTCCGGCTGTGATGGCAGCATGTGGTGATCATACACAAGCTCAAAGAGCAGCACATTTGAGCTATTAGACAGGAGAGGTTTGTATAGTTGAAAAGAAATTAGGCTACTGTGAAACCCTTTTCATGAGATTTCCAAAACCCTGGAAGCACCTGCCTCTTTTTCATTGGAGCTCAGTTTAAGGTCAGCAGAAACATGGCCCAACTGCACCTCTCTATTTTCATTGAGAAAAAGAGTGCTTCTAATAATTTTATCTTAGTCCACAACTTTACATTAACTAAGGAAGCCTAGCCAAAAGTTTTTTTTCTTCTTTATTTTACAGTTCTTTTTTATATGTATTTTTCTAGGACATTGCTTAACTTTCTAGAAACCATTTCTATTCTTTAAAAAAGCACCCGCTTCGAATGTTATCAGTCGATTGAATGGGCATTATCAGTGGTTTATCAGCTGATAGATATGGGCCAGTAGGGGTCTTCTGCGCCTACTGGTAGGCTCAGAAGGCTGTTATCAACCATGCACATGGTTAAGCAGCTATATGAGATATCAAATATCTGCTCTTCTCGCGTAAATCCAGCAGAGGTCGCTCCGATTAACCCGCTCTCCTCCTTCCCTAAACCCAACCGTCATTATTTTTTCAAAAGCACCGATTAACCCGCCCTCTTCCTTCCCTAAACCCAACTGTCATTATTTTTTCAAAAGCACCGATTAACCCGCCCTCCTCCATCCCTAAACCCAACCATCAGTTTTAAAAAAAGCACCGATTAACCCGCCCTCCTCCATCCCTAAACCCAACCGTCAGTTTTAAAAAAAGCAATAAAAAACAAATAATTTACTTGTTCGGCTTTTGTCTTACCTGCTTTCTGAAACTGTTCTTCACCAGACTCAAACCCCGTCATCGCTGTCAACTCCGCACCACGTCACAAGTCTGCCGACGTACACGGTGAGCCACTGGAGAAACTGATAACAGCTCAAAATCCATTCATATGGAAGCGTGTATACCGCCACGCAGCGTTCGTTTTAAAGACAAAATGCAGAATGAGCCTATGCTGATTATTTATTAAATATTATTTCCCATTAATTGTATTTTATTAACGTCTACCCCTACCCCAACCCTAAACCCAACCGTCACAGTAATGTAAAAACATAGCTGATAAATTATGTGGATGGTTGATAACAGCCTTCTGAGCCTACCAGTAGGCGCAGTAGGCCCCTACTGGCCCATATCTATCAGCTGATAAACCACTGATAACGCCCATTCAATCGACTGATAACATTCGAATTCGCTGAAAAAAGCATGAAACCCATTAACTGAAAAAAACAAACAAAAAAAAACAGGACTTTTACTGCAAGATTAAATTATAATTTAAAAGGATAGTTCACCACCAAAAAATTCATTCTATGTTCATTTAAAGTCAAGTGTGAGTAAATGATGACAAAATGTAACATTTTTGGTATAAAATTTATAAAACAAATGTGGATAAATTATCTGAAAACAATTCAATTTTAACTCTGAAAATGAAAGTTCCACTTTTAAAATTAAATTCGTTCATCATTCACTCTCATGTCTTTTCAATCACATAATAAATTTTATGAACACAAATGAAGTTATTTTCAGTCAGATCTGAGAGATTTCTGTGCCTCTTCAGCCAACGTCTGTTTAGCCAAAACTCTAAAACACTTCAGAAAGAGATAAAAAAAAATGTATATGAATTAAGTGGTTTAATTCAAGTGTTGTGAAGATACAAGATGACTTTATAAGATTAATATATTTAGGCTTTTATCAACACAAATATTTATGCGTGGGAACCAATGAGGTTTGTTTTTGTGTGCAGCAACTTTGAGCTTCAACAAAAATCAGTGAAGTTGGATTTTGCAAGACATTCATGTTTGGTTCATCTTCTGATTATGTTAGCTTATCATTGTTTATTTGCTAATAATAAGAAGAAGAAAAAGAAGAAGTAGAAGAAGATGAATTTTATTTAATGTGAACGTGTTTCTTCAGAAGTATTGTTTAATAAGTATTATTAAAAGTAAAACAACTGAACATAAATAAACCAACGCTATCTCACGGCAATTCGTAACTTTTTGATTTGGTGGCTAATTCGTATGAATTTGTGTGATCTAATTCGTACAATTTAGTACGATTTGCTCATCACCCAATGACGGTTTGGTTTAGGGGCGGGGTTGGGTGCCACACCTCCTTTTTAAAATCGTACATTTTCGTATGACTGAACTCGTCATTCGTACGAATTAGCCACTAAACTAACAAAACGTAAAATACTTACGTTTTCTCGTGAGATCAGGCTGAATAAACTGTAGGAGGCTGAGAAAAATGCTGCTTTTAGAGGAAAATTTCAGGTGGCACTTAGAGGTTTTTAAACCATAAGCTGGAAAATAGGACTAAAACTACTTTATTGAATTATTTAATAATTGTTACCCTCATTATTTGCAGAAGGTCCCTAAGAATGATTTCACTAGTCTCCCATAACGTTAATCTGATTTCTATATCATTTAACATATCAATTTTATTTATTTCTCGCCATATATTGCTCTCACTATTGTTCACCTTGAACATAATTTCTCCATGCACTCATTTTCCTTCTATTAACCATATAACTATTTTATTTTATGCCACGATGATGATCTCTATATTTCATTTCTCTTTCAACCTCTTCTTAATCTAATGAATGCATTTCATTCCACTGTGTGGAGTAGCTCCGAATGATTCATTTTCAGTCATTTTTTCATTGCAGGTTTTTTGGTCAGATCCAAAATCGATATATTGAAGAAATGAGCCTAATATCAGCTTGAAATAGTAATTATTAAAATAGAAAGACCTTTTGATTATAAAGAGCATACTGAGCAAATTTTCATACTGTAAATGGTCTGTTCATTAGTCACAACAGTTTTTTTTGGGATGTTATTTTTCCAATTAAAGTATACAAAGAGTTACTAACATAAACAAATATGTTTGTTTTACCATACAAGCACAGCTTTTAAAACACATATTTATCAGATGCCATCCTGTTTTTTCACGCATTTGTTGTGCTTCTTACAATATAAATCGGTTTTATAGTGATTTCCCTTTTCTAACGGGACACATTATCCATCAGTTAATAAAAAGCATACTTGAGCTGTACAGCACGTGAGCATTCAGCAAATGTGCCATTAACATCTTGCTCCACAATCCTTGTTCTTTATTCACAGAGTGCTGAAGCCAAGCACAGACAACACTGTGTTCCCATGTAGAGGCTGGGATCGAGTCCCAGACTGACAGTATTGTTCAAGAGGGGTCTGCTCCTCTCCGCTGTCTAATTCTCACTCCTCTACCCTTTAATTTGCTCCTTTCTTCCGTAGAGCTTCTCTATTCCTCTTAATTTCCCTGTTGGTACCTGTTGTTATGGATCAGTGGGACTGCACAGAGTGCTATACTTACCTCCACAAAATGAGCTTTAAGGAGACGTTTTTTTGCATGCGTTGTTCAGTTCACACTCCTCAAATTTAAAAGGAATTAGCTTTTGTAAGCATACCTTGTATGATCAAGATACTGTAAGGCAAGATACTGTAAGTTATAAAGGTAAAAAATAGGTTATCATCATACTTGTTTACATTAGAAATTGAAAAAAAAAAAATTGTATTGCACTTTTTCTAAAATGTTATTTTTTAGGCGTTAATTATTTAAATATATGGTCATTTGAATATATATTTCTGCTACAAAGAAAAAAAACTCTGACATAATTATTTTTACATGTTAGAGTCAAATATTTTTACAGAAGAGATTTTGGGAATTTTTATCACTCCATAATTTTATCATATTTTATTTGACAATTATAAAGAAATTTAAACACTGATGTAAATAAAAAAATACAATAATAATAATAATAGTGAAGAAAAAAGAGCTAATACAAAATAAGAGAATTGACAATACACCCCACTCCCAAAAAAGGAAAAAAAAGAAAAAAGAGGGATCGTCTCTTTAAACAAATATATACAACATATGCAGCATATATATTAAGCATATAAAACACAACACGAAATACTCACAGTCGTTTTATATTGTGAACACCAAGAAAAAAAGTAATAATATAAAAGTAAATATATATATATAAGGCTGCACGCTGGCACAGTGGGTAGCACGTTCGCCTCACCGCAAGAAGCTGGTTCGAGCCTTGGCTGGGTCAGTTAGCATTTCTGTGTGGAGTTTGCGTGTTCTCTCCGTGTTCATGTGGGGTTCCTCTGGGTGCTCCGGTTTTCCCCCACAGTCCAAAGACATGTGGTATAGGTGAATTGGGTAGGCTAAATTGTCCGTAGTGTGTATGTGTGTGAATGAGTGTGTATGGATGTTTCCCAGTGATGGGTTGCAGCTGCAAGGGCATCTGCTGCGTAAGACATATGCTGGATAAGTTGGTGGTTGATTCTGCTGTGGCAACCCCAGATTAATAAAGGTACTAAGCCGAAAAGAAAATGAATATATATATATATAAGTGCGGTGGCGCAGTGGGTAGCACGTTCGCCTCACAGCAAGAAGGTCGCTGGTTCGAGCCTCGGCTGGGTCAGTTGGCATTTCTGTGTGGAGTTTGCATGTTCTCCCCGTGTTCGCGTGGGTTTCCTCCGGGTGCTCCGGTTCCCCCCACAAGTCCAAAGACATGCGGTATAGGTGAATTGGGTAAGCTTAAATTGTCCGTAGTGTATGAGTGTGTATGAATGTTTCCCAGTGATGGGTTGCAGCTGGAAGGGCATCCGCTGCGTGAAACATATGCTGGATAAGTTGGCGGTTCATCCCGCTGTGGCGACCCCAGATTAATAAAGGGACTAAGCCAAAAAGAAAATGAATGAATGAATATATAAGTGCTGTTTATAATCAGGCAAACTATAAATGAACATAATGCTCTTTAAAAACATTTAGGATTCAAATATGAACAAAGCTGTCAAGTTTGGTTTATTGAAGTGTGAAAAATGGCCTTTAAGAATAGGTATTTTAATTGAATTTGGAATTTACACACACAAATTTATCAATTGTCTCAAAGAAGACTTAAAAGTGTTTTTTTAGAAAACAAATCACAAGTGGCAGGGTTTTGTATTCTCTCTTCTGAATGGCTGTTCGCCTCTGTACTAACCTTGCCCTGCAGGGCCCACTGGGGGAAACAGCATTAACTCAATAGAATACTAATGACATCAATATATTCCTTAAGAATTCCTCATGGATCAACTGGATGCTGAATGTTGACGCTGCGCTGTGTGTTTGGCTGGGACGCTGCAGGACTTTGATTAGCATAGAAAGCTTGATTAGCGGGTTTTAGAATGTCACGGTCTTTCAGTGTTGAGGGAGGACATCACTCATGTCAACCTTGATTATAATTAATAGTCCAAAAATGAATGCATTTACTTGTACAAAAACATTGATAGTCCAAATTAAGCTCATGTTTTGACTCTTTACTTTGAAGCAACCCAAACAACCTTTTTTCCCTCAGCTTCTGTTCCCTCAATCAGCTTTTGATTACAGGGTTAATTTTTACTTAATATCTTTAGACATTGTTGATTTACGATGTGCAATTAAGGATGACAGAATTGATCTTGGTCATTTTTTTTGCAGTCTATTAAATAATCACTTAACTCAAAAGTATGTGGCGTTAAAAAACATTTGTATAAATATATTTTTTTGATGCTTAGATTTCAATAATCAAAAAGTAAAAGCATGTCCAGTTAATTCATAATTTTTTTTCAGTTTAACAATAGTTTATGAAGAGTTTATTAGGTTTCTTTAATGCATTTTATTCATTCATTCATTCATTTTCTTTTCGGCTTAGTCCCTTTATTAATCTGGGGTCGCCACAGCGGAATGAACCGCCAACTTATCCAGCATATGTTTCACGCAGCGGATGCCCTTCCAGCCACAACCCATCACTGGGAAACATCCATACACACTCCTTCACACACATACACTATGGACAATTTAGCTTACCCAGTTCACCTATAGCGCATGTCTTTGGACCTGTGGGGGAAACCGGAGCACCCGGAGGAAACCCACGCAAACACGGGGAGAACATGCAAACTCCACACAGAAATGCCAACTGACCCAGCCGAGGCTCGAACCAGCGACCTTCTTGCTGTGAGGCGATTGTGCTACCCACTGCGCCACCGCGTCGCCATGTATTTTATTAACAATTTATTTTAGTAACAATTTAAAATCTTTTGTGCTACGTAATATGTTTTTGTTGAAGCTGTGATACTTTTTTATTTTTATTGCAACATTGTACAAGTATTTCAATGTTTTTATTCATTTAATTTGCTTATTGCTGAACAGTTGTACACATACACCTACCTGCTGTTTCAGCAAGGTGTATCAGTGGGAAAAAAAAGGCTTAAAAATATTTCTGTTTTGACAATTCATCTAATCAGACAATTTATATCTGTACCCTGCATGCAGCTCTCTTAACCTTAACTGTGGGTTATTGGATTGCGGCATCGTCTGGTCTCTGTTTAGCCATCTCAAAAAGAGCTGTGAGTCCCAGACAGTTGAAATATTAAAGATGGCTCATCTGCCAGGGGCAGCCATTGATCAGAGAGATTCCCTCTCAACGCTGGACACCTCTGATAGATCCTCAGTCCAATTGGGCAGGGCTCACGCTGGTCCACAACATCAAAACACAAGATCAAAAGCTGTGGGTTTGTGAACCTGCGTTAATAAGGTTTTACGTTATACGTGTTCCAGTGTCAGTGCTCCTCTTCGGCTCGCTTTGAAGTTATTGTATTTTTACCTTTGAGAAAGTGGACTCAGAAAAAAAAAACTTTGGTGTAGCGGATTGTAATTATGACAAATTTCACACATTGAAACAAAGTTATTTCGGCTTAATGAAACCAAATAGCAACATTTATTTTAAGTAGAAGATATCAAAACATTAAATTAATTTTAATGATCTTGTGTATTAATCGCATCATGAATGTTCTGCTAACGGTTGCAGTTCAAGCTTTACTAATAATTTTCATTTGTTACATATAAACTGGGTAAGTAAATAGAAACATGAGCACTGTTCGTCATCACAGTTGTAACCTCAAAACTCAAACCTTAACTATTCTAAATCTCAAAAATATGTGAAGATTATACTGTCAGTCTCTTTAAACGGTCAGTCTTTCTTTACTTAAAACTACCAAAATCGCAAACAACATTTTACCCTCTTAATGCAATCCCAGTCAAAGTATGTTGGCAATTACACATCCACTCAGCTAGTTACACCAACAATATTCATTCATTCATTCCTTTGGCGTAGTCTCTTTATTCATCAGGGGTCACCACAGTGGTATGAATGGCCAACTTATCCAGCATATATTTTACACAGCGGATGCCCTTCCAGCTGCAACCCAGTACTGGGAAACACTCATACACACTCATTCACACACATACACTACGGCCAATTTACTTTATTCAGTTCACCTATTCCGCATGTCTTTGGGCTGTGGGGGAAACCGGAGCACCCGGAGGAAACCCACGCCAACACGGGGAGAACATGCAAACTCCACACAGAAATGCCAACTGACCCAGCCGAGACTCAAACCAGCGACCTTCTTGCTGTGAGGCGACAGTGCTAACCACTGAGCCACCGTGTCGCCTCAACAATATTCATGTTGCCCCAAATCATTTCAATTCTTACAAGAATTTAAAAAGATTTTTTTTACTTAATTTTTACTTTTTTTTTACTTTAATTATATATTTTTTACAATCTTAAGTTCATTGCAATCTGAAATTTTTGTCTGAAATTTTACACATTAAAAAAATGAATTTGACCACATTTACAAACTCCCTTAGAATCTTTTGTCTGTCATAAAAAATTATAATTATTTGGATCGGGAACAAGACAAGACATCGGGAACAATTTGACAATTCACATCCATCGTACTAGCAAAAGCCAAAATCTAGAATGGCATCTGACAAATTACCATCTCGACTGTGTCTCGCGCCATAGAGCCATTTATGGCAAACAAAAGTGCAGAATATAAAGACAGATTGTGTTGGATGGGTGGGAATGCCTGGCGTTCACCACTCACCTTTCACATGCTGCTGCTGGGAGTATACTGCAAGGCTCTGTTCGGGATCAATTCAATGTAAACAATATTTCCTCTTTTCTTTTTCTTTTTTGAATAGCGAGGAAAACACAAGCATCACTGTGTGAAGATTCCGTTATGTGATTTTTTTTTTTTCACAACAAATTCATTCATTAATGCGCAATAGACTCAGTGTGCAAGGTGCAACACATTTTTAAGATAATGATTATGAAAAAATGCATACAAAAAAAAAAGACCTTCAAATTTGCTGAACAACAATAAATTGTGAAAGAATTTCAAGAATTATTTTGTTTCTGAACAAGCAGCAAAACTCTTTTCCTTCTTTTAGTGTTTACTACTCAAACTTATTTTCCACTCATTCAGTGGTGCTCAGCCGTGAAAACTGTCCTGCATTTTCTGACATCTATGAAGAGATGTCTTTTGTTTGTGTCAAACCCTCACCCCACCGCTGGGCTGCGTCCTTCTCCGTGTTCCCGTCATGTCAAAAGAGTTTCCTGCAGCTCACACTTTCATAGCTCCTACAGAATAAAACAGGGCTGAACACGTCTCCCTCTGTTCCCCCAGAAAACCGCAACACATGGTCCTTTAGAGCCTCGGCCCATCAGGAGTTCTCTCACACCACTGCAGACCAGCACCATGTTTACCCCCATGTCAGTCTCAGAGAAACCAAATGAAGGAGAAGTCAGTGGGTATAGGGGAGGTGGGTGACATTGTGACAACCGCGGCGGCCGGGCAGAGGATTCATTTATATTCTAATGGGTGGGTAGTCCTGGATACGCTTAGGTGACTGGAAAACATTCAACGAGAGGAAGTGAGCAGACTTGGATTTGGTGGCTGTGCTTGTATAACTTCGCCAATTGAAATGGCTCTCACAATTGAAGGTAACTCTCGGTTATTCCAAGTGAAAAAAGAAAAAGAAAAAAGAGAGGCTGGACTTTTCAGAAAGCAAACATGTATATTTCCCATGGACTCTCTAAGTCTTTGCTTTGTAGACTGGAATGAATTTACTCACAGGCTCAGCTGAAAGCATTAATTCAGGTTTATGTGAGACACTAAACCAAAGGAAATATTTCAGATTTCACATATACTTAAGTATATATATATATATATATAACATATGCTACACACACATGCACACGCATGCACACACACACACGTTGAATGTTTAGATATGTGTATAGAAATTTTAGATAACACAATACTAATGTTTTAACTTTACAATATTTGGTGGAATAACCCTGATATTTCAGTCACAACAGACTAATACGTTTGTTATTCTGAACAAATGTCATTTTCCTGAAACAGGTAGAAGAGAGGTGGAGGTGATCTAACTGTATTACAGCATGAAGTCACTTTGTAACAAGTAAAAACACAATATGCATAGGAAAAGTGATAACTTACCCATATATATGCGGTATCTTCAGTTGCAGCTGTGCTGATTAAACCTTGGAATTCAAAATTTCACCCAACTGGTTGATTTGTTTTAGAAACATTCGAATAAACGTTAAGAATAACCCAATAGAACAACCCAATAGTTTTAACTCATCTATTGGGTGAAATCATTAACCCAATGTTTTTTTAGTGTTAACTAGTAAATCCAGAGAAACTGACAATTTTCAGGTGTTCCCTTAATTTTTTCCTTAGCTGTATATATTTCCAGCTCTATAGCATGTATGGAGTAGATGTTGTTATTCACTGCACATCAGAGTAGAGGCTGATGGGATTACCTTGTTGAAAATAAGAGCATTAAATTGAAATATGAGGTTCACCAGTTCCTAATTCTACAAGATTGCTGTTTTCCCCCAGAGCACCCTTTTCACTTTAATAATTGATAAAGATTAAGGTCCTTTTGAATAGTTAAACATTAGATTTACATAGCTTGTCAGGTATTAAAGCTCATCAATATTTTAGGACATTACTGTAGTACAATATGTTTCGTATTTAATCTATTAAAAATATCCCTGATAGAATTGCTAGAATTCAGAGTCAGATGGCTGTTAAGTGAATTGCATGCAGCCACTTATTGCTTTTTCACACACTGTTACTGCACATGTAACTTACAAGAGACTGAGCGTGAGTCAGTGAATATAATTCAAAGTTCTATTTCTTTAATTAGAAATAAAAGTTAGCAATGTGATGTACTCATAATGAACATCCTAATGGCATCCACACTGCTGGGAACCATGTTTAGTTGAGTATGTAAATAGATCTTTACTGCATACTTTTCTCTCAAAAACAAAATATGGAAGACCAATGACAGCGGTGAGAGAGCAGAAATTAAATAAAGCAATCTGTTATAGAAATATGTTTATAGAAATAAGCTCTGCAATGCAACATTATCATGTCAAAAGATAACTGATAATTGAAAGATGATTGATTTTAAAATTTTATTCTCAGTATTTATAGTAAACATTATAAAATATTAAAATCTATAGAGCAGCGGCGTGGTGGCACAGTGGGTAGCGTTGTCGCCTCACAGCAAGAAGGTCGCTGGTTCGAGCCTTGGCTGGGTCAGTTGGCATTTCTGTGTGGAGTTTACATGTTCTCCCTGTGTTCGCGTGGGTTTCTTCCGGGTGCTCCGGTTTCTCCCACAGTCCAAAGACATGTGGTATAGGTGAATTGGGTAAGCTAAATTGTCCGTTGTATGTGTGTGAATGAGAGTGTATGGGTGTTTCCCAGTGATGGGTTGCAGCTGGAAGGGCATCCACTGCGTAAAACATATGCTGGATAAGTTGGCGGTTCATTCTGCTGTGGCGACCCCAGATTAATAAAGGGACTAAGCCGAAAAGAAAATGAATGAATGAATAAAATCTATATTAATTAATTGTATTTTTCATTTAAAGTTATAATAATTAAACAACTTAGATATAATTATTTATTATTCATTACAAAAAATCTTTCTATTTTTGTTATTACATAATTAATAAAAAAACACAAAAAAATCTGCAATTAAAGGTGTGGCAGTACTATACATAATTCCTCTGGACTAAGTATCCAGCAATAACTCATAGACAGCCAGTTCACTAACTCATAAAAAACCCAGTCCATATAGGCCAGAATATCATAGAGACTTGGGGGTAGACCTTTTGGATTTAGGCCAAGTTAATCACGTAGAAACCAAAAACATCTTAGCAACTGCATATCAGCATGCTAATAGCCTCACAAAGCACCTTAGCAACTGCATAATAATGCTCCGCCAACAATACACAGCTCTTTAGCATTGTGTCAGCTATCAAATGGTTCATATGATTGTTTGATGTTTCTCACTTTGATGTTTCTCAATCGACTTATGATACAAAAAGTCATTAGTTCAGTGCATAAATGTGCCGTTGTGATTAAAAGTAGTTTGCACAGTGCGTTTGAGTGCTTTTACAGGACCTGTCAGTGTGAGGCGTGCATGTTATTTTTCGCCTTCAGATGTTGATTCTTCATGTGATTTACAGGCGTCAACAAAAAGTCATGTCAACCTCGCTTTCTCTCTTCCTAACCAATCAAGCAGATTTATAGTGAAAACAGAGGCGCTTAGTCATTGTGCATGTCCCTCCTACACGGCATAATGATTTTCATCCGAGCGTCAGAGAGATTAGCTAAAAAGACGTGATTATAGAGACATAAGACGAGCGCTACAGAAGATGTGTGAAAATCTGTACATGCAAAGTAGAGATGGACAATCTTATTATTTGCAATATTCCAGTAAAAAAAATATCTTCCAGCGATAATAATGATAAAACTATCTGGAATCTGCCTTTAGTCTGGGTCTGGTTTGATCAACTGTGCAATGAATTGTGTATTACTTGTATTAGCCTGCTTTCCATTGATGTATGTTTTTTAGGGCAATATTTACCCAAGATGCAACTATTTGAAAATCTGAGGGTTTCAAAAAAATCTAATTATTGTAAAAATTGCCTTAAAGGTTGTCCAAATTTAGTTCTTTGCAATGCATGTTGCTAATAAAAAAAATTACATTTTGATATACAGTAACAAATTTACGAAATGTCTTTATGGAACATGATCTTATTCTAATATTCTAATGGTTAAAAGAAACATTGATATTTTTGACAATATTTGTGTAATTTATTCCAAATTCACTTAATCAGTCAAACATTTTAAAACAAGTTCTTTTTGTGGCCAGATGTGGTTTAATTTCACAAAATGAGGAAGAAATCATACAATTTTATCAACACAGGCTCGTTGGAAATTTGTGCTTTAGTCTTTGAAACCACAAAAACTTATTTTCCCATACTCTATATTTCACTGCAGTCTCTAAGTAAAATGAAAGCTACTGGGAAGTATGACGCCAACAGTTTCTGTTCCTTTTCACACTATGATAATTACAGAGACATATTATCAACAAAATTGTTTTTTATTTTCATGCAGTTGTTTGTACAACAACAAATAAATACCAGAAAAATTAACGGTGTTTAGGATTTGTAATTGAAAAAGTTTGCCTCACCTATCTATCTTCATATGGACAACCTTTGTGATGTTGTCAGTTTGCTTAGTAGCTCACCCTGTATGGTTTTGTACTTGCGTTGCAAAACGCTCTGGTTCGAGTCCGGTGAAGAAGGTTTCCACAAAAGAAATAAAAGCAATGTAAAATCAAGATAAACCTATGTGGTCACATTGCACTTTGCAATTTGTTTTTGAAAACATTATTGGTTGGGTTTAGGTCAGTGCACTGGACCAAGTGATCTGTAAGAAGGACATGTATCTGAAACGTACAACAAAACCTACCCTAAATAATGTATTTCACATTCACAAAAATGTAGACAGCGACCTCTAGTGGATTTGTCATCTGAAACATGCACAGAGACATACCCGAAGCAACATATTGTACGTTTTTCAAAAATGTAGGCTGAGGCACATTTTCCAATGAGCCTGAGTTGAATTTTATAGTGTTGTATACATTAACAAACGGCGTCACGGTGGCGCAGTGGGTAGCACGTTCGCCTCACAGCAAGAAGGTCTCTGGTTCGAGCCCCGGCTGGGTCAGTTGGCGTTTCTGTGTGGAGTTTGCATGTTCTCCCCGTGTTCGCGTGGGTTTCCTCCGGGTGCTCCGGTTTCCCCCACAAGTCCAAAGACATGTGGTATAGGTGAATTGGGTGGGCTAAATTGTCCGTAGTGTATGTATGTGAATGAGTGTGTATGGATGTTTCCCAGTGATGGGTTGCAGCTGGAAGGGCATCCGCTGCGTAAAATATATGCTGGATAAGTTGGCGGTTCATTCCGCTGTGGCGACCCCAGATTAATAAAGGGACTAAGCCGAAAAGAAAATGAATGAATGAATGAACATTAACAAACATGATAAATGTTGTTTAAGCTTGATAGATAAATAAACAAAATATGTGAATTGAAACAGATTCACATATTTTGTGTGTGAATTGAAACAGATATTGATTTATGTGTGAGCTCACTACACTCTATTTTTTTAAACTTAAAAAATAGGAAAGATAATCCTTCTCTCCAGGAAAACAGGACTGTTATTTGTCTCTCAGTGGATACAAATGAAATATCGTAATTGATATCGTTTTTACAATGAATATAGAAGATTGTCTATAGAATTGTGTAAATAAGAATATTGCAATATAGTTTTATGTCCATATTACCCATCCCTAATATGAAGTCTGATAAATGTGCTGATGAAGGATCATATACATCTTGCATGTTATGAATACTAATGGTGAAGCTAGATGCAGAATTTGAGGGTTTGATTGCAGTACTTACTGTTCATAAGCATTGGCTGTTCGTTAGAGCCCAGTCCATTAACCTGCTTTGCTATGATGCTGGAACCATATGCTGCTAATTAGAGCTCTAATGTGAGACACTAAATGTCAGTCTGGAGCGCAAGTGAGGAGATGATTGTTGGGTATAATGGCTGGGTTTTTTTCACTTGCACTTGTCAGATTTGAGTCTCACCATCACTATTGTTTGGAACAATGAGCAGAATAATATTAACCTGTGCATTGGTTGATTGGGGGGTTTACAAATGAGGTGACTGTGGACTGTATATATTAGAGATGTCTTTTTATTTTAGGAATTTCTACAATTGTTATGTGAACAAATGTTGAACGGGTTAATGTAAATGTTAAAACTGCAAAAGCATGTGCAGGAGTTTGAATGCCACAAGTTATTATGTCAACATATTAAAGTAGTATAAATAGTTCAGAAAATAGTGATATTATTAATTTATTAGTTTTTCATTTTCATATCTTGAAAATCATTGGGGTTCAGTATTGTTGCTGATGTATAAAAGAACAGTCGAGTAAGTTAGGTGCACTATGTGTAATTATGTGTGTACATTTCTGCAAACAAACAAACACATATACACATACATACATACATAAACAATAATATTCAGATCATCAGTTCTGATATGGATGTTGTTAAAGCCGTAAATTACAAGATCAACGCATTACAGTTTCCAGTGTAAGACAGATGCAAAACATGTCACTAAACTTACATACAATGACAGAGGTGCTTCAGTTCGGCACATACACCTGTTATTCTGCTTAATATACTGTCATCATCATCAGACCCTGTTGGGTAGAAGATCTTTGTTGTCATCTTTTATTTTAACCCACTGTCATATTGGGCTTGTGTATGTTGCCATTCATATTTCACACATCATTACCTTGAGCCCATTTCATTTCGTTACAAGCTGAGGGTTTATGCATCAGGCAGCCATAGTATGTGACAAGCAGCTAATGCATAACTGATGCAGCTAATCACTAGTTTCCTGCACTGTATGGATGCTTTTGATCTGATAGTGACATTGATTATTAGAGAGTTGATAAGCTTAAGGGATGGATGGTTGTGTGGATGGTTGGGTGGGTTTGGATGGATGGATGAATGGAAATGATACATGAAATGAATGCACAATCACTACATTCACAGCGGGACCAGCTCTGCCCCCAAAACAAACAGCGGCAAACACACACACACTGGCCACAATGAGTGATGGTGGGGCTACTACAATATTGCTGTCCCTGCAGAAAAGCAAGGCTGGAACAAACTCGCACAAAGGAATAAGCAACAAAAAGAGGAGGGAGAGATAAACAGAGAGAGAGAGAGAGGCTGATTTGCAAGTAGCATGAAGAAAATGAAATCATAAGACATTCTGACACCAGATCCCCAGACACTGACCATAGTAGACCAAATGTCTTAATGTAGTTTGATTTACATGCCATTGGTGCAGTAACATAACAGCAGATCCAACTCATTAAGTAAGTAGTTTGAAAAAATATATATTTTACATTTGTTTTGGGGTTTATATAATGAAAGTCATTGGCGTCCAGTATTGTTGCTGATGTATAAAAGATCAGTAAGGTTGTGTTTACACTAATGTGTTTTCGTTTTAAAACGTGCAGGTTTTGTTACGGTTTCACCTGGCATTCAAACTACTCTGGCATTTTCAACATGTAAAAACTAAGCATTTTGAAAATGCTAAAGTGCTAAAGACCCCATTTTAGTTTGGAAACACTGGTGTTATGTCAGTACAGATGAGCTGAAACAAAAACGGGAGGCGTGGTTATCCAGAATTGCTCTCTGGAGGGTCTGCTTGGTGTTATAGTGTGGAAGGAGATTTTTTTTTCAAACACAATAAAAATGTCAGTCTGGACGAGGAGCATTTTCATTCTAAAAAGCTGTCTAAAATACACTATTGTAAACCGCACCTGAGGTGGCTACAGCATTTTCTTTTCTTTTCTTTTCTTTTCTTTTCTTTTCTTTTCTTTTCTTTTCTTTTCTTTTCTTT
>CAIGQV010019356.1:16488684-16512809 GCA_903798115.1 Danio jaintianensis | reverse complement strand
TTTCTTTTCTTTTCTTTTCTTTTCTTTTCTTTTCTTTTCTTTTCTTTGTTAAGAAAATGTATGTAAATATCCATTGCATAATATAAATACAGTACAGTTCCACTGTAAATGTAAATGCTAAGATTTGTATCACAATTAAGCACCCATAAGAACACATAATTGTCTGTTTTGGAAGGAACAAAGGTTGGATTTCCACTCCCTCATTCACCGTGAACAAGCCATCGTGACGGAAAATCCTCTGTCACTAAGGACATAATCTCGCAGCATCATTAGCACAACCTCCATCCAAATCAAAGCAGCAGGTTGCTGTTTTTGTGTCTCATTCGCCTGATATACTGCTCCCTCCTTCCTTTCCAACACTCCATTTGGTGGAGGGCTGTTGCATTTCATCTTTGCCGAGCTGCTGAAGACATTTGTAATTGAAATGAATTCTTCCATGTCAGCAGGGCAGATTTGCCCACATCTTTTGTCTCAGGGATTCGGCGCTTTGCCAAGGTTCCCCCCCTCTGTCTTTTAAAGGCGCCCAGACATACATACATACATTTGTATTAATAAAGCGAAAGGCAGTTTGTTCATTGGTTGAGCACACACTGTGATGATAGGATATGACTGGGCACTGAACCAGATGAAGCAGTGCAGAACTCACACACACATACACGCACACACACATACTAGAACAAGCGCACACCGGCTTCACACTGAGATCGGATGTAGTTTATCAGCATGTCGTCTCAAGTTGTGTATTATTGCTGCCTTGTAAACCCCTGTTGAGTCCATCAATCACAACAAGTTTATAATCATTGCTGGCACGTTGTTATTCATTTTTTTCACATACTTTTTGCAATAGCAGAATCACGGTAATTTAGAGTTTGCGGTCTCTTCGTTAAGCTACTGTACAAAAGGGCTATTGTTTGTGCTATTTGATACATAACAGTCCTTGCTGTTGTAAACTGTGTTAGTTTAGAAGAGCTTTGTTGACACGTTGTGCTGCATGCTTTGTTTACCTTCGTCCACATAATAACAGTAGTAAACAGAAATGACCGTGATTGTCAAACACTTCTCACCTCCTGAGCTCTGTTTGTTGAAAGCTTCAAAATTGGAGCTTTGTGGCTTTTAGTGTTTGTTAGTTTTGAAACTGGTTTGCTAGCATGCTCATGAAAGCCAAACTGTAACTGTTCAAAAGTGTGTGATCAGATCAATTTTGACCACAAAAATGGGTCTCGCACTGTAATAAAACTATTTGTGTAAAATAAATTGTTCTTTTGAACTTTGTTCATCAGAAACCTGAAAAAAAAGAAGGATTTTCCCATAAAAATAGTTGTTGTTTATTTTGATTTGGCTTGTTTGCTGTATAAGTGTTTTAAACAGTGAATGTGTGAACATGCACAGATGTATGTATAGTATAATATATACAGTACTTACCTTTAAAATGTAGATGTTAGTTCATGTTGAAGGGGCAGGGCTTTGCCTCTAAAAGGAAGCCCCAAACTCAAATTTGGGGTCAGTTTGCCTGGGGAGTCAGCGAGCTACTATGGTGCCGTGAGCAATTTTGTCTATAATTAGTGTGGTTCTACATATATCATTTTCTTTGTCTGCTGTTTATTTGGTCTTTTATTTTTGGTTATTTTGTTACTTTGCTGGGTTTTTGGGTTATTTTGGTTTTCACTCTTCACTCTTTGCACATTACATCAGCAAGTAGTGCCATAATTTTTTTCGAGGTTTTCTCGCATTACAATCCATCGAGAACCTACTGCGAGCCGTCCTGGTTCGTCAACCTCACAGTAATGTAATTTGCTTGTGTGCATGTTAATAATATAGCCAGATATAAGTCTGAAATTGTTATCTTAAAGGTTCACCCAAAAATGAAAATTTTCTTACCATTTTACGAAGCTGTTAGCCATCGACTTCCATAGTGAAAAAAAATACTATGCACACTGTAAAAAATGCAGGGTTCCACAATTCCTTCATGCTGTCTCAACACAAATTGATTAAGTTAACATTAAGTTAGCTTTTTTACAAATTTTAGTGATTGAACATAAAATAATTAAGTTGTTAAGACAGTTAAAGTTGTTTCAACTCATTTTAAATAAGTCATTTGAACAAGCAGCAAAAGTATTTTTTTTTTGAGTGCTAGTCAAATGCTTGTGGTTTTCAACATTCTTCACTATATCTTTGTGTTTAACATACATAGAAAGAACCTCAAACAGGTTTGAAAAAGTGGAGGATGAGCAAAATATGACAGGATTTTTATTTTTGGATATGTTCGATTAAGCTTCTCTTTACAGTAATAAGCATGACCATGGAGTAGACAAATTATCTAGATCCTTCACTAACACCAAAATACTCTCCCCTGTCAAAGTGTGCCTCAGCTGGACACATTAATTGCCACCTTCCCTGTCTACAGAGACATGGAAATTGTATTGCCATGTCTCTTATCAACTGTCTCTTTTTCTTGTAGGCTTGGTCTGTATTTTTGAAAAGGGTCCTATTATGCCCTTTCTTACGAGATGTAATCTCAGGTATCCCAGAATATGTTGGTGAAGCTTCAACTCAAAACACCTTATGGATCATTTATTAAGCCATGCTGCAATTGACACTTTTTGGATAGAAGCAAAAATACTCTTTTCTTGTTTGTTAGTTTTTTTTAAATGTAAATGAACTGCTTTCTAGAAGAGGTGTAGCCTTTGCTGCTCATGCCTCAGTTAATCCAGCAACTATAAACACAACAGCTGCATGCGTTTTAAAGCCTTGTCAGTTTACAGATTTCAGAGTGCCAGTTGTCAGACAATCGTGTGATTATTCAACAAAGTACACAGAAGTTTATGTCAAAAGCGCACAAGAAAATACACACAAGTTTATAAAATGTTGGATATCTATGTGAATATTAACAGTTGTGGATGAAATTGCATGTGTTATCTGAATATTGGACATGGCGACAACACACTACTAAAGCAACTCAACTACCTTAGTTAATAATTATTAAAATTATAAATATCGTGGCATATGTTTCAGGAATAAACAGTGCTTACTGATACAGAGAGAGACTCTCTTTTTGAAATGAATTTGCATTGCAACTTGCAAATATTGGGGCGTCACGGTGGCGCAGTGGGTAGCACGTTCGCCTCACAGCAAGAAGGTCGCTGGTTCGAGCCTCGGCTGGGTCAGTTGGCGTTTCTGTGTGGAGTTTGCATGTTCTCCCCGTGTTCGCGTGGGTTTCCTCCGGGTGCTCCGGTTTCCCCCACAAGTCCAAAAACATGTGGTATAGGTAAATTGGGTAGGCTAAATTGTCCGTAGTGTATGTGTGTGAATGAGTGTGTGTGGATGTTTCCCAGTGATGGGTTGCAGCTGGAAGGGCATCCGCTGCGTAGAACATATGCTGGATAAGTTGGCGGTTCATTCCGCTGTGGCGACCCCGGATAAATAAAGGGACTAAGCCGAAAAGAAAATGAATGAATGAATGACTTGCAAATATTATTCAAGCAATGTTATGCACGAAGGAAGTTGAAAGTGCAATAAGCAATAGGTCCTTGGCATTGTATACCAGCTTTATGGTATGAAATGTTGGGAATGTAATTTCAATATGCTGTCTGTGAATAGTACACAGAATTAATTTGTGCTTTTAAAAAGTTTTATGAATTTTGATTTTGAATGAAGTTTTTGATGATGGTACATTTTCATGGAAAATCTTTAAATGTGTAATTTTTAAATGATTAGTTTTATGAATTCCTTTGATTTGACTTTTTGATGATTAGTTAATATAGTTAAAACAAAATTCAGATGAACTAAACATGTAAAAATGGGCGGCACGGTGGCGCAGTGGGTAGCACAATCGCCTCAAGAAGGTCGCTGGTTCGAGCCTCGGCTGGGTCAGTTGGCATTTCTGTGGAGTTTGCATGGTCTCCCCGTGTTCGCGTGGGTTTCCTCCGGGTGCTCCGGTTTCCCCCACAAGTCCAAAGACATGCGCTATAGGTGAATTGGGTAAGCTAAATTGTATGTGTTTGAATGAGTGTGTATGGATGTTTCCCAGTGATGGGTTGCGGCTGGAAGGCCATCCGCTGCGTAAAACATATGCTGGATAAGTTGGCAGTTCATTCCGCTGTGGCAACCCCAGATTAATAAAGGGACTAAGCCGAAAAGAAAATGAATGAATGAATGAATAAAAATGTAAAAATGGGCGGCACGGTGGCTCAGTGGTTAGCACTGTCGCCTCACAGCAAGAAGCTTGCTGATTCAAGTCCCTGCTGGACCAGTTGGCATTTCTGTGTGGAGTTTCTCACCGTGTTCTCCCCGTGTTCGTGTGGGTTTTCTCCGGGTGCTCCTGTTTACCCCACAGTCCAAATACATGCGGTATAGGTGAATTGGGTAAACAAAATTGACCTTAGTGTATGAGTGCGTGTGTGAATGCGAGAGTGTATGGGTGTTTCCCAGTACTGGATTGTGGCTGGAAGGGCATCCGCTGCGTAAAACATGCCGGAATAGTTGGCGGTTCATTTTTCAACTTTTCTCATATTTTCAAAAGTTCTCAAATACAATATGTCAAAGTTAATACTTCAGCTAAAAAAAGAAACTATTATTGACCTAGTAAGAACTATACATTTATGTTGATTGCATTAGTGGAAAAATGTTTTTGTGGAGATATTAAGACATTTTGCACAGGGTGAGGAAAAATAGATTGGTAAGTTGTTCTGAGTGACAGACCACTGGAGGGCTATTCGTTTCAATGCAGAAAGAGAACGAGATGTAGAAGGAGCTGGAGAGGTTTGATGGATGTGATTAGAACATTGACCTATCAAGGACACTGGGACTCTGCGGGTGGGTAGTAAGTATGTTTATGAGGAAAGACATTTACAAATTAAAGGAACAAGGAGTTTCTCTGGGATGTCCCTCGGCTCTGTGCATGTGTATTGTCTACTAATAAGGGTATTTGGCACACAGGGTATGGCCTCTAATTGTTTTTCATCTACACAAATAATGTTCCCACACACCTGCTCCATTACGTGCTTAAACACCTGTGTGGCAGTTTGATCGCACATGTTAAACAGACTTGTAATGCTCCACCAGTCTGTTCCACTGCTAAAAAATGAGCACAGTACACCAGTAAAAACTAAAAAGTGACCATAGCTTACCACGAGGCTTTAAAAAGCTGGAACGTTATGCTTTACACATTTTATTACACTTCTCAACTAAAATAATGGTAAATACCACCAGACAGACACATCGCAAGATATTTACAGTGTGTTTTGCAGTGTTTATCCCAGAACACAGCATTGGTTTAGGCTACATCCTAATTTTTTTTCAGGATTCTAAAAGTTTCACATCCGTTGTATCCAAATGTTGTTCTTCAGTGCTCTGAGTCCAGACATAAACACAAGATGATGGCTAACGCATGCATATATAAATATGTCTGACGTGTGTACTGTAACTGTTAATGCGTCTATGCTGGTCATCTAGTTCAGTGTTTCTCAACCACGTTCCTGGAGAACCACCAACACTGCATGATTTGGATGTCTCCTTTGTCTGTCACACCCATTACAGGTCTTTCAGTCTCTACTAATGAGCTAATGATCAGAATCAGGCGTGTTTGGTTAAGGAGACCTGGAAAATGTGCAGAGCCGGTGGTCTCCCAGGAACACTGATCTAGTTGACAGAGAAATACCAGGTTTGAAACTATAGTGATTCAAAGTGAACTAAAGTTTTTCCAAAAAGTGATGTTTTGCCTATCCACACGACTACATGCAGGACAGTGTTTTGATATTTTTCCACTCTGTAACCTGTTATCCATTTAGTTTCTAAATATTATAGACAATTATTTTAGACACTTGGTAGTCTCATGTGAATGAAAGGCCGAAATTAAACTTTTGTTTTTATGGTTTCTGTTTTCTATATGGAAATATCATTCCACATACTGTTGTAGAAATCAGTATTGGAAATATTTTGACAACGTAGCTGTCTCCCAGCAAGCTTTTTTGTTTTAAATCTAATAGACATCTGAACATAGATGTCTTTCTTAAAACAATGATAAATTTGGGCTGACAGTGAAAATTTAACAGACGTCTAAAATTAGTCCAAAAATAGACAAGTTATCAAATAGAGGTATACATTGATAACTAGTCTATTTTTTTAACTAATATTAGACGTCTATTAGATTTTCACTGAAAGCCCAAATCTAGCCTCGTTTTAGCTCAGAAGTCTATGTTTATGTCTCCTATGTTTATGTTTATATCTACAAGCTAAAATCTCAATTTTACTAAAAAAATATCTTCTAGGACTTAAAAGTCATGCACAATTTGACTAACTCCCTTAAATTAAAAGTAGAGGTTCTGCCACATTTACTGTTATTCATGTTTGTAATCAAAACTAAGTAATTCCAGTAGGAATCAGTGCATTAATTGTTTTTTCCCCCCTTAAATATTATGCCAATGTAGCATGACTTAAACATTTGGTCCAATTCAAAGACTAAAAAAATGTCAGTGTACAATACTGAGAGATGACTAACTGTACGAGTGAGAAATTACAGCTCAACACTATGTTGTTCTCTAGCATGAATTCTCATAAAATGTCTTTGTTTGCCATCTAATTACTGAAAGCCCTCAACTGTAATGTGCTTTAGCTTTGACATACCCTGACATGATCTGTTTGATTATATTCAGCTCGCCTCAATGACGAAAACAACAACAGCGGTCTGTATTTGCATCAATCAACTGCCTTAGGGCAGTGGCTCCAAACAACCAAAAATGATATTGATTTCATCGTTGCCACCAAAACCATCTTTAATCACAGATCAATTTCTGTAATTCCGTTACAGAAAGATAGGAATGCATGAGGACAGAGGGAAATTAAAGGTTGAAAATAGTAAACTAATTCACTAATCCATTGACCCCTGTAAATATTTATGTACTAATGGTTACTGTGGGATTATGCTTGATATGCTTGTGTTTGTTTGAGGAGAAACATCAACAGTGCAGAAATCAATGGAGATAAATAGAGCAGGAGAGAAGAAAAGGAGAGCCGGAGAGGAAAAGACAAACATAAAACAGGCTAATAGAAACTGTTTCTTTTTTACCCCTTTAATCTTTTAGCATTTCCTGGGTTTTCCTCTACTTTTAAAATAAAATATTTTATAGATAAAACGTACAGTTCTAAATAAAATTTCTGCTATAAAAACTGTGGGGTTATCATTTTATATTTCAACAGAGCGGATATTACAAATGATAATAACAAATAATAATAAGTAGATGCACACATAAATGAAGTTGTTTGAATGTTTTAATGACATTAAAGGGCTAATTTGCACCATTTATATGCTTTTTGAGAGCTGTAAAGACTTGTTACACTTATGAAGTGAATTAATGTTTTGAAGTGTATATGAATAAGAAATTATGCTACACAGAAACTCCTACAAAGTAAAAAGACACTTTTCAGTTGTTGAATGCATCTCTCACTTGATCTCACAGTTGCAAGTGTCTGTCAAGATAAATCAGCATGTGCTAAATGATTAAGCTAAGCGTCTTCTTATAGTATAAAGATATGCAATCTCATTAACACACTGATGAGCCATTAATTACAGTAGTCATTTGCCACATCACAACCTCTGTCATTGACTTGATGCATATTTTTAAACCTGGTAGATGAAAATAGCACTAAAAGCTTTAAATTAAACAGTTTTCTCCTACTGATTATAATTAACAAATGCTAACATTGTCTTTTATAATGTGAAACACAAATACCTGAATGAATTTTAGCGTTTCTTGGCCCTTTGAATTTATGAAAGCTGAGCCTAGAAAACATTTATAATGTTTTACATTTTAAATAAATGCTGTTCTTTTGAATTCTGATTTGTCATCTGATTTGATTCTGATTTGAATTCTGTGACATACTGTAACTGGATCAAGAATTAAGAGTTGAAATAATGACTGCAGAAAATGCATCTTTGCCATCATACAAATTAATTTATATTTATTTTAAAACATTTAGAATTATACAGTAGTACTAATTCACAATATGCACCTGTTTTACTGCATTTCAAATAAATCCAGCCTAAGGAGCTTTTCACACAGAACTTATTTTTCCTTTCCAGTGCGCTACTTTTCTGACAGACATGTGTGACCATTGACAGACATGTGTGACCATTATGCTTGCGTCTAATGTCTTTTAAAGCTTTTGTATTTTTTTTATATGCTGTGTAGAAAGTGTTCAACTTTCAAAAAGATCTTTAACTTTTACACAGCAGTGGACCAATCCAGGGGCGTAGCAACTTTTAGAGCCAGACCATTTAGAAATAGGTGATTAATAATTATATGAACGTAAACTTTTGGGTCTCATTCAGCTGCCCCCCCCCCCACTTTTAAAATGTCTGCTACGCCCCTGGACCAATCAGAAGAGCACCCTCGGATTCCCTCGTGCTTTATGCTGTGCTTTTTTGATTTGAATGACTGATTCAGTTACATTTTAGAATGGGGAACACATTAATACATTTATCTCAATATACTACTAATTTAGAACTTTGCATGTTCCCCGCGTGTTCGCGTGGGTTTCCTCCGGGTGCTCCGGTTTCCCCCACAGTCCAAAGACATGCGGTATAGGTGAATTGGGTAAGCTAAATTGTCCGTAGTATATGTGTGTGAATGAGAGTGTATGGGTGTTTCCCAGTGATGGGTTGCAGCTGGAAGGGCATCCGCTGCGTAAAACATATGCTGGATAAGTTGGTGGTTCATTCTGCTGTGGCGACCCCACATTAATAAAGGGACTAAGCCGAAAAGAAAATGAATGAATGAATGACTACTAATTTATTGCTAATTTATAGTTATTAAAGTTGTTGTAGCTGCAGGTAAGTTTAAGTATGAGATTGGGTTGTGTGATGTAGAATATGGCCATGCAAAATAAGGCATTTAAATGTACTTTTTAAGCAAATATGCAAGCTAATAAGCAACTACTTAAAAGTGACTGGTCCCAATAGGAAAGTGTTAGAATTCATAAGTGAGAAAAGGAGACTTTTATTTAATAGATTTATTCCATTATGTAGTGACAGTAGTATGTTAATGCTCTGTATGCATTTGAAATAAGAACCCACATCCAAGAGCCAATACTGTGTGCAATTATGTGGAATAAATTATTGAAATCAATCAATCAAAGACATAAAAGACTAAAAAGTGGTTAAAAGATGGTTGTTTGATTATGCTAGTTTGCTTGTATGGAGGTTGATGATTTTTTTTATAGCTTGTATATATTTGCATCGTGAATCATTTTTGTGTTGTTTTAATAAGGAGCTGCTGTTTTAGTTTACTGTATACATTAACTCTTCTGTACATTCTAGCCATCCTTTGTAATAACACAGAGGACCGCAATGGAAATAAGCCTTTTACCCTCAAGATGTATGGGATAATTGTTATTTTGTACTGTCGAATAAAATTCAATTCAATCGCTAAATCATTTCCTTCTAATATTAGTTTTAAAAATCGGGCTGTTTTAAATTTCAGCCAATTCCCAATCCCTAACTCCACTCTTATATAATACCGCTGAGCGTGTGGCATGACATTCTGAACTGCTGCTGTAAGTACTTAAGTCTAGGTTTGCATATTTCTGCATGGATTAGTTGCATTTAGGAGGAAAAAAAAAGTTGCTCCTGGATCAGCAACTTCCAAGAAAACTTTTATATCCAGCCAAGTTGCTGACAGAAGCAGTAGCTCTACATCTTACCTCCAACTCCCTAATGCTCCATTCAGTGGGATGCCCCTTTGCCACTTGCTCTTTCAAATGGACCTAGTTTCACACTGCATTTATCTTTTTTTTTCCCCTTTAGGAAGGTATTATGTGATTCCAGAACCAACTCCAACCAGACAAAATGCTCGATTTAAGCTATTCGTGTGTGGGAGTTTATTGACTCGGGAGTATTTGATTGCGTGTGTGCAGTCAAAACTGCCTTGCTCTGTCTTAGCTCTTTCACAGAGATACTCCAGTTCCTTGAAGTGTTAAATCAAAAGGCGAGAGTGGAGTCTGATGAAGGCGCTTTCACACAGTCTGCATACAGAAGCAGCGCGGGCAGATTAGTGTGTTGTATTGAGCTGTGAAGCGTCAGTGTAAAGCTGTGCTCGCAGGGCTTTATCTGCGCACTTCCTCAAAGGAGTGCAATTGTGCCCTTTGAAATCCACCTGGGTTTCAGGATTAATCTTGTTGTTACCTTTGCAGGCTGTTTGCTTATTATTTCTAATTTTATTCCAGCTACTGTGTTTGCTTTTTTGTATCTTTTCACTCCCAGAGTTGCAGATATCAGAGTTTCCCAGTGCACACAATGGAGGGGGAGGAAAATATATTTCAGACATTGCAATGTTTTACTTTGTGATACTATATTTGTATTCTAATAGCAAAAATTAGCCATTGTAGTTTCATTTTTAATGGACTATATTAGGACTATATTAGTTATATTGGAGTCACAAAATTACAAATGCAGTTTTGGACACACTTTATTTTAAGGTACCATTAACTAAGAATTTATGAATTAAAGACTTTTGGCTCAATAAACTACTTATTAGCAGCTTATTATAAGTTAAGTTGAGTTTAGGTATTGGGTAGGATGTAGAATAAGATCAGACTTCATAAGTAGTAATAAACAGCCAATATATTCATAATAAGCAGGTAATAAGCCAGTAGTTAATGGTGGGTATTGGTACTTTAACTAAAGTGTTACTGTATTGTTTAATTAATATCTTGCTTGCCATTGAAGATGTTTTTGATTGTTTGATTTTATTATTATTTATGTATTTATTTAGTTAGTTATTTAGTTAATTGGACAATAAAAAAAAAATCTTTTTACACACACACACACACACACACACACACACACACACACACACACATTCCTGTATGACAGTGGTAGTGAGGACCGGGTAAATTAACCTATGAACTGAGGACCACCATTTCTGGCACAGCTACAAGTAAATGTTTACTATATTTGAACAGTAGATGTCTCCAGGATTAATGTTATCACCTCAGATTCTTTTAAAAAACAAAGGAAAAGAAAAAGTTTTTAACCAGCGGTGTGAGGACATTTTCATGCGGCGCTTTTGAGTTAATTCCTGATGGGGGCGCCATTGAGTTCATTCCATTCCATGAATTGTATTAAGTATAATATTAATACATTAATATATTTTATTATGTTTTATATTAATATTTTGTTTTATTACACTAAATATTTAGTTTGTTTTAATGTGGACAGATCTGAGTCATTATTGAACTGAAACAACAGCAGCAGAATAGTGACTCAAAGAATCTTTACAAACGCAATCAATTTTATTGCATCACTAAGCATTTTTCTGGTTATCACCAAGGAGCTGCCTGAGAAATGCCAAAGGACAGCAATGTGATTTTTAAATTGATGCTCATAAACATGCTACTTTGACATTTCCTTTCAAGTGTTCTTGATAGACATTAACAACTGTTACTGTGGAAGAAACAGAGAGAAGAAAAAAAGAGAGAACAGAAAGGGACAGGGTTGGAAAGGATTAGTTTACTTCCAGAACAAGTTATTGACAGATGTGCTCTGGATATCCAAGGAGTGCATGTCTTGCTTTCCTCAGTTTAACTTAATTGAATAATATTTCTTTAAAACTGAAGAAAGAAAGATCTTTGATGGCAAGGGGTGAGCGCATTTTCTATACACCATTTTACTGGATGTAAACTTATCCTTTTAAAACTGAAGCATTCTCCAAGCAGATCTCTGTTTGAGGGTAACGATAGTGTTGTAGACAAAGTGTGTAATGTTCTTCCATGTTCGCTCTCTGAGGGTGTTTTCTTCAGCTTATGCAGGTGGCTTTACCTGGAGCTCTCTGATATGTTTACTGACCGCCCTTCTCTCTTCATCACTCCACACTCGTTTGGTTATCGTGGTGGTCTCTACAACTGACAAGGAAGACAAAATTAATTGTATAACCATAAAAAACAGACCAAAATCTACCTTTTTTTAAAACTGCTTTTGCTCGACTTGTAAATGCAATTTTATCCTTAAACTTTTCTCCCAAAGATGTTAACTATGTGTCAGAGCTAATCAATTAATAAATTAAAGGGTTAATGATATTGGAAATCAAATTAGCTTTGACCTTTTGGCATATAAATCATGATCCAAGAGTTCAATATTGTACAGCACACTGAATCATGATACTAGGTCACCACTCTAGGCCAAATATCAAATTCCTGGACTGTTCCCTGACTTAGACATATAACGGTATTACATTAAATGTGCAAAAGAGCAGAGCACACTAACGCAAACAATCCCCATGTGGAGAAGAAGCATGGCAAAAGGAGGATGACTGACAATTTATCCAAAGATTTGGAACATTTTTAATTGTCCTGAACCAAGATGAGGGACTTCTGGTGGAAGATTCACTCTGTGTGAGACACGAGGACACAAAGTGGCAGAAAAACACAGGAACACGTCTAACATGTTCAATTTCATGACCCCCATTCAGGGAGATAAAGGTAAGTTTACTGCTCATTTCCATCTTTAACATTAATTAAAAACAACCAGTTGAAGGACAGGATGTTAAAAATTGTTTAAAGCTTGCTTGTTTCAGCGTAGTTTAACGTGTGTCACATATAATAAATCAAATATAATAATTTTTAAAAGATGTAGTGTGAAATAATAATTTAGATTGTAAGCTGATGATGGACGCTGTCTGCCACACAGTGCAAATGAACTTGCTGCTTATACATGTCCACCTCACTAAATTAGCGGACTGGTTGGCTTGTTCAGAAAACAGACAGTAAATTAGTACGTGCCAGTAATGCTCATTTAAATAAGATGTTTTTTGTATATTTGCCTATTTTCAGAGTTCATTATTACTTTTACACTGCAAGAAAGCTGCAAATAAAGTGGGAAACTTCATCTCAGCATTATCATTGTGTAGGCCTGTCATAATAATCAATATATCGACTTATCGTGCAATACTTGACCACAACAACAATTTTTGCCATTGCAATATATATTTACAAATTCGCAAATAACGTTAAAGCCATTTTACAATGACATTTACATTCTTCCTCACCGCTGTCAAAGTTTATATTGGACATTTACCTAACAGGACATTTAATAGTGTATATATATATAATAGGACATTTACCTCTTTAACATCAAATTATAGAAGCTAAATACCTTAAGGATGATAAGTATTTTAAAGTGTTTATGGCTGTTTGCATTATTATGCTTTTATATAGTCATTATAACATATAATCTCAAAATGACAATAATATCGCTTATCACTACAATTTCTGTGACAATATATCACTCAACAAAAATTCCTTATCGTGACAGGCCTATCATTGCGTCTTGCAGCAGGACTATTGTAGAA
Organism: Danio jaintianensis; assembly: GCA_903798115.1. NCBI lineage: Eukaryota > Metazoa > Chordata > Actinopteri > Cypriniformes > Danionidae > Danio > Danio jaintianensis. The sequence continues at coordinate 16,499,469 of CAIGQV010019356.1, read as the reverse complement.
CTAAATAATTATATATTTTGGAATGTATATATTTGTAGCATATTTAATCAAACAATTAATGTCTGGTCTCTTTGTGCCATACAGCAGTCCTGGATCATCAGCCCTGTCACGGTCACACAAGGAAGTGTAAACTTCAAGGGTGTTTATTCAAGTGATATGCACAATAGTAGTTAGGTGAAGTAGGTGAATGGTGTGGAAGAAGGTGAGTGATCTCACAAGCACACACAGTTCAGCAGCTCAGTTCAGTTCAACGGCTATTGCCAACATAAGAACAGTCACTTCCCTTATATCGTTGCTTTGGCATTCACAGTAGGAGGACATCCATGGAAGAGCGCAGGAGAAGACAGGAGAGAAGACGAAGGGGACCATACGAGTCTGAGTCCAGCCGATGACTGAGTGAGTGAGGTGAGTATTTGAAGTGTGTGGTGATTGCAGGTGCAGGTGATGGTGATTAGTATTCAGGTGAGGGTTCACGGGTGTGGTGCGTGGTGGATGGTGAGTGAGAACGAGCAGCAGGTGTGACAGTACCCCCCCCCTCTACGGGTGACTCCAGGCACCCTGGACCGGCGGCGGGGAGCTGGGCGATTTGGGTGTCGGTGGTGGAATTCCTCGAGGAGGGTCAGATCTCCTCGGGACCGAATCCTTCCCAGTCTATGAGGTACTGGATTTGGCAGTTCCGCCACCGGGAGTCGAGAACTTCTTGGACTCGGTAGATGTTGTCACCGAGGACTTCGGTTTGTTCTGGAGGGAGAGGCGGTTCCGGTTCTGTGGAAGGAGGGAGAACTGGGTCAGTGTGAGGTTTGAGTAGAGAAACATGGAATGTGGGGGAGATTCGGTAAGAAGGAGGCAGGTTGAGACGGTTGGACCGTGGGCGAAGTGGAGGAAACCCATAAATGTTTTTTGGGGGTAAAATTGGCCCCAGCTGGCGATGGCACTTGCTGCTCATTCCACCAATACATTAATGCGGGTATCTCCTTTACGCCTGTCTCCTGTTTGTCAGCCTAGGCCGCAGTCAATTCCCAAAATGGCTGCCACAAGTCCACCCAAATACAAGATGGCCGCTGCGAGTTCTTCAGGTCACAAGATGGCCGCCTCCAGTTTCCCAGCTCACAAAGTGGCCGCAGCCAAGGCGCCAGCTCACACGATGGTCATCACCAATTTGCTTACAAGATGGCTTCCTGTCCTAAGTATTTTCCTGTCATGGTTCCAGTCAAGATTTTGTCCCTGAAGTGTCATCGACTGAGTTACAAGAATAGCCACCACCACCTGAGTTGCCAGAGCTGCTGCCACCACCAGAGTTATTACTGCCAGAGCTGCCTTCACCACCTCCGGATCCACCGAGCGCCCAGGATCATCAAAAAAAACCATACTACAGCAGTGAGGGGCTGTAATAATCCACTACGCTCAATTAATTATGGACAATTGATAATTCCCAGGATATCAAAATCAACTGTAGGCGTTAGATATTTCTCATATCTGGCACCTAAACTCTGGAACAGCCTTCCCAGCACAGTTCGGGAAGCAGACACACTCTGTCAGTGTAAAACTAGATTAAAGACACATCTCTTCGCATTAGCATACACATAAAACACAAACGCTTTTGAAATACAAATCCTCTAAAGGATTGTTAGGCTGCATTAATTAGGGCAACCGGAGCCGGGAACACTTCCCAAAAGACATTATAATTTGAACAGCATCTGCGCTATGTTAGTCTATTTCTCCTTATCCCAAGGTCTCCATTATCCTAGACCAGGCCGTATCCTGAGCAGCTGCTGTGGTGGTCATGGAGGAGTGAGGAGCGTGAGACTTATCCCTGAAAGACCCCAGTGACAGACGAGTCTCTGCATTGATCCCGTGGGCCAGCCTGAACACCCACCAGTGACCCACTCACACCTGCAGTTCTCCACTATGGACGTCCAGCGTTCTCCAGCCTCTGGTGCCTAGACTGCAGCTCTGCACAAGAAGTTTGGCCAGAGGAGAAATGGTCGTGCCCAACTGAGCCTGGTTTCTCTCTAGGTTTTTTTTCCCTCTCTTTCGTCAATTGGTGAAGTTTGTTCCCTGCCACTGTCGCCGCTGGCTTGCTTGGTTGGGGACTTGTGGGGCTGTGCATAGATGGATTTGCTCTTCAGTGTTTGAACTTTCAGCAGTGAAATTTAAACCACACTGAACTGAACTAAACTGAACTTCAACTCTAAAAACTGGACTGAAGCAGTTTCAATTTACTAGAACTTCTATGTTAAGCTGCTTTCACACAATCTACATTGTAAAAGCGCTACAGAAATAAAGATGAATTAAATCAAATCCTCTTGAATACCCTTAATGGTGGGCGCCAAATCCTGAATTCCCTGAATGGCGGGCGCCAGATTTCCTTCCTGAGTCCTCAGAGTGAGCGCCAGATCCTCTTGAATCCCCTAAATGGTGGGCACCAGATCCTCCTGAATTCCCCGAATGGCGGGTGCCAGATCCTCCTTTATCCCACAAATGGCCAGAGCCTCCATCAAAGTCCCACAAATGGCCACAAATGGTTGTTGATGCCATCTGAGCTCCAAGAGTGGCTGCCGCTAGAGGTACAGATGCAAGAGCTGTCGATGCAGCTGCCTGATCTGCTAATGCCTCCTGATCTACCTATGTGTTCTGGTCCAAAGTCTCCTTACCCACTGGGGTTGTCTGACCCACCAGTGCCTCCTGACCCACTGGGGATGTCCGATCCACTAGAGCCTCCTGACTCACTGGGGTTGTCTGACCCACCAGTGCCTCTTGATCCACAGCCTCCTGACCCACTGGTGTTGTCTTAGCCGCCAGTGCCTCCTGACCTACTGGGGTTGTCTGACCAACCAGTGCCTCTTGATCCAGAGCCTCCTGACACACTGGTGTGGTCTTAGCCGCCAGTGCCTCCTGACCTACTGGGGTTGTCTGACCCACCAGTGCCTGCTGAATTAGAGCCCCCAGATCCACCGCAGCTCCACGCCCAAGATCCCTCGCAGCTCCACTCTCCAGAGCTTCCTCGGCTCCACGCTCCATGGCATCATCAGCTCCACTCTCCAGGCCCTCCCTGGCTCCAGGGCCTTCGCGGCTCCATGCTCCAGGGCCTCCGCGGCTCCACTCTCCAGGGCCTCCGCGGCTTCACTCTCCAGGGCCTCCGCGGCTTCACTCTCCAGGCCCTCCTCACCTCCGCAGCTCCGTACTCATCTCCGCTGCTTTAGCTGACGTCCGCAGCTCCACACTCACCTCTGCAGCTCCATGCTCCAGGCTCACCTCCATAGCTCCAAGCTCACCTCCGCAGCTCCACGCTCCTGGCTCTCCTCGGCTCTATTCTTCAGGGCCTCCGCTGCTCCACTCTCCAGGGCCTCTGCGGCTCCACGCTCCAGGGCCTCCTCACCTCTGCAGCTCCACACTCACCTCCGCAGCTCCACGCTCACCTCTGCATTTCCATGTTTACCTCCGCAGCTCCCCGTTTACCTCCGCAGCTCATGCTCACCTCCACGCTCACCTCCGCAGCTCCACGTTCACCTCTGCAGCTCCACTTTGTTGATGTAACTACCTTTGGTTAAGAGAGCAAAGTGTAATACACTTGACCTACATAAAAAGTATATTTCTATTACAAGCTAAAGTAGATTGAAGCAGATTGTATAGCCCCATTAAATTGTATAGCTATGTCAAGCTCGAGACTTCTGAATCTGACTCTTCGTTTACATCAAGCTGTAAGTAAAATGCATACTTATTAAATAATTAAAGAGACAATTTACCATCATTTTGAAGATGTGCTGTCTGACTTCCCAATACCAAATACGTTTAATAGTAATTAACAAAACAAAAACATAACACAATTTCAGCCCAATGCAGTTCTCATTTGCACCACAATAATTTTGAGGAACTAGAAACAGACTGAAATAAGAAATAGATCTGAAACCTGTCTAAAGTCAATGGTGAAATGTTTGGTATTTAAACTGTATGTTCATAATATACTTTGCTTATTACATTTACAAGGACCTGCAAAAAAACACAGACATTTTTCAAATTTAAAAATTAAAAAGATTGAAACGCAAAATATTACTATTATATAAAAATGGCTCATTGATTGTCAGTGTATCAGAATTAGCCTACAACACAACGTGAGTGAAGACATAAACAGTAGGCCAAGTGCAGGTTTTGTTTTTCTTATCAAAGTTTAACTGTTCTTTTTTTTTTATGTGCAAATATTGCATTTATTTTTAAATGCTTTTCCATGAATTAATCTGGATATGATTTATAATATTTTAAAACAAGGCCAGCTATTTTTAATTTATAGGACTTCTTTTATCAAAACCCTTACAGAACTCTCCTATGTGTTAAAATAAATTTGTATATCTTTATTTTAAAGTGCTAATGCGCATGTATGTGTGTGTGTATATATATATATATATATTCTTTATATTTTATTCCCAGAAATTGACATTGTTGTGATGGCTTCTTTTTGGGATCGTTTAGAGCTCTCTGAATCTGCACTGAAACAGCTTTTTTTAGCCCTCAATCCATTGAGCACCATTTAAGTCCACTGTATGTAGAAAAAATCCTGTAATGTTTTTCTAAAAACCTTAATTTCTTTTTGACTGAATGAGGAAAGACATGAACATCTTGAATGTGTGGGGATGTGCAAATTGTTAGGAAATGTATATTCTTAAAATATACTTATCCATTAACATTAACTACTGCATTACAACAATAAATTGTGTATGTTAATGCACACTACAGTTAACACTGTAAATTAAACAAATTTCTCTATTTGATCTGTTTGGTTTTTTGCAACAGTCTTTTAAAGTAGTTCAGCATAAGCCTGCAATATAAAATGTTGGGGGAAATTTAAGTATGAATACTTTTACAAAGCACTGTACATTAATGTTACCAAATGACAACATATTATAAATATTACCACATTTTACTAACATGTTCATTAGAGCATATTTTTCCATATGTGTTCAAAATTAAAATTAAAAGCTAGCCTTTATAACAATAGGAAACTTCTGTCACTGCAGTTATGAAATTTGTATCTGTACATTAGATAAATGATAATTAATACAAGTAAGTGTTGAAAAGCTTATATCAAATTCACAATCTGTATTAGACTGCAGTCTAGGCAACTGTGGTGACTTAACTATGGAGGACGAGAAATGACTTCAGTATAGATAAATATATGTGACCGTCTCGGTGAAAGCCCAGCTAAAGTCACATAATCTAGTTCAGTGAAAAAAAAAAAAAGCACAAAAGGTGTATAGCCATAAAAATGCCAAAAAATGCAATTTCTGTTTGTTGCAGTGAATAACAGACTAAAAATGTTTTAGTCTACCTGTTATATGCCTATACTGTATTAAAGTATTAAATGCTACAGCACACTGTAACTATCATCAAAATTAGATCAACCCAGAAAGAGGTTGGGATTTTATATTTTACGTATTTATCAATATTACATTTATATTTATATTACTTATATATATTTCTTAACAATTTCAACTGATATTTGATTGTACAAATAAAGCTGTTTTACCATGCCCAATAGTTTATTTATGCTCTTTGGACCTACACATCAAAACAGTTTGATCTGTTTTACAAAACTTTAAGAATTTTCCCATAATGGGAGAATCTCAGCTTTAATTACGTATATGACACATAGTCAGGATAATTATGGTTCAGTTATGTTGCAGTTTTAAATATAAACTTATCTTTAAATTGGATTTTCTCAAAAAGATGATTTTCTGAGTCTGAAACTAAGCATTTTTTACATGGCCTAACTCAGTCAATCTTTAAAAAAAAATCAAGGTTATATTTTCATAGAACATTTTTTACATGGCGTAAAATGATTTTATACCAAATCACAAAAAAGACTTTAGGCAGGTTTTCAGAGAGTGTCTCAAATAAATGAATAAATATATAAATGTGGAAATAAATGAATAAAGAAAGAATGAAATACATAATATAAGTGAAAATACATGAATAAATATAAATAACTGAAGATTCATTCATTCATTTTCTTTTCGGGTTAGTCCCTTTATTAATCTGGGGTCACCACAGCGGAATGAACCGCCAACTTATCCAGCATATGTTTTACACAGCGGATGCCCTTCCAGCTGCAACCCATCACTGGGAAACATCCATACACACCCATTCACACACATACACTACGGACAATTTAGCTTACCCAATTCACCTGTACCGCATGTGTTTGGACTTGTGGGGGAAACCGGAGCACCCGGAGGAAACCCACACCAACACAGGGAGAACATGCAAACTCCACACAGAAACGCCAACTGACCCAGCCGAGACTCGAACCAGCGACCTTCTTGCTGTGAGGCGAACGTGCTACCCACTGCGCCACCGTGCAGCCACAATAACTGAAGATAAATAAGAATATTAATTATTTATTAATGTATACATTTATTTATTTATTAATTTAATTATGTGTTTTACATAAGTAAATATATAAATGCTGAAATAAATTCATATATTAAATAAAGGAATTTTAAATCACAAAGACTCACGCTGGTTTTAAAAAATCCCTCATTTTTATAATGATTTAATATTAAAAAACTATATTTAAATTTATTTGTATTATGATATCACTTTGTATTATTTATTTAGAAAATTGCCTCTTATTACACCTTAATTACTAAAGACTACTGAAAGATTGTGTAAAGGTGCATACCTCTGCTGACTTTGTTTCTATGGTGCAATTCTCTGCTTCCGTGGTGCACATCCTTGCTCCCAGTACCTGTTTACCAAAGAGAAGATTGAAAAAGTATATATTTTATATATTAGTAATGATATACATTTATTAAATCTAGCTAAAGACTACAATTAGCAAGCTATATAGTACTACTGGACATGTTTTACAGCACTTTATAATGTTTCAGCATCAGTAATCTACATGAAAAAGCTCATGAGTTTAAAGATAAAGCAGTGTAATATGGCATGCAGGTGTATAGTGATATTCTCCCCCTCCCTGAACTACACAGTGCTCTGGAGTTCCAGAGGCGCCACCGCACCCCTCCCCCTCCCCCCTCTCTAAACTTACTAACATCAGGCCCAAACAACAGGCCAAGCACGCAAATTAGAGACACCAAACACTTACAGATATATATAAACCTTTACTTGATGTTAATTTACCAATAAACATATTGGCCTACTGCTACATTAAACTAACATTAAAATTACCACAAGAAATCCCCATTCTTAATGAATATAAATATGAATATAAAAATGTTATAGAGTCATATTGATTAAGTCTTAACTGATATTTAAGCCAAAATGATATAAACATGTTGTGCCAGATGAGTTAATGAGAGGCCGAGCCATTAAAAACATCAGATTTTGCCTACACAATCACCAAACTGGCGTAATAAATAATTCAAATGGGTGAAATTAATTTTAAAAGTCTTACCTTTAATGCAGACGCTTCACATTTGTTGTGGTGGGATCGCAGTCGCTCCATTCTTCTTTTCAATCTTTCCAGATCCATTTTCTGACCTAATGAACTCAGTCAGACTCTGGGCTGCAGGTGCGGTGGGGGAGGGGTGGGCGTGGCCTTCAATTAAGCCCGCAGTGGGGGATGGGCAGCGCACACACTCATGGCCTAATTGAAGAGCTTGCTTCATGATACTCTCCAGTGTTTAAAGCATTACTTGTTCATTGAAGCTCATATTAACCATACAACTACTGTTTTACTTAAATTAACACTACAATGCATCAGTTACAATGAAAGAAAGCTTTTTAAAATTATTATTGTTAAAATAATAATAATAGTAATAATAATAGTAATAATAACCATCATTATTAGTTAACTTAAATGCCAAAACACTAAGACAATTACTATATTATATTAAAATTTAGGTATTTAGCAGACACTTTTATCTAAGTGACTTTCAAATAAGTACAAAGAAACAACTTACTAAAATAAACTCACAAAAAGTGCACTGTCAGGTCTTAGCATTACAACAGTACAGAGCAAGGTTTGTATATAATAAACAAAGCTACACCACTACTTATATAGGGGGTTAGGGGTTACATGTTAAATTATTTGTATGTTTTATCATTTTAAAAGTCAAAATATTAATGTGTTGTCAGATATATATAGTTCATTTAAGGTTCCAACTTTTTATTGTGCATCATTTTATATCTGGTGGTGGCCCAAAATTGTCCTCTACCTATCTGTCACAAAAGACACGAATCACTGGTGATGTGTGAGACTAAGGGCGTACTCACACTAGGTACAGTTGCCTTGAACCATGCTGAAGCACGGTTGTCCCCCCTCTCCCCCTCGGCCTGCACTCACACTGCATTTTGCCTTTGGAGCACGTTTCTGTCATCGTGCTGCAGGTATTAGGAGGTTTGCTGAAGGTGCAGCTGACGTGCAGTGAGGGGTTTGTGTCTTTAATAAACTATGACAGTTCGAGTTCATTGAACAGTAAGAACGATTAATAAATCCATATGAAACAGTCCCTTAAAGGTGACTTCACGTCTTCAGTTTCGGGATCAGGCCCGCTTTGCGCTCACACTACCAGCGTACCGCGCCAAAACCCAACCGAACCGCGCTCTGACACACCTCTTCCAACCGGGCCAGGGCCGGCCATCTGAACCGCGTCTGGGCCCGATTCAGAGCACTCACACTTGTCAAACAAACCGGGAAACGTGCCCAGGCACAGTTTGGATAGCAAAGTGTGAGTGCACCCTTAAAGATGGAAGGGCAGGTTCACTGTACGGGGCGTCCTGAACACTGTTTTCACTCTGCAGGAGTCTGACAGACTTTATCAAAACTTCATGTCTGACACTATATCACAACTTATTACACTAAATGATAAATGACATTGCTTGAGACACTTATTAAACTATTGATCACACTTCACTGACACTATTACATGATGGTTTCTAAGTAAATAAGTAAAAATTGATACCTGACATATTTTTTACAGTTGAATTGAATCAGCTTATTGCTGAACAATGACAAAATTCACAAACAATGCATCATTTTCCTGTTACCGCTGTAAAGCTGTATTAAAGCACTCTGTACTGTAAAAAGCCCTATGGAAAAAGGTGATTTATCTTAACACTATGGAAATACTACTATGACAAACATGATCTTTGTAGGCTGTAAATATGTTGAAGACTGCATTCACAACCATGTAACTGAGTTACTGAACTTAAAGTAACTAGAAGTAATATATGAAGTAATAACATTGTTTACATAGACTTTTGGACAACAACAGAATATTAACAAACAAATAATTTTTTGTGCATTGAACACTTTTTACATCACAAGTTTTCTTTTTTAATAGGGTAAAGTAAAATTAAAAAAATAATGTGTTGAAATTTAAAAAAAGAAAAAAAGATCCACTATTTCCCGTTTGCTTTTACTCTACTGAGGAGCCATGTGCAGCACTGCAGGTATAAGCTGCAGCTCTCTCTCTCTTTCTCTCAGCTGTAGTGTTAGTGCTGAGGGATTGATAATCACTGGCTAATGTCTATAAATACGTGACTGACTGGTCTGGCCTGCAACAAGACGTAGCAAACATTTCTATAAGTGTCCTCCACAACCTATTAATTAATGATGACTTATTCTGGACATTTTCAGAGATTTAGAAAAAAAAAAATATCTCAAAAATAGGACATGTTTGGAAAAAAAGAGGACTTCTGGTCACCCTGTATAATCTCTGTTAGAATGGGAATATCTTTAGATGGAGATGTGGGGTAAATTATTATTACCAGAGCTTTTCAGTGCTTTTTCCCCATCTGAAGGTGCCATCTCTATATCATCACAGACAATGTCAGCACAGATTATGCTAACTTTTACCTACTATAAAAGGCCAGAGAAAAAGGTCTCCGGTACTGTTAATGCTCTGGAAACAGACCAGCAGTAAATGTGTAAATATTTGGCTAATTTCTGTTTAAAAGTAGTCTTCCACAGTTGTTTCTATAGGCTCTTGAAGCAGCGGAACACATCTGTTAAACAATCTACAGGTGTTTTTACACATACAATTCAGATCGATATGAAGGTTTGTTTAGAGGAATGACATTTATTTTAGCTTTAGGTAAGTGCTTATTATTGACAGAATCCAATTTTAATTAATTAAGCATTTGATTAGACATGTACCTATGTCAGGAAGCAGCAAGATACACACAACAGGGAGGTAAAGGCAGAACATAATGTTAGCCTTTCATATTCTATATGAATTGTCCATTAATACTTGCTTAATTATACTTGGGGCACCAAAGACAAACACAATTTGAAGTTTAAGACTTTAAAGATCTTTCTACAAAACTTTTCTACAGGTTATGTGTAAACTTAAGTGTGTAGATGTGTCAGGGTAATAACAGAATCAGAGTGTCGTCAGTCCAGATCTGTATCCTGATGAGCGTGCTTTAGCGGCAGCATTGTGCCTATGGAGGTTTGAGCTCGGGCAGATCTAAACATTCCCTATGTGAATAAACCGGCATCAACATTTACATATCTGCTCAAAATATTATTCAGAAATAGATAAATAAATAATTGGCAAGGAAGTCTATTCACCAGGTCATCTAATTATTTAGCAGTGTGGTGTCTGCATGTATGAGCATGTTAGCATGTAGCATATTAAAACAAATTAAAACAAGAACAAACACTTTTGTGGACAATATTGAAACATTTTTTTCTTAAAATATTGAAATATTTATTTTAATAAAATATATTTTAATTAAAAAAAATATTTTAAAGGATTTTTATATATTTGTACTTCATTCTGAGATTTTAATATCAAGACTCCCCTTTGTTTCATAAACAGA